>CM055275.1:21687868-22301262 GCA_029237695.1 Conchocele bisecta | reverse complement strand
TACTTCTCCGCCTGCTTTTTGAATTCTTCGAGTTCCTTCCGCAATGCTTCCTGGTTCCCGGTGACGTCCGCGTCTCCCCCACCACCTTCCTGCTGGGAACCGGAAATATATTTTTTGTCATTTCCACATTTTAGTGTTTGTTAAACGGCCTATCAACAGCTAAGGTCAACTAAGGCCGGGTAAACGGGTTCGATCCCATTTTAACCTGCTGCATTGGGGGGGGGGAATCCCAAAATCAGAACGGAATACTTACATCGAGAACAAGTATATTCAGCCCTGAAATTAGAATAACCTGACCTGGTGCCAGGTCCATACCACACCAAGTCACTTGGCCCCTTCCCCTAAAATAGGATTACGAATATCGTATTACTCACATAAGGGGTATAACCAGATTCAACTGTCACATACAAAATGCAAAAGACGTAGGACAGGAGAAATGTAGATGCAGATCAACCTGCATGCGCACAGTCTGATCAGGATCTGCATTGTTCAATATTCAATCAATGCTAACAAGCAATATGTATCGTAATCAGGCTACAGGAGTGTCATATTTATGGTTGTACTATCAAATAATACATTGGTGGGATGTTTGTATTTGTGGTTAAAATGTGTGAGAGTCATGTAACTGAAAAGAAAATATTTGTGGCTTTGAATTTAGAAATGGTGATTATTGGATTTGCAATCAGTGAAGATCCAGATCTGATCAGGATCTGCACCGATCGCCATTTAATCAAATAATATATATCGTTATCAGGCTACAGGAGTGTCCTATTTGATCAGGAGCTACACTGGTCACAATGCACATAAGCCCCATGTATCCAGTCACAGCCACATTATTGCCAATGAATTAATGAATTTTTGTCAGACATAAAATAAGGAATAAATTGGCAAACAAGCAAAACAAAGTTGAAATTCTCTTATTTCAGAAGTGTGTTTGCTTTTTTCAGCTCAAATAATTAAATTCCAACTTTAATAGACCATATTTTATTTTGAAAATCAATGACTATTTTTAAATTGTGTTGTGTATTTTGTACTCCCGCTTTAGAAAATCGTTGCGTAGTCAGCTAAAATAAATTCATAAAATAAACCTTAAGCCTTATTTGGAAATCTGGGGCCCGTTTCGCTAAACTTTGTACGACTAAAATGTTTGTAAGTGCACAATTACGAGTCTGTAAATTTCACATTAACAATTTTCCTATGCTTTCTTACAATTATTGGATTTACATTTATTGAGCATAGGCTGCATATGCAGCCTATGCTCAATAAATGTAAATCCATTAATTGAAATTTCGAGATGATCCTAAATTTGCACTTACGAACATTTTAGTCGTACGACGTTTAGTGAAACGGGCCCCAGACACTCAGGGATTCCGCTGGCGATCGCCACTTTCGCAATTGGCGATAAAAATAAACAATTGGGGATAAAAAATATTTTTTTTTTTGAAGTGACGATGTTTTTATTTTCCCCAGCGGAATCCCTGGACATTGTGTGACTTCAAGAAACAAGAAAGTCCACGCTTTGATTGAATACCTGTAACATGCTGTCGACGTCTATCTCCGTCGCCTCCATCTCCGTTCTCGCTCGTTTCCTCGGAGGCTCATCGGAGTCGTCTGCAATAATTTATATTAATTTTGTCGTCTGCCTTTTTTTCCCCGCAGGCAGTTTTCTCAATACAAGTTTGAAACTGGATTCTGTTTTTCTCAATAAAAATACATTTTTTCAGCACTTAAGATTTGATTAAATCATGTCATCTGTTTTTAAATTTCTCCTTGTTCGTCATAAAGTGCATGGTTTGTCACTTCTCCATAGATGTTTGTTTGTTTGTTGGGGTTTAACGACCTATCAACAGTTAAGGTCATTTAAGGCCGGGTCAATGGGTTTGGTACTAAATCCCATATATTACCTGTACAAGTACATGTACATTTTCAAGTACATGTACAAATGGGGGGAAAATCCCAAAATCAGAACTGAATATTTACAATAATAAAACTATATATTCAGCCCTGAAATCATAATAATCCTGATCTGATGCCAGGTCCTCGCCACACCTGAATCACTTGGCCCGTCCCAAACGCAGTAGGATCAGTAATACTCCTACTACTTTTATAATGGGCAAAAAACCCAATTCAACTCCCAGGTAACAAAAGAGCCAAAGATAAAAACGTACCGGAGGGCAACACCAGGCAAATAGCGATTCCTATAAGGAGGAACCACTACCGTTAATTTACGCCGTCTCGTTCGCCCGACCACCACCCACCACATCTCCATAGAAGATGTTCTATTTTGTCATAATGCGATACTACGAGTAACTAACAATAAGACAAAACTTAATTGCCACAACTGTCTGTTTCACGAAACCTGCCCAAATTTTACGGCCATATAAACAACAATGCAAAAACAATATATTTTGATAATATTAACTTTTATCAAAATATAAGAATGAGCATTCTTTTTATTTCCTGAAAGTTGGTCAAATATTGATTTTACAAGAAAAATGAGTTTTCTATGGGAATTTAACATGGGGAAAAAAAAGAGGTGGAGAACCTGCAGGAGTCAAAAAACAAAAAACTTTGGGAATTGATTCTGAAACCTAGCTAGATAGCTTTGATTTTCAAAATGTAACTTGTTTTGTTAGTTAGATCATTTCTAATAGAAATGATCTAACTAACAAAACAAGTTACATTTTGAAAATCGGTCCACTATTTATGAAATTAGAAAAATGTCCACATGATAAAAATCCACAATGTTCACTCTGTGAAGATGTCTATATGGATTTAACATGCGGGAATTGTTATTTCGTAATATCAATATTGGACCAAATTTCACGAAATAAAAAGTAGACTCATTCTTAAATTTTGCTATCAATTTAATATTATCGAAAAATACATTGTTTTTGCCTAATTTATATAGCCGTAAAATTTGGACAGGTTTCGTGAAACAGACGGTGCCACAAATGGTATGCCCATTCTTTGTGGCAGCCTCTCTCAGATAACAAGTACATGTACATCACACACAACTATCCATTATGACCATATACCAGAGCTCCAGATAAGCTGCGTATTTGCTTAAATACCCAATTAAAATTGCCAAAAACCCAATTGTAATTAGAAGTAGAGAGTATCAAAAAGGAATACAAATTTTGTAGTACCTTTATCATGCTGCAGAAAACAATAAATAGACCACAAATATAGCATATTTTTGTATATCATTAGAGAATTGTCTCCAAGAAGACAATTCTAAAGAAATGCCAAGACATGTTTTCCTTTCGAAGCAAACTATTCAATAATTGCTGCCTGCTGTGTGTAAACAGTAGTGTGATTTTATTTTACCCAATTAAAATTTTGAAATAGCGAGTATCAAAAAGCAATACAACTTTTATGGTACCTTTATCATGCTGCAGACAACAATAAACAGACCACAAATATAGCATATTTTTCTTATTTTTCATGAAATGTGTATGTTGATGTGTAAACAGTTGTGTGATATTATTTTACCCAATTAAAATTTTGAAATACCCGATTGCTTCAGAAATGATGGAGTGACAATACTCAATTACTAATTCCTTATCTGGAGCACTGATATACTCATCGTTCGTGACGGTTTCTCCCAGCCACTTCAAACAGACACAACTTACTTTCCAGTACAATTTTATTCCCACCCACAGTGACAGTTTCTCCGAGATAACGAGTACATGCTTTCTACAGAAAACTTACTTTCCACAATGAACAATTCTCCATCTATGGTGTTTGTTTGTTGGTGATTAACGGCCTATCAACAGCTAAAGTCAATCCCGCATGTAATCTGCTGCATAGGGGAGAAAATGCCAAAATCAGAACGGAATATTTACATCAACATATCCGGCAAGGCTCAAGAATTTCTTTATTTCTCATCAGAAGTATATGTTGTGACCACTCATTTGAACCGTCTCGCCGAGACGGTTCAAATGAGTGGTAACAACATATACTTTGGTTCAGAAATAAGGAAAATAGATAGAGAATAGTAGGTTAGTGCCGTGAATGGGAAAAAATATCTGGCAAGGCTCAGGAAACGGGATGGGCGAGGCTCTGCCGAGCACATCCCGTTTCCGTGCCGCGCCAGATATTTTTTCCCATTCACGGCACTAACCTACTATTCTATTTATCCCGTCAACACCTTCAAATGGCTGTAAAATGCAAAAATTGTATTGACTGGATATCAAAAATGTTTCACGGCACCGTGTTTCACGGCACATACGCACTGTGTTGACGGGATAAAAGTATATATTCAGCCCTGAAATTAGAATAACCTGACCTGGTGCCAGGTCCATACCACACCAAAGTCACTTGGCCCCTTCCCCTAAAATAGGATTACGAATATCGTAATACTGACATAAGGGGTATAACCAGATTCAACTGTCACATACAAAATGCCAAAGACGTATGTGAGGGCCAAACCAGGTCTCAGTCGGGATTCCGGTAAGGATGAACCCCGATCGTTAAATTACCCATCGCGTGCTCCCACCTGCCACCCACCTGTGATAATGTAATAAATTCAGTATAATAACAAGAAACGAGGCAAAGCCACGAAGGCCAGGTTTTTTCCAAGCATAGACATTTGGATAACATAATTATACCCACTTTTTGTAGACTAGATGGCCGTGGCCTGCATGTCGCGCCTTGGGGCGAGGCATGGACACTAAAAAAATAGATATAGTAAATGGAAAAACTGGAAGGATGCCAAAATGCTGACGATATCGCGCTTTCCGCAAGCGGGTCCGACAATGATAATAAACACCCATGTGAAGTATCAAGGTAATGGGTGAAGCAGTTGCAGAGATATAGTACACTAAACAAGAGGCCCAAATGGGCCTGTATTGCTCACCTAAAAGCCTCCATATTGGTCATCTTGATTTCACAAAGACTCTTCACTTACAACTTCAAATGTTCCACAGAATTTGTTGGTACCTTCTGATCTAACATATATTGCGAATGTGCATGTGATTTACTGCTATACCTTCGATTTGATATATAAAATGACCATATTCGGTCAAAAATTCGAACAAATCTGAATCAGCGTTAACTATCGATCATTCATACAAAGTTTCGTCGAAATCGGCCTGGCGGTTTGTGAGAAGAAGATTTTTTGACAATTTGACCTACTTTTCAACGGCGGACATCTTGGATTTGGTGATGACCTCCATTTTGACAAAAATGAACAGGCTTCACCAACAAACCATTTCAGTTAAGTTTGGTCAATATCGGCCAAGCAGTTCACAAGAAGAATACGTTTGAAATCTTTAGTAAAAGAAGAACTTTTTGACCTTTCGGTGGCCATCTTGGATGACAAAATCATCTGATTTAGACAAAAAATGCTCCAGAGTGATCGACTAGTCGATACCTTCGATTTGATATATTATATGACCATATTCGGGCAAAACTATAATTTGACCCCTAGTTGACCCCTCGAGCCACGCCCATTTTTGACCCAGGGGCCACCATATGAACAAATCTGAAACAGCGTTAACTATCAATCATTCACACCAAGTTTCGTCGAAATCGGCCTGGAGGTTTGTGAGAAGAAGATTTTTTGACAATTTGACCTACTTTTCAACGGCAGACATCTTGAATTTGGTGATGACCTCCATTTTAACAAAAATGGACAGGCTTCACCCACAGACCATTAGAGTTAAGTTTGGCCAATATTGGCCAAGCAGTTCACAAGAAGAATACGTTTGAAATCTTTAGTAAAAGAAGAACTTTTTTACCTTTCGGTGGCCATCTTGGATGACAAAATCATCTGATTTAGACAAAAAATGCTCCAGAGTGATCGACTAGTCGATACCTTCGATTTGATATATATAGACCATATTCGGGCAAAAATATAATTTGACCCCATAGTTGACCCTCGGGCCATGCCCATTTTTGACCCAGGGGCCACCATATGAACAAATCTGAAACAGCGCTAACTATCGATCATTCATACCCAGTATCATCGAAATCGGCCTGGCGGTTCGTGAGAAGAAGATTTTTTAAGAATTTGACCTACTTCTCAACGGCGGCCATCTTGGATTTGGTGATGACCTCCATTTTAACAAAAATGAACAGGCTTCAACCACAGACCATTACAGTTAAGTTTGGCCAATATCGGCCAAGCAGTTTACAAGAAGACGTTTGAAATCTTTAGTAAAAGAATGACCATTTGAACTATCGGTGGCCATCTTGGATGACGTAATCATATGATTTAGACAAAAAATGGCGGTTCGTGAGAAGAATTTTTTTTAAGAATTTGACCTACTTTTCCATGGCGGCCATCTTGGATTGTCGATGACCTCCATTTTAACAAATCTGAAATGGCATCACCCATATATCATCCCTGTGAAGTTAGACCAATATCGGCTCAGCAGTTCGGGAGAAGAAGATGATTGAAAATGTTCACGGACGGACGGACGACGGACACTTTGCCATAACAATAGCTCACATGAGCTTTGCTCAGGTGAGCTAAAAAAGTAACATGTTGGATAGTGATATGTGGTGGGCACCCCTTGATTATGAAGCTGTGAAAGTTTGGTGGTCCTAGGTGGTACAGTAACAAAGAAATGGACTCAAACACGAAAACTTAAGATTGATTGTGGACGCCGCCCGTCCGCCCGGCTTTCGTCAATCCAATAGCCTGGATTTTTTTTCAAAAAACCTGGCTAAAAATTAATAAATTCATCCTTAAATTGAAAATTTCTCCCTCAAAGTATACTTTGCTAGATAAGTATACTTTGCAATGTTGGTGAAACCCGATTGTTAAATTACCCATCGCATGTTCCCACCTGCCACCAATGCAAGCTTTGTACAGACACAACTTACTTTCCACAATGACCATATCGCCGTCCTCTGTGACGGCCCGTGGATCTATAGTCAGCACTGTTTCACTCGTCTCCTCTTCCTGTACGAGGGTCATACCCTACATCGATGAGAAGAATGAAAGTGAATGGGTTTAACGTCCCAGCAACAGCTGAGGTCATATAGAGACGGGACCACAGTTTCAAGTCTCATCCGACAGACCAGTAGGATAGAAACACTATGAAAGTATTTTTTGATGCCTGAAGCGAGGTTTGAGTCCGCAACCTCCGGATTGGAAGTTAGGGTCCCGTTTCATTAAACTCCGTACGACTAAAATGTTCGTAAGTGCAGAATTATGATAGTCTGTAAATTTCTCATTTACAATGTTTTCTTGTAAACAATTATTGGATTTACATTTATTGAGCATATGCTGCATATGCAGCCTATGCTCAATAAATGTAAATCCATCAATTGAAATTCCCAGACTATTCTAAATTTGCACTTACGAACATTTTAGTTTTACGAAGTATAATGAAAGGGAAAGTTATCAACGTTCGGAAAGCCATGTGATCCCATACCAACGGAGAGCAGCGTTTTAAGACATTAGCAACAACAGTGTTGAGAAAATGTGGGCCGCCATCAGTGACGCGTGTATATTCTGATGATCCTACGTTGATTAACAATCAGATATTGATCAAAATTGTCCGTCATATTCATCGTGCTTGGCTTAAAAATTATAGGAATTCCACTGCAAGTCTCGGAATTCTTACATTTCATACCCTCACCCGATAAAACTGGACATTAACTCTTTGCATGCTGGGAAACTTGTGGGCTATAAATAGTTCAAAACTAGCGGACAAACATTCATCATATTTTCTTGTATTTCTCCCCGTAAATATCATGAATATGTCTTGGAATTTCATCAGAATTGAGTCCTGAGGACTCAATTCTAATGAAATTTCAAGACATATTTACAGAGAGAAATAAAACATACACTCCTAATTCATTTGGCGGATATTTTCGCCGCTAGCATGCAAAAAGTTAAAAGAGCCTGATATTTTGTATGTAAGACTATCAAATTTACCAGGCTCGGCTCAGAAATGGTCAGAATTCCTCGGCAAACCTCAGAATTCCTACACATTTACTAGCCTCATATGTCTTTATATGTGTTTCCAAACATATTCCGGTACCTCTTGGTTCTCTGCATCGACTGGAGTCAAACCTTGTTCATTCATGATGTTTAGTGCTATCTTCCCCGCTTCTGTAAAACAACAGAAATATGAGGGTGGGCGAATATTTGATTTAATTATATTGGTGTTTAACCCTTTCAACACCAAGTAACTTAATAGGATGTTCCATGCCAATGTTTCACGCTATTTCATTGGTCCATTCAAATTTTCAGGCTATTCCATTCTTCAGAAAGGGTAATTTTTTCAAATTTGATAACTATTAACAAACAGTGGAGATCCTGATGAGACGGCTCGTTACGAGCCGGCTCATCTGGATCTGCACTGTTTGCAAACATTGTCTCTAAAGAGGTCTGTGGTGTTGAAAGGGTTAACCCTTTCAACACCAAGTAACTTAATAGGATGTTCCATGCCAATGTTTCACGCTATTTCATTAATTTTGTTCATTCAAATTATCCCATTCTTCTAAAAGGGTAATCTGTACGACGTTTAAAATTATTAACAAACAGTGGAGATCCTGATGAGACGGCTCGTTACGAGCCGGCTCATCTGGATCTGCACTGTTTGCAAACATTGTCTCTATAGAGGTCTGTGGTGTTGAAAGGGTTAATGGCCTTTCAAGAGCTAAAGGTAGGAGGTAGGGTGGTGTGGTGGGGGGGGGGGGGGGTAAATCAAATCCCAAAATCAGAACTGAATGTTTACAGAAAAATTATATATTCAGCCCTTAAATTACAATAACCTGACCTGGTGTCAGGTGCTCACCACACCAGTCACGTAGCCCCACTCCCCAAAAGTAATAAGATTTGTACTAATCTTATTACTTTTATAATGGTATAACCAGATTCAACTCTCTCGCATACCAGAAAGACAAAAACATCCTGAGGAGGGTGGGCGAATGAGTAGTGTCACATTGTACAGTTATCCCGTCAACACAGTGCGTATGTGCCGTGAAACACGGTGTCGTGAAACATTTTTGATATCCAGTCAATACTATTTTACCAGTCAATACAACATTTGTAGGTGTTGACGAGATAAATAGAATAGTAGGTTAGTGCCGTGAATGGGAAAAAATATCTGGCGCGGCACGAAAACGGGATGTGCTCGGCAGAGCCTCGCCCATCCCGTTTCCTGAGCCTTGCCAGATATTTTTTCCCATTCACGGCACTAACCTACTATTCTCTGTAACTTGTATTACAACTTTGGTGGCAGCACATTCGACCTTCAGCACAGGTTAAATGCGGGATCGAACCTGTTGGCACGACCTTAAATGACCTTAGCTGTGATAGGCCGTTAAACACCAATAAATCAAATCAATTGAGCACAGGGGCCACATGGGTGGGCTATTTTACTAAAATACGGATCATGACAAATAAGCATATACAGTTTCAAGCCAATCCAACTAAGGGCAACAGAGATAGTGGGTAGCGCAAAAAGGTAACACAAATCGCTGACATTCATTGTCATACATTGACATTCATCACAAGAGGTGAAACTGCCGACCTTACCTGTGAGAGTGATTGTCTGCCCGCTCTCCACTGCGGATGTTATGATGTTTCCATCCGACGTTGAGATCATTGTTATACCCTGGCTTTCCAGCCAGTTCATCGCATCTGTCGTACTTGTGTCTATAACAGGGGATCTTACATGAGTGATGATTTACTACAAGTTGTATAGAGGATCTTACATGAGTGACGATTTAATACAAGTTTTATAAAGGATCTTACGTGAGTGACGATTTAATACAAGTTTTACAGAGGATCTTACGTGGATGACAATTTAATACAAGTTTCATAGAGGATCTTAAACGAGTGATGTTTTAATACAAGTTTTATAGAGGATCTTACGTGAGTGATGATTTAATACAAGTTGTATGGAGAATCTTACATGAGTGATGATTTAATACAAGTTTTATAAAGGATCTTACATGGGTGATGATTAATACAAGTTTTATAGAGGATCTTACATGAGTGACGATTTAATACAAGTTTTATAGAGGATCTTACATGAGTGATGATTTAATACAAGTTTTATAAAGGATCTTACATGGGTGATGATTTAATACAAGTTTTATAGAGGATCTTAATTCTTATATGAGTGACGATTTAATACAAGTTGTATCAAGGATCTTACATGGGTGATGATTTAATACAAGTTTTATAAAGGATCTTACATGTGTGATGATTTAATACAAGTTGTATAGAGGATCTTACATGGGTGATGATTTAATACAAGTTTTATCCTAGAGGATCTTACAGGAGTGATGATTTCATACAAGTTTTATAGAGGATCATACGTGAGTTAATACAAGTTTTATAGAGGATCTTACAAGAGTGATGATTTAATACAAGTTTTATAGAGGATCTTACATGGGTGATGATTTAATACAAGTTTTATAGAGGATCTTACATGAGTTAATACAAGTTTTATAGAGGATCTTACATGAGTGATGCTACAAGTTTTATAGACGATCTTGCATGGGTGATGATTTAATACAAGTTTCATAGAGGATCTTACATGAGTTAATACAAGTTTTATAGAGGATCTTACATGAGTGATGCTACAAGTTTTATAGACGATCTTGCATGGGTGATGATTTAATACAAGTTTTATAGAGGATCTTACATGGGTGATGATTTAATGAGTTTAATATATTCAATTTGTATTAAATAATCTCTCATGTAAAATCCTCTATGATAGAGGATCTTACATGAAAGGTGATTTAATATAGGTTAACATATGGAAGATCTTACATGTGTAATGATTTAAAAATAGTTTAATACATAGATGATTTTGCATGAGTGATGCTTTAATACAAGTTTAATACATAGAGGATCTTGTATGAGTGATGCTTTAATACAAGTTTAATACATAGAGGATCTTGCATGAGTGATGCTTTAATACAAGTTTAATACATAGAGGATATTGTATGAGTGATACTTTAATACAAGTTTAATACATAGAGGATCTTGTATGAGTGATACTTTAATACAAGTTTAATACATAGAGGATCTTGTATGAGTGATGCTTTAATACAAGTTTAATACATAGAGGATATTGTAGGAGTGATGCTTTAATACAAGTTTAATACATAGAGGATATTGTATGAGTGATGCTTTAATACAAGTTTAATACATAGAGGATCTTGTATGAGTGATACTTTAATACAAGTTTAATACATAGAGGATCTTGTATGAGTGATGCTTTAATACAAGTTTACAAGTTATTCATAGAGGATATGTAGGAGTGATGCTTTCTTTAATACTAGTTTAATACATAGAGGATATAGTATGAGTGATGCTTTAATACAAGTTTAATACATAAGGAGGGATCTTGTATGAGTGATGCTTTTAATACAAGTTTAATATTATAGAGGATCTTGTCGAGTGATGCTTTAATACAAGTTTAATACATAGAGGATCTTGTACGAGTGATGCTTTAATACAAGTTTAATACATAGAGGATCTTGTATGAGTGACGCTTTAATACAAGTTTAATACATAGAGGATCTTGTAGGAGTGATGCTTTAATACAAGTTTAATACATAGAGGATCTTGTACGAGTGATGCTTTAATACAAGTTTAATACATAGAGGATCTTGTACGAGTGATGCTTTAATACAAGTTTAATACATAGAGGATCTTGTATGAGTGATGCTTTAATACAAGTTTAACACATAGAGGATCTTGTATGAGTGATGTTTTAATACAAGTTTAATACATAGAGGATATTGTATGAGTGATGCTTTAATACAAGTTTAATACATAGAGGATCTCGTATGAGTGATGCTTTAATACAAGTTTAACACATCGAGGATATTGCAGGAGTGATGCTTTAATACAAGTTTAATACATAGAGGATCTTGTATGAGTGATGCTTTAATACAAGTTTAATACATAGAGGATTTTGCATGAGTGATGCTTTAATACAAGTTTAATACATAGAGGATATTGTATGAGTGATACTTTAATACAAGTTTAATACATAGAGGATATTGTATGAGTGATACTTTAATACAAGTTTAATACATAGAGGATATTGTATGAGTGATACTTTAATACAAGTTTAATACATAGAGGATCTTGTATGAGTGATACTTTAATACAAGTTTAATACATAGAGGATATTGTATGAGTGATACTTTAATACAAGTTTAATACATAGAGGATATTGTATGAGTGATGCTATTGTATGAGTGATACTTTAATACAAGTTTAACACATAGAGGATATTGTATGAGTGATACTTTAATACAAGTTTAATACATAGAGGATATTGTATGAGTGATACTTTAATACAAGTTTATACATAGAGGATATTGTATGAGTGATACTTTAATACAAGTTTAATACATAGAGGATATTGTATGAGTGATACTTTAATACAAGTTTAATACATAGAGGATCTTGTAGAGTGATACTTTAATACAGTTTAATAATCATATAGGATATTGTATGAGTGATACTTTAATACAAGTTTAATACATAGAGGATATTGTATGAGTGATACTTTAATACAAGTTTAATACATAGAGGATATTGTATGAGTGATACTTTAATACAAGTTTAATACATAGAGGATCTTGTATGAGTGATACTTTAATACAAGTTTAATACATAGAGGATATTGTATGAGTGATGCTTTAATACAAGTTTAATACATAGAGGATATTGTATGAGTGATGCTTTAATACAAGTTTAATACATAGAGGATCTTGTATGAGTGATGCTTTAATACAAGTTTAATACATAGAGGATCTTGTATGAGTGATACTTTAATACAAGTTTAATACATAGAGGATCTTGTATGAGTGATGCTTTAATACAAGTTTAACACATCGAGGATATTGCAGGAGTGATGCTTTAATACAAGTTTAATACATAGAGGATCTTGTATGAGTGATGCTTTAATACAAGTTTAACACATAGAGGATCTTGTACGAGTGATGCTTTAATACAAGTTTAACACATCGAGGATTTTGTATGAGTGATGCTTTAATACAAGTTTAATACATCGAGGCCCATTTACATGATTTATGCATGATGTTACACGAGAGATGACATAATATGGTCTATATTAACTCTGCATGCTAGCGGCGAAAATATCTGCCAAACGAATTAGGAGTATGTTTTATTTCTCTTTAGAAATATGTCTTGAAATTTCATTAGAATTGAGTCCTCAGGACTCAATTCTAATGAAATTCCAAGACATATTCATGATATTCACGGCGAGAAATACAAGAAAATATGATGAATTTTTGTCCGCTAGTTTTGAACTATTTATAGCCCACAAGTTTCCCAGCATGCAAAGAGTTAAGCAGCGATATCTTACTTGTTGTGTTGGGGGCGGTGGCTTCGGCTAGAGCTGCCAAGGTGGCGAGGACAGACGTACTGTTGCCGTCGCCGTCCACCCCTTCCTGCTTTATATTGTGCAAGGTCTGTAGCAGGTGTCCCGGCATCTCCTCCGCTATAGTCCCTGGTGTAGAATAGAAACACACACATGATGATCTAGTACCAGGTCTCACTTGCCCCAAAACATAGATGGCTTTCGCATTTTGGTGAACATGTTGCGCTTATAAATGACAAATAATCACATGGCTGCAGCACGATTGTTCAGCCTGCCGTGGCGTAAATTGCCATGTTGCAACTTTGATAAGCCACTTGACCTTGGACATATGGCAGGCCAGAGCTCCAGTTAAGGTGCGTCATTTGACCAACTTGGGGTGAAATTTTGTTATTTCTTCATCCAAAATGGCAAGTTGGGAGTCCTTTAGAATCGTCTCATTGAGACGATTCTAAAGCACTCCCAACTTGCCATTTTTTATGGGAGAAATAAGAAATTTACCTCCAAATTACGCACCTTAACTGGAGCTCTGGCAGGCCTTGAGAACTTATTAATTTTCCACTGGTTCAGGATGGACTCGTACATTCCTAGATTGTCTAATGTTTATGCGGCACTGTATCTTCAAATTGCCACTTGTCTAGACCGAAATTTTGCTCCCAATAGGAGTGGATTTGTCAAGGCCTGTGTGGCCCACAAATCCACTCAAATTGGGGAATTAAAATATGAAACTTCAAATCAAACTGACCACAAGCAATGAAAAAAACGTTACCACAGACTTCGGACGGACTACCACATGGACGACATTATGATCACTAGTGCGCTCGATAACAAGTACAGTGGAACCTCTCTAAACCCAACATATTCCACCGCAACTCGGCTATACGACTACTACAATACGTAAGTGTACTTTGCGATCACGAAAGTCAACATCGGACATGCATGTAAATCGCAATGAAGCCTGTGAACATTCAGCAAACGTGTGTTTTCTGTGTGTCCTTCCTAAAATTGGGAAGAAAACATATTTACTTTTGAAAGAACATTAGCAGTCCACTTCACCTAAAAACACAGTTTCCTATGGCTGCATAATGTAAATATCTTATTACCAGGGCTCCAGATAAGGAATTAGTAATTGAGTATTTTCACTCCATCATTTCTGAATCAATTGAGTATTTCAAAATGTTAAGTGGGTAAAATAAAATCACACTACTGTTCACACATCAACAGACAGCAATTATTGAATAGTTTGCTTCGAAATGAAAACATGTCTTGGCATTTCATTAGAATCGTCTCCTTGGAGACAATTCTAATGAAATACCAAGATGTGTTTTCATCGAAAATAAGAAAATATGCTATATTTGTGGTCTGTTTATTGTTTTCTGCAGCATGATAAAGGTACCACAAAATTGTAACTGTTTTTTGATACTCGTTACTTCTAATTTAAATTGGGTTTTTTGCCAATTTTAATTGGGTATTTACGCAAATACGCAGCTTATCTGCAGTTCTGTATTACCTTCAATTTCTCCACCTTCTATCACCGTCTCGTCCGGTGCCACTTCCGATGTTTCCACGGTGACAATTTCCCCAGCATCGGTGAGATTGCCAATAGCTGTGTGCTGAAATACAGTTCTCACTCCCGTGATATGCCATGTTTTTGATTGTTTGTCTTGGGCAATTAATCGCATTTTAAAAAAAATATATGTACGAACAAGGACATCGTTATCACAAAGCTAATCTACTCGCTAGCAGTCTTGATAATAAAACAAGTTATTGAATAAACAAAAAAACTAACGAATTTGCCTTACAAACAAGGTGAATATAAGTTTGGCGGTCGGACGTGGGTCGTATGCAAAACAAAGCACCATCCCTAGTCACACATTGTGGCAAAATATTATCAAAATCAGTGAAGTGGTTCATATGTTATTGAAAAATGAAAGGTGTTACTAACGTAGGTACATAGACCAACGCTATATCCCCGCTTGCATATCGGCACGGGGATAATTAGAAATTTATTCAGGCTTGGCACGGAAATGGTAGGAATTCCTCTGCAAGCCTATGAATTCCTATGAATTCCTAGGCACTTCCTAGTCTTGAAAGATCAACTCGATATCAAATGACAATAGCCTGGTATTCTCTGTATAAGAACTATCAGAGTGAAAGTGAATGGGTTTAACATCCCAGCAACAGATATGGTCAAAGAGACGGGACCACAGTTTAAAGTCTCATCCTACAGACCAGTGGGATGGAAATACTATGAAAGTATTTTCGATGCCCCAGGCAAGGTTTGAACCCACAACCTCCGAAGTTAGATGCTCCAACCGCTAGGCCACAACCCATCCCTATAAGTACTATCAAATTCATCAGGATCGGGTCGGAAACGGTAACAATTCCTACATATTTCCTAGCCTTGCCTGAAAAACTTGTTATAAATGACACTAACTGGGTATTTTCTCTATGTAACTGGAGAATTGGGGATTATGGAATTTGTGACGAGTGTAGCTCCTGATCAAATAGCACACTCATGTAGCCAGCCTGATATTGATCTATGTTGTTTGCTAGAAGCATGATGGCATTTTATTGATGGAATGGCGAACAGTGCAGATGCACAGGCTGATCTGGATCTTCACTGGTCGCAGAACCCATAAGCCCCATTTCTCCAGACACAGATGTGATATACATAGAATTTACGTTTCTGTCTTTTAATTTATTTACACAGTCTCTAAGCCTGAATTATCAATAGAAAAACAAATGTTTGTACATAGCGTTCAGCCATCAAATAAGAGGGAGAACTCATTTTTCTCTCAACCGTTTATTTCAAGTCATTTCCAAATAATTATGTTTATGTCAAATTTATAAGAGGTGACTGGGGGGGGGGGCTGTATTGGTTTTTTTTCTAATGGGAATTATAAATTATATTAAATATAAAGGCAGGTTGAATATAAGTGTTTTCCAGAGTTTTATATTTCAAACACTATATCAGATTGTGACGTACCTGCGCTAACTGTATGGCCTGTACGACATCCGGCCTCCCGTTGATCACGGCAATATCAAGTGGGGTCCTCTCAAACTAAAAGTTAATAAAAGCAGGGCTCCAGATAAGGAATTAGTAATTGAGTATTGTCACTCCATCATTTCTGAAGCAATTGAGTATTTCAAAATGTTAATTGGGTAAAATGAAATCACACTACTGTTTACACATCAACAGACAGCAATTATTGAATAGTTTGCTTCGAAATGAAAACATGTCTTGGCATTTCATTAGAATTGTCTCCTTGGAGACAATTCTAATGAAATACCAAGATGTGTTTTCATGGAAAATAAGAAAAAATATGCTATATTTGTGGTATGTTTATTGTTTTCTGCAGCATGATAAAGGTACCACAAAATTTGTATTGCTTTTTGATACTCGCTACTTCTGATTTTAATCGGGTCTTTGGCAATTTTAATTGGGTATTTAAGCAAATACGCAGCTTATCTGGAGCTGTAAATGTCAAACCATCAAATACATCCTTATCTCAGTATGATAATACAATAATTTCCAATAACCTCCGAAGGGAAGCACATTTAATACACATTGTTTTAAAGTCACTCTTTTTATTAAATTTTCGACCACATGGTCGTTATCAAAATAGTGTGAAACTGTATTGGCAGTCCTATGTGACGTCCATAGTGTAGCAGTAAACCGGATGCTATGAGCAGGACGTAATAACGTCGCGCGAGCCTAGGCAATACGCCCAACCGCAAAACCACGGTACACAACTTGTGTATCATGATCCTGTGATTCGACGCGCAGCCCAGGCCTGTACGATGTTAAACCCATCCCATGACACCCGATACCAGAAACACAAATATTAAAAATATTTGCGTTTCCAGCATCGGGCCGCATGTGGTAAACCAGGAGTGCGATTGATGCCGCTACCATATGTAGTACAATAAAAAAACCTTTCAACCTGACACCAGAAACAGGATAGTTCGCGTTACTAGTATCATGTTGAACAGGTGGAAGACGTCCGGATCAAAACAGCAAAACACTTCACATTACACCCATGTGGGAAGTTTGTTCCCCGTCTTTTTATCAAATTTTCTTCCATGACAAGACGAAATATACGCAGGGATTCCGCTGGCGATCGCCACTTTCGCAATTGGCGATAAAAATAAACAATTGGCGATAAAAAATTACAATTTTCGAAAAAAAATAATCCTTTTGTTTATTGTTATCCTATTGGTTATTCCCTTTTCTTTCTTTTTAGGATTTCTTTTTTGTTGAAGAGGCGATTTTTTTATTTTCCCCAGTGGAATCCTTGTATACGTCCTTCGCTGTACAGCTTCTGGAGGACAGCGACACGCACGTCATGATCACCGTGGCCCAGGAACTGTCGCAGTATGGGCTTGTTTTCATTTTGCAAACACACATCGTGGAGATGTTCGTCCGTGCGTTCGCACAATGAAAAAGAGTATTTTTCATTGAAAAATGAGTTAAATAATGTTAAAAACAAAAAAGCTTTCCCCATGATTAATTATCTATGCCAAACTTCACATGTGGCATGCAGAGCAGCAACCGTTTTAGATTTTCTCCCACAGAAAAAAGTGAAAGTGAATGGGTTTAATGTCCCCGCAACAGCTACGGTCATATAGAGACGATTCTCCCGTGGAAACCCGGAAAATACCTTATTTTCGATTGCGGCATTAGCACCAGTCTTGAGGAGCGTGTCTATGACCTCTAGATGACCTTTCTCTGTCGCCCAGTGTAACGGGGTCATCTTTAACTGCAAACATAACTAGAACAAGTGACCCCCAGCCGCCACATCGATGACAAAACTAAAATGTTAACAAACGTTGCGCAGGTATATAATGGACTTTACTATTTTTTCTCTGTATTTACTTTTTCATGTGTAATGATCATACTTTATAATCTGTCGAAAATATTATTTTTTTTTCCGGTGACACATTTAATTAGTATAAATAATTAAAGAATAGCATGCCTCATTTGCATATGAAAATAGCCTGATAACATTCCTACAACGAACACTTTGTGCCTACCGAGTTGGCATATATCTTTAATACTTTACAATATTTGCTTTTTCCAATGTTTTGTGCATACAACTTTGCCGATGGGAAAATGCATGAACTAATCATGCTGTAATAGTAGATTCAAATGAATTGTAAAAAATGGGGCTTATGGGTTTTGCGACCAGTGTAGATCCAGATCAGCCTGTGCATCCGCACAGTCTGATCAGGATCTGCACTGTTCGCCATTCCATGAATGAAACACCGGACATGCGCTTCCAACAGATCGTTATCAGGCTATAGGAGTGTGCTATTTGGACACGAGCTGCACTGATCACAAACCACATAAGCCCCATTTCTCCAGTCACAGCCACATATGACGAGAAGTAACCCGAGGCTGAAATGTGTGAACTAACCATGTCCTTGAATATTTCAAAATTTTAATTGGGTAAAATAAAATCACACTACTGTTTACACATCAACAGACAGTAATTATTGAATAGTTTGCTTCCAAATGAAAACATGTACCAATACCGGTATGTGTTTTCATGGAAAATAAGAAAAATATGCTATATTTGTGGTCTGTTTATTGTTTTCTGCTGCATGATAAATGTACCACAAAATTGTAATTGCTTTTTGGTACTCGCTACTTCTGATTTCAACTGGGTTTTTGGCAATTTTAATTGGGTATTTAAGCAAATACACAGCTTATCTGGAGGATAAGTAACCTGAGGCTGAAATGTGTGAACTAACCATGTCCTTAGCATCAATATCAGCGGCATGCTGTAAGAGCAGATTCACAATCTCCACATGACCCTCCTGGGCAGCGACGTGTAGCGGGGTTCGGTCTACTTTGGTCCGGGCATCGCGACTGATTCCGGCCCGAAGGAGAACTTCCGCGGTGCTGACGTGACCGTACTGGGCAGAGAAGTGGAGGGGCGACGTACCCAACTGCAATCATAGAATTATTTAAAGGCACCGGGTGTCAGATATGTGTAACAAGTGATGAAACAGATTAGATAACAGTGTCTGTGAGTAATCTGCAATTGCATAAAATAGAGAAAGTGAGCAGAGGCTCACGTATACCCCCCGCCACCGCCTGGACTGACAAATAAAATCTTTACGCAAATTTCTAAGTAATTTGATAATGGGTACACAAAACTTTTAACGCAAATTTTACAGATGCATATTTGTAAGTAATTTCACCTTGCTCTTGGACACATGGGTGTGATATGGAATGAAAATATGGATGATGATAATGAATTCTATGAAGTTTGAAGTCGATCTGAATTACTGTTACAGAGATAGTGGGTACCCAAAAACAATAACGTGGACGGACAAACGGAATTACAAAAACTATATACCCCTTGACATACTTGGGGGTATCACAAGGTTAGTAGAAGAAATGCTAGCTATTTTTATTCGCAATTGACGGTTAACAATTGATTTCTATACCTATTTAAATTCACATCTAAAAAGTATTTATCTTTCACAAATTGTGTTTGTAGGTGCAATAATAGCAGAAACTCATGACAAAATCATCTCATCTGTTTGTCTATGTCCAAGATGGTTTATCACGGCAAATTAAAGTTCACAAACGTCATATTAAGACATCATCATTAGTGATGTCCCCAGAGCGTCTGACTCACCATATAAATTAAAACGGTAATTTATTGAATATCATCAGTGAATTTTGGAGAAAAAAATGAGGCAGGCGAGACATATTTGTTATTAAAATTTCTTGTAATCGGTATAAAAAACACACAATGATTAATGATTTTTCTTCAAATATATAAAAATAATAGATTAATCTGGCATAATTTTTTAGGGGCGGGTGGGGATCATATTCAGTAAATTAATTTGATATGGACTTAAGAGAGCCAGCTGAATTACCCAATCAGTAGTAAACGGTGCGCCATTCGACATCAGCGTCCGCACTTCATCAGTTTCCCCGCGCTTGGCTGCATCCAGTAAACGTTTCCCAAGATCGACGAGGGACATTGTCAATTACATGTAGGTCTGAAATGAAAGAACAAAGTGCATGTAACTCTGCAAGAAACTTCGTACGACTAAAATGTTTGTATAAAGTACTATAGGAATGAATGGCCTTTTTGTGGAATTTATCAGGGTATAAACTTGGAAAAGTCGCGGGAATACTGGACGAAGGCCGGAAGGCCTCGTCCAGTATTCCCGTGACTTTTCCAAGTTTATTATAGGAAAAAATGGCCTTTTTGTGGAATTTATCGGGGTATAAAATTGGAAAAGTCGCGGAAGGCCTCGTCCAGTATTCCCGCGACTTTTCCAAGTTTATATCCCCGATAAATTCCACAAAAATTCCATTCATTCCTTATAATTCCAGCATTTGAAATAAATTCATCAAGTAAATGTGTTTATTTTCCGTTTTCTTAAGAATTATTTTAACTGCACCTGACGGTTACGGAAAGTAGTTCGGCGTGGGAGTTTACTGGGATATAAATTTTGGACAGAGACTTGCTACGGACCAATCAAATGTTAGGGAATTGTGTAAATATTTTTGTGCTGGAATTATAAAATTATGATAATTTTCTGTAAACAATTATTGGATTTACATTTATTGAGAATAGGCTGCACATGCTCAATAAATGTAAATCCATCAATTGAAATTTCCAGACAATCTTACATTTGCACTTACGAACATTTTAGTCGTCCAAAGTTTATTGAAACGGCCCCCATAACTCCAGTACCGTCCGTAGCATATGCTACTGACGGTAAAGGAGTTTTGCAGTTACTTCACGCAACAAATCGGCTTCATCAGGTAATTTGTTGTTGAGGCTATATACAAATTTTGGACGAAAGAACAAATATGCTACGGACGGTAAAGGAGTTTTGCAGTTACTTCACGCAACAAATCGGCTTCATCAGGTAATTTGTTGTTGAGGCTATATACAAATTTTGGACGAAAGAACAAATGCTATTTATTATATGTGTTATAAAACTTTGTTTCGATGCCCTAATATTTTTTTTCTACCCTATATCATGGTACGTATCTCACTATGGGGAAAAGGTGTGTATTTGTGCCCGGCTAGCTCAGTTGGTTAGAGCGATGGTACGTTGGGCGCCAAATGTAACAGGGCGAGAAAAATGTGCACTGGCCCGGGGCTCGAACCCTGGACCTCTGGTTAACCGTACCATCGTTCTAACCATCTGAGCTAGCTAGGCATGAATACACACTTCCTCCCCACTGTGACATACTTCCCCCTCCAAATTTAAATTTGTCCCCGAATTCTATATTTAATTTTGTTGCGAATTCATAGCTGATCATATGTTCAGTTACGACAGGACAGCCTTTGTAAAGCGGTATCTCGAAAACGCCACGGCTTTGTACAAGATTTTCATGAATTTCAATAGGCAAAATTGCATTAATATACACGTTATATTGTTAATTATGTTCTCAAAATTGATTATTACCATATGTCAAGTGCCGATTCTTTATATCTTGTCTGCAATATCCATTGAAATTTTTAACAAAATCATCTCGTTCGTCCAGCACTGTGAACTACATAATTGATTAGTTTGCGGTTGGTTGAAAACGTGTGTAAATCTATGCCCAGAAAAATATAGTGACAATTTTGCAATTATTACTTATTAGCGCAATCCGCCACTGTCTTATCTCTCAACGTCAAATAATTATGGTGGAATAACGACCACCTTCAAATATTATAGGCTAGAACTATATAGACACCCGTCATTGGCGCTATTGACTTAATGTTTTACATACTGTCAGGGTTCGTATGCAACTCACTATGGGGAGGTTGTGTGTATCTGCCCCGGTTCACTTAGTCGGTATATCGATGGTACGGTAAACCAGAGTTTACGGGTTCGAGTCCCGGACCAGTCCACATTTCTTTTTTCCTGTTCTAATATGCCGGTGCGTAAAATTGCTTAGACTGCGCATATACCGGTACTGTGTATTATAAACATATTTATGCATAGACGCGTATGCTAATTAAGTGCAGCATGTCACCGAGATGTTATTGCACACATTTGTACTGTAGTAATTATTTACACAATATTTTTTGAAATACAACAACATAATGCAGTGAATTAAATGAAAACTTTGTTTTATTTGTGTAAATGCCTTTTCGAAAGAGTTAATTGAATGGAATTTTATTAGTAGGGGTATACACGAAAATTAAAAAAAAATATTGTTTTCTTTAGGCCTACGATATACATGTAGAACCACATAGGCGACGGAAGCGGAAAATTATTGGGGGTTGAGGGGGGGGGGGGGGGGGCAGTGTCGAGGGCCCACAGGACACTAGTCCGCGGGCATGCTCCACTTGAAAGTTTTCAAATCTAAGAGACGTGAAACGCCATTTCCTGCATTCTCAGCAACTTTGAGGATGAGCTTTATATGTATGTATAATATATGTATTTCACTCGCCTTGAATTTAAATAAATAATGTTTAAACTAAGGCCGACCTTAAAAATATGTTTGTTTCCCCTCCCGCTACCCGGGCCAATGAGGTGTGGGTAGGTAGGTAGGTAAAATATTTTGTATTTTTTTTTAATATATGAAATTTTGTCGACATGTATTTAGCAACATATCTCGGCCTAGAAACGCCAAATAATGCCATAATATATTATTATTAAAGGTACAAGTTCCTTATACAAAGGAATAAATATGCAGACACAATGTAAAATGTCTCTTTTATTGACTAGAGATATTAAACTCAAATGGGGTAAGGTGAAAACAATTTGCTGACATGACATGTACCTGACTAGATTGAATGATTACCTATTCGAGACACGCCGTGTGATTTTGTACCATCGAACATCAGGTGCGGATACAGAAATAATTGCAGGGTGGTGTCTGTAATTACAAGTCGGCATAGCCGAGCACCGCGATGGGGGGGGATCTGGGGGTCCTCCCCCAGGAAATATTTAAATGCCAGATCGCCGCAGATGCGATTTCCTAACACCTAGGCCACGAAAAATGTCATCCAATCCAACTATACGAGTATTGTAGATTTTTTTTTTTTTGCGGTAGCAGGAGTTGAGGGGTCCGGACCCGAAAGTGTCGCCGAATCTTCTTGCATCGCCATGTTTTTCTTGTTTTTACATACTACGGCAGGGCTTGAAACTAAGCAAAAATATGTACTAGCCAGCCGGGCTAGTAAGATTTGAAATTTACCAGCCCTTTATACAAGTTTATACCATCCTTACGTCGCATTGTCTTCATCTGAAAAAAAAATAGCTGGATCATTGTCAATCTGGTAAAATGTTTTACTTCAATGATGTACCATAACTAACAATTCAGTTGTGCATATAATACCTATATAATTGTAGTATTAATTATGTCTCTGGGCCAATTTACATTGCTCGCTGTAGATGAAAAGAACTCCTAGCGTAGTTGTTTATGTCTCTCCATGGAAGAAAAATGATCTCTGGCTTGTACAAAAGCCAACAATAATCCAGTGGTGTTGCTGTTGTTACATCAAATCCGTCTGGGTTTTCGGTGAAGTCTTCTATTGCATATATAAATAACAATTATGTCATAATTATATAATAAATAACAATTATGTCATAATTTTTGTCCCGCCTGCTTTAGCAGAAGCGGGACATAGGCATAGATTTTCCGTCGGCATCGTCGTCGGCGGCGGCAGCGGCGGCGGCATCAACATTTCACGTTAAGTTTTTGCGTTTAGCTCAGTTTCCAGAAAACTATAACTCCTACGACCTCCATACTTGGTATACATCAACACTGTGGTGTAACCATCTCACACAGAGGGAACCCATGTGACCTTCACCTATTTTTCATGGTTCGTTGACATACTTTTCACATGCATTCAACGTTAAGTTTTTGCGTTTAGCTCTGTTTCTAAAACTTAACGCTCAGGTTAATTCATTGTAACTTCTGTTTCCCTCAATGGAATGCTTTAATATTCCATACATGCATTTATAACAACATCTCGCATCATTCTACAGAAATCCCATTGTGCCCGCTAACCCCAAAGGTCAAGGTCACTGATATCAAAACGTGGGGTAATGATGATTGAATATTTTATTTTCCAGAAAATGTCTCAGATGATGTCTCTGATATAAAAAACATTTTGTGTCGACTGAGTGGGCATGCACCTTTAATAACACTATGTAAATTCATTATACTGTTGAAAACAGTATATTTTATTGCTCAAGGCCGTCAATAAACACTATCCCCTATTATAATTAATTTATATTGAGCAATTAATATATTTAAAATGATTTAAAACAGTGAAATTATTGTTTCTCACAAATTCATTTTTAGGTCCGAAACTGTGTGGGGGCGACTTGCTCGGGTGTCAATGGACAAGACCATTATTCGTTCAGCTTAAAACTCACTTTCGATCGTAAATCAAAATTGACAATGTAATTTTTTTTGTTTGAAACACATTCTCAATTGAATATATTCAGTGTTTCTTGCGAGTTTGGATCGGTGTAGACGCTAAATATGCAAAACTATAACTTGGAAGTTGGATTTTTAAAAACACGTATACGCAGGTTCGTTTCAGCGAAATCAAGCGTGGTTCTGTTCTTATAAACAAAGTAACTCGATTTCCTTATTAGGAAAGTGTAGAAACCTTTGTGAATAAATTAATTATAAATGTCTGAAGTATCCAATGAAACAGTCCCGACAGGTGTCGCTACCATGTGAAAACTGTTACACGTCATTATATTGAGGGCGGTCATTATGGAAACGAACAAAAGTTATCGATTCATGATTCGGATGCGTGTAGTTTATCAAACGCGATATTTGATTGGCTATTAGCATGCAGACCACTGACTGGGATTGCTACTCACCAATAGGGAAGCAGCTTACAACCATTTTCACCGACAGATTTTTGTAAACATCGCGATGACTTTCACTTCATGTTCTAGGCTAGTAAAGGCATATCAGCTGGGGGTTTTACTCGCCATAAAGTAAACGATAAAAAGCGAGATTTTCGGCAATATTTTCTGTCGGAACAGCCCATTTTTGCTGTGCCAGTTTTGACACTAAATAAAAATATTGTTTCCGTTTTGCCAAAAAAATAGTTTGGGTCGCGGCGATTTTGCCGGGTCGGTCGCGGAAGGGGAAACATTTAATATTTTATTATACGCCCAACATGATGAAATTCTATAAAAAGATCAACATCGGATCAATTTTTCACGAAATAAAAACAAAAAAATAATATTATAGTCGTAATTTTGCTAGAGGGAATATTTTTTAAGCTGTATAGGGGACACAGGTGGAAGACTCGGACCTATGACACCAAAAAAAATGCCTATTCAAAAAATCCCATTACCCCACCCACTTGGTCTCGTACAGTACCATATTTTTTTAATAGGATTTTTTTTTGGTGTCATACGTCCGAGTCTTCCACCTGTGCATAGGGATAGGTTTACATGATACACACATATTTTATCAGAAAGTTGGAATTTGAAAGGTGTAATAAAAATAAATTATTAATGTTTTTTTTATTAATTATACCACATATAACGCATAAATATAATAATAAAGTACTTGTGAAGGTGCATGCCCACGCAGTATGTTATAATATAGTGATACAGATTATTTTGTATATTCTGTACGCATGACATTTCCTGGCAAAATAAACATTCATTCACCATTACCCCACGTAGTGATTAGCATTATTATACATTTTATTTTAGACGAAAATTTTCACACTGATATCAGGGGCGATAACCGTGTTTCCTTAAAATGTTAACGAACATTACTATTTATTCTCTGTATTTTTTTTTGATGTGCAATGATCATACTTTATAATCTGTCGAAAATATTATTTTTTCATTATTATAAATAAGTAATAAATATCATGCCTCATTTGCATATGAAAATAGCCTGATATTAATTAACGCGCGTCACTATCAACAATGATCAATAAAATAAATATTACAATAACTAAATGATTATATCTGTTTTCCGGGCACTTGTAATTTTTAGAACTGGTGGAATAGTGACACAATTATACACTTATTTAATTCCTATAACGAACATTTTGTGCTTACTGAGTGGGCATGTACCTTTAACCCTTTGAAACCGAAGGCCCGCTATATCGGTTTATACAAACAGTGCAGATCCAGATGAGCCGGCTCGTAACGAGCCGTCTCATCGGGATCTGCACTGTTTGAAAGTAATTTTCATATGGCATGTACCTTTATTTTGTTCATACATGTGGTTGACCTATAAATACAATGTACACATTTAAATATAATAACTCCGAATAGGAACTAGAAATTGTACCTTTAAAGAAAAGAAACATAAACATTTTCCCTTTGAACAAGATGGCGGAAATAAGATGACTCATCATAACAACACTTGCATCGAAAACAAGACAGATCGGGCTGAAATCGGGCTGACATTTTAAGGATCATTACTGACATATTAATAATTTATGTCTATGAATGTAAGTTATGTGATAGAAAATGCATATGTATGTACCCATTTTTTGATGATATTTGGAAAAATTCCAAAGTCCCTATTCACTTCCTATATCATGTATATCAATCACGACTCAGGTCCGAGTCGTGTCTTCTTGACTATATTTAGTCTATATTCTTGACTACTTCAGGACGGAACCCGGGACCTCTGGTTTACCATACCATCGCTCTAACAGACTGGGCTAGCCGGGCACGAATACACACTTCCTCCCCACGGTGAGTTATGTACCGTGATCAAATTGGTGGCATTTTCCAAAACGGAAGTATTTTATTAAACCGGTTATGACGGTGCTCTAAATAAATCACATTTGTAAGAACATATCACAAAAAAATATAGAAAAAAATGATTCATGTTTGAATATCTGTCTTGCAAAGGCCTGAAAGGGAGCAAACTCGTAGATTTTACGTTTTTGGAACGTTGCAAAGGGAAATCTAACAAAAACACTATTTAGTATGTTTATTCAACTTGATATAGTGCTAATACATACACCATGATACATAACAATATGAGCATAAACTGCGATCGAAAATTGGAACCCATCACCATGGGTGAAATTTTGAAAACAAAAGCGAAAACGGAAGTTGTAAAACGGATGCAGATTTATACACTTCCGTTTCCTCTTACCTGCATACGAATGTTTCTGGATGTGAATATGATGCTGACAAGCAACGTAGATGTATCTAAACCATTATAAATATTATTTTAAGCCTTATTTTTAGTTTAAATCGGCATTAAAATGATCAAATTGGTGGCATTTCCCAAACCGGAAGTATTTTTAGTAACCCGGATTACCGGAAATAAAAACTACTTTATAATTTGGCGGTCTGCGTTGAAGTTAAACAATACTATGTATAACATAGTGGCATACACAGTCCATCATCAATAAATGTACATTTAATACGGTGATGATGCAAGACAACGTGTAATGTCTAGTGATGCAACATATAATTTACAAATATTCGTGGACTATTTGTTTTACAACGTCACTGCGTATGATTATTTTAGCCTACTTGATTAACAAACTGTATAGTCAGGTGTCGATATACATACTGTGGAACCATCCTAACCCGGTTACATAGCAAATTCGGCTTGTTTAATTGTCGTGGTTTTTGCTAATAATGGTGCACACTTCGTAAATTAAATGCACAACACACTGGTATTGGATTGCTCACATACATGAATTGTGACTGGAGAAATGAGGCTTAAGGGTTGCGACCAGTGTAGCTCCTGCATGACCAGCATGTGGATCCGCACAGTCTGATCATCCACCAATAAAACACATGTCACGCAAGAAACAAGGAATGCATATTAATTGTTATTAGGCTACATGCATATGTTATTTGATCAGGAACTACGCCGGTCAGAAAACTCACAAACCTCATGTTTCCATTCACAGCCACAGTCAGAATATCACAGTTGAAGTGGACAACCCTATATGGACTTCACCTTACAGATAAATTTGCAACTTGAATTGTTAGTCGCAAATAAAATCCAAATGACTTGGTAAGATAATGGTATAAACTAGTGACACCATGTTGTATGCCCTGTATTGAGGGTGTGTGAGCCTTAGCTTAACCACTGAATTGTGGGATGAGTGAAACAACAAGACGTGCTTACTGCTTGGATATATTACTAAGACTAAAGATAGTAACGACTCAGTGACCGTTGCAGTCACACAGATATAAACAGAGCATGCGCACTGGATGTTGGGGTTCAAGGTGAATACATGGAGATAGTGTCAATTATATACAGGGTGTTGCCATAAGTATGTTTGTTAAAATACTAGAGTTTACACATGTAAATATATGTATGCATGCATGTAGCGGTACATGTATGTGAGATTAAATTCAAATTAAAAAAAGTAATGTACATATATGACTCCATCCTTTCACCAAACAGACCATTTGTGATACAATTGGCAAATTTTCACGTGGCATCCATCCACGGAGTATTGGTGATACTATTTTCAATCTGCCATCATGTACATCAAGGGACAAATCATTATGTCCGGTGTCATTTTCCGTGTTGTAAGACAGGTGAATAACGTGCAGTAGGGATTGTAACATCAATTGCTAATATTCCCTAATTATATCAATGAACCAAGAGAAAATCTTATAAAAATATAAATAGCCATGAAGAGTAAAAACACGCAATATAGTATATATCGCTAATAACAGGCATTTAATTAGCAGCGGTTTAATTGTTTGTTTTCATGATAATTTATATGCGAGGAACAGTTGGTAAAGTAGCATTTCACGATATATTTATATTAGTTTCTGAACATATAATACCCTATGGGTGACTTAAAAAAAGAAACTATAAATAAATTAAAAAAAATGTTATTTTAAAAAACAACAACATATGTTGCTCAGAACATCGCTGAGCTGAGCACCTCGAAATATCGTTTAGCTAAGCAGCTCAGAACATTATTGAGCACAGGAGATCAGGTGGTTGCTGGTCAGTATCTCCCACACACATATCTCAGACCAGTCATAATATAATAGGTTCAGCTTGAATTAGAATATAATATGCTGATCGACATGACTGTCATCAAATGGTTATCCCAGAGTAGGGTACGGGCGTGTTAGCTCAGAGTTGAGACACTCCCTGCAACACATGTAGGTTGATGATAGAGCGCCCATCTAGTGGTATCACCCCTTCTAGTGGTATCACACATACCACGTTACAAACCCTAATATACACCTACACTAGCATAGGTCCTGCCAGAGATAGGAATATATCATCACATATATTAGTTCAAACCATTGTAGCGAAGACACTCTGCCCAGCATTTTGCATGTGCGTGATTTTAGTAAATAAAGAAAGGACATATATAACTAAAGCCACAGAAACACTTTGAATTGGCAGTGTATATGGCGCACTTATTTTCGGCGGCAATTTTTAAGATAAAAAATGCTGGTACCACAGTACGTGTGAGCAATACTCCCGACAGTCTGTGTTCATACGAGCAAAAACAGCAGGAACACACACAATATCACAATTATATATAATGGCGTTCAACAATGTACAATAAATACTGGATATCCAAGTTTGAAATGGCGGCCATTTTGAGAACCAAAAGTGCCGCCATCTCAATATATGTTTAACTCATGTTGATATTACTACTTGTCCATAATAAATGTATTTTGGCTGCAAAAACACCATGCACAGATAATGACTTTGACGTGAAAATATAAATGTTTAATTTCAATATGGCGGCCATACGGCTTATACAAAAATGGAACCAACCCCAGCTGTGTTGTATGTGGTCTATAAATGAAAAAAAAACAAAAAAAAACAACACAATACCTCAAATAACGACATAACAAGGTACACTAATTTGTGCGCAGGTCTTCAGTCTACACAATGTAATACTTGATTATGGCAAAATTCTGTTGAAGTTAAAAAAAGCACGGCGGCCTAAAAACGGAAAGGTATTATTTGAGCCAAACGCAAGAAACCCCTCCACAAATCCGATATATTTTTCATATGTGTTTGCCTGTTTTGTGTTATTGGCCAATGATAACTCATATATTTTGTTGGCATGTATTAAGCACTGTCAATTATTGATATTGTTAGTAAATTTTGATGGTTTTCTCTCCCTCCCGATGTCAAGGCCATTCCCGTCTTTTGAGTAGATTCCGCCATTTTGATAAACAAAACACAAATTCACATTTTTATCATTTATTTGTTTTGCTTTGAAAGTTTGTTTATGATCTTAAATAATGCAGCCCGTGATGCAAATTTGACGACTTTACAGGTCTTTATCTTTTCATATGCGAGTTTGTTTCATATTTTGTCACAAATGTTTAAAACTTTCATGGAATTTTATAACTGTCATCGGTTTTCGTTGATTATTTTTTGGACATATTAATACTCAGCTTCATTTACTTACACCTTCAATATGAGACAATTTAAGTTAAGTTTTGTAAAAAAAAGAATCGACCTCAATCTTCTAAGCCTTCAGGCCAAAGTAGACATTTCAATCTTCTAACTTCTAAGCCTTCAGGCCGAAGTAGACACATTTGTAGTATTTTCATCACTCTTCTTGTAAATGTTCACCAATTAGATCACTCACTTGTATATTATAACATATAACATGGGGTGCGCATATAATTTAAAATTAACACATCAAATTTCTTGACATAAATGTCGGTCACATAAATTAAGCATTCACAATAATGACTCTATACTACTTCATCACAAGTTATTAGTTAATATAGATAGTATAGTCACAGCTAACACATATATCAATGTTATTTCATAAAGTTACACAGTCTGTACATGTATTTCAAATAACTTCCTTGACAGAAAATAAATAACATTTTCTCACTGACACAATGTGCTCATACATGTAGATAGTATGCTGCTACAACAAATATCCAAATGTTCTGAGTTCCCTTCTAATTTTAGAGTTCATATAATTCAGCAATTAACAAATATCCCAAACTACATGTATGCATTTCATCATATTGTGTCACTGTCATGTACATGTAGGAAACATGATACACGTATATTGCTTGTTTTAGATGCAAGTCCAGATATCGATTCCAATTACTAAGTTACTGCACTGGTTGATTCTCAATTATGTACAAGCATGTACACTTGTAAACATAGTAGGTTATGATCCGGAAGTTTATGTACTGGTAGTCTGCCAGCATTTATTAATAAATGTATAATAATTAATATCAAGTTAAATAAAGCGCGAAGTTCCTTCAATAAACTTGGCAAGTTCCTCCAGATCACCTGCCGGGCGTTCTTCCAGAGCTCTTCTTCTCCCACACTCAGCAGACTTTCTAATGAAAATTCTGTGATTCCACATCGCCAAAGCAAATTTATCCTACATTGCTCTGTGTAAATCAAACTTGTAGTATAGTGTTCGGGGATACCAAGTACCTGTTTTCTAAGCGGAATTCTTGAACTTCACGACAGTCCCTTCAACATAATGTAGACATATCTACATAAATTTATGTCATAATTACTTGAATATGTTATTTTCATAATGTTAACACTCATTTCAGTTCAAAAATATAGAAAATCTTGCACAATTAACTGCTAAAGTGTGAATCAGATCTGATTCGCTATTCTGCAGAGAAGGCCTATGAGAGGAATCGTAATTGGCTACGGGCGGTATTAGAGTAGATTGCAAGAGTTACCGTTCTCAACTATCCAGTATGATGATAAAATGCCAGGCATTCAGTTGGCAGATGTGTATCTTGCAGGTGACTGACATCTATTATAATAATGGAGGACTCGGACGAGTTCAACTGGGCTGTCAGGGTCGTGATTAAACGTCAACTTCGGGACTTGGTAAGTGATCCGTAATATGAATGATATGCAAGGGACATAACTGAGGCACCGATTATTTTTGCCAACATTTGTTGACACAGTTGGTAAACAGTTAAAAGAAGTCCAGAAACAGAAAGCCTGTCATTTGTCAGAGTGATTCATCAATCTGATCAATACAAACTTGAGGAATTGCAAATATTTGTAATTTATAGTATTTGTAATTTTCTGTTTAAACATGTTAATTCATTTATATCATTTATATGATTGGGTTGTAAACAATAAAATACAAATTATGAAATACCAAATTTAATGAAAAGTAAGGTATGGCTAAAAGACCATAGTCACATGAAACAAAAATACTTTACATGTTGCACAACATGTGTGGCTGTATCTGGAGAAATAGGGTTTACTGGTTTTGTGACCAGTTTAGATCCAGATCAGCCTGTCTGGTCAGAATCTGCACTGTTCGACATTCCATCAATGAAACACCCGTCATGCTTCTAACGAGCAGTTGAGATTGTTATCGGGCCACATGAGTGCTATTTGATAGGGGCTACACAGGGATTCTGTTGGCGATCGCCACTTTCGCAATTGGCGATAAAAATAATTGGCGATAAAAATATTTTTTTTTTCTTTTTTCGAAAATTGTAATTTTTTATCGCCAATTGTTTTTTGTTTTTTTAAGTACGATTTTTTTATTTTCCCCAGCGGAATCCCTAGCTACAGTGGTCACAAATCACACAACCCCATTTCTCACAGTCACAGCTATATCCTCGGACAAGAACGCGAATGACAAGCTTTATGGATTGGTGGGAAACTTGGGTACATTGTATGTGACCATTCTGATACGTGACTATGGGTAAAACACATTGCAAGGGACATAAATGATGATGTGTTAAATCGTGCCAATAATGACAAAAAGAGTAAAATGTGGTTGTCTGGTTAGTGCAATTTTATCAATGCAACACAGGCTTGATCCTCGACTGAGTCTGTTTGTGTGATGCAGAGCTCCAGATAAGCTATGTATTTGCTTAAATACCCAATTAAAATTGCCAAAAACCCAATTGAAATAAGAAGTAGCGAGTATCAAATAGCAATAACAAATTTGTGGTACCTTTATCATGCTGCAGAAAACAATAAACAAACCACAAATATAGCATACTTTTCTTATTTTCCATGAAAACACATCTTGGTATTTCATTAGAATTGTCTCCAAGGAGACAATTCTAATGAAATGCCAAGACATGTTTTAATTTCGAAGAATACTATTCAATAATTGTGGTCTGTTGATGTGTAAACAGTAGTGTGATTTTATTTTACCCAATTAAAATTAAGATCGGATGAACGTGTTTCCTCCTGGTATTCTGATTTCCTCCCACATTAAGGACTACCGTTACACCTGCATCTGTGATGACGAAAGCAATTGTATACTATAAATGCTCTTAGTTTAAACAATATTTATTTCAAATAATATACATGTATACTGTATATGCATCAAAATACATATAAAGTAATGGTGAATAAGGATTCAAGCTTGCAGAGCTTATGTGAAGTATGTAAAGCATCAGTAAATGGGAATGTGGCAAGAATGCATATAATGTATACATATGTAAGTTTTGTTAAATAATTGAAGGAAAAAAGAAAGAAGGTTATCCCAAACATGCTCTTGTACTTGTTTGTAAGCCTTGCAAGCTAAAGTTTAATTTTTTAAAAAGAGTACAATACAGGTCAAGGGACATAATTGGTGTATGGATATTGACAATTTTACAAATGGAGTAAAATACATATCAAGGGACATAATTGGTGTATGGGTTAATATTGACAATTTTACAAATGGAGTAAAATACATATCAAGGGACATAATTAGTGTATGGGTAAATATTGCCAATTTTACAAATGGAGTAGAATACATATCAAGGGACATAAGTAATGTGAAATATTTTGTTACTTCATGTACAACTGCAACAATTACACACATTTCGAAATGTTTGCCTTTAAAGATCAAGGATAAACACTACTTAGTCAACCCACCAATATTGCAAATGGCATTTTTGCCATTTATGGGTATTTTATTTTTACAAATGGTTTGTTGATTTTCTTCATTATTAAATAGGGAACAAATGATAAAAACAAATTTAAACATTCACTTATTTGAGTGTATTATATCATAATTCCAGCACAAAAATATTTACACAATTCCCTAACATTTGATTGGTCCGTTGCAAGTCTCCGTCCAAAATTTATATCCCAGTAAACTCCATGCCAAACTACTTTCCGTAACCGTCAGGCGCAGTTAAAATAATTCTTAACAAAACGGAAAATAAACACATTTTCTTGATGAATTTATTTCAAATGCTGGAATTATAAGGAATGAATGGCCTTCCGGCCTTCGTCCAGTATTCCCGCGACTTTTCCAAGTTTATACCCCGATAAATTCCACAAAAAGGCCATTCATTCCTATATTATTCACTTGTTTATACTGTAATACAGCTGAACATTTACTTGGTTGAGCTGCAAAAAGCTAACACAGTTAGTACATTTTAACTTTATTACATTATTTTCCCTACTCAATTCGAAAATCAATACGTATTTTCACATTGTTGTGAGTATTTTGTGCTCCCACTGTTGATAATCAATGCTTAGTCAGCTAAAATAAGTGTAAAATACGCCAATACGCACCTTATCTTGAGCGCTGAATAAACCACAAATATTACAAATGGGGTAAAAGACATGGAAAGGGACATAACTGATGTTTAATTAACTTTTACCAGTACTGCAAATGGAGTAATTTCATTGAAAGGGAGATAACTAACGCACAGTTAATTATTGAGTGACAGTTACATGATGTAGTGGTTGTAACTGAAACAAAAAATCTATGTAAAATACCATTCAAGGGACATAACTAATGTTAAATCTTGTATTACAGCTGCAACAATTACACGAGCGTGGAGATGAAATTGCTGTTCTTGCCATTAACACGGACAATGGCTCATACTCCAACTTCGGATCCAGTTTTGGAGAATGCTTCGTGTCGGAACAGAAAAGCCTGATGCCAAATTTTCTCAAATATTGTCGGGAGTTAAAGCAAAGTTAGTATGTTAAATTGTATTGTGTTTAATGGGTGTAAAACTCTGAACATTCAATTATTTAATTGCTAGATCAGGATTAATACGATTTCAGTCAATATATACACCTCCACGAATGGCCACCTCTCTACAACAAACCCCTCGTGGGTGGAAGGTGGGTGTAAGCGATGGGTAATTTAACGATCGGGGTTCATCCTTACCGGAATTCCGACTGGAGACCTGGTTTGGCCCTCACATACGTCTTTGGCATTTTGTATGTGACAGTTGAATCTGGTTATACCCCTTATGTGAGTATTACGATTATTCGTAATCCTATTTTAGCGGAAGGGGCCAAGTGACTTGGTGTGGTATGGACCTGCCACCAGGTCAGGTTATTCTAATTTCAGGGCTGAATATATTGTTTCTCGATGTAAATATTCAGTTCTGATTTTGGAATTTTCCCCCCATTGCAGCAGGTTAAAACGGGATCGAACCCGTTTGCCCGGCCTTACATGACCATAGCTGTTGATACGCCGTTAAACACCAATAAACAAATAAACCCCTCTGTAACAGCCGCTATTTTATATCCCAAATAGACAATTTTCTCTGTACCTCCCTACAGCAGCCACCCCTCTACAGCATCAGTTTGTGTCTTCTCATGGGTGGCTGTTGTAGACTATCTGAATTTCGGAGCAATATTGGCAGTCTTAAAGGTACATGCCCACCAAAGTGTTCTTCATAGGAAGTAAATAAGTGTATAATTGTGTCACTATTCCACCAGTTCTAAAAATTGCGAGTCCGCTATACAGATATAACCATTTAGTAATATTTATTTTACTGGTATCAGGCTATTTTCATATGCTATATTTCAATTATTTATACTAATTAGTGGCCCTAAATGATACTCTTTTGTGTTGATGGACCGTTAACCACCTTTCCATTCCATTATACTAATTAAATGCGTTGCCTGAAAAATAATAGTTTCAACAGATTATAAAGTATGATCATTGCACATCAAAAAATATATACAGAGAATGAATAGAAATGTCCGTTTTAAGGCAACACGGTTATCGCCCCTGATATCAGTGTGGTAACATGTACAATCATGCCAATCAATACGTGGGGTAATGGTGAATGAATGTTTATTTTGCCAGAAAATGTCTCCGATGATGTCTCTCATAAGAACATTTTGTCGCGTCCTTAAAAAATTGTTTGTTTCCTGTAACCCGACCCAGAATTTTAGAAGTGGGTCGGTCGGTAGGCAATTTTTTTTTTTCTGTCACATGACATGTTGAATTTAAAAATTATTAATATTAAAAAGGTACAATATTTTAACACTTGCATTGCAAGTGTTAAAATATGGTACCTTTTTAATATTAATAATTTTTAAATTCAATATTGCATGTCTTGCAATAAAAGTATGTCAATTGCTGCATGTGTTGTTGTATGAACATGTATGCAATTTAGGGCCAGAGATTATATTAACCCTTTTAACCCACTGTAGCACTAAATTGAAAAAAAAAAAGAATGTAAAAAAACAAAGTAAAAGAAAAATAAATAAAAATTGTAAACAAAATTGCAATAAAAAAATCGGGCCACACCGTTTTTAGCGGGTCGGTCGGGTTACAGGAAACGGAGATATAATTATGGATGGCCTGAGTGGGCATGTACCTTTAAACTTTGCCCATACGTGCCACCATCAGAGGTATATTCCTGCCGATATATATATATATATGATGTATACGCCATATGATTTTGTACCTAAATCTAAAGAACATATAGATCTATGCGATATTTTATGAAAAATATTTACAAATTTTACGTTTGCGTAAATAACGTCGAAAGTTGATATTTGAAAATTTCGTCATCTTTCGACGTCATTTACAGAAAATATCACAGTTTCTGTAAAATATTTTTTGGAAAAAAAAACCTCATTTTGTTTTCCGGCTGTGAATGAAGAGTTGGGCTTATGGGATTTGTGACCAGTGTAGCTCCAGATCAAATTGCACACTCCTGTAGCTTGATAACGATCTATATTCTTTGTTAGAAGCATGACGGGTGTTTCATTGATGGAATAGCGAACAGTGCAGATCCTGATCAGACTGTGCGGATGTACAGGCTGATCTGGATCTACACTGGTCGCAAAACCCATAAGCCCCATCTCTCCAAAGCATATTTTTCTTATTTTCCATGAAAACACTTCTTGGTATTTCATTAGAATTGCCTCCAAGGAGACAATTCTAATGCAATACCAAGACATGTTTTCATTTTGAAGCAAACTATTCAATCATTGCTGTCTGTTGATGTGTAAACAACAGTGTGATTTTATTTTAACCAATTAAAATTTTGAAATACACAATTGCTTCAGAAATTATGGGAGTGACAATACTCAATTACAAATTCCTTATCTGGAGCCCTGCCTGCCCAAAGTTTACGGATATATAAACAAGTACAATGCAAAAACAATTTTTTTTCTATAATATTAAATTTTATCAAAATTTAAGAGTGAGCCTTATTTTTATTTCATGAAATTTGGTCCAATATTGATTTTATTACGAAATGTTCCCATGTTGATGGGGATTTAACCCTTACAATGCTGATTTAAATTTTGTTGTCTGCTGTTCGTTTTTTATTTTCTAAATCAAAAACATGCTTTGACAGCACTTTAGAATCATTTCCATTGGAAATTGGAAATGATTCTAAATGATTCTAAAATGCTGTCAAACCATGTTTTATTGACAAAAAATATTTGAATATATTATTTTTAGAGCCCGGTTTGGAACAGTCGGTACTACGAACAGTGCCTGTGCCGACGACGATGACCATCCACACACCCGTGGTCCGACAACCTGGGACCCAACACACACAACCATCCACGCTGTCCACTTTCAGGGCGGGTGAAAACTACGCCCTTGCTTCGATGGAGAAATCAAGCGATTCAGGTTTGTGATTAACACTTTCTGGACTTTTGTTTTAATACTTTCCGAGTGTGTAACCCATTCTGACGCTGAAAATCAGGAAGTTTGATTTGTCGAGGCTGAGCTGTGCAAGTCAAACAGCTTGATTTTGAGTATGAATTTTGGGAAGAGGCACATTGATTGGACATCAGTTTATGAGTACGTGCTCCATTCTTGTGCTCAGTTTCGGTAAATCAAACTTCTTGATTTTTAGTTTTAATGCACAGTCGAACCTCCCCAAACGGCCACCTCTCAACAACAACACCCTCTCTATAACAGCCACTATTTTATATCCCAAATGGATGATTTCCTCTGTATTTAACCTTTGTACTGCTGAGCACTAAAATAGTCGTCTGCCGTTGCTTTTGCTTTATTTCTCAATAAAAACATGTTTTGACAGCATTTTAGAATCATTTCCATTGGAAATGATTCTAAAATGTTGCCAAAGCATGTTTTTGATGAGAATTATCGAAGAAAATAAATAAACAGCGGACGGCAAAATCTAATTTAGCATTAACCTCTCTACAACAGCCACCTCTCTACAACAGCCAGTTTTGCGTCTTCCCATGGGTGGCTGTTGTAGAGAGGTTGCACTGTATTCTACTATGAGAATCTCCAATTGACTTTAACCCTTTCTACGCTGAATTAAATTTTGTCGTCTGCTGGAAAAAATCTTTTTTCAATATTTCTCGACAAAAACCTGTTTTGACAGCGCATGAGAATCGTCTCCACTGGAGACGATTCTCATGTGCTGTCAAAACCGTTTTTTTTTTCAAGAATTAAAGCAAAAATGAAAAACAGCAGACGACAATTTATGTCTCCAGCATAGTGAGGGTTAAATATGATGTGTAAGCGACCAAAACCTTGAAATGTCCTCTTGTATGTGAGACACAACACTGGTATTGCAGGTTTCCAATGGCCGCCATAATTCAAGGATCAAAATCACTGATTAAGACTAATAAAATTCAAGGATCAAAATAACTGATTAAAGGTACATGCCCACGTGCCAGGTTCTAATAAAGGGAGGCATATTTTGTTCGTCCATTCGTTAGATATGACATTGTTCGGGCAAAACCATTTCCCGACGATATAATTGACATTATTATACTTTGTATATCAAACATAAATTTCCTCACTGATATCGGGGCAATAACCGTGTTTCCTTAAAATGTTAACGGACATTACTATTTATTTTCTGTATTTATTTTTTGATGTCGAATGATCATACTTTATAATCTGTCGAAAATATTATTATTTCAGGTGACACATTTAATTAGTATAAATAATTAAAAAATAGCATGCCTCATTTGCGTATGAAAATAGCCTGATACCACCGCGCGTCATTATCAGTAAAATAAATATTACTAAATGATTATATTTGTATAGCGGGCACTTGTAACTTTTAGAGACTGGTGGACTAGTGACACACTTATTTAATTCATAGTCTGTGCCTACTGAGTTGGCATGTGCCTTTAAGAGTATTCAAATGTGATTGTAAAATACAAATTTAGTATGTCTTATATAGCAAATTCGACCCCTGTGCTGTTAATTCCAGTAGCCTATTTCACCAACATTGCAAAGTATACTTATCTAGCAAAGTATACTTATCTAGCAAAGTCTACTTTGAGGGAGAACTTTTTTATTTTAGGATAAATTTATAAATTTTTATTATACTGAATTTATTACATTATCACAGCCATTTTGGCTGTGATAATGTAACAAATTCAGTATAATAATTCTGCATACTTTTAATCATCAAATATATGCAGTCCTTAATTCTATACGAAATAATGCATTTCGGGAAAAATAAATGATTACTCCCTCAAAGTATACTTTGCTAGATAAGTATACTTTGCAATTTTTATGAAATCGGCTACAGGAGTAAAAATCAAATCTCAAGGATTAACCTGCCCCAAAGGGTCATTATTGAAAACATATAACAGAATAAAACACAAACTGGTTGGAATTTGATGAAACAAAATGGTGTGTTTTGTCTTCCAGTAGGGTCCAGTAAGACCGTTCTGCGAATCAAGATTCCCAAAACGATCGCGGAAAACATATAACAGAATAAAACACAAACTGGTTGGAATTTGATGTAACGAAATGGTGTGTTTTGTCTTCCAGTAGGGTCCAGTAAGACCGTTCTGCGAATCAAGATTCCCAAAACGATCGCGGCCGGGACTCGTGACCTTCCCGGACTCGTCGGTGACCTTGTATCTTCCCAGCTTTCCGGTAAAAAGAAGATGGGTACGTTGGACAGTACAGAGAACATTGTGTTTTGATCAGGCTTGGCTCAGATAAACCTCAGAATTCCTATCGTGTCCAAGCCAAGCCTGATAAACTTGCTCACAGCTGTCAGGCTTGGAACGGAAATGGTAGGAATTTCTTGGTAAGTCTTGGAATTCCTACATGTTTCCTAGTCTTGCCTGATAAACGTTTCCTAGAAAATTTATCAGGCTTGCTCGGAAACGACAACTTCTTGACAAACCTTGGAAATCATACGCATTTCTTAGCAATTTTATACGGTTTAACTTGAAAAGGTAGGTATTTGTCGGCTAACCTCGGAATTCCTACTCATTTCTTAGCAAGTTTATGCATTTTGGCTTTGAAACTAGGAATTTCTCCGCTAACCTTGGAATTCATACGCGTTTCTTAGCAATTTTATACGGTTTAACTTGGAAACGGTAGGTATTTGTCGGCTAACCTCGGAATTCCTCATTTCTTAACAAGTTTATGCATTTTGACTTGCAAACTGTAGGAATTTCTCAGCTAACCTCGGAATTCATACGCGTTTCTTAGCAATTTTATACGGTTTAACTTGAAAAGGTAGGTATTTGTCGGCTAACCTCGGAATTCCTACTCATTTCTTAGCAAGTTTATGCATTTTGGCTTTGAAACTGTAGGAATTTCTCCGCTAACCTCGGAATTCCTCATTTCTTAGCAAGTTTATGCATTTTGACTTGCAAACTGTAGGAATTTCTCAGCTAACCTCGGAATTCATACGCGTTTCTTAGCAATTTTATACGGTTTAACTTGGAAACGGTAGGTATTTGTCGGCTAACCTCGGAATTCCTACTCATTTCTCGGTAAGTTTATGCATTTTGGCTTGGAAACTGTAGGAATTTCTCGGCTAACCTCGGAATTCATACGCGTTTCTTAGCAATTTTATACGGTTTAACTTGGAAACGTAGGTATTTGTCGGCTAACCTCGGAATTCGTACTCATTTCTTAGCAAGTTTATGCATTTTGGCTTGGAAACTAGGAATTTCTCGGCTAACCTCGGAATTCATACGCGTTTCTTAGCAATTTTATACAGTTTAACTTGGAAACGGTAGGTATTTGTCGGCTAACCTCGGAATTCCTACTAATTTCTTAGCAAGTTTGTGCATTTTGGCTTGCAAACTGTAGGAATTTCTCGGCTAACCTCAGAATTCATACGCGTTTCTTAGCAATTTTATACGGTTTAACATGTAAACGGTAGGTATTTGTCGGCTAACCTCGGAATTCCTACTCATTTCTTAGTAAGTTTATGCATTTTGGCTTGGCAAATGTAGGAATTTCTCGGCTAACCTCGGAATTCATACGCGTTTCTTAGCAATTTTATACGGTTTAACTTGGAAACGGTAGGTATTTGTTGGCTAACCTCGGAATTCCTACTCATTTCTTAGCAAGTTTATGCATTTTGGCTTGGAAACTAGGAATTTTTCGGCTAACCTCGGAATTCATACGTGTTTCTTAGCAATTTTGTACGGTTTAACTTGGAAACGGTAGGTATTTGTCGGCTAACCTCGGAATTCCTACTCGGTCATTTCTTAGCATTATGCATTTTGGCTTGGAAACTGTAGGAATTCCTCGGCTAACCTCGGAATTCCTCTCCTGATAAATTTAATATCAAAAGATACTAGTGTTCTATTTTCTATTCTCATCAAAGTTCTCTGGTACAAAGAGGTAAGTGGAAAAGTATTGCGAATGTAAAGTTTATCAGGCAAGACTAGGAAACCTGTAGGAATTCCGAGGTTTTGCCGAGGAATTTGTCGTTTCCAAGCCACGTAAACCTGTAGGAATTTGCAAATTTCTGCCATTTTCAATCAAAGCTTCATAAACTGCTACATGTTCTATTTAACATTATCACCACCGTCGTCTGGCAAAAAGAAGAGAGGTATGTTGATCAGACGAGGCTAGGAAACGCGAGGGATTTCCGAGCTTTGGTGAGCTATGTCCGATAAACTTGAAATCAAAAGATACTAATATGGATTTGTAGTTATCACATAGCTCCAGTTAAGGTGCGTAATTTGACCAATTTGGGTGAAATTTTGTTAATTCTTCATCAAAAATGGCAAGTTGGGAGTCCTTTAGAATCGTCTCATTGAGACGATTCTAAAGCACTCACAACTTCCCATTTTTTATGGAGAAATAAGAAATTTACCTCCAAATTACGCACCTTAACTGGGGCTCTTGTGTCGGGTTGACGTTCTATGAAATGCACACATTCTATTATTTGTATAAAATTTGCAATAAATGCGAAGGAGCAAACAGTGAGAACTTTGTGTTTTAATTATACCCCTGGCATACGAAGTATGTCAAGGCCCTTGACATACTTCGTATGCCAGGGGTATAATTATACTATAATTGACTCGAGGGTATATAGTTTTCGTCAGTACATAAGATTTGCGTTGAAGTTTTTATTGTCGTTCCAGGCAGCGGCCGGGGGTATCCGTGAGCCTCTGCTCACTTGCTCTAGCAGTGCTCCAGATAAGCCTTGTGTCTAAAGCGTACTATATCCCCTGATTTCAAAATCATTACGTATTTTACTTTTACAAATGGATTATTGATTTTTTTCATTACTAAATAGGGAAAAAATGATAAAAAAAAAAATAACAAATTTAAATATTCACTTAATTGAGCTGCAAAAAGCAAACACTGTTTGCTTTTTGCGGCTCAACTAAGTGAATTTTCAACTTTATGACAGTATTTTCACTACTCAATTTGAAAAGCAATGCGTATTTTCACATTGCTGTTCGTATTTTGTACTCCCCACTTTTGATAATCAATGCGTATTCAGCTAACATTATTACGTAAAATACGCCAATACGCACCTTATCTGGAGCTCTGCTCTAGTTATTATTTATATTGATGTATAAGACAAAAGCGAGGAAGTGACTTTCCTAACAATTGCAAACACTCATAAAAATACACGACCTATAAAAGTCTCGTAGCCCCAAACGCCCTATAAAACACCTATTATTTATTTAAAAAACTACATGTTACATGTAGACAAGCATCAATACTGTTATTATTCAGACTGTTCATTGAAATGTAGCCATGTGTATGGACTGACAAACATCTGTACTTTGTTCATTGAACTGTTTGTATATCTTGTGTTTGTACATGTAGCAAAGAGAATAAAAAACATTTAATAAAAAAAAAAAAAAAACAATTGCAAACACTGAGTCATAAATCTCCAGTCGCTGTTACAAATATTTAAAAAAAATTCTGTTTTTGGATATGTACTATTTGTTTTGTGGGTGGCAGGTGGGAGTATGCGATGGGTAATTTAACGATCGGGGTTCATCCTTACCGGAATCCCGACTGGAGACCTGGTTTGGCCCTCACATACGTCTTTGGCATTTTGTATGTGACAGTTGAATCTGGTTATACCCCTTATGTGAGTATTACGATATTCGTAATCCTATTTTAGGGGAAGGGGCCAAGTGACTTGGTGTGGTATGGACCTGGCACCAGGTCAGGTTATTCTAATTTCAGGGCTGAATATATTTGTTCTCGATGTAAATATTCAGTTCTGATTTTGGGATTTTCCCCCCAATGCAGCAGGTTAAAATGGGATCGAACCCGTTTGCCCGGCCTTACATGACCTTAGCTGTTGATAGGCCGTTAAACACTAATAAAGAAACAAACAAAACTATCTGTTTTAATTTTAGTCGGATTAGCTTGAAACTTCCTTATCATATGCTTCTTAGCCATCATCCATATTTTCATTCTGTGGTCCACCCATGTGGCTGTGGCTGGATAAATGGGGCTTATGGGTTTTGCAACCAGTGTCGATCCAGATCAGCCTGTGCATCCGCACAGTCTGATCAGGATCTACACTGTTGGCAATTTCATCAACGAAACACCCGTCAGTCTTTTATAACAAGCAATATAGATCTTCATCCGGCTACAGGAGCTATTTGACCAGGAACTACACTGGTCACCAATTCCATAAGCCCCATTTCTTCTATTTAACCAGTAGCCGATTTCACCAACATTGCAAAGTATGCTTTTCTAGCAAAGTATACTTTGACAGGGTTCAAGCTAGCCCTTCAAAATAGGAAGAAGTTTTCACAAAAGAAATGAGAAAATAGACAATTTTTTCCCAAATTTCGGTTTTATATAGTGAAAAACTTCTCCCTCAACTCGCCCCGTGCAGGCACCGGGGCGGGATCAACTGATCCTGAGAATAGTGCTGCAGTAGCCATTGCTTGTCGTAAAAGGCGACTAAACTGGCTTAACGATTGTGTTCATACTTTCCGGAACCCACTATACCGGATTTGGCCCTCATGTACATTTTTGGCTTTCTTGTATGTGAGAGTTGAGTCAGGCTATGCCCCATATATAAAAGTAAGATTAGCGCTAATCCTATTACATTTAGGGGATGGGATAAATGATGCTGGTGTGGCGAGGGCCTGGCACCAGATCAGGTTGTTCTAATTTCAGGACTGAATATATATTTTGATTGTAAATATTGAGTTCTGAAGTTGGGATTTACCCCCCTTGGACAGGTGGATGCGGGACACGACCCCGTTGACCCGTCTGCGTGTAGACTCCCTGAGGCTTGTACCTCTATGTCAGAAAAGCGGACGTTAAACCCTATTCACTCACTCACTCTCCCTCAACTCAACATAGGGAGAAGTCAGACAATTTAGGGAGAGAAGTTCGCCAACTTCGCCCTGTAAACTGATCCCTGCTTTGAGGGACTAATCATTTATTTTTCCAGAAATGCGTCATTTCATATAGAATTAACGACTGCATATATTTGATGATTAAAAGTATGCAGAATTATTATACTGAATTTATTACATTATCACAGCCAAAATGGCTGTGATAATGTAATAAATTCAGTATAATAGAAATTAATAAATTTATTACAAAAATTGAAAATTTCTCCCTCACAGTCACAGTATACTTTGCTAGATAAGATTACTTTGCAATGTTGGTGAAATAGGCTACAGGAACTGTGCTCAAGGTCAAGGTCAAACGACATAGAAATTTGCGTTAATGTTTTTGAGGGGTAGATCTTCCATCAGTGGCACTGGTTTCTTCTTTGTCACAGAGATTCAAACAGAAGCGAAGTCCAAAGAGATCGAGCGTAAGCGCGCCATTGTCAACAGTCCCGACGAATCTGTGAGAAAACGCACTCGAAAATCTGCCATGCTCGATACCAAGAGTTCTGAGGACAAAACAAGTACGTTTGTAATGAGCTCAAACTGGGTCACCCCTAAATAATATACGGTAAAATTAACGGTAGGGGTTCCTCCTTATAGGAATAACTATTTGCCTGGTTTGGCCCTCGGGTACGTTTTTATCTTTGGCTCTTTCGTTACCTCGGAGTTGAATTGGGTTATTGCCCATTATAAAAGTAGTAAGATTATTACGGATCCTGCTGCTTTTGGGAGGGGGCCAAGTGATTCTGGTGTGGCCAGGACCTGGCATCATCAGATCTGGGTTATTCTGATTTCAGGGCTGAATATATAGTTTTTTTATTGTAAATATTCAGTTCCGATTTTGGGGTTTTCCCCCCATTTGTACATGTACTTGAACATGTACATGTACTTGTACAGGTAATATATGGGATTTAGTACTGAACCCATTGACCCGGCCTTAAATGACCTTAGCTGTTGATAGGCCGTTAAACCCCAACAAACAAACAAACCATTTTCAACCAGAATCCTGTACAAAAAAAACACAGAATGGCACCAGACAAAATTTGTACACCAAATGTCGTTTATTTCTATATCAGGGCTCCAGATAAGGAATTAGTAATTTAATATTTTCACTCCATCATTTCTGAAGCAATTGGGTATTTCAAAATTTTAATTAGGTAAAATAAAATCACACTACTGTTTACACATCAACAGACAGCAATTATTGAATAGTTTGCTTCGAAATGAAAACATTTCTTGGCATTTCATTAGAATTGTCTCCTTGGAGACAATTCTAATGAAATACCAAGATGTGTTTTCATGGAAAATAAGAAAAATATGCTATATTTGTGGTCTGTTTATTGTTTTCTGTAGCATGATAAAGGTACCACAAATTTGTTATTGCTTTTTGATACTCGCTTGGGTTGGGTTTTTGGCAATTTTAATTGGGTATTTAAGCAAATATGCAGCTTATCTGTAGCTCTGTATACCATACCATTGCTCGCTTTTGAAGAAGAAAAAAATCGACACAACAGATACTCCAATCACCCCGTTTCTTATTAAATTAGTAAACTCATGGAGCAAATACCATATTAAAGGGGATAGAAGGTGGTGAAAACACGTTTTTATTATTCATAGTATTTAAAAAAAAACAAAAAAAAACCTGATATCATTAAATCATTTATAAGATCCTCTTTTTAAATCGACCAGAAAACTGCTGACAAAGAAGCCAGAATTTCTATTTATCCCGTCAACACAGTGCGTATGTGCCATGAAACACGGTGCCGTGAAACCTTTTTGATATCTTGTCAATACGACCTAATCACTGCTTATGAATATGTGCGGTGGCTGGGATTATTTTTTTTGCATTTTAAAGCCATTAGTAGGTGTTGACGGGAATAGAATAGTAGGTTAGTGCCGTGAATGGGAAAAATATCTGGCGCGGCTCGGAAACGGGATGTGCTCGGCAGAGTCTCGCCCATCCCGTTTCCTAAGCCTTGCCAGATATTTTTTTCCATTCACGGCACTAACCTACTATTCTCTATATGAAACCATTTTAAATTAACCAGAAACCTCGACGCCAAAGCAACCAGAATCGACACCAACCAAAGACACAACAGACCCGACAGACGTTCCTTTCACCCGAGCCCGTAGAAGCACGAGGAAAATGACGGTGAGGTACATAGAAGGCCTCGAGAGTATGAAGAAGAAGAAATCTCGAGGAAAGACGGACGAGTCGATGGAAAGTAACGAGGACGCAGTGCCTGATTCTGCTGAAGGTAATTCGCTGTGGCAATATATAGATAAGCTTTCCGCAATAATACGATGTGTTGAACAATTCTGCAAAAACCAGGAACCCACTTTTCCGACGTTTTGGCACAAGGGCCTTCATCAAGGAGTTTAGTAGAAACTAATTCCATATAATTCCAGCACAAAAATATTTACACAATTCCCTAACATTTGATTGGCCCGTAGCAAGTCTCTATCCAAAATTTATATCCCAGTAAACTCCCACACCGAACTAGTTTCCGTAACCGTGAGGCGCAGTTAAAATAATTCTTAAGAAAACGGAAAATAAACACATTTTCTTGATGAATTTATTTCAAATGCTGGAATTATAAGGAATGAATGGCCTTTTTGTGGAATTTATGGGGATATAAACTTGGAAAAGTCGCGGGAATACTGGACGAGGCCTTCCGGCCTTCGTCCACTATTCCCGCGACTTTTCCAAGTTTATACCCCGATAAATTCCACAAAAAGGCCATTCATTCCTATAATAAACATTGTGAAATCTTAAATGGATTCCACTTAGCGTTTAGTAGAAACTAATTCCTTGATAAAGGCCTTGTACCGAAACGTCGGAAAAGTGGGCGCCTGGTTTTTTTGCAGAATTGTTCAAACTATAGAAAGAATATATACACAGAGTTAAACAAGCTTGATTTTATTTTTACATTTGCGAACGAGGCATTTATTAAAATTATACAGTTAGATCTCTGTAAACCGGCCACAGGGTGTTTCTGGTGTAATTCCACTGTAATTGTGGTGGTGTAACATACCACAACATTCATGTGTGCTTTGCAATTATAAACATACATTCTAATGCACTTTATAAATATCACGCAATCTGATTTCAAAATTACTATACAGTTAACCCTGTATTATTATAAGAGATAAATGACTGAACTCTCAAAATTAAATGCAATGATGTGTTCTATGTGTCTATTTAGAGAGCTTTTATGAAAGTAGTTCCAATTGGCAGGGCTCCAGATAAGCTGCGTATTTGCGTAAATGCCCAATTAAAATTGCCAAAAACCCAATTGAAATCAGAAGTAGCGAGTATCAAAAAGCAATAACAAATTTGTGGTACCTTTATCATGCTACAGAAAACAATAAACATACCACAAATATAGCATATTTTTCTTATTTTCCATGAAAACACATCTTCGTATTTCATTAGAATTGTCTCCAAGGAGACAATTCTAATGAAATGCCAAGATATGTTTTCATTTCGAAGCAATCTATTCAATAATTGCTGTCTGTTGATGTGTAAACAGTAGTGTGATTTTATTTTACCCAATTAAAATATTGAAATACCCAATTGCTTCAGATATGATGGAGTGAAAATACTCAATTACTAATTCCTTATCTGGAGCCCTGAATTGGAGAAGCTGTCTGTGAAATAATTATGAAATTGTATTGTTTTATAGCTGATGATAGCATGGACGTCGCTACGGTGAAAACACCTTCGAAACGATTGACAGACACGAACCAAGGTGTCACAAAACAAGTCGCCGCTACACAAGACAAGGATGTGTAAGTCCATATTTAGATTTTAATACGTGGCTTGTTTGATATCGGCCTAGGTATCGGCCTGAGGTAACTTAGTGGAGCTGCAAAAAGCAAAAGTGTTTGCTTTTCGCAGCTCAAGTGAATTTTAAAACAAAATATATATATTTTTTTATCATTTGTTCGTGGTGTGAAATGTCCATATTTCACGTGAAATATGGACATTTCACATCATTTAATAGGGAAGAAAACCTATAATACATTTGTAAAAGTAAAATACACATTGAATTTGAAATCTGGACATATAATACTCTTTAGATACAAAACTCATCTGGAGCTCCGTTGGTGCAGGGTTCATTTGTGGGGGTTACTTGGGCGAAGTCGTCGCGAAGTCGTCGCCCTATGTGTCGAAGTCGTCGCCCTATGTGTCGAAGTCGTCGCCCTATGTGTCCGGCAAGGAGAAGACCCATGATTGTAACTTTCTTTTTCGCCGAAAAGTGTGAAAGAATTAAATACGAAATCGATATATTCTAATGAAATCCTTTGAAGCTGAAAACAGATATTGTTTATTACATTACTAACTATTTATTTCCACCAAATATGGCTAACTCTATTGTCAGAAAACATGAAAAAGTCTGTAAATATCACGGACAATTTCGGCGATTTCTTACCTACGTAGTTTCGTCCTTTTGCAACTTTTTCCAATCGATGTTAACGTAACCCTATTTTTATGATAATTGTATCCCCCGGACTCCGTCGGGGGATACTATGGATTTGACAGCGCGTCGCGTCCGCCGCAGACACTTCTTGTCCGGAGCATAACTCGAACACCCTTTGGAATATTTTCATGAAACTTCACACATGCATAGACCACGACCCGAAGGTGTGTCACGCGCAAGAATGACAACTCTTGCATAGCTAATTTTTGAGTTATCTCCCTTTTTTGTTTCTCGCACTGATTTCGTGTCCGGAGCATAACTCCACCACCCTTTGGAATATTTTCATGAAACTTCACACATGCATAGACCACGACCCGAAGGTGTGTCGCGCACAAGAATGACAACTCTTGCATAGCTAATTTTTGAGTTATCTCCCTTTTTTGTTTCGCGCACTGATTGACCATAACTCGACCACCCTTTGGAATATTTTTATGAAACTTAACACATTCAATTAGACCACGAACTGAAGGTGTGTCGTACACAAGAATGACAACTCTTGCATAGCTAATTTTTGAGTTATCTCCATTTTTTGTTTTCGCTCACTGATTTCCTGTCCGGAGCATAACTCGACCACCCTTTGGAATATTTTCATGAAACTTCACACATGCATAGACCACGACCCGGAGGTGTGTCGCGCACAAGAATGACAACTCTTGCGTAGCTAATTTTTTAGTTATTTCCCTTTTTTGTTTTGCGCACTCTACAAACTGGACAATAATGCATGAAGACCTGTTTTCTCGTCTGCTCTGTACACCTTTTCTCGTGTGCTCTGTACACCTTACCTGTAGAGAGAACAATAGAAACTGGGAGAACCATGTGCTAGCATGGGCTAGCATGTGCAGATGTCCAGTGCTTGACCACTGTTGACCAGTTAATTTATACAGGTAAATTACTACATTGGGTACTGTGTTGAAAATATTGTGGCATTATGTGGACTTGTGCAGATATATGTAGATAAATATAGGACTATTAAAAAAAATCTGGTCTCCAATAGCAAGCATTATTATTTTTAAACTTTTTTTTCTTCATTTTGTTGTTGTTGTTTTTTTCATTTTTTTTTCCATTTTTTTTTTAATTTTTTATTTTTTTTTTATTTTTTCATTTTTTTTTTTCATTTTTTTTTTCAAATTATTTTTCAATTTTTGTCTAGTAGCATAAGGTCGTAAGTGCTATATACAGACTATTCACCTGTGCATGTGCTAGCATGTGCAACTGACCACTGACCACTTACAGGTAATTTATACAGGTAAATGATTATATTACATTTCCGTAAACTGTGTTGAAAATATTGTGGCATTATGTGGACCTGTGCAGATATATGTAGATAAATATAGCACTATTAAAAAAAAATTCTGTGCTCCAGTAGCAAGCATTATTATTTTTAAACTTTTTTTTTCCATTTTTTTTTTTTCATTGTTTTTTTCAAATTATTTTTCAATTTTTGTCTAGTAGTATAAGGTGGTAAGTGCTATATACAGACTATTCACCTGTGCATGTGCTAGCATGTGCAACTGACCACTGACCACTTACAGGTAATTTATACAGGTAAATGATTATGTTACATTTCCGTAAACTGTGTTGAAAATATTGTGGGAATATGTGGACCTGTGTATATATGATATGTAGATAAATATAGGACTATTAAAAAACATTCTGGGCTCCAGTAGGGAGCATTATTCTTTTTCTTTTTTTTAATTTAATTTTTTTTTCCATTATTACATTTCCGTAAACTGTGTTGACAATATTGTGGCAGTATGTGGACCTGTGCAGATATATGTAGATAAATATAGGACTATTAACAAAAATTCTGGGCTCCAGTAGCGAGCATTATTTAAAAAAAATAAATTTGTATATTACATTTCCGTAAACTGTGTTGAAAATATTGTGGCATTATGTGGACCTGTGCAGATATATGTAGATAAATATAGGACTATTAACAAAAATTCTGGGCTCCAGTAGCGAGCATTATTTAAAAAAAAAAAAATTGTATATTACATTTCCGTAAACTGTGTTGAAAATATTGTGGCATTATGTGGACCTGTGCAGATAAATGTAGATAAATATAGGACTATTAAAAAAAAATTCTGGGCTCCAGTAGCAAGCATTATTATTTTTTATTTTTCAACTTTTTTTTTCAATTTTTTTTAAAAAAAATTTTTTTTACATTCTTTTTCAATTTTCTAACTGACCACTAACTTATTACAGGTAATTTATACAGCTAAATTATTACATTTACCTAAACTGTGTTGACAATATTGTGGCAGTATGTGGACCTGTGCAGATATATGTAGATAAATATAGGACTATTAAAAAAAATTCTCGGCTCCAGTAGCGAGCATTATTTTTTTTATTTACATTCTATATTACATTTCCGTCAACTGTGTTGAAAATATTGTGGCATTATGTGCACCTGTGCAGATATATGTACATAAATATAGGACTATTAACAAATAATTCTGCGCTCCAGTAGCTTCACACATGCATAGACCCTAAGGGTGTGTCGCGCAAGAATGACAACTCTTGCATCACTAATTGTTTAGTTATCTCCCTTTGTCCGTCACTGATTTTGTCTCCGGAGCATAACTCGATCACCCTTTTTTCAAACTACTTGTGTATCTGGGGAGGGGGATACACATGCGCTTGTCGACAAGCGTCCATTTCTAGTTCAGTTTGGTATTAACTAAATATACAGAATTTATGCACATTCAAGTTCATAAACGATATTTATGTACACAGTTAAAGAGGTTCAAATGGGTGGTAACAACGTATACTTTTTTTTTTTTTTCAGTTTCTACAATTTACATGTACTTTCAAATTCTACAATCTACTACATTTGCTTCCCAGCTCCCACACCCCCCCCCCCCCCCCAATGTGTCTTTTTTATTTCTCAATGAAAGTATGTGTTGTTAACACTCATTTAAACCGTCTCGACGAGGTGGCTCAATATGTTGATGCCTCTACCCCTCTAATAGATATGCTTTTGACAACATAGAGTTAATGTATACAGTTACACGATAACTATAAGTTTACAAGAGAAAAAATGCAGGGAAAAAATGATTTTGATCACTTCTCCCAAATTTCCCCTTACTTCTCCCTATTTTCCCTGGAGGGAGAAGTCACTTCTCCCTAATGTTTTGGCCTAGATTGAACCCTGTGGTGTTTGTTTGTTTTTGTTTGTCGATCCAAGCGGCGGCCAGGGGTATCCGTGAGCCCCTGCTCACTTGCTCTAGTTTTATTCTGTAGCCCACCCATACAACCGATGGGTGTAATGTTGAGGGTAAATTACTTTGATAAGTCTGGTTTGGCCCTCACATAAGTATTGGCATTCTGTATGTGACAGTTGAATCTGGTTATACCCCTTATATGAGTATTACGATTATTCGTAATTCTATTTTAGGGGAAGGGGCCAAGTGACTTCTAATTCTAATCTCAGGGCTGAATATATTTGTTCTCGATGTAAATATTCCGTTCTGATTTTGGGATTTTCCCCCCCAATGTTTGCTCGGCGTTACATGACCTTTGCTGTTGATAAGCCGTTGAACACCAGTAAATATACAAAACTTGGATAATGCATTTCATCCTTTCAAGCCATTCCAGTGATGGGCCCTGGTGGTCTAGGGGATATGACATTGGACTTCAATACCAGACTGAGAGGTTGTGAGTTCCAGACTCACCCTAGGCGTGAAAAATACTTACATGCAGGGATTCCGCTGGCGATCGCCACTTTCGCAATTGGCGATAAAAATAAACAATTGGCGATAAAAAATTACAATTTTCGATTTTTTTTATTTTCCCTAGCGGAATTCCTGTACATGTACATTGTGTATCCATCCATTTGGTCTCTCGGATGCGACTTTAAACTGTTGGTGGAACGTTAAACCCATTCACTTTCACTTTCTACTGTGATCCCGTCCCTATATGACATTAACTCTTTGCATGCTGGGAAACTTGTGTGCTATAAATAGTTCAAAACTTGTGGACAAAAAGTCATCATAATTTCTTGTATTTCTCCCCGTAAATATCATGAATATGTCTTGGAATTTCATTAGAATTGAGTCCTGAGGACTCAATTCTAATGAAATTTCAAGACATATTGACAGTGAGAAATAAAACATATACCCCTTAGGCCTAATTCGTTTGGCGGATATTTTCACCGCTAGCATGCATAGGGTTAGCTGTAGCTGGGACTTTAAAACTGTTCACTTTTGCTTTTTATTTTTCACTGTTTATTTCTCAATGGAAGTATATGATATTACCACTCGTTTGAACCATGTCATGTGAACGTGTTCACACACTTTAATTCACTAAAAAAATCACTCTTTCCAAGGCAATTCCTGCTTTCCAGCCATTCAATCAATGTGAATATCCGTCCACACCTCAAAAATGGTCACTTTCAGGATCAGTGGGTGGCAGGTGGGAGTATGGGATTCATCCTTAGTGGAATCCCGACTGGAAACCTGGGGGCCGTTTCACTAAACTTCGTAGGAGTAAAATGTTTGTAAGTGCAAATTTAGGATCGTCTGGAAATTTCACTTTAGCAATGTTTTCTTGAAAACAATGATTGGATTTACATTTATTGAGCATAGGCTGCATATGCAGCCTATGCTCAATACATGTAAATCCATCAATTGACATTTAATTGACGATCCTAAATTTGCAATAACGAACATTTTAGTCGTACGAAGTTTAGTGAAACGGGCCCCTGGTTTGGCCCTCACATACGTCTTTGTCATTTTGTATGTGACAGTTGAATCTATTAAGAGTGAGCCTACCGGTATTACTGTTTAATAGGGGAAGGGGCCAAGAGACAGTTGAATCTGGTTATACACCTTATGTGAGTATTACGATTATTTTCCCCCCCAATGCAGCAGGTTAGATGCGGAATCGAACCCGCTGGCCCGGTCTTAAATGACCTTAGCTGTTGATAGGCCGTTAAACACCAATAAACAAACAAACAAACAACACTTTCAGGGTCAGACTTGTATGTCATGTCATTCACATTGCAGGTTCATCCTGTCCGTCCGTCCGTCCATTTGTACACCCATCCTTGGTCACTTTCAGGGTTGGTGAGACTACAGCCACAGAGGTGACTGGTGACGGCTTGAAGGACATCATGCGGCAAGTTGACCTCGCTACGGTCGGACATGACCTCGGGAATAAGGAGATACGGGTAAGCACATATTCCCTATTAACCCTTACAATGTTGAATTAAGTTTTGTCATCTGCTGTTTATACCCCCGCATACAAAGGAGTACATAGAGGATATTCATATTTTTGCAATGAATATGACATATATGTTCATCTGGTGGTGTGAAATGTCCATATTTCACTCGTGCCTAACGGCACTCGTGAAATATGGACATTTCACACCATTCGTTGCAAAAATATGAATATTCTATTTATTATATACCGCTCCATGGAAATTAGCAGTTTTTTAGACTGTATACGGTAATGAATGTGTTTTTGCAGCCTATTTGCGCTGTTTTCCCCGAACATAGATTTTATAAATATAGATAGCGGAAGTAGTCGTATTTTCACCGGAAGTTGTTTATTTCATCGATGAGAACATATGACTTTTATTTACATCGTATAACTATGTATTTCATGGGTAGGTATATAATAAATAGTGTTTGTATGTCCGTCTGTTTGGCTGTCAGTCCATGCAATTTGCGTTAGAGTTTTTGTTTGTCGTCCAGGCGGCGGCCGGGGGTATACATGAACCTCTGCCCACTTGCTATAGTTATTTCTATTTTCATCTTTTCTCATAAATACATGGTTTGAGAGGATTTTTTTAAAGTGCTGTCGAACCCTGTTTCTGATGAGAAAAAAGACAAAATGAAAACCAACAGAAGGCATCAATTTTTGTTATAAACCGCATTCTGGCTGTAAAATGGATGTAAAACCCCAATCATTAAAACTCACTAAATCTGTCACTGGACATTAGGCTACTTACCCTCACAGCTTTGGGACAACAAAGAAATACGAGTAATCAGATTTTTCCTATTTCATTGATGGACCGTTTAGTGCTGATCATATTACTTTTGGGATTGGAGCTAAGTAACTCTTTGTGGAATGGACCTGGCACCTGACTTCGTACTAAACTTCGTACGACTAAAATGTTCGTAAGTACAAAATAATGATAGTCTGTAAATGTCACAATGTTTTCTTGTGGAATGGACCTGGCACCTGACTTCGTACTAAACTTGTACGACTAAAATGTTCGTAAGTACAAAATAATGGTAGTCTGTAAATGTCACATTAACAATGTTTTTCTTGTAAACAATTGTCGGATTTACATTTATTGAGCATAGGCTGCATATGCAGCCTATGCTCAATAAATGTAAATCCATCAATTGAAACTTCCAGACGATTCTAAATTTGCACTTACGAACATTTTAGTCGTAAGAAGTTTAGTGAAACGGCTCCCAGGTCCGGATATTCTAATTTCAGGGCTGAATATATATTTTTCTGTAAATATCGAGTTCTGATTTTGGGAATTTCCCTCACTATGGACAGGTTAAATATGGGATAGAACAACCCGTTGGCCCGGCCTTAAATGACCTTAGTGGTTGATAGGCCGTTAAACACCAATAATCAATCAATACTTGATCACAGAGGTTACGACCTTCGTGAACATTTCCACTGAATCTATCAAATGATAAAATCCACTGGACATCGGCTCAATTAACAGATTTGAGAAAAAAGAATTACAAGTAAGCAAATATCGCCCTATGCCCTCGCACGGCTGTGGCAACAGTCTCTATGACCTTAACTCTTTGCATGCTGGGAAATTTGTGGGCTATAAATAGTTAAAAAATAGCAAATGACAATTCATTATATTTTCTTTGATTTCTCCTTATAAATGTCATGAATATGTCTTGGAATTTCATTAGAATTGTGTCCGGAGGACACAATTCTAATGAAATTTCAAGACATATTTACAGAGAGAAATAAAACATATACTCCTAATTCGTTTGGCGGATATTTTCGACGCTAGCATGCAAAGGGTTAAGGTCTGTATTTCCTTGCTGTTGAATGAAAGTAAATTCCAATCAATCCACTCAATATAGCAATTGTTAAAATCGTTATCCTCCCAGCTACACGTACGCAGATTTCCCCTATTCCCATTCTAGACTGCGACACATGATATACATGTGGACTTACCTTTCAATGGGGACTTTTTCCCTAATTTGGGAAGAAAAAACAGCCGTTAGTATCGAGGAGACAGCTCTCATGCTTCTACCAATTAGTACAGATCCTTAGGCCATGCCAATTTTTTTCTCTGTTAAGCGTAGATGTTCAAAATCTACCTACGTATTCGGTAAAAACAATCCAAGCTTTGACAAAAAACAAAGGTAAATTTATGTTAAAAACTTCCTCAACCGTGTGCAGTGTGCAAAGGGTTGATGAAGTTTTTAACATGAATTTAAATTGCCGCCAGCATTCTTTAAAACAAATGACATGCATTAAGCTTTTTATTAAGTGCAAATTTATGAACAAATATAAACCTTGGAAAGTCCGCAATCAGTATTCAGGTTACTTGACCAGTAAATAGTTTTCAATAGCATACACAGTGTGTTTTTCTAGAAACACTCTCAAAACCTACCCGCATGCGGATGCTTATCAGAGAATGAACTTGATACGGCCTTATTATATACCAGCTGTTTGCTCACAGACCTAGAGCTGCAAATGTCATAATTCCCATAAATGCCTCCAGTCACAGTGACAGATCAGTAGCCGATTTCAGCAACATGGCAAAGTATACTTTTCTAGCAAAGTATACTTTGAGGGAGTAATCATTTATTTTTCCTGAAATGCATTATTTCATATAGAAACTAGAAAAAGTCGATGGCGCGCCATCGCAATATACCCACTTTCCCCAAATGCTAAGTCCGAAAGGGGGAAGTAATCCATGATGGAGGGTGGGATAAAAAATCCGAATTCACTTTGCGCATGTGCACATGATAACGAAGCTACATAGCAAATATGAGGCGCGTAGGTATGAAGGTGAAAAAGTTTTTCGAGTTACAAGGAAAAAATGGGAAATTCTGAGTCGGAAAGGGGGAGGTAATCGATGATGGAGGGTCGGATCAAAAATGGGAATTCACTTTGCGCATCTGCACATAACGAAGGTACATACTAAATATCAGGCGCATAGGTATGAAGGTGAAAAAGTTTTTCGAGTTACAAGGAAAAAATGGGAAATTCTGAGTCCGAAAGGGGAGATAATCCATGATGGAGGGTCGGATGAAAAATCCGAATTCACTTTGCGCATCTGCACATGATAACGAAGCTACATAGCAAATATGAGGCGTAGGTATGAAGGTGAAAAGTTTTTCGAGTTACAAGGAAAAAATGGGAAATTCTGAGTCCGAAAGGGGGAGATAATCCATGATGGAGGGTTCGGATGAAAAATCCGAATTCACTTTGCGCATCTGCACATGATAACGAAGCTACATAGCAAATATGAGGCGCGTAGGTTATGAAGGTGAAAAAGTTTTTTTGAGTTACAAGGAAAAAAATGGGAAAATTCTGAGTCCGAAAGGGGGAGAGATAATCCATGATGGAGGGTCGGATGAAAAATCCGAATTCACTTTGCGCATCTGAACATGATAACGAAGCTACATAGAAATAAGAGGCGCGTAAATGAAGGTGAGGTTTTTTGAGTTAAAGGAAAAAATGGGAAATTCTGAGTCGGGGTGGGGGAGGATAATCCATGATGGATGGAAAAATGATAAAAATTTTCCGAATTTCACTTTGCGCATCTGCCACAATGATAACGAAGCTAATAGGGCAAATTATGAGGCGCCGTAGTATGAAGGTGAAAAAGTTTTTCCGAGTTTAGGGGGAAGACAATGGGAAATCCTGAGTCCGAAAGGGGAGATAAATCCTGGATGGGAGGGTCGAGGTGAAAAATCGAATTCACTTTGCGCATCTGCACATGATAACGAAGCTATAGCAAATATGAGGCGCGTAGGTGAAGGTGAGGTTTTTTGGGAAAAGTTAAACAAGAAAAAATGGAAATTTCTGAAAAAAGTCCGAAAGGGGGAGATATCCCATGATGGAGGTCGTTGAAAAATCCGAATTCAATTTGCGCCCATGTGGACAATGAAAAATATTTTCGAAGCTACATAGCATAATGAAAAAGGCGCGGTAAAGGTACCTGAGGTGGAGTTTTCGAGTTTTTACAAGATGAAATACTGGAAGAAAAAAATGGAAAAATTCTTGGAGTCCGAAAGGGGGGATAATCCATGATGGAGGGTCGGGTGAAAAATCCGAATTCACTTTGCGCATCTGCACATGATAACGAAGCTACATAGCAAATATGAGGCGCGTAGGTATGAAGGTGAAAAAAGTTTTTGAGTTACAAGGACAAAAATGGAAATTCTGAGTCCGTAAAGTGGGGAGATAATCCATGATGGAGGGGGTCGGATGAAAAATCCGAATTCACTTTGCGCATCGCACATGATAACGAAGCTACATAGCAAATAAGAGGCGCGTAGGTATGAAGGTTTTTTTGAAAAAGTTTTTAATTTCGAGTTTACAATGGAAAAAATGGGAAATTTCTGATTCGTCCGAAAAGGGGGGTCGATAATCCATGATGGAGGGTCGGTCAAAAATCCCGATCCGAAAACACTTTAGCGCGATCAGCAAACAATGATAACGAAGCTACATAGCAAATATGAGGCGCGTGGTATGAAAGGTGAAAAAAAGTTTTTCGAGTAGTTAAGGAAAAAATGGGAAAAATTTTGATCCGAAAGGGGGTAATAATCAATGATGGAGGGTCGGATCAAATCCGATTCACTTTGCGCTGCACATGAAAACGAAGCTATAGAAAATATGAGGCCGCGTAGGTATGAAGGTGAAAAAAGTCGAGTTTCAAAAAGGAAAAAAATGGGAAATTCCGAGTCTGAGATAATCCTGATGGAGGGTTCGGATCAAAAATCCAAATTCCAGCTTTTTGCGCATTTCACATGATACGAAGCTACATACCAAATATCAGGCGCGTTTAGGTATGAAGGTGAAAAAGTTTTTTCGAGTTTTACGAGGAAAAAATGGGAAATTTTCTGAGTCCGAAAGGGGAGATAATCCATGATGAGGGTCGGATCAAAAATCAAAATTCACTTTGCGCAACTGCACATGATAACGAAGCTACATACCAAAATATCAGGCGCGTATGTATGAAGGTGAAAAAGTTTTTCGAGTTACGAGGAAAAAATGGGAAATTCTGAGTCCGAAAGGGGGAGGGGGATAATCCATGATGGAGGGTCGGATCAAAAATCCAAATTCACTTTGCGCATCTGCACATGATAACGAAGCTACATACCAAATATCAGGCGCGTAGGTATGAAGGTGAAAAAGTTTTTCGAGTTACAAGAAACGTGACGGACGTACGGACGTACGGACGGACGGACACCCGTGACGAAAACAATATACCCGTTTTTTTTTACAAAAAAAGTGGGTATAATAACGACTGTATGTATTTGATTATTAAAAGTACATATGCAGAAATATTATACTGAATTTATTACATTATCACAGCCAAATTGGCTGTGATAATGTAATAAATGCAGTACATGTATTATAAAAATGAATAAATTTATCCTAAAATTGAAATTTCTCCCTCAAAGTATATAACTTCGGTCTTGGTCCTCCAACCGCTTGCTTGTACATTAGTTCAGTAGCCTATTTCAGCAACATTGCAAAGAATACTTTTCTAGCAAAGATCAGGAGCTAAATTTGGTCATAATCCCCAGTTCTCAGTCACAGCCACAGATCTTGAGGTCTAAATGCCATAATCTGCAGTTATAGTGACAGATCAGGAGCTAAATTGGCCACAAAAAATGCCAGAACCCCCATTTCTCCAGTCACACCCACTACTTGTTTTACCCCATCGATCGGACGATGGGACGGTATACATACCTAAAGGTTGATCCACCATTGTCTCGGAGCTCCAGATAAGGTGCGTATTGGCGAATTTTACGCAATTATTTTAACCGAGTATGCATTCATTATCAAAAGTGGGAGTACACAATATGCACAGCAATGTGAAAATACGCATTGATTTTCAAATTGAGTTGTTGAAAATACTGTCGAAAGTTGAAAATTCACTTACTTCAGCTGCAAAAAGCAAAGTGTTTGCTTTTTGCAGCTGAAATAAGTAAATTTTTAAATTTGTTATATTGTTATATTTGTTATATTCGTTCCCTATTTACTAATGAAGAAAATCAATAATCCATTTCTAAAAGTAAAATACGCAATGATTTTGAAATCAGGGGGTGTAGTACGCTTTGGACACAAAGCTTATCTGGAGCTCTGTTGTCTAGTTTCAGTCATGGGTTGATGGCCTAATTGTAAATCGTTGTACTGCTATACAGGAGGTTGTGGGTTCAATCCCTGCACTAGGCATAAAAATAGAGAATAGTAGGTGTGCCGTGAATGGGGAAAATATCTGGTAAGGCTCAGGAAACGGGATGGGCGAGGCTATGCCGAGTCCATCTCGTTTCCATGCCGCGCCAGATATTTTTGTCGAGCCCGCTTGCGGAAAGCGAGACTTAGTGATCACAATGACGTCCGGGTGTCCGTGCGTGCGTCCGTCTGTCCGTCCTAAATCTGCATTAATGTTTTTAAATACCTTATATCTCTGCAGTACTAAGTCACAGTGACTTGAAACTTCATATGCTTATTAGTCATCATCCATATATTCATGCTGTGTCCCACTCATGCAGTCCCTGTGCCCAAGGTCAGGGTCAAATGCCTCGGCGGGCTCGACATGCGGGCCGCGGCCATTTGGTTTCCCATTCACGGCACTCACCTACTATTCTATTTATCCCGTCAACACTACCAATAGCTTTAAAATGCAAACATATAACCCCAGCCGCATCCTCAAAGTCAGAGAATCAAACCGCACATATTCATACGCAGTGATTAGGTCGTATTGACAGGATATCAAAAAAGTTTCACGGCACATACGCACTGTGCTGACGGGATAAAATACTTTCATAGTATTTCCATCCAACTGGTATTTCAGATGAGACTTTAATGCAATGTTGCATCTCTTTATAACCTTAACTTTTACTTTGTCGTGATTCACACCAGTAGCCGATTTCACCAAAATCGCTAAGTTTGTAAACTTATCTAGCTAAGTATACTTTGGGTGATAAATTTTCAATTTATGCATAAATTTATTAATAATTAATAACTTTTCTATAATAAAAACAATGATTGTGGTAATGTAACAAATACAATTTATGAAAGCTGCATAATTTTAATCATAAAATATGAACAGGCGTTTGTTCTATAGGAAATAATGCATTTCAGTAAATATAAATAATTTCTCCCTCAACGTATACATGTACTTAGCTAGAAAAGTATACTTTGCAATTTTGGTGAACTTGGCTACAGGGGCTATAAAGTGATCTGACATTTGGACACTTGCCACCTGTAGCCTATTTCACCAACATTGCAAAGTATACTTTTCTAGCAAAGTATACTTTGAGGGAGTAATCATTTATTTTACCCGAAATACATTATTTCATATAGAACTAACGACTGCATATATTTGATGATTAAAAGTATGCAGAATTATTATACTGAATTTATTACATTATCACAGCCAAAATGGCTGTGATAACGTAATAAATTCAGTATAATACAAATTAATAAATTTATCCTAAAATCAAAAAGTTCTCCCTCAAAGTATACTTTGCTAGAAAAGTATACTTTGCAATGTTGGTGAAATAGGCTATTTTCAATGTTGGTGAAATAGGCTATTTTCAATGTTGGTGAAATAGGCTATTTTCAATGTTGGTGAAATAGGCTACTGATTAGGATATTGTGGTTATAGTTCTGAAACAATCTTGTACTTTCTGTGCTGAGTGTGCAAATGTTTGTATGTACATGTATGGGCATTATAATAATAATCAAAACATGTTAACTCTTTGCATGCTAGCGGCGAAAATATCCGCCAAACGAATTAGGAGTATATGTTTTATTTCTCTCTGTAAATATGTCTTGGAATTTCATTAGAATTGAGTCCTCAGGACTCAATTCTAATGAAATTCCAAGACATATTTATGATATTTACGGGGAGAAATACAAGAAAATATGATGAATTTTTGTCCGCTAGTTTTGAACTATTTATAGCCCACAAGTTTCCCAGCATGCAAAGAGTTAAAGGTACCGGTACATGCCTACTCACTAGGCACAAAATGTTCTTTATAGGAATTTTCAAGTGTATAATTGTGTCACTATTCCACCAGTTCTAAAAATTGCAAGTGCCCGTATAAACTGAGATCATTTAGTAATATTTATTTTACTGATAGGGACGCGCGGTGGTATCAAATTTCCATACGCAAATGAGGCATGCTATTTTTTATTTATACTAATTAAATGTGTCGCATGAAAAAATTATTTTTCGACAGATTATAAAGTATGATCATTGCCCATCAAAAAATAAGACTAAGAATAATAAATAGTAATGGACGTTAACATTTTAAGGAAACACGGTTATCGCCCCGGATATCAGTGTGGAAATTTACAACTGATATAAAATGTATAATAATGCCAATGAATACGTGGGGTAATGGTGAATGAATGTTTATTTTGCCAGAACATGTCTCAGATGATGTCTCTGATATAAAGAACATTTTGTGCCTACTGAGTGGGCATGTACCTTTAAAATGGTTGACTGACTGAATGGGATTTTTCCATTCAGTAACAACAGTCAAAAATATGTATGGCCAAGCTCCGGGAAAAGCGTTAATTCACCTGTGTATAACCTACATCGTAAATGCTTCAGTTGCCTAGCAGAAATTTCAAGCCATGTGATTGGTTATTTGTCGCATTTGGAGGAAAATTTTATTTAACTCTTTCAACACCACAGACCTGTATAGTTGTATTGGCAAAACGTGTAGATCCAGATGAGCCGGCTTGTGACGAGCCGTCTCATCAGGATCTTCACTTTTTGCAAGTAATTTTCATATTTTTAAGAACAAAAACACCCCCTTGTCATAAATGGCCTAGTCTGAAAATCATTTTGTGACGATTGGATTGGTAGGAAAATTACCATATCACAGTCCATTCCAGTTATTTAGGGGTGAAATAAGCATCAAAATAGATGTAAAGGAGTAGTTAATCAGAAAACTTTATTTACAAAATTTGTCAAATCTAAAGACGTAAAATGTCCTGTTGAAAACTGATTAAAAACCTATATTACATCGAAATCAGGCACTTTGATTGGCCGAGACTGAGCACAGCTCAGCCTCGACCAATCAAAGTTCCTGATTTTGCTACCCAGTGATTTACCGTGATTCTGGAAGGATTTATTTCCTCCTAGATGTTCGCGAGACATAATTGACGTCACATTACGACTTCATTTCCGGCGAAGAAACAATCTGTAAATCCGACAAAGATGACTCGGGGGGGGGGGGGGGGAATAAAATTCAAAATGGCAGTTGAATAAACTCCATACCTTCTAGACAAAAAAGGGATATTTATCTGTCGGGTTAATCTCGTTTCTTGTTAGTATCTGTTTGTTCAATAAATTTCTTTCAATCTTTATTTCTAGGCTTAAAATTTCTGCAAGCCACTGGCACTTACATAAATACCCTCCAAATATACTGGCTTGAACTTTCGTTGCTAGGTTGAACTAAGCATGGAGGAAGACGGCACTAAATCGCAAAAAGTCAAAGTTGAAATTTGTGACGATGATGATGAAAATGTTGATGGTGACGATTTTGATGACTCGGACGATTATGGTCTGGATGTATCTGGCGAAGAAGATGATCCAGATTTTGAACCCGAGACGCAAGTTGCTACGTCGTCGAATGTAAAGCCGCTTTGGAAAGATATCTCGCCGATCGCTGGAAAACCCACCACGGTTGTCGGATCAGAACGATTCACGAAAGCGCAGTTACACCAACTAAAACGGAAGCCAAAATATCGCAGCGAGAAGGACAAAATGATTGTCGAGTGTAATTTATGTGGTCAGAAAATCACCGGATACAGTAATTTGAAATCGCACAAGAAACGAGTGCACGAGAAAGTGCGAAATTTCGAGTGTCAAATCTGTTTGAAGGGGTTTTGGTCGAATAACGCGCGGGAATCGCATACGTTATCGGTACATACGCGGAAATGTGACGATTGCGGGGAATATGTGGTCGAATCCGTTCCATGGGAGGATGGGATAAATATGAAGACGCGACGCGATGTAATATGTTCCTGCGGCTCCATCGTCAGCATCTTCAGTCGGTTTGGCCGAATGCGACAGTATCTGCGTCCGGATGAACCTGATATGGAAGGCAACGTTGAGGAACGACGCAAGGCGAATTCCAGTACGAAATATGCGTGCGGTACATGCGGGAAGCTCTTCCTCAAGCGAGCAAATTGCGAACGTCATTCGCGAATGCACACGAATATTAAAGTCTGCGTATGTGACTTGTGCGGAAACCAATACCAATACACGGGGTCGCTAGCGAAGCACATGGTCAGTGAACACGGCATCGTAGGTCATGTTTGCGAGTTATGCGGTAAGAATTTCAAGACGGAACAGTCGCTAACGACACACATGGTTAAATATCACGTAGAACACGTGATGGAAAGCGAGAATTGGATCGTGGTTGCTGAGAAAGAGGAAACTGCGAGTCAACACGACGAAGCGGTTTCTTCGCATCAGGAAACTGTAATCGACATTGGTGGAAAGGCAGTTCAGGTAGACGAGAATGGAATCGTGGTGCAAGTCGGAGATGCGGCGGACTATGTGATGAAAGATGAACCAGGGGACGTCGTTGGTGCTGGAGCGATCGTTTCCACAACGCCTCATCAACACGGGACTGAGCCGCAGCTGACGATTAGAGTTTTGGACAATCCAAGTGAAGTTGTGGCTGAAAATCTGTAGATTTTATTTCTGAGCTACTAAAAAAGTGACCTTTTGCAGGGGTGTGAATTTTCCTCTTTTCAGAGGATTTCTTGTTTCAATAAAATTAAAAATAATTAAAAAGTGCTGGATTTTGTTGACACTGCACAAAAATTTTACTGTTGCGGAGAGGATGCATGTGTTTCCTATTATTTTTTTTTGCATATTTTCTGACCTCCAGATAAGGTGTGTATTGGCGTATTTTACGCAATTATTTTAGCTGAATACGCATTATTAAAAGTGGGTGTACAAAATATGCACAGCAATGTGAAAATACGCATTGATTTTGAAATTGAGTAGTGAAAAACACTGTTTGCTTTTTGCAGCTCAAATAAGTGAATGTTTAAATTTGTTAAAAAAATTTATAATTTGTTCCCTATTTAGTTTGAAGAAAATCAATACTCCATTTGTAAAAGTAAAATACACAATGATTTTGAAATCAGGGGGTGTAGTACGCTTTAGACACAAAGCTTATCTGGAGCTGTGATAGTTTACTAATTTCCTCTCATCTCGCAATGTGCTACTCGTACCCCTGCTGTTGACGTGTGAAAAATCTGCAGCTTTATTTCAGCTCCCAATTTAGATTCGGCTCACAGTTCACCTTTGTGACAGCTAACGATTAGAACAATCCGAAATGCGAGACGAGTGACCTTTTGACGTGTGCGAAAATCTGTCGATTTATTTCGGCTCCCAGTTTAAGTTAGGCTCACTGTTCACCTTTAACGATTAGAGTTATGGAACAATCCGAAATGCGAGACGAGTGAAACCGAGTTTTGGACAATATGAAATATGAGACAAGTGAAATAGTGGTTGACAAAAGGGGCTTTAGAACGTTTGTGACAGCTCTATTGCTGACGATACAAATTTTTGAATGAAAAATAAAAATACTTCTCCTATTATCCACTGAAGTATATATTGTTGCCACTCATTGGAACCGTCTCATCGAGACAGTTCTAATGAGTGGTGACAACATATACTTTTATGCGTAAATAAGACGAATATTGACATTTTTGTCGTAAAAATTGTGTATTCTTGTAACAGAATTAACAGGACGAAGTGATTTGTCACGTTTGTGACCGCTCACTGTTAGCCCATTATTTGCTGTTGTTACACAAATTTTTGTATGAAAAATAAAATTAATTCTCTTATTATCCACTGAAGTATACATGTATATTGTTGCCACTCATTGGAACCGTCTCGTCGAGACGTTTCCAATGAGTGGTAACAACATATACTTTGATGCGTGAATAAGACAAATATTTACATTTTTCGTTGAAATAAATGTGTATCGCCATGATGGAATGGGTAGATTTTATTTTAGTTCCTATCCTTTCGACGTTTTTGACACTCGGTGGCATAAGTCGACGTTTGCGGAAAGCAAGACAGTGATCACAATGACGTCTGGGTGTCCGGGTGTCCGTCCGTCCATCCGTCCGAAATCTGCCCAAGGTCAAATGACATAGAAGTTTGCGTTCCGAAATCTGCGTTAAAGTTTTCAAATACCTTATATCTCTGCAGTCCTAAGTCACATTGACTTGAAACTTCATATGCTTATTAGTCATCATCCATATATTCATTCTGTGTCCCACTCATGCGACCCCTGTGCCCCTATGTCAAGGTCAAATGACTTAGAAGTTTGCGTTAATGTTTATGTCAAAATTTGCATCAAAGTTTTCACATACCTACTATCTCTGTAACCGTAAGTCAGATTTGCTTGAAACTTTGTATGCTTATTGGGCATCAAACTTCAAATAAATACACTCTGAGACCATCAAATGCCTCGGCGGGCTCGACATGCGGGCCGCGGCCATCTGGTTTTCACTTATTAATGCTTTCAGGTATATTTAATGTATTTATAAACCTCGGTCTGTTATTTCAACCTGTGCTTCGTTGTTATACAGTCGCTAAAGCTAACAGTTTGATGACCTCAGTTCTAAATTTGATGGGTTGAACTGTATATTCTAATGCACTCTATAAATATCACGCAATCTGATTGGCTGATGGTCATACATTACAGGTATATCAGTGTTGATGAACGGTCGCAAATTATTTAAATATGTGTTCCTACGCCAGTAGTAAAGGAGTGCATTAGAAATAGGTTAACTGCATTGCAATTTTGAAATTTGCGGCGTATATCAGAAAATGATAGGTCGGAAAACATGTTTAATGGCGACGCTAGCGCGTCGCCATTAAACAGATTTTCCAACCTATCATTTTCTGATATACGCCGCAAATTTCAAAATTACTATACAATTAACCCTATATTATGTCTAATTAGTTAATGAATCTATTGCAAGTACAAAATCATGACTTAGGGTGATCACAGTGTTGAACTACATTGGAACCTCTCTAAACGAAACACCCTGGGGACCTTGTGGGTTTAATTTACAAGGGTTTCACTTGTAATTCATGTCTAATATTGCTATCAGTGTTAGATTGAAAGTAAGAAAATCATGATTTGGAGTCATCGCATTGTTGAATTACAGTGGAACTTCTCTGACTGGACACCCTGGTGATCTCAATGTGTTGCCTAATTTACACGGGCCCCAATTTATGATAATCATTGTAAAACACAATAGCATGACTTGGAATGATCGCATTGTTGAATTTCAGTGGAACCTCTCCAAATTGGACACCCTCACAGGTTGAAGTAACGGACTGAGGTCTATAAATACATTAAATATGCCTAAAAGCATCAATAAATGAAGAAAAAAAAAAAAGCTAAACATTTTTTTTTACTCCATGAGTAAAAAAAAATGTTTAGCTTTTTGTTTTCTACATTTATTGATGCTTTTAGGCATATTTAATGTATTTATAGATCTCGGTCCGTTATTTCAACCTGTGGACACCCTGGGAACTTTACAGGGTGTCCAGTTTGGAGACGTTCCACCATAGAAAAAAGTTGCTTACTGAATACATGTAGTTTCAAGAAAATGAAATAAAGGAATTAGTCATATTTGATTTGCTCTTTTCTCAGTTTCTAGGGTACCTGACTGCATATAATTAAAGGTACATGCCCACTCAGTTGGCACACAATGTTCTTTATAGGAATTAAGTGTATAATTGTGTCGATATTCCACCGGTTCTAAAAATTACGAGTGCCCACTATACAAATATTATCATTTAGTAATACATGTATTTATTTTACAGATAGTGACTCGCGGTGGTATCGGGCTATTTTCATAATAAAATGAGGCATGATAATAAAATAATATTTTCGACAGATTATAAAGTTATGATCATTGCACATCAAAAAATAAATACAGAGAATAAATAGTAATGTCCGTTAACATCTTAAGGAAATGAGGTTATCGCCCCTGATATCAGTGTGTAAATTTACGTCTGATATAAAATGTATAATAATGCCAATCAATACATGGGGTAATGGGGAATGAATGTTTATTTTGCCAGAAAATGTCTTGGATGATGCCTCTGTTATACAGAACATTTTGTGCCTATGAATGAGCATGCAGGGATTCCGCTGGGGAAATTAAAAAAATCGGCACTTAAAAAAAATAAAAAAATTTTTTTTGTTTATCCCCAATTGTTTATTTTTATCCCAATTGCAAAAGTGGCGATCGCCAGCGGAATCCTGGATCATGTACCTGCAAGAAGTATGCATTGATTGCAGAGCTCCAGATAAGCTTTGTGTCTAAAGCGTACTACACCCTGATTTCAAAATCATTGCGTATTTTACTTTTACAAATGGATTTTTGCAGCTCAACTAAGTGAATTTTCAACTTTATGAACAGTGTGTTCACTACTCAATTTGAAAATCAATGCATATTTTCACATTGCTGTGCGTATTGTGTACTCCCACTTTTGACAATCATGCGTATTCAGCGAAAATAATTGCGTAAAATACGCCAATACGCACCTTATCTGGAGCACTGTGATTGTAACAACTGCATATCCTAAATGGCTTATAAAAGGCAAATTACCATTCTGCTATTTTATCAGGTAATTTGATACGCATTCTGTTCAGCCTCTGATTAAACAAGTACTACCGTACTGACCATACATAGTCGGACATTCCTAGCTGTGAGAATTAAATTTTGTCGTCTGCTGGAAATGTTTTATTTTCAATATGTTTCGATAAAAACCTGTTTTGACAGCGCATGAGAATCGTCTCCACTGGAGACGATTCTCATGTTCTGCCAAAACAGGTTTTTTGTTAAGAATTAAGGCAAAAATAAAAAACAGCAGACGATCGTTTTCGTCTCGCGCGTAGCGAGGGTTAATGTGTGTTTCCCAGAATAAAAGGTGTCTGAATATTTAGGGTTATTATGGTTCTGCATAAATGGCTCCTGAAAGTTACTGTACATAATCTGACAGCATTTGTCTCTTTGCCTGCATTCAGTAGCCGATGTCATCAAAATTCCAAAGTACATGTATACTTATCTAGCAAAGTATACTTTGAGGGAGTAATCATTTATTTTACCCAAAATGCATTATTTCATATAGAACTAACCGTTGCATATATTTGATGATTAAAAGATTTGCAGAATTATTATACTGAATTTATTACATTATCACAGCCAAAATGGCTGTGATAATGTAATAAATTCAGTATAATAAAAAATAATAAATTTATCCTAAAATTGAAAATTTCTCCCTCAAAGTATACTTTGCTAGAAAAGTATACTTTGCAATGTTGGTGAAATAGGCTCCAGGTTTGGCCCTCACATACGTCTTTGGCATTTTGTATGTGACAGTTGAATCTGGTTATACCCCTTATGTGAGTATTACGATATTCGTAATCCTATTTTAGGGGAAGGGCCCAAGTGACTTTGGTGTGGCATGGACCTGGCACCAGGTCAGGTTATTCTAATTTCAGGGCTGAATATGTTTTTTCTCGATGTAAATATTATGTTCTGATTTTGGGATTTTCCCCCCAATGCAGCAGGTTAAAATGGGATCGAACCCGTTTGCCCGGCCTTACATGACCTTAGCTGTTGATAGGCCGTTAAACACTAATAAACAAACAAACAAACTCTTTGCCTGCTCTTTTGCACAGGTGGAATACAAAGACCTGTGTCCGAGTCTTCCACCTGTGCTGCCTTTGCTGATGTAATACTCATCCTATCTGTATGTGATCTTGCTGTTGAACAGACATACAAACCCACTCGATCAATCAATTAATCTTTACCACAATTTATTTCATTTGTTTATCAGGGCCCGGTTGTTCAAAACACCAGTTAGCTTAACGGACTGTTAAATCCTTAACGGACTGTTAAATCCTTAACTGAATGGTTAAAATCTCTGTTAAAACAGAGATTTTAACCATTCAGTTAAGGATTTAACAGTCCGTTAAGCTAACGGATGTTTTGAGCAACCGGGCCCTGGTAACAGCTTTTGTATTGGCCGATTACATACAGACTAAGAACATAATGCAGAGCTCCAGATAAGCTGCGTATTTGCGTAAATACCCAATTAAAATTGTCAAACACCAAATTGAAATCAGAAGTACAGTGCAGTCTCCGTTTTTGTTCCACCGTAGACAACACTCAACGCGAACGCAACGCGAACACAACGCAAACGCAACGGTTTGCTGTAGCGGTGTATACGTTGTTTAAACGTATAATACTGTTCGTACACGTGAATACACATTGTCAAACCGTTTAGTTTAAAACGTTGTACACGTTGTTTAAACGTATAATACGGTTCGTACACGTGTAATACACATTGTCAAACCGTTTAGTTTTAAAGCGTGTAATACGTTTAGCTTCAAGGCGTACAACACGCTTTGGCGTATACATATGTAGCGAGGTGAAATAGTTCAAACGTGTACAACGCTTTACCTGGAAGCGTGTAGCTATATGAAAGCATTGAAGCGTGTACAACGGTTACATGTTTTAACGCAAGTACCTGTTCGGCCCTGATCGCTTCGAGGCGTCCTTGTTTCGTCCCTTTTAAAATATCGCGAATACATACCCTCAGATCGAGTTCAAAGTACATCGGCGGTATGATTTAGCACTTCAATTGATCCCTAATCCCTCATGCCTAATGAGTCACGCTTTTAACACGACAGATGTACCTTGTCGTTTATCAAAATGTTTGCGAATTGTAGATCACGTGAGCCGGCTCATCAGGATCTGCGGCATTCCTATGTATATTTTATATACACAAAAATGACCCCTAATACAGCGTAATGTAACAGTTCCTAACTTAATATGGAATAGCCCGGGCCGATAGTCCGTGTCAGTTACTTGGGGTTAAATATTACGAACACAGATAAACACAGTGCATGGTTTCTTTATTTTATTTTAACATCATCAGAAATGGCGAGTCTAGGAACTCTTGTATCTTTACACTGAAGCCAGTCTATTTCAGTCACTAATCCGCTATACACCTGTCCCACGCGTGTGTTAAGATTAATCGGTATTTGGAGAAACTGAATACACAGCGAGCTGCACACTGGTTTAACACGGATATGGCCCTCGGATATGTGTCATAAATTATTCTTGGTGGTCAAAACCGGTAAATTTACAAGGTTTATAGCGAAACAGCAGCCGACTGGCAATTTTTCTCGGACCGATTTTTAAGACTAGTTTTCAAATCTCAATCGGTCTGAGAGTTCACAAATCGGTCCAGAACCGGAAAACTGAAAATGTTAGAAGCTCTGCAGTGAGTCTAGCAGTATATATACACACACGAAGAACGATCTGAGCATGCGCATTCTATGCGATACACGGTTGGCATACCAAAACGTGTAATGCGTTAAAACCCGTGGAAACGTGTTATACGTATACAGTTGTTTCTGTCAAAATGTTCCGGGTTTATACGTGTACAAAGTGTTGTGCGTTGCGTATCCGTGGAGTTTCCGTTAGTTGCGTTTCAAACCGTGTGTCGTCTACGTGTAATACGTTTTCGGCCATGCGTTGCGTTTCCCCACTCTTGCGCATGCGCGAAAGTCGAACAAACCGTGTTCAACGCATTGAGTTTCAAAAGCGTGTAATCCGTGTACAACGGTTGTAAACGTATACAACGGTTGTAAACAACGTATTGAGTTTCAAAAGCATGTAATCCGTGTACAACGGTTGTAAACGTCTACAACGGTTGTAAGCGTATACAACGCTAAGGTAAACCCTTTAAACGATTTAACGCTTTCTTTGACGAACGGTTACACGCATCTACATGTACACAGCACCGTACAGATTAAACCGTGTTATACGTATAACACGTTTCCACGGGTTTTAACGCATTACACGTTTTGGTATGCCAACCTTGTATCGCGTAGAATGCGCATGCTCTGATCGTTCTTCGTGTGTGTATATATACTTCTAGACTCACTGCAGGGCTTCTAACATTTTCAGTTTTTCCGGTTCTGGACGATTTTTGAACTCTCAGACCGATTGAGATTTGAAAACTAGTCTTAAAAATCGGTCCGAGAAAAATTGCCAGTCGGCTGCTATTTCGCTATAAACCTTGTAAATTTACCGGTTTTGACCACCAAGTAATTTATGACACATATCCGCGGGCCATATCCGTGTTAAACCAGTGTGCAGCTCGCTGTGTATTCAGTTTCTCCAAATATCGATTAATCTTAACACACGCGTGGGACAGGTGTATAGCGGATTAGTGACTGAAATAGACAGGCTTCGGCGTAAGATAATACGAGAGTTCCTAGACTCGCCATTTCTGATGATGTTAAAATAAAATAAAGAAACCATGCACTGTGTTTATCTGTGTTCGTAATACACGGACTATCGGCCCGGGCTATTCCATATTAAGTTAGGAACTGTTACATTACGCTGTATTAGGCGTCATTTTTGTGTATATAAAATGTACATAGGAATGCCGAAGATCCTGATGAGCCGGCTCACGTGATCTACAATTCTCAAACATTTTGATAAACGACAAGGTACATCTGTCGTGTTAAAAGCGTGACTCATTAGTCATCAGGGATTAGGGATCAATTGAAGTGCTAAATCACACCGCCGATGTACTTTGAACTCGATCTGAGGGTATGTATTGGCGATATTTTAAAAGGGACGAAACAAGGACGCCTCGAAGAGATCGGGGCCGAACAGGTATTTGTGTTAAAACGTGTAACCGTTGTACACGTTTCAACGCTTTCATATAGCTACACGCTTCCAGGTAAAGCGTTGTACACGTTTCAACTCTTTCACCTCGCTACATATGTATACGCCAAAGCGTGTTATACGCCTTGAAGCTAAACGCATTACACGCTTTAAAACTAAACGGTTTGACAATGTGTATTACACGTGTACGAACCGTATTATACGTTTAAACAACGTATACAACGCTTTTAAACTAAACGGTTTGACAATGTGTATTACACGTGTACGAACCGTATTATACGTTTAAACAACGTATACAACGCTACAGCAAACCGTTGCGTTCGTGTTGCGTTCGCGTTGAGTTTGGAAGTGTTGTCTACGGTGGAACAAAAACGGAGACTGCACCGTAACACGGTTTCATCTGTACGGTGCTGTGTACATGTAGATGCGTGTAACCGTTCGTCAAAGAAAGCGTATCGTTTAAAACGGTTTGTTACCTTAGCGTTGTATACGTTTACAACCATTGTATACGTTTGCAACCGTTGTACACGGATTACACGCTTTTGAAACTCAATGCGTTGTTTACAACCATTCTATACGTTTACAACCTTGTACACGGATTACAGCTTTTGAAACTCAATGCGTTGAACACGGTGTTCGACTTTCGCGCATGGCATGAGTGGGGAAACGCAACGCATGGCCGAAAACGTATTACACGTAGACGACACACGGTTTGAAACGCAACTAACGGAAACTCCACGGATACGCAACGCACAACACTTTGTACACGTATAAACCCAGAACATTTTGACAGAAACAACTGTAGCGAGTATCAAAAAGCAATAACAAATTTGTGGTACCTTTTATCATGCTACAGAAAACAATAACCAGACCACAAATATAGCATATTTTTCCTTGAAAACACATCTTGGTATTTCATTAGAATTGTCTCGAAGCAAACTATTCAATAATTGCTGTCTTTTGAACACAGCCCTCCAGATAAGCTGCGTATTTGCGTAAATACCCAATTAAAATTGCCACAAACCCAATTGAAATCAGAAGTAGTGAGTTTGAGCAATGAGAACAATTGTGTTACCTTTATCATGCTGCAGAAAACAATAAACAGACCACAATATAGCATATTTTTCCATGAAAACACATCCAAGGAGACACTTATAATGAAATGCCAAGATATGTTTTCATTTCAAAACAAACTATTCAATAATTGCTATCTGTTGATGTGTAAACAGTAGTGTGATTTAATTTTACCCAATTAAAATTTTGAAATACCCAATTACTTCAGAACTGATGGAGTAACAATACTCAATTACTAATTCCTTATCTGGAGCCCTGCATAATGTCGTATCAGGCTTTGACCTGGGTTACAATGAATTGAAAACTGGTGTTTCATTGGATTAACGGCGTCACATGATGTAACTTACCGAATGACCTCAGTGTAATGACGCATGGGTGGTGGTGGTTGGGCAAACGAGGCGGCTTAAATTGACGGTAGGGGTTCCTCCTTATAGGAATCACGATTTGCCTGGTGTGGCCCTCAGGTACGTGTTTATCTTTGGCTCTTTTGTTACCTGGGAGTTGAATTGGGTTATTGCCCATTATAAAAGTAATAAGATTATTACTGATCCTACTGCTTTTGGGAGGGGCCAAGTGATTCTGGTGTGGCGAGGATCTGGCATCAAGATCAGGATTATTCTGAATATATAGTTTTGTTATTGTAAATATCGAGTTCTAATTTTGGGATTTTCCCCCCATTTGTATATGTACTTGAACATGTACATGTACTTGTACATGTAGTATATGGGATTTAGTACTAAACCCATTGACCCGGCCTTAAATTACCTTACCTGTTGATAGGCCGTTAAACCCCAACAAACAAACAGTCTAATGGCGCAACACAAACAATCCACTTTCTTTTCGACGAAAACCATTTTCTATTTGACATCGAACATAACCTGATAAATAGCAACTAGCTCCGTGTATGTTTATCAGACTCAGCTAGGAAACGGTAGGAATTCCTTGGCAAGCCTCAGAATTCCTACGCATTGTCAAAAGACAATAGGCTGGTATTCTCTATGTATAAGCGGTTTGGCTGTGCATTCAACAGGTGTGCATGTCCGGGTATATGATAAATATAGAATACCGGGCTCGTCTAGGAAACAGTAGGAATTCCTCGGCAAGCCGAGGAATTCCTACTGTTTCCTAGCCTTGCCTGATAAACTTGATATCAATAGACACCAGATTGGGATTTATCCTTACTAGAAGCCCGTTATACCTGTAGCCGATTTCATCAACATTGCAAAGTATACTTTTCTAGCAAAGTATACTTTGAGGGAGTAATCATTTATTTTTCCTGAAATGCATTATTTCATATAGAACTAACAACTGCATATATTTCATGATTAAAAGTATGCAGAATTATTATACTGAATTTATTACATTATCACAGCCAAATTGGCTGTGATAATGTAATAAATTCAGTATCATAAAAATTAATAAATTTATCATAAAATTGAAAATTTCTCGCTCAAAATATACTTTGCTACTAAAGTATACTTTGCAATGTTGATGAAATAGGCTACTGGTTTGTCCCTGAGGTACATTTTGTATTTGGCTATCGTGTTACTTGAGAGTTGAATCTGGTGATACCCACTATAGAAGTTGTATGATTAGTCCTATTACTGTTAGGGAGTGGGGCTAAGTGACTCCACTGTAGAAGGACCTGGCACCAGGTCAGACTATTCTAATTTCAGGGCTGAATATTTATTTTTGTCGAGCCCATTTGCGGAAAGCGAGGCATAGTGATTACAATGACGTCCGTACTTCCATCCGTGCGTGCGTGCGTCCGAAATATGCGTTAAAGTTTTTAAATACCTTATATCTCTGTCCTAAGTCACATTGACTTCAAACGTCATATGTTTATTAGTTATCATCCATATTTTCATTCTGTGTCCCATTCATGCGGCCCCTGTGCCCAAGGTCAAGGTCATTTGACTTAGAAGTTTGCATTAAATTTTTGTCAAAATTTGTGTTAAAGTTTTCAGATACCGACTATCTCTGTAACCATATGTCGGATTTGCTTGAAACTTTGTATGATTATTGGTCATCATCCATATATTCATTCTGTGTCCCATTCATGCGGCCCCTGTGATTGAAATTTGTGTTAAAGTTTTTACATACCTTATATCTCCACAATACTTACTCCGATTTACTTCAATCTTCAAATTATTCTTTATTTATCATCCACATTTTCATTCTATAGCCCACCCATGTGGCCCACATGCCCAAGATCAATGTCAAATGACTTTAAAATTTGCGTTAAAGCTTTTACATACCTTATATCTCCACAACCCTTAATTCAAACTTCAAATAAATACACTCTGAGACCATCAAATGCCTCGGGGGGGTGGGGTGGGGGAGGGGCTCAACATGCGAGCTGCAGCCATCTGGTTTCTGTAAATATTCAGTTCTGAATTTGGTATCCCCTACCCCATAACCCCCCATCACAACAGGCGAAATATGTGATTTGACCCCATTAACCCGGCCAAAAATGACCTTAGCTGTTGACAGGCCGTTAAACCCCATTCATTTCATTTCTCTATTTATAGGGTCAGTTGGTGGGAAAATACAGAGGAGAGAACCACCCCATTAACTACAGAATTACCATGACGCAACCTCACAACCTGCTCGACATTTCCATGGATATCCCTTCTATTCTGGACCAAACTGAAGAAAGTAGTCAGAAACGTAGCACCTCCAATGATATTGACATTCCTCCAGATGAACTACAACACCTGACATCTACAATGCAGCTGTTCATGTCTCTTGATCATACAACAGTAAACGAGAGTCGGGACATTACTCCAGAGCCAACCAGAGATATGAATGCTACAACTTCAGATTTAAATCTGAGTTTTACGAGAGATAGGGATAGGAGATGGCCAAACGTGAATGTTTGTGTAGACGAATCGACTGACGAAGACACAATAGCTGGTGACGACAGTGAAGACGATGAAACCTGGGATCATGAAACATCTACGAAAAATAGTGCGAGATTTGAAGCAAGGAGACGCACACTTATAACCAAGGGTAGTCGGAAAGGAGGCAAGCTGGAACACAGTCTTATAACAAATGGTGGAGTTTGTAAAACAAGACGGCATGCTGGCGGTAAGAATTATACTGTTTATGAAAGTACAAATGAACAGAACCTGGGACATAGAGGAAGGGCAAAGAAAGGGACTGTTTTGGACGATGACACTGCTATAGATAGAAGAAAAAAACAAACTAGAGTTACGGTTATTGGGAATATTGGCTCGCTAAACTCCGCTCCTGTGAAGACGTTTAGTGTTAATGATGGTACAAAAGAGCAAAGTCCTGTTACAGGGAGAGGTGCAAAGTCTCGAAAGGAGATCATATTTTTCAAGGTTCCTGAGAAGGATGGCACAATGAAAACTGTTGTGAAAAATGCTAGTGGTGGTACAAGGACACTGAAACCTAGGAAGAAAAACAGCAGCGAAGTTGATGATATTATGAATGTTGATGGTGCAATGGATGATGAAGCAATGGAAAGTCTTTCGAACATGACTGACTCAGAGAAACCTGCTGATAAAAAGATTGTAATGGATGTTGTAAAGCAACTGGCGTATTTAAGGAAAAAAGCTAAAATGAAAACTGGTGAAATACCTAAATCCGTAAGCAAAGGTATTGGAAGTGAGAAAGATGAAGGTATGGATGAACAAAACCAGGTTGTTTATAGCGGCGATGACGATGACGATTATGGTAATTATGTTGATAGTGATGCATCAGAAGACGGATTTAATGGCAATCAAACTTCAACACAAGGTCTAGAAAATGTACATACGGCAGACTGTCAAACCATTGCACAAAGTACCGGAAATGTTGATACTGATGTAAAAATGGGAAAATACCGAAAAGTCAAATCAAAGGTGTTTGTGTATAAACACGGTAAGGGACTGGTATCTCTGTTGAGTAAGAATAAATATGCATTCAAGTGTAAATTCTGCTCAAAGATCACTCTTGATCTAACACATCAAAGGCTTTGTGAGAAAAACCCAAACAAAGAGACACGAGGTCCGGGAATACAGGTCACCAAAGAAAGTCCTAAGACACTGATTCGAGATCCAACTAAGGAGATGACGATATTTCCCAAGAAAGACGTACGGGTGACTTCCGAATCAGCAAAGGTGATTAAGAAACCTCCGGAAGAGGTTTGGGTGACATTAGATTCAGTAAATAAGACAAAGAAAACCCCTGTGAATGAAGTGCAGGTGACTCTGGGTTCAGGGAATGAGACAATCGTAGTGGGAAACTGTGAAAACGACAAAACAGCTACGGGGAAAGACATTGTAACAGCCTCTGAATCTGACCTTGGTATAGCAAATGATGCCAGCTTGTCTCCAGAGGAAACAGCTGAAGACAACGCTCCAGAATTTGACTCCAATACAGAACTGGACCAGTTTAAATGTTACATGTGTAAAGACGGGTTTCCGACCTACAACCTTTTGAGAAGACATGTCACTAGTAACGAATGCATACACAGGTCGCAGGAATTTACTTGCGGTCATGCAAAACAGCAATGTGTTGATAATGAGACAGACGAAACTGAGAACAAACAGTCAAAGAATCAGACTTTTGACAAAGCGCTGGCTGATACACTCTTAAACAAGTACAAGGGTCGAAAGAAAACGCCTGAGCCTCCGCTTAATATTTCGTACGTATGCGAAATCTGTGGAATGAAGCTGAAGAACTCCAGTATCTACTACAGTCATATCAGGATTATCCACGAGAATTACCGACCACATCACTGCGACGTTTGTGGGCGCGATTTCTGCTCCCGGAACCAGATAGAAAACCATCAGGTAACTATGGTAACAGTTTGCGTTCTGGTAACTAAGATGAACAGTTGGTATATCAGGTAACTATGGTAACAGTACCATCCATGCAACCTTCACGAGCAAGATCAATCTCTATCCACATAGATGTACATACGCTCTGGAACCATCAAATGGCTGGCACAGAATATCTTTGACATGGCCATCTTCTTGAGTTTATTTTAAATGGAAAAATTTAGGCTGGGCCGTGTTGCATGGGGATATGGCATTGGACGTCAATACCGGAGATTGTGAGTTGACAATCCTCGCCATAGGCATGAACATATTAGTATTTCAATACCATTGGTCTGTCGGATGAAACTTTAAACTGCCTCATCTCTATTTTACCTTAGCTTTTGCTGGGATTTTAAAACTCACTCACGTTCATGTAGACAAATTTGCTCACACGAGACCTTGATCATTAGCCCTTTCAACACCAGAGCTCCAGATAAGGTGCGTATTGGCGTATTTTACTTCCGTCCGTCCGTCACTAAACTTAACATCCGAGAAATATGTGATAACATCTATTTCCTTAATTTAAATGCTTAATATTTCACACATGCATTCCTGTAAGGCTCTACTACCATGCTGCGCCAAATCCACGACCTTCCAACCCCCGCTGATCCGAAGCTCAAGGTCAAATACTTGGTCTCGTTACAAAACTTAACATCAGAGAAATAAGTTATAACTTTTATTTCCTTCATTGAAAATTCTTAATATTTCACTTGTGCATTCCTCTAAGGTTGTACTGTCATGCTGTGACAAATCCATGACCATCCAGCCCCCGCTGATCCCAAGGTCACATACTTAGTCTCTTTACAAAACTTAACATCACTTTCATAGAAAATTCTTAACATTTCTTTCATCGAAAATTCTTAATATTTCTTGCTTGCATTCCTCTAAGGCTCTACTATCATGCTGTGACAAATCCCCGCTGATCTCGATGTCAAATACCTAGTCTCGTTACAAAACTTAACATCAGAGAAATCGGTTATAACTTCTATTTCCTTGCTCGGATCCGCTTCACATTTCACACACGCATTGCTTGGACCTCTACCACCCTGTGACAAATTCACGTTTGTGCCACCCCCGCTAAGCCCAGAGTCAAGGTCACAAGCCCGCACACATGGATTTTTTTACATATTTAGGGGTACCTGGGCCCACGCGGAGGGTATTCCGTAAGCCTCGCTTACTGACCAATCTAGTTTTAGCTGAATACGCATTGATTATCAAACGTGGGAGTACAAAATACACACAGCAATATGAAAATATGCATTGATTTTCAAATTGAGTAGTGAAACTACTGTCATACAGTTGAAAATTCACTTAGTTGAGCTGCAAAAAACAAACAGTGTTTGCATTTTGCAGCTCAAATAAGTGAATGTTTAAATTTGGTATACATTTGTTCCCTATTTAGTAATGTATAAAATCAATAATTCATTTGTAAAAGTAAAATATGCTATGATTTTGAAATCAGGGGGTATAGTATGCTTTAGACACAAAGTTTATCTGGAACTCTGACAGATCCAGGATCTGCACATTTTGCAAGTAATTTTTAGCCAGGTTTTTTGAAAAAAAATCCAGGCTATTGGATTGGCGAAAGCCGGGCGGGCGGGCGGCGGGCGGGCGGGCCGGGGCGGGCGTCACAATCAATGTTCAGTTTTACGTGTTTGAGTCAATTTCTTTGTTACTGTACCACCTAGGACCACCAAACTTTCACAACTTCATAATCAAAGGGTGCCCACCACATATCACTATCCAACATGTTACTTTTTTTTTAACTTGACCCATTTTTTCCGCGTAGTCGACTTAGCCATTTTCAATGTTAAGTTTTCGTGTTTTGAGTCTATTTCTTTGTTACTTTTACCACCTAGGACCACCAAACTTTCACAGCTTCATAATCAAAGGGTGCCCACCACATATCACTATCCAACATGTTACTTTTTAGCCAGGTTTTTTGAAAAAAAATCCAGGCTATTGGATTGGCGAAAGCCGGGCGGGCGGGCGGGCGGGCGGCGGGCTGCGGCGGGCGGCGTCCACAATCAATGTTAAGTTTTCGTGTTTGAGTCCATTTCTTTGTTACTGTACCACCTAGGACCACCAAAACTTTCACAACTTCATAATCAAAGGGTGCCCACCACATATCACTATCCAACATGTTACTTTTTTTTTAACTTGACCTTTTTTCCGCGTAGTCGACTTAGCCATCAATGTTTAAGTTTTCGTTTGTTTGAGTCCATTTCTTTGTTACTTTACCTCCTAGGACCACCAAACTTTCACACTTCATAATCAAAGGGTGCCCACCACATATCACTATCCAACATGTTACTTTTTTTTTAACTTGACCCATTTTTTCCGCGTAGTCGACTTAGCCATTTTCAATGTTAGGTTTTCGCGTTTACAATGTTAAGTTTTCGTGTTTAAGTCCATTTCTTTGGTACTGTACCACCTTGGTCCACCAAACTTTCACAGCTTCATAATCAAGGGGTGCCCACCACATCACTATCCAAAATGTTACTTTTTTTTTACTTCAAACACCCATTTTTTCCGCGCAGTCGACTTAGCATTTTCATGTTAAGTTTTTCGCGTTTACAATGTTAAGTTTTCGTGTTTAAGTCCATTTCTTTGGTACTGTACCACCTACGAACCATCAAACTTTCACAGCTTCATAATCAAGGGGTGCCCACCACATATCACTATCCAACATGTTACTTTTTTTTTAACTTCACCCATTTTTTCCTCGCAGTCGACTTAGCCATTTTCAATGTTAAGTTTTCGCGTTTACAATGTTAAGTTTTCGTGTTTAAGTCCATTTCTTTGGTACTGTACCACCTAGGACCACCAAACTTTCACAGCTTCATAATCAAGGGGTGCCCACCACATATCACTATCCAACATGTTACTTTTTTTTTAATTTCACCCATTTTTTCCGCGCAGTCGACTTAGCCATCAATGTTAAGTTTTCGCGTTTACAATGTTAAGTTTTGTGTTTAAGTCCATTTCTTTGGTACTGTACCACCTAGGACTCAAACTTTCACAGCTTCATAACCAAGTGGCCTACCACATACAACTATCCAACATGTGACATTTTTTTTACCTTCACCTATTATTTCTACGTAATTGACTTACATTTTCAACGTTAACTTTTTAACGTACGTGGTTAAAGTTTTTTGGTTAAAATTTTTTTTAAAACTTTTTTGTTGTACTATATCTCTGCAACTGCTTCGCCCATTACCTTGAAACTTCACATGGGTGTTTATCATCATCCATATTTTCATTCTAACCCCCAACCGTGCGGCCCCTGTGCCAATGTCAAGGTCAAATTACTTTGATTTGAATTTTTTTGTTAAAGTTTTTTCAGATTTGTTAAAATGGAGGTCATCGCTAATCCAAGATGGCCGCCGTCTAAAAATAGCATAAATTCTTAAAAAATTTAACGTACGTCTGGTTAAATTTTTCGTTGGTTTAAACTTTTTCGTTATACATCTCTGCAACTGCTTCGCCCATTACCTTGAAACTTCACATTGGTGTTTAATCATCGTCCATATTTTCATTCTAACCCCCAACCGTGCGGCCCCCTGTGATCACTGTCAAGGTCGAATTACTTTGAATTTATTTGTTAAAGTCTTTTCGTGTACTATATCTCTGCAACTGCTTCACCCATTACCTTGATACTTCACATGGGTGTTTATCATCATTGTCGCACCCGCTTGCGGAAAGCGCGATATCGTCGGCATTTTGGCATACGTCCGTCCGTCCGTCCGTCGTCCGTCCGAGTGTCCGGTTAAAGTTTTTTCGTTAAAGTTTTTCCATCTACTATATCTATTTTTTTAGTGTCCATGCCTCGCCCCAAGGCGCGACATGCAGGCCACGGCCATCTAGTCTACAAAAAGTGGGTATAATTACGTTATCCAAGTGTCCATGCTTGGAAAAAACCTGGCCTTCGTGGCTTTGCCTCGTTTCTTGTTATATTTATATCCCCGGCATACAAAGTATGTCGAGGGGTATATAGTTTTCGTAATTCTGTTCTTCCGTTCGTCCGTCCGTCCGCATTAAAGTTTTTGGGTACCCATTGTCTCTGTAACGGTAAATCGGATGGACCTCAAACTTCATATGCTTCTTTATCATCATCCATATTTTCATTCCATACCACATTCATGCTGCCTTCATGTCCAAGGTCAAGGTCAAATTATTTAGAAATTTGCATCCATAACATTTGTGTTAAAGTTTTTGGGTACCCATTATCTCTGCAACGGTAAGTCGGATTGACTTCAAACTTCATATACTTCCTTATCATCATCCATATTTTCATTTCATACGGGGGTATACATGAATCCCTGCTTACTTTTTCTAGTTTTCAGAGCAAAAAAAACAACCTTTTCATAAATTGAGTAGTCAGGGCCCGGTTGCTCAAAACATCCGTTAGCTTAACGGACTGTTAAATCCTTAACTGAATGGTTAAAATCTCTGTTTTAACAGAAATTTTAACCATTCAGTTAAGGATTTAACAGTCCGTTAAGGATTTAACAGTCCGTTAAGCTAACTGGTGTTTTGAACAACTGGGCCCTGAAGATCATTTTGTGATGATTGGATTGGTTGCAAAATTAACATATCAAAATCCATTCCAGGGGCCCATTTCACTAAACTTCGTACAACTAAGGCCATCCTTAAAAAATTGTTTGTTTCCTGTAACCAGACCCAGAATTTTAGAAGTGGGTCGGTTGGTCGGTAGGCAATTTCTTTTTTTTTCTGTCACATGACATATTGAATTTAAAAATTATTAATATTAAAAAGGTACAATATTTTAACACTTGCAATAATGTCAATTGCTGTATGTGTTGTTCTATGAACATGTATGCCATTTAGGGCCAGATATTATATTAACCCTTTTAACCCACTGTAACACTGTTTGCAGATAGTGTAGGTCCAGATGAGCCGGTTCATAATGAGCGGCCTCATCTGATACTCTGTTCAAGTGATTTTATAACTGGACTCAATGGTCTGAAAATATTTTTTGTAATGGATTGCTTTAAAAATGATCCAGTTATCTCAGTTAATTGGTGTTGAAAGGGAACTTGTTGCCAATAAATAATATGTAAACATAATTGTTACAGCACCTGTCAGACTTGACTTTCTAGGAAGACAACAATTGGGCACATATTAAAACTAAAACAACATTTTCTTGAACAGTCTTCACAAATTAAACAGTATACAAAACAAATGGACTAGAATAATAGTTGTCAGTGCCGTGATCTGATAAAAGAGGTTATTATTTCCTCTGTAATTACAAGTCGATTATTAAATGCCAGATCGCCGCAGATGCGATTATCCAACCCCCACCCCCCCCCCCACAACTTCATTTGCGTTCTTCGCAGAAATACCCGCCGTTGTGCCGACAACTGCGAAGAAGCGACGCTGTTGTTGTTGTCCGTCATAAATCATAGTCATCATTGCTAGGACGCTTGCAGACGCGATCTTTCAGTACGTTTATAAATAAGCACTTGCCTGATTTGGATCAAATTTCCGTGGCGGTTAAATACCGAGCACGGATAAAATTCTGGGACAAAAAAAAAAAAATTATATAAAAATAAAATAAAAATAAATTGTAATCGAAATTGCAATAAAAAAAAAATCGGGTCGCACCGTTTTTAGCAGGTCGGTCGGGTTACAGGTAACGGAGATAGTTATGGATGGCCTAAAATGTTTGTAAGTGCAAACTTATGATAGTCTGTAAATTTCACATTAACAATGTTTTCTTTTTGGATTTACATTTGTTGAGCATAGGCTGCATATAGCCTATGCTCAACAAATGTAAATCCATTAATTGAAATTTTCAGACGATCCTAAATTTGCACTTACAAACTTTTTAGCCGTACGAAGTTTAGTGAAACGGCCCCGTTTACTTTGGGGTGAATGGGTTAAAATATAAAGATTTTTACGGTACTTGGATAAGGCATACAGAACTCGTAACATTACTATTATTAAACTGAGTGGGTGGTTGGTCGGGCGAACGCGACTGCATAAATTAATGGTGGGGGTTCCTCCTTATAGGAATCACGATTTGCCTGGTTTGGCCCTCAGGTACGTTTTTATCCTTGGCTCTTTTGTTACCTGGGAGCTGAATTGGGTTATTGCCCATTATAAAATAACGATTATTACTGATCCTACTGCTTTTGGGAGGGGGCCAAGTGATTCTGGTGTGGTGAGGACCTGGCACCAAATCAGGATTATTCTGATTTCAGGGCTGAATATATAGTTTTTATACGCCCGTTTGAAAAAAACGGGACGTACAATGTATTATGTATTCATCTTGTACTGGCGGGCGGGCGGGCCGGGCGGGCACAGCTTGTCCACGCAATAACTAGAGTGCTACTTGACGGATTGTAACCAAATTCGGTATACATGTTTATCATGGCAAGACAAAGAAGCCTATTGATTTTCAAAATTTTCCGATACTTATCTCCCCTTGGCAGCCATTTTTAGCTCGCCTGCATGAAGTGCAGAAGAGCTTATGGCATACCCCGGCGTCGTCGGCGTCGTCAGCGTCGGCGTCGTCCACAAACTTAACGTTGGGTAAATGTCTTATAACTTATGTTTCCTTTCATGGTACACCTTGTTATTTCATACATGCATTCCTCAGATGACCCTCTATCATGCTGTAGCAAATCCATGACCCACCACCCAACCCTTACCCCAAGGTCAAGGTCACAAACTTAGCACATTCATAAACTTAACGTTGGGTAAATTTCTTATAACATCTGTTTCCTTTCATGGAACGCCTTGTTATTTCATACATGCATTCCTCAGATGACCCTCTAATCATGCTGTAGCAAATCCATGACCCACCACCCAACCCTTACCCCAAGGTCAAGGTCACAAACTTAGCACATTCATAAACTTAACGTTGGGTAAATTTCTTATAACATCTGTTTCCTTTCATGGAACGCCTTGATATTTCATACATGCATTCCTCAGATCACCCTCTATCATGCTGTAGCAAATGCATGACCCACCACCCAACCCTTACCCCAAGGTCAAGGTCACAACCTTAGCACATTCATAAACTTAATGTTGGGGTAAAAGTTGTGTAACTTCTGTTTCTTTACAGGGAATGTCTTCATATTTCATACATGCATTCATCTGATGACACTCTATCATGCTGTAGCAAATCCACGATCCACCACCCAACCCTTACCCCAAGGTCAAGGTCACAAACTTAGCATGTTCATAAACTTAACGTTGAGGTAAATGTTGTGTCACTTCTGTATATTTACAGGGAACGCCTTCATATTTCATACATGGATTCATCTGATGATACTCTATCGTGCTATAGCAAATTCATGACCCACCGCCCATCCCTTACCCCAAGGTCAAGGTCACAAACTTAGCACATTCATAAATGTCTTATTATAACATCTGTTTTCTTTCATGGAACGCCTTGATATTTCATACATGCATTCCTCAGATGACCCTCTATCATGCTGTAGCAAATCCACGACTCGCCACCCAACCTTTACCCCAAGGTCAAGGTCACAAACCTAGCACATTCATAAACTTAACGTTGGGGTAAATGTTGTGTAACTTCTGTTTATTTACAGGGAATACCTTCATATTTCATACATGCATTCATCTGATGATACTCTATCGTACTATAGCAAATCCATGACCCACCTCCCACCCCTTTCCCCAAGATCAATGTCGCAAACTTAGCACATTCATAAACGTTGGGGTAAATGTCTTATATAACATCTGTTTCCTTTCATGGAACGCCTTGATATTTCAATCATGCATTCATCTGATGATACTCTATTGTGCTATAGCAAATCCATGACCCACCCCTTACCCCAAGGTCAAGGTCACAAACTTAGCACATTCATAAACTTAATGTTGGGGTAAATGTCTTATAACATCTGTTTCCTTTCATGGAACGCCTTGATATTTCATACATGCATTCCTCAGATGACCCTCTGTCATGCTGTAGCAAATCCATGACCCCCCACCCCTTTGCTCAAGATCAACATCATAAACTTAACGTTGGAGTAAATGTCTTTTTATAGGTCAAGGTCACAAACATAGCACATTCATAAACTTAACGTTGGGGTAAATGTCTTATAACATCTGTTTCCTTTCATGGAACGCCTTGATATTTCATACATGCATTCCTCAGATGACCCTCTATCATGCTGTAGTAATTCCACAACCCACCACCCAACCCTTACCCAAAGTTCAAGGTCACAAACTTAGCATGTTCATAAACTTAACGTTGGGGTAAATGTTGTGTAACTTCTATTTTGTTACATGGAACGCTTTGATATTTCATACATGCATTCATCTGATGATCATCTATTGTGCTATAGCAAATCCATGACCCCCCCCCCCCCCCACGCCCCCCCCCCCCCTTTCCCCAAATAAGATCAACTAATAAACTTAACGTTGGAGTAAATGTCTTTTTATAACTTCTGTTTCTTTACTGGGAACGCCTTGATATTTCATACATGCATTCATCTGATGATACTCTATCGTGCTATAGCAAATCCATGACCCACCCCCCACCCCTTTCCCCAAGGTCAAGATCACCAACTTAGCACATTCATAAACTTAACGTTGGGGTAAATGTCTTGTGACATTTGTTTCCTTTCATGGAACGCCTTGATATTTCATACATGCATTCATCTGATGATACTCTATCGTGCTATAGCAAATCCATGACCCACCGCCCACCCCTTATCCCAGGGTCAAGGTCACAAACTTAGCACATTCATAAACTTAACGTTGGGGTAAATGTCTTATAACATCTGTTTCCTTTCATGGAACGCCTTGATATTTCATACATGCATTCCTCAGATGACCCTCTATCATGCTGTAGCAAATTCACAAGCCACGACCCAACCTTACCCCAAGGTCAAGGTCACAAACTTAGCATGTTCATAAACTTAACGTTGGGGTAAATGTTGTGTAACTTCTGTTTCTTTACAGGGAATGCTTTGATATGCATAAACGCTTTGATATTTCATACATGCATTCATGTGATGATCCTCTATTGTGCTACAGCAAATCCATGACCCCCCCCCCACCTCTTTCCCCAAGGTGAAGGACACAAACTTAGCACATTCATACATGCATTCCTCATGTGAATAGCTATTATGCTGTAGAAAATCACCAACTTAGTGCGTTCATAAACTTAAATATATTTAGTTTAAACAATATTTATTTCAAGTTGTGGCAAGTGATATATATACAAACAATTGATATTTCACACATGCATTCATCTTAATATGCTGTATTATGCTATAGCAAACCCACAACCCACCTTGCCACCAACCCCAATGTCAAGGTCCACCGCACGCCCCTTAACCCAAGGTCAAGTTATATAATATTCATGTTCTTTTATGCAACTGTGCCAAGTTTGAGTGAAGGCTGCCAACAGGCGAGCTTCGTTGTCTTCTGACAACTCTTGTTAATTTTCCCACTCTGTATCCTTGTCCACACAATAACTCAAGTTCTACTTGACCGATCATAACCAAATTTGGTATACATGTTTATCACGGCAAGACGAAGAAGCCTATTGATTTTGATAACTTATCTCCCCTTGGCGGCCATTTTTAATTTTCGCACTCTGTATCCTTGTCCATGCAATAACTCAAGTTCTACTCCACCAATCGAAACCAAATTTGGTATACATGTTTATCATGGCAAGACAAAGAAGCCTATTGATTTTGAAAAATTTCCGATACTTATCTCCCCCTTGGCACTCTGTATCCTTGTCCACGCAATAAGTCGAGTTCTACTTGACGGATCGTAACCAAATTTGGTTTTACAATGTTATCACATCAAGATGAGTTATCTCCCCTTGTTGACTGGCCATGCCTCGACGGGCGTATATTGTGACCTTCGGCACTCTTGTTTTTATTGCAAATATTCAGTTCTTATTTTAGGATTTTCCGTCATTTGTACATGTACTTGAACATGTATAATATTTATGTACTTGTACAGGTAATATATACTAAAGTAAATAGTACTAAACCCATTGACCCGGCCTTAAATTACCTTAGCTGTTGATAGGCCGTTAAACCCCAAGAAACTATTAAACTGAAAATTACAAGGGTACATCAAGAAAACCGTGTTTTTAATCGCCAAACACAAACATATTAAAATTTACATTGTGAGTGATGTTTTATTTTACGTTGTCATTCTTATCGCGAACTTTCACAAATTAAGATATTTTTGACGGCTACCACAAAACAAAGGTGCCATAGCTATAGCTGCAAGCCGGTGACGAAAGATTGGAGCAAAATAACATCACTGGAACATGTACACATGTAAACAGTGCTCCAGTTAAGGTGCGTCATTTGACCAACTTGGGGTGAAATTTTGTTATTTCTTCATCAAAAATGGCAAGTTGGGAGTGCTTTAGAATCGTCTCATTGAGACGATTCTAAAGCACTCCCAACTTGCCATTTTTGATGGAGAAATAAGAAATTTACCTCCAAATTACGCAGCTTAGCTGGAGCTCTGATAAAGCCTCCCTGTTTCTCCCTCCGCATATGTGTTTTTAAAAAATTGCAAGACAAAGTTAAGTGATACATGATAACGTGTCTACCTTGTCAAGCCAAATTCAAATGTTGCCTTTCAAAACTACAGACCGCTAGAGCAGTCCTGACAAGCAATCCATATTTCAAAATGATAGTTAAACTAGACATTATGTTTGTAAAACATGGGTATGCCCCCGTGGCATACAGGGGCCCGTTTCACTAAACTTCGTACGACTAAAATGTTTGTAAGTACAACATTATGATAGTCTGTAAATTTCACATTAGCAATGTTTTCTTGAAAATAATTATTGGATTTACATGTATTGAGCGTAGGCTGTATATGCAGCCTTTGCTCAATAAATGTAAATCCATCAATTGAAATTTCCAGACGATCCTAAATTTGCACTTACGAACATTTTAGTTGTACGAAGTTTATTGAAACTGGCCCCTGGATTGTAACTAGGGATTGTGTGTAAAAAAGAAAACTTTAAATTTACACAAATTTCAAAAGTCATTTGAGATTGTCTTACAAACATTTTGACGTAAGCAAATGGTTTCAGCACCATTTTGAAGGTCACAAAGATCAAGGTCATGCCACTGGTATTCAGATGAATGAACTGTCCAAATGTCAATCCATCAATTGAAATTTCCAGACGATCCTAAATTTGCACTTACGAACATTTTAGTTGTACGATGTTTAGTGAAACGGGCCCCTGGATTGTAACTATAGGGATTGTGTGTAAAAAAAGAAAACTTTAAATTTACACAAATTTCTAAGTCATTTGAGATTGTCTTACAAACATTTTGACGTAAGAAAATGGTTTCAGCACCATTTTGAAGGTCACAAAGGTCACAAAGGTCACAAAGGTCATGCCACTGGTGGTGTGATTGCGTCACATATATTCAGATGAATGAACTGTCCAAATATTAAAGGTGCATGTCCACTCAGTGATGTTTTCTGAGAAAATAAACATTAATTCACCATTACCCCACGTATTGATTGACATTATTATACATTTTATATCGGACGTAACATTCCATACTGATATCAGGGGAGATAACCGTGTTTCCGTAAAATTTTAACAGACTTTACTATTTATACTCTGTATTTATTTTTTGATGTGCAATTATCATACTTTATAATCTGTCGAAAATATTATTTTTTCAGGTGACGCATTTAATTAGTATAAATAATTAAAAAATACCATGCCTTATTGACATTTGTATATGAAAATACCAACTTGCGTCACTATCTATATCTATATTACTACTGTCTGTTTCACGAAAGCTGCCCAAATTTTACACCCATATAAACAATTCGAAAACAATATTTTTTTTCGATAATATTAAATGTTATCAAAATTTAAGAATGAGCCTTCTTTTTATTTCGTAAAATTTGGTCAAATATTGATTTTATTGCGAAAAAAATTTCCCCACGTTAGATCCCCATAGACATCTTCACAGAGTGAAGATGTCTATGGGGATTTAACATGGGGAAATTTTTTGGAATTTCAGAAATACTGGACCGATTTTTAAAATTTAACGTTGTTTTCTTAGTTAGATCATATCCAAGCTATCTAGTCAGGTTTCGGAGTCAATTTCCAAATTTTTTCGTTTTTTGACTCCTCCCACACTTCCTTACCTCTTTTTCCCCCCATGTTAAATTCCCATAGAGAAATAAATTTTTCGCAATAAAATCAATATTTGACCAAATTTCACGAAATAAAAAGAAGGCTCATCCTTAATTTTTCTTTTAATTTAATATTATTAAAAGAAATCTTCTTTTTGAATTGTCTATATAGCCGTAAAATTTGGGCAGCTTTCGTGAAACAGACAGTAAATGATTATGCCTGTATATAAGTGTACCAGTCCCACTACAAATCATTCTACAATATTCACTATTCAAAAAGTAGCTTCTATTCCTGGATACAGTACCAAGTTTGGAGCAAATATCTCAAATGGTTGTCACACAGCAGCTGTGTAACTCCACCATGTGACTGTCCACATTCTGCCTTAATTTGAGCTACTACAGAACTATGGAGAATTTAAATAGATGATGAATTAAAAGCACAAATCTCCATAAAATCACATAACATTACCCTAAATAGTGTTATAGCTAACCATTCTACATATACAGACTCATCACTGAAACTATACCAACATGTATGCCACTCTGGAATGGTCGACAGACAAAAGGGTACTGGCTTGGAACGGTCAGTCAAGAAATTTGCTTTATAACACAGGAGGAAAGGAAAAACAATGTTTTCTGAGTACTAGTGTCTTGGTACTATACCGATATGCGAAAACAATACACTTACGCCTAATTTTGGCAAATTTTGGAACAGCGTCGCGATGTCGCGCCACTTTCCATAACTTCTTAATTGTCCATCAGCAAGCCAATATCAATGAAAAAAAATGAAAAACACACTATAATCACTGTTTCGGTGTATATTTCTGTCACATTCCAAGCCCAATCACCTACAGGTAATTTGCATACACTGGTTTATTATATTTCACTAAATAAAGCTGAGAAATCAAGATTTTAGAAGATTTTGAAGCCGATAACTGTCCGTCTGAGATACAAAAAGAACAAATATGTTGCATCGCGGAGTCCGCTCGATTATTCTTGTCGCAGTAACTTTAAATTATGTTCCCAGAGACATAGCTACAAGAAACATAAACTTCCAACTTCAAATTCTACAAACAAACATATCTCACATAGGGCCTAGGCACACCTTATAGGTTAGACACCACCAAATAGTTTTACTATATAATTTAACCGAATGCCATCCAATAAGGCCAGTCTCTCCTACTTTCACTATTCGTATGGATGCTGTGGGACCCACTTGTACATGACCTGCAGCCAGTCTGTACTGGTTCTGCATGAACTAAACAATAGGTTCACTTACTCCTAAGAAAGAAAAATCCAACCTTGTCATATCCTCCAATATTGTGTACATTTTTTGGCCACGGAAACTCCGTTTACATCAAGTGACCAACAGGGTCAGTGTTTTCTTTTAAATGCTACAAATATGCTGAAAACTGGTGTTGAAGGCACCCCAAAATGTTCCTCAAGTGAAACTGGGTAGTAATGGATCAAGATTTGCAAGCAAACGGTGTCTGTGACCTCAAAACACCCGCACTATTTTTTTATACCGGACTACTTTTGCATACACCCTGGGCGGTTTCGCACCATTTGGTGTCTTCTAACCTGTATAGCGGGAACTTGTAATGTTTAGAACTGGTGGAACAGTGACACACTTATTTAATTCCTATAAAGAACATTTTGTGTCTACTGAGTGGGCATGTACCTTTAAAGCAATGTAATATTGACGAAACTGTTAAAAAAAATTGACGTAACTTAATGGTTAAGTGTGTCAGCGACATTTCAAAGGTGACAAAGGTGAAGGTCATGTTAATGGTGGCATGAGTGTGTGACAATTGTTCAGGTTATTTATGTGTCCAAGTATTGAAACAAGAAACTCTTAGAAACTGTTTAATGTAACAAAATGGCTAAGTGTTGGCGCGAGTGTGTCAAGTGTTTAGGTGATTCAAGTGTCCAAGTATCGAAGCAAACCTTCTTGTAATGTTAAAGATATTACATGTTGGAGAAACTCTTACACACCTTTTGACGTAAGAAAATTGCCGGTTCAAATGAGACTACATACATGTATACTTTCAATGAGAAATGAAGGAAATAGAAAATAAATGTTTGTAAATTTAAAGAGCTCCAGATAAGGTGCGTATTTTACGCATTTATTGTAGCAAAATACGCATTGATTATCAAAAGTGGGAGTACAAAATACTCGCAGCAATGTGAAAATACGCATTGATTTTCAAATTTAGTTGTGAAAATACTGTAAGACAGTTAACCCTTTCAACACCAAGTAACTTAATAGGATGTTCCATGCCAATGTTTCAGACTATTCCATTTATAAAAAGGGGATATTTTTTGTTCTCAAAAATATGAAAATTACTTTCAAACAATGCAGATCCTGATGAGACGGCTCGTTACGAGCCGGCTCATCTGGATCTGCACTGTTTGCATATAGCGGGCTTTCGGTTTCAAAGGGTTAACAGTATTAACCCTTTCAACACCAAGTAATTTAATAGGATGTTCCATGCCAATGTTTCACGCTATTTCATTAATTTTGTTCATTCAAATTATCCCATTCTTCTAAAAGGGTAATCTGTACGACGTTTAAAATTATTAACAAACAGTGGAGATCCTGATGAGACGGCTCGTTACGAGCCAGCTCATCTGGATCTCCACTGTTTGCAAACATTGTCTCTATAGAGGTCTGTGGTGTTGAAAGGGTTGAGAATTTACTTAGTTGAGCTGCAAAAAGCTCAAATAAGTAAATTTTTTAATTAGTTTTATTTTTTATCATTTGTTCCCTATTTAATTAGGAAGAAAATCAATAATACAGTTGTAAAAGTAAAATACGCATTCAATTTGAAATATTGGGTATACTACTCTGTAGATACAAAACTTATCTGGAGCTCTGAGTTTAGAACTTTACAATTTTGACACTAACATATGAAAATTATCTTTTGCCGGGAATCACATCGAAGGTACAAATATATTGAGGATGACATCATACAGATTTTTATGAAGATTTATTTTGTCTTGGGAAATTATATATCGAGCAGCGGAACATTATACCTACATGGTTTTGACTTGTTTTGGAGACCGGTATAGGACTGATATTGTTGATAATGTAAAAATGAAAACTTTTGTAATAAAACTTTGGTGATTATCATGGTTCACTTGGCTTTTTGTCTTGTAAGCTTATAATTATTTGTATACATCGCTCCAGTAGCCTATTTCATCAACTTTGCAAAGTATACTTTTCTAGCAAAGTATACTTTGAGGGAGAAATTTTCAATTTAAGGATAAATTTATTTATTTTTATTATACTGAATTTATTACATTATCGGCTGTGATAATGTAATAAATTCAGTATAATAATTCTGCATACTTTTAATCATGAAATATATGCATTTGTTAGTTTTATATGAAATAATGCAGTTCAGGAAAAATAAATGATTACTCCCTCAAAGTATACTTTGCAATGTTGATGAAATGGGCTCCAGATAAGGTTTGAGGGAGAATTCATTTATTTTTCCCGAACTTGGAAAAGTCGCGGGAATACTGGACGAATGTCGGAAGGCCTCGTCCAGTATTCCCGCGACTTTTCCAAGTTTATATCCCTGATAAATTCAACAAAAAGGCAATTCATTCCTTATAATTCCAGCATTTTAAATAAATTCATCAAGAAAATGTGTTTATTTTCCTTTTTCTTAAGAATTATTTTAACTGCGCCTCACGGTTAAGGAATGTAGTTCGGCATGGGAGTTTACTGGGATATAAATTTTGGACACAGACTTGCTACGGGCCAATCAAATGTTAGGGAGTTGTGTAAATATTTTTGTGCTGGAATTACTAAACTAAAATGTTCGTAAGTGCAAATTAATGATAGTCTCTAAATTTCAAATTAACAACGTTTTCTTGTAAACAATTATTGGATTTACATGTATTGAGCATAGGCAGCATATGCTCAATAAATGTAAAGCTGTCACTTGACATTTCCAGACGATCCTAAATTTGCACTTACAAACAATTTAGTCGTACAAACTTTAGTGAAACGGGCCCCAGGTACAGCTTATTTTTGGCTTTATAATGTCACATGAGAGTTGAATCCGGTTATACCCATTATAAAATGTAGTTGAATTAGTACTAATCCTGTTACTTTTCGGGTGTGGCGCTAATTGACTCGGGGTGTGGTAAGGACCTGGCACCAGGTCAGGATATTCTAATTTTAGGGCTGAATGACATATTCGGATTCGGACTTCGGACTCCACGCACTTTAAACAGAGCAAATGTATTGTTCACCACAGTAAACGCAACAGATCATGGTTTTATTCCTTAAATATGGGGGTCTTTAGGTACAAAACTTATCTGAGCTCGTTCTCCATTTCAGACGGCGGTCCACACGAGAAAATGCAACAATTGTGAGACGTACATCGCTGAGGTGGACCGGTTCGCGAAAGGTGTGACGATCTTCACCCCCCGTGAAGTTCTCTGTGGGAATTGTAATAGCATCGTGTTGTTCTACTCCGGCTGCAAACGTAGCGTTATTGACGGGAACGAACGAGCGACTACAGCCACGTATGCCCCCAGTAAGGTGGATTCAGCGGATACGAATACGAACGACGATACTATGTTGGCCAGTACTGCAGCAGTTCCGAGCGTCGATGCTGAACAAAACGTTTTTGTGTCAAAACGACCCTTCCGAAAGCGAACACGAAAGCGGAAGGCGAAAGAGGCACACGCTTGTGGTATCTGCGATAAATTATTCGGAACGAAGAGCGCGTTCGATCGACACCAGTACACGCATACTGAGCAGCCCACGCAAATGTGCGACGTTTGCGGCAAACAGATCCGCAGCCAAGGAAGCCTAGTGAAGCATCGGCGAGCGCATTTTGTGAAACCGCGAAACTATTACTGCCACGTGTGTTCGAAACAGGTCGTGACGAGGTGCGCGTATAAAATCCACATGAGGAACAAACACAAAATCGACTACAAGACGATCCCACGCGATCAACAGCAAGTGCCGATTGAGAAATTGGACACAAATAACGAGCCGGAAGCGAATAAAGACGCGGAAGCGCTTGGTGATAATTTTAGCGGGGAATTTAATAACTTGGCAAAGGAAGAGGATGGGATTTCGCTATCGGAAATAGTCACAACGACAGCAGCGTCTGTGGCAGACTTTGAACATGCGGGTAGCATCATGACAGACAGTGACGTGATAACTGAGACAATTGATGCGACCAACATTCTCGCGGAGACCTGTATTGGGATAGACACGGCACATATAGATGGCATTCAGTTTGCAATTCCAAATTAATTGTATTGTAATTTACCCATTCACCCCTAAATAGCTGTAATTTATTTTGATATGTTAATTTTCTGACCAATCCAATATGTCGCAAAATGATTTTCAGACTATTTATGAAAAGTGGGCGTTTTATTTTTTCTAAAAAATATGTAAATTACTTGCGAAAAGTGCAGCTCTTGATGAGACGGCTCATCTGGATCTACACTGTTTACAAGCCTAACACTGCTGAATTAAATTTTGACATCCGCTGTTTATTTGTATGCACCCCCCCCCCCCCCCCCCTATATAGTGTTACCGCCGTCCGTATATGTACGTCCCATCTGTCCGTATGCTTGGGTATATTCTCATAATTTCTGTTTCCTTTGACGTAGCTGCTTCATATCATATTTCACACATGCATTCCTCTGCTGGTCCTCTATCTTGCTGTGACAAATCCACGATCCTTGTGTCCCCGTTAAGCCCAAGGTCAAGGTCACATACTTAGTGAATTTAAAACCTTGATGCTTAAATTTCTTGTAATTAGGGCCCCAGCGAGAATTGGCGGCGCCCTATAGGTTTCACCCCGTCCGTCCGTCCGTCCGACTGTCCGTCTTCGTTTATCTTGTTTCGTTTTTGTAAGAGTTTCTCAAATCACCTATAGGGGCCCTAAGTGCGTCGACAGACCACATTTTCTAGTTTCTGTTTCATTTCACATAACTGCTTCATATTTCACACATGCATTCCTCTAATGGTCCTCTATCATGCTGTAACCAATAGACGATCATCGCCATTAAGCCCAAGGTTAAGGTCTCATACTTGGTGCATTGAAAACCTTAACATTCGGGTAAATTTATTATCGACGATCATCGGGGTCGCCATTAAGCCCAAGGTGATGATAGAGGACCACCAGACGCACATATGTGTGAAATATGAAGCAGCTACATGAAAGGAAACAGAAATTGTAATACATTTACCCGATCTCTGATGGTCTGCTTTCATGCTGTAAAAAATCCACGCTTCTCTGGCCCTCTGTTTTTTCAAATGTGCTGTTGTTTTCTTTGGCTGTCAGCGGGGGCATTCATGTGCCGACAGGCCACATTTCTAGTTATTTGTGGCTGTGACTGGAGAAATGGGGCTTATGGGTTTTGCGGCCAGTGTAAACCGAGATCAGCCTGTGCATCCGCACAGTTTGATCAGGATCTGCACTGTTTGACATTTCATCACTGAAACACCACCCATCATGCTTCTAACAAGCAGTATAGATCGTTATCAGGCTACAGGGATGTGCTTTTTTATCAGGAGCTACACTGATTATAAATCCCATAAATACCCCATTTCTCCAGTCAGACACATATTTGTCATGATGGAGGACAGGACGATAATCCTGTCTTTATGATGAATCTATCCTTAACTCTTTGCATGCTAGCGGTGAAAATAACATCCAACAAATTACGAGTCATTTCTTATTTCCCTCTGTAAATATGTTTTGCAATTTCATTAGAATCGAGTCCTCTGGACTCGATTCTAATGAAATTCCAAGACATATTCATACTATTTTTAGGGCGAAATAAAAATAAATACAATGAATTGCCGTCTGCTATTTTTGAACTATTTATAGACTACAAATTTCCCAGCATGCAAAGAGTTAAGGAACCATATCTTTTCATTCTGGGGATATGCCATTATGTTTGCGGAAAATCCTAAATATTTTCCTTCTATGCACTCAAAAGTATATGTCGCGACTACCATTTCATGCTGAGGATATGTCATTTTGTCATTTGTCATACGTCTAAGTCACATTGACTTGAGCTTATTAGTCATCATCCATATATTCATTCTGTGTCCCACTCTTGCGGCCCCTGTGCCCCTATGTCAAGGTCATATGACTTAGAAGTTTGCGTTACAGTTTCTGTCAAAATTTGCGTTAAAGTTTTCACATACCTCTGTAACCGTAAGTCAGATTTGCTTGAAACTTTGTATGCTTATTGGGCATCAAACTTCAAATAAATACACTCCGAGACCATCAAATGCCTCGGCGGGCTCGACATGTGGGCCGCGGCCATCCTCGTTAAGGAATTAAATGCGAGGGCGCGCTAGCAATCGCAGCATTTAGTTCCTTAAAAATCCAAAATGTGAACAATAACATATTTATAGTTCAGTAAAATTTACTATGCATCTCGCATCCGAGTATGGATTATCCACTTCCTGTCGAACAATTAATGATTAAATCTGGTAATATGTAACTTATTGAGGTTAAATCTTGCAATATGTGAAATAAGTATTGCTCGATACTGGCCAGTGATTGGCTTAGAAAGTAGAGCGAACTAAAAGTATACACATTGTTTTAAAGTCAATCTTTTTATTAAATTTTCGACCACATGGTCTTAATCAAAATAGTGTGAAACTGTATTGGCAGTCCTATGTGATGTCCATATTGTAGCAGTCCATATTGACGTCCATATTGTGATTACTACAATATGGACATCACATAAAAGAGTGACTTTAAAACAATGTGTATTAAATGTGCGTCCCTTCGGAGGTTATTGGAAATTACTAACGAACTATAACTTGTAGCCTGATTCCACTTCAGGGCCCGGTTGTTCAAAACACCAGTTAGCTTAACGGACTGTTAAATCCTTAACTAAATGGTTAAAATCTCTGTTAAAACAGAGATTTTAACCATTCAGTTAAGGATTTAACAGTCGTTAAGCTAACGGATGTTTTGAGCAACCGGGCCCTGTCTTCCACATCTGAATGATGTTATTGTAATTTGAATGTTGAATGTACACACCCCTTCCCTCTGGTGAGTGGTGGTCGGGTGAATGAGATGGCGTAAATTACCGGTATGAGTTCCTCCTTATAGGAATCACGATTTGCCTGGTTTGGCCCTCAGGTACGTTTTTATCTTTGGCTCTTTAGTTACCTGGGAGTCGAATTGGGTTATTGCCCATTATAAAAGTAGTAAGATTATTACTGATCCTACTGCTTTTGGGAGGGGCCAAGTGATTCTGGTGTGGCGAGGACCTGGCATCAGATCAGGATTGTTCTGATTTCAAGGCTGAATAATTATATAGTTTTGTTATTGTAAATATTCAGTTCTGATTTTGGGATTTTCCCCCCATTTGTACATGTACTTGAACATGTACAGGTAATATATGGGATTTAGTACTAAACCCATTGACCCGGCCTTAAATGACCTTAGCTGTTGATAGGCTGTTAAACCCCAACAAACAAACAAAAAAACAAACACCCCTTCCCTCATACAGGTGGAGTCCTGTCTCTATATGATACCTGTAAGACCCTGATCAGTTAATCATAAGATATATAGTTCGTCCTACTTAAGCCAATCATTGTGCTCCACTTATTTACATATTGCAACGTTTAACACCAATACATTGTGTATTACCAGATTTAATGATTAACTGGAAATGAAAAATCAATACTCAGATGGGACATTGCTTTATACACTTGGCTGAACTATAAGTCAGTTATTTCTCCCTCGCATTTAATTCCTTAAGAATCCAATATGTGAACAATAACTTGTACAACAAATAAATATGTTAAAACTACAAATGGTTCTATTTATTTAACTTCTATTTAACTTCTATTTAACTTCTATTACCCCGAATGGATACAATTAATTAAAAATAGGTTTCCCAAAACAAATGGTGTCCAAATATTTGGGGTTATTATGTTATGTCGGTGCAATGTTATTGCAAATTTAAATTGCGCACTTCAGAGCTCCAGATAAGCTGCATTTTAGCACTTATTTTAGCAGAATACGCACTGATTATCAAAAATGGGAGTACAAAATACTCACAGCAATGTGAAAATAAGCATTTATTTTCAAATCGAGTAGTGAAAATACTGTAATAAATTTAAAAATTGATTTAGTTGAGCTGCAAAAAGCAAACAGTGTTTGCTTTTTGCAGCTCAAATAAGTGAATTAAAAAAAAAATAAATCATTTATTCCCTATTTAATAAGGAAGAAAATTAATAATACATTTGTAAAAGTAAAATACGCATTGAATTTGAAATCTGGGAGTATAATACTATTTTGACACAAAACTTATCTGGAGTGCTGACACATAAAAAGTAATTAGCCACCTCTACAACAGCCAGTTTTGTGTCTTCCCTGGATGGCTGTTGTAGAGAGGTTGCACTGTAGATCGTTATCAAGATACAGCAGTGTGACATTTGATCAGGTTCTACACAGGTTATAGAGAATAGTAGGTTAGTGTCGTGAATGGGAAAAAATATCCGGCAAGGCTCAAGAATTTCTTCATTTCTCATCAGAAGTATATGTTGTGACCACTCATTTGAACCGTCTCGCCGAGACGGTTCAAATGAGTGGTCACAACATATACTTTGGTTCAGACATTTGATCAGGTTCTACACTGGTTACAAAACCCATAAGCCCCATTCTTCAGTCATAGTCATAAACATGATAAATGTGTTAGTTTACTGTTTACACATACATTTTGTCTGTGTAGGACATGGTGACACGCTTGATACGCTTCATACTTTCTGGAGGGATAGGTTGTGGTCTAGGCAGTGCAGCATTGGACTTAAATAGCAGAGGTTGTCAGAGGAGTTCAATCCCCGCCCCAGGCATGCAAAATACTTACCGTCATAGTATTTCCATCCCACTTGTCTGTCGGATGAGACAACCGACATCCCGTCTCTATATGACCTTAGCTATTTCTGGGACTTTAACCCTTTCAACTCTAAGGAACTGGAATGGACTGTGATACAGTTCTTTATTGTTTAGCGGATAGCTAAGAAGATTATTGCTGCATACGTCTTTAAAGTAGAACATTTGGACAAGTACCTGGTACCAATAGACAGGGAAAAGTGTCTTCTTTCCAAATTGGGTTACTTTTTTAGTTTATTCCAATGTTTTCCTCGCATAATTCCTTGTTTACCTAACGCACTGAATTAGTCAGTAACGGATAGCTTTGGTGTTTATCGGATACGTGTGCGACAGTTGCTGAGGGGGTGTCTCAAAACATTCCAAATCATGTATTTGTTGTGTAAATGACTAGGTAACATGCTTACATGCATATCACATTAACACTGATTAAATCTGTTTCATCATGTAATGTGTACATGTGTACATGTGTAACTGAAAAATAAAAACAATATTTACACTGCTTAAACTTTTTTTTCATCCCAATATCTTCTTGAAGCAATGTGATGGGTGGTGCCATAATTTGGCATAAAAACAAATAAATGTCGTTATGAGACTGAATTAAAATATAGAGTGATGCGGGGTGGGGTGGGGGGGGGGGGGGGGGGGGCAGTGGTGCGCCGATTCCCGGTGACACATACTGAATACATACATGGTGGTAAACCGTGTATTAACTGTAATTATTAATTAATAAATCATAGAGAATAACTTCACAAATGTACATGTAACATTACCCTTTTAACCTCACAGTCATGTATAGTGGTAGTGGCAAACAGTGTACATGCAGATGAGGCGGCTCTTAATGATCAAAACGTCTCATCAGGATCTGCACTGTTTGTCACACATTTTCTATGAGTCCCAGCAATGATTCGAGTCCTGTGAAGGGTTGGGCCGAGGTGGTGGCCGTAAACAGTGTATTAACTGTGATTGGTGATGGTGTCCATTGATGGACCCGCCCGTCGGACCCCGCAAAATGATGGAATGAACCAATCAGATTGGCTCATTCCGTCAATCCGAGAGGCACCGACGGGCTGGTCCATCAATATACACCATCACCCTGTAATTAGTAATTAATAAAGCATAGACTATAATATCACAAATGTACATGTATTATAAACCCTTTTAACCTTACAGGCCTATATAGTGGTGTTGGCAAACAGTGTACATCCAGATGAGCCGGCTCTTAACGAGCCGTCTCATCAGGATCTGCACTGTTTGATACACATGTTTTATATTTGAGTCCCGACAATGATTCAAGTCCTATGAAGGGTTGGGCCGAGGTAGTGGTAAACCGTATATTAACTGTAATTGGTGATGGTGTCTATTGATGGACCCGCCCGTCGGAGCCCCGCAAAACCGCGAGGCACCGACGGGCTGGTCCATCAATATACACCATCACCTGTATTAGTAATTAATAAATCAGACTATAATTTCACGAATGTACATGTAATATTAACCCTTTAAACATCACATGCATGTATAGTGGTATTGACAGTGTACATCCAGATGAACCGGCTCATCAGGATCTGCACTGTTTGCCACATATTTTTTGTTTAGCGCCAAAATCTGATAAAAAAACTGATCATGAACATGAACCACCGGATACGGCATTAAATATAATGCCCTGAAATCGCATATTTTTTCCAGCAACATTGGCGTAGTGAAAATAAAACATTAAAAGTCAACACCCCAGAAAAAAAATTGGCGAGGGGAGGTGGGCACACATGTGCTTTTGTTATTTTTTCCAGCAACAATGTATATTGGCGTCGAGTGAAAAAAAAACAAAGTCAACAACCCAGCATGCGCCGACAGTTGGCCTCAACTTTTTACAGAAATTCAAACATACCGCAAAACGATAGAGTGTAAAAATCATTAAAAAAACCGCAAAATCTGAGACAAGGCGGCTGCCTCGTCTGCCTCATCCTGGCTACGGGCCTGACCAGTATTATTTTTATTTAGAAAATTAATGCCTTTAAAATAAATATTCACAAATTTTAAAATTGTAGTTGTCAATGTCAATTAGAATTTTCAATACCTGTGGTGTTGATCTCTACAATGAAACACCCCCTCTTTCATGAAGATAGAATGAAGCTACATACATGTATAATAATAAAAGCAACGTATGTAGATGCTATGGCCAGTTTGAGAAACTGTTACGACCTGGTTAACCAAAACGTGTGACGAACTGACTGACATACGGACGGACAGACAGACGGACGAACGGATCGACGGACGGTCCGAACACTGTGTGCCACCAGTCTCCGGTGGCATAACAAACACATTTGATATATTGTTCGCAGGTCATATTGATTTTGAGACGATCCCCGCAACCTACTTTCGCTTTACCTGGTGTAAACTTCCGGTTACGTCATTGTGTTTCTTGAAGCTTTACGCACGGCAAGGAAACTGCTATATCAAAGTAAACATGTCATTGTGTGGGGGATGGATCACTGTTCCTAACGGTAATATTTTATTTATTTTAAATGTACAATATAAAAAAATATTGTGTTAAAAAGTATATACCTATCCGCTATACCCTAAAATCCGCTATACCCTAAAGAACTGTATGCTAATGGTCACAAATGATTTTCAGATTCGTCCATTTAGGAAAAGGGGGTGTTTTTGTTCTCAAAAATATTAAAATCACTCTCAAAAAGTGCAGATCCTGATGAGACGGCTCGTTACGAGCCGGCTCATCTGGATCTGCACTTTTTGCATAAACCGATATAACGATTTAAACTGTGGTCCCGTCTCTATATGACCTTAGCTGTTGCAGGGACTTTAAACCCACTTTTTTACTGTTGAATGGATGTAATACCACAATCAGTTAATCACAAGATGAAGAATAAATAGATAAATAATGGATGGGATTTAGTACTAAACCCATTGACCCAGCCTTAAATGACCTTAGCTGTTGATAGGCCGTTAAACCCCAACAAACAAACAAACAAACGGGATTGAACCCGTTGGCCGGGCCTTAAATGACCTTAGCTGCTGATAGGCCGTTAAACACCAATCAATCAAAGAATCAATCGGTCTTGTTTTAAGCATGCACTTCTCAGACGGTTTTTGTGATGCTTATACTTTAGCACATGATCATGTTACGGTCAAATGCCTCGGCAGGCGCAACACAGCTTCCATGGCGGAATTCTTCTTTAATGCCTATTACCCTAAAATGGATACAATTATTTTTGGGAAACCTATTTTAAATGGATCAACTTAGAGATGGGCCGTGGCCTAGGTGATATGGTATTAGCCTTCAATACCGGTTCAAACCTCGCCCTAGGCGTTAAAATACTTTCATAGTATTTCCATCCCACTGGTCTGTTGGACAACTCAACATCATCTGGGACATTTTCTGGCAAAATAAACATTCAATCACCATTATCCCACGTATTTATTGGCATTATTATACATTTTATATCAGACATAAACTTCTACACTTATATCAGGGGCGATAACCGTGTTTCATTAAAATGTTAATGGACATTACTATTCATTCTCTGTAATAATATTTGTTTTCTTTTATACCCCCACAAACAAAGTTTGAGGGGGTATAGAGGAGTCAGCTTGTCGGTCGATCTGTCGGTCTGTCAGTCTGTTGGAAATTCCCTTCCTCTCTATATCTTCTACACCCATGCATGGATTATCAAATGGCTTGGCACAAATGTTTTCATGATGAGAAGGTGTATCGCTATCAATAACCACGCACCTACGTCCAAGGTCAAGGTCACAGTTGAAGGTCAAAGGTCAAACCTATCGAAATTCCCTTCCGCTATATATCTTCTACACCGATGCATGGATTATCAAATGGCTTGGCACAAATGTTTCTCAGGATGAGAAGGTGTGTCGCGATCAATAACCACGCACCTACGTCCAAGGTCAAGGTCACAGTTGAAGGTCAAAGGTCAAACCTATTGCAGGCGGCAGACAGATAAACTGCATAGTTTGTGTACACCAACTCCTCTGAAACCGTTCAGTGGATTGATCTGAAACTATACACACTTTTTATGCCGAACAAATAAATTTTTTACAAAAATATCATCCTTTTAACTTAGCCATTTTTTCTATTTTTATTAAATTTATTCATTGTGTTCTTGAAAAACTCGGTACAGAGTTTTTAATCAAAATCATATTAATCCATTACTCGTGTAAGATCCTCTATAACTGATGAATGAATTTTCAAATGTTTTCAGATTATCTCATTTTCATTGACCACGTACGCAGTTAAAAGGTCAATGTCACACATCTCTAAGGCCAGCATTAAATAATGATCATTAATTTTTTATTCAAACCTATACAACTCTTCTAATGTTTTTTTTTGCTTTTTTTTCTTTTAATATTTGGGTGTGCAATGATAATACTTTATAATCCGTCGAACATATTATTTTTTCAGGTGACGCATTTAATCCGTATAAATAAATAAAAAATAATATGCCTCATTTGCATATGAAAATAGCCTGATACCACCGCGAGTCACTATCAAATAATTCCAGCACAAAAATATTTACACAATTCCCTAACATTTGATTGGCCCGTAGCAAGTCTCTGTCCAAAATGTATATCCCAGTAAACTCCCGCGCCGAACTACTTTCCGTAACCGTGAGGCGCAGTTAAAATAATTCTTAAGAAAATGGAAAATAAACACATTTTCTTGATGAATTTATTTGAAATGCTGGAATTATAAGGAATGAATGGCCTTTTTGTGGAATTTATCGGGGATATACACTTGGAAAAGTCGCGGGAATACTGGACGAGGCCTTCCCCGATACATTCCACAAAAAGGACATTCATTCCTTATAATTCCAGCATTTGAAATAAATTTGAAATAAGTTCATCAAGAAAATTCATCAACGGCAGCCATTTGTTTACATTGACAGCACTGACTTGGAAAAGTCGCAGGAATACTGGACAAGGCCTTCTGGCCTTCGTCCAGTATTCAGTATTCAGTTTCCAAGTTTATACCCCGATAGCTTAACAGACTGTTAAATCCTTAGCAATGCTAAGGATTTAACAGTCTGTTAAGCTAACAGAAGCTTTGAGCAACCGGGCCCAGGTCATGATCTATATTTCTTGTTAGAAGTATGCCAGGCGTTTCATTGATGAGATGGCGAACAGTGCAGATCCTGATCAGACGATGGATGCACAGGCGGATGTGGATCTACATTGGTTGAAAAACACATAAGCCCCATTTCTCCAGTCACAGATCAAGTGGGTGGGAGCATGCGATGGGTAATTTAACGATCGGGGTTCATTCTTACCGAAATCCCGACCGGATACCTGGTTTGGCCCTCACATACGTCTTTGGCATTTCTGTATGTTGAATCTGATTATACCCCTTACAAATCAGAAGCTAGTCTGATCTCAAATTCACAAGCCCCATTTCTCCAGCCACATATCGGAAGCTAGACTGGTCACAAATACCACAAGCCCCATTTCTCCAGTCACTGATCAGAAGCTAGACTGGTCACACATACCACAAGCCCCATTTCTCCAGCCACATATCAGAAGCTAGACTGGTCACAAATACCACAAGCCCCATTTCTCCAGTCACAGATCAGAAGCTAGACTGGTCACACATATCACAAGCCCCATTTCTCCAGCCACATATCAGAAGCTAGACTGGTCACAAATACCACAAGCCCCATTTCTCCAGTCACAGATCAGAAGCTAGACTGGTCACACATATCACAAGCCACATTTCTCCAGCCACATATCAGAAGCTAGACTGGTCACAAATACCACAAGCCCCATTTCTCCAGCCACAGATCAGAAGCTAGACTGGTCACAAATACCACAAGCCCCATTTCTCCAGCCACATATCAGAAGCTAGACTGGTCACAAATACCACCACAAGCCCCATTTCTCCAGCCACATATCAGAAGCTAGACTGGTTACAAATACCACAAGCCCAATTTCTGCAGCCACATATCAGAAGCTAGACTGGTCACAAATACCACAAGCCCTATTTCTCCAGTCACAGATCGAACGCTAAGCTGACCACAAATGCTGGCCACATACGCCCCATTTCTTCTCTAGCCACATATCCGGAGCCAGTGGCGGATTCAGGTGGGGGTGGAGGGGGTGGGGGCAATATGTGTTCATGTAGTATCTTCGTGTAGCTGAATGATAATGTTTCGGGAATCCGGCGGGTATTTCGACGTGCAACTTTGTACGCTGGCGTGGAATGCAGCACCAGTAATAATAAGCCATTTGGAGAATATGCCCGTCTCAGATATGCGATAAGTGATGAAATTAATACCAATTAGAATAACACAAGCACTGACATTTGATGAAACAAATTGTACGTTTGGTCGATAGAGAATAGTAGGTTAGTGCCGTGAATGGGAAAATATATCTGGCAAGGCTCAGGAAACGGGATGGGCGAGGCTCTGCCGAGCACATCCCGTTTCTGTGCCGCGCCAGATATTTTTTCCCATTCACGGCACTAACCTACTATTCTATTTATCCCGTCAACACCTACAAATGGCTGTAAAATGCAAAAATTGTATTGACTGGATATCAAAAATGTTTCACGGCACCGTGTTTCACGGCACATACGCACTGTGTTGACGGGATAAATATAGTTCATTGACAGTCCATAAAGCCAACCACGCATGTGTTTGCATTGTAAATATGTTGGCCCGATTTTCGGCAAGTTTTGAACAAACAGTGGAACAAAGATGTTTTGAATAAAATACATTTGATATACACGACCCAGATATTGAATGTGTGTTTTTCGCTTTATGAAGTTTATGTTATCATGTTACTATGGATACAGAGCCCCGCAGGGAACATGGATTTTTTTTCATTAATTCGTTTCCCACGAAATAACAATTCGTTCCCTAAATTTTACAATTCGTTCCCACGAAATGACAATTCGTTCCCTCGAATTAACAATTCGCTCCCACGAAATAACAATTCGTTCCCTAAATTTTACAATTCGTTCCCACGAAATGACAATTCATTCCCTCGAATTAACAATTCGCTCCCACGAAATGACAATTCGTTCCCTCAATTTAACAATTTGTTCCCTCGAATTAACGAATTAACAATTCGTTCCCATGGTATAACAATTCGTTCCCACGAATTAACAATTCGTTCCCGTCGGAACGAATTGTTATTTCGTGGGAACGAATTGTTAAATTGAGAGAACGAATTATTATTTCGTGGGACAAACATTGGAACACAGATTATTATTATTATTATTATTATTATTATTATTAAATGCGCACTTGCAAACAGTAGATCATTTCCCGAGATACCAACGGTTATTGCACGTTTCCATTAAATACATCTGTCACGGATATTCAACGTGTGTTTGTAACTATATCATGTTTATGTTATCATGTTTATGGACGGCTAATGATTTTGTATCAACCAATTGCACCATTTCGGAGACCCTATGACTTTAACAAGAATGCCCAATATACGCCCGTCGAGGCAAGGCCAGTCAACACGGGGAAGTAACTCGCTGAAAACCAATATGATTCTACAGCTTGACGTGACAAACATGTATATCGAATTTGGTTACGATCCGTCAAGTAGAACTTGAGTTCTTGTGTGGACAAGGGTACAGAGTGCGAAAATTAAAAATGGCCGCCAAGGGTAGATACGTCATTGGAAATGTTTTCATATAATCAATATGGTTCTTAGTCTTGCCGTGATAAACATGTATACTGAATTTGCTACGATCCGTCAAGTCGAGCCTGAGTTATTGCGTGGACAAGGATACAGCGTCCGAAAATTAAAAATGGCCGCCAAGGGACGATAAGTTATCGGAAATATCGGAAAGCCCGCCCACCCGTACAAGGCGAATACATAATGGATCTTACGAATTTTGCGATCAGTTTAAGCCCAGATCAGCCAGCGCATTCGCGCTGTCTGATCTGGGCCTACACGGTTCAACAATCAGTCGCTGAGGTATCTACCATTATCATAAAGTTTGAATGTGCAAGATGATCAACACATGCTACACGTCCAAACAAACCAGAAGTTATGTTGGCCACACATGGTCAAGGATCACGTGGTACTAACAACAACAACAAGTACCGATTCAAAGTACGTATTATTTTAGTGTCCTTATTACGTAACGGATTTTGATGTAATATGGCACATCAAACGCGTCTTGTTAAGCTGCATTTGGTGGTCTCTTTATTTTCGCCCAAACTTTTGTCGTTTTTGCGAAGAATCGACACGGAAATCGATTCTTCGCAAAAACGACATAAGTCTCTGCAAAACTCCATGGACCACCAAATGCAGCTCATGACGACGCGTTTGCTGCGCCATATTTCATCAAAATCCGTTGTATATTAAGGAAAATATCAAATAATACTTACTTTGGAGTGGGCGGCGTTGTTGTTGTTGTAACCACGTGATCATGCACCTTGCTGATATAAGCCACATTTCTAGACTGGCAACAGATGTCATAAGCCATTCTACTCCAGTCACAGCCACACACAAAGAGCTTGATACGCCACAAATGACATAACCCCCAGTATTCCAGTAAGTCGTCGACCGGGGGCTAGACTGGCGACAAATTCCATAAGCCACACTTATCTTGATACAGTCATAAATCAGGATCTGAATGACACTAAATGTCAAAACAGTAATAGCCAGAAACGAGGAGACATGTTACAAATGCCAACAGCCCCATTTCTCAATTCACAGATAACCACCACCTACTGTCTGTTTCACGTTTTTCTGCCGACACACTTTTGGCTATTAAACACATTAAGTCTAACAAATATTTAAATGTAAGTACTTTTTCATCAATAACAAAACAGTCACCCTCCCCAAAAAAAATCATTTTATGAAATTCTATCAAATATTGATTTTATTGCGAAAACACTATTTTCCTATGGGAATTTAACATGGGGGCTAAAAATAGATTTTTTTAACTTTTATTTGTGCAAATTGTCGACCGATTTTCAAGTTTTTTATTTTCTTAGTTACATTATTTCCAAGCTATCTAACCAGGTTTCGGATTCAATTTCTAAATTTTTTGGTTTTTTACTCCTCCCCCAGCTCTCCACCTCCCATAGAAAAATCATTTTTTCGCAATAAAATCAATATTTGATGGAATTTTATAAATTAACAAAATTTGGGGAGGGTGACTTTTTTGTTATTGATGAAAAGGTACTTTTTTTAATTTAATGTGTTTAAATAGCTAAAAGTTCGTCGGCAGCAAAACGTGGAACAGACGGTATATTGATTACATACGTGTATGTGACTGAATAAATGGGGCTTATGGGTTTTGCGACCAGTGTAGATCCAAATCAGCCTGTGCATCCGCACAGTCTGATCAGGATCTGCACTGTTCGCCATTCCATCAATGAAACACCCGTCATGCTTCAGCCAGCAATATAGATCGTCATCAGGCTACATGAGTGATATTTGACACTGGCCACAAATCTCCTAAGCCCCACTTCTCCAGTCACAGCCACATATACGATCATAAGACATACCTTTTGAAATGTATCTATTTTCCTTTTCAGAACAAATTCAAGTATAGGGCATTTCCTCCACAATCGAGAAATTAATGTGAATCTGTTTCGACAACGTACGAGAATGGAGACGATTCTCATGCGATGTCGAAATATGTTTTCAGCTAGAAAATGGAAATTTAACTAGAGGAAGTGAGCAATGGCTCACGGATACCCCCAGCCGCAGCCTGGTCCGACCACCAAATGTTTTAAAGGTCATTTGACATTGACCTTGTGCATGGCATTCGCATGGGCGGGACAAAGAATGAACATATGTAGGATGATGAAGACGTAATTTAAGTTTCAAATAATTATGTCATGTGGTTGCAGAGATATTGTGTATTTTAACACTTTAACGTAGAATTTGTACATTTCAAAAACTTTAATACAAATTCTAAGTAATTTGACCTTGCCATTGTGCACGAAAGCCGCATGTGTAGATATTGAATGAAACTGTGGGTGATGATAAAGACGTACGTGAAGTTTCAAGTCAATCCGAGTAACGGTTGAAGAGATAATGGGTTACCCGAAAACGGAAATACGAAAACCTTATTCTTCTCGACAACTTCGTATGTCCGGGTATAGACAAAGCAGACTACACCATTTAGCTCGGCGTTACAAGTACTTAATTGTGGGTAAACAGAAAAGATAAATGCACTTGTTATATCGGTATGTGGCAGACGAAACGCGGCAATTGTGTCACTGTTGAATAACAGAATGAAAAGCTAACATAATGAAAATATAGATTATAATAAACATGCACATGAAGTTTCAAGTCAATTGGTTATACGGTGGCAAGGTTTTAGCATACTGGAAAACGTGAAAGACTGACTGACGGACGCACAGACGGACGGACGACTTTTGCATCCATATATCCCATTTTCGCAACGCGATGGCGTAATACTATACTACAGTGAAACCTCTCTAAACCGGACACCAAGAAAACACATATGATCTTATTTTTGGTGAGTTTCTTGGTGGTTTATCTCCGGTGATAATGTCTGTTCGTGATCGCATAGCACATAGCTATGACTCAGAATGATCAAATAACTGATTTACAGTGAAACCTCTCTAAACCAGACACCCTGGGGACCTCACAGGGTGTCCGGTTTGGAGGGGTTACACTGTAGTAATATGAATGTTGCATAGTTTGAATAGTCAAATAAATGAAAAACGGACGTTTGTTTTATATGACATAATTCTCTCCGATTTTGAGGATGCGGCTGGGGTTATTTTCTTTTGCATTTTATAGCTATTTGTACGTGTTGACGGGATAAATAGAATAGTAGTTTAATGCCGTGAATGGGAAAACATATCTGGCGCGGCACGGAAACGGGATCCTAAGCCTTGCCAGATATTCTTTTCCCATTCACGGCACTACCCTGCTATTCTCTATATATTTGATGAATAGTATTATGCAGCAATCATAACTGTATTTATTACATTAGCACAGTGATTGGTGTCATTAGAAAATACTGTAGTTCATTAAATTAAAAATTGTATTAATGTATGTACAGTGAAACCTCTCTAAAGTCAGGGTGCCCGGTTTAGAGAGGGTTCACTGTAAATCAGGCATTTGATCATTCTGGGCCATAGTTGTGAGCTATGCGATCATGAACAGACAGTATCACCCGAGATAAATGACCAAAATACCCAAGAAAAATAAGATCACAGGTGTTTATTGGTGTCCGGTCTAGATAGGTTCCACTGTATATAAAAGTACTAACCCAAAGCACACTGAGCAATTTTGCGAAATTGGCTACTGGGGCTTCGAAGGGCACAACGGTCGTAGAGTCCATTTCCTCGGTTTATGGGGCCATTTATTCATAACGAGCGTGGTATTTAAGTTAAACCACGAAATGTCACCGCCATAATTGAATGCGTCACGTAGCCAGATACAGGATTATGAAAAGGTACGAGTTTTATTTTCATATTTTGTGCCTTTGTCTGTATCAGTATTTCTGCCGTTATCCCATTAATTAACCCTTAGACCGCTATCTTAATTTTGTTGTTGTCTGCTGTTTATTTTCTCTTTTCCATTTTTTTCTTCAAAAAAATGCTTTGACAGCGCTTTAGAATAATTTACAACATGCTTTGACAGCCCTTCAGAATCATTTCCATTGGAAATGATTCTGAAGTGCTGTCAAACCATGTTTTATTGAGAAATAAGGCAAGATATAAAAGCAACAGCAGATGACAATTGTTGTGAGTAGCGGTCTAAGGGTTAAAGACATCGAACATGTGCAGAAGGTGATGAAGCAGATTAGTAAAAAACAAAAAATACAAAAATACAAACGCTGTTTTTGTCAATTGGCTGCTTACTAGTGTACTTGTATTTAAATTACTTCAACTGATTCATATAATGTCTATCTACTGTCTGTTCCACGAAAACTGCCCAAATTTTACAGCCATATAAACAATGCAAAAACAATATTTTTTTCGATAATATTAAATTATATACAAATTTAAGAATGATCCTTCTTTTTATTTCGTGAAATTTGGTCAAATATTGATTTTATCATGGAAAATTGATTTGTCTATGGGAATTTAACATGGGGGAAAAGGAGGTGAAGGAGCTGTGGGAGGAGTAAAACAACATCTGTGAAGATGTATATGGGGATTTAACATGGGGAAATTGTTTTTTCGCAATAAAATCAATATTTGACAAATTTCACGAAATAAAAAGAAGGCTCATTCTTAAATTTTTCTTTAATTGAATATTATCGAAAAAATATTGTATTTTCATTGTTTATATAGCCGTACAATTTTGGGCAGGTTTCGTGAAACAGACAGTAATTTTGTATATAATTGTCATTTCACAACTAAAAGGCATTATGTTTCACAATGGGAGCGTCTTGGTACAGTATTTGCGAAAATGCATTACTAAATTATCTCCCCTGTTTCTCATAGTCTAATATACTATATTCTTGTGGAATAAACCACGCCCTCCAAATAAATAGAGGATATTCATATGTGTGCAACGAATATGACATATATGTTCATCGAGTGGTGTGGAATGTCCATATTTCACGAGTGCCGTTAGGCACGAGTGAAATATGGACATTTCACACCACGAGATGAACATATATGTCATATTCGTTGAAAAATATGAATATTTTATTTATTATATACCGCTCCATGGAAATTATCAGTTTTTTAGACTGTATACGGTAATGAATGTGTATTTGCAGCCTATTTGCAGTCCGGCACTGCAGGTGCGCGTTATGAATATAGATAGCGGAAGTAGTCGTATTTTCACCGGAATTTTTACAAATTGAGCTTCTTGTTACAGTATGTGGAAATTCATTTTCAAATTATCTCCCCTGTTTGTCTCAGTCTAATATAGTATATTATAGTAGAATAAAGCACATTCTCCATAGAATATAACCAAATAAATTGGTGTTTGTGTGTGCTATAGATCAAATGCATTACATATATATGCACTGGACCTATAGCAACCATAAGACCCAAAGACACATTTATTTGATCACATTCCAAGGAGAATGTGTTTTATTCATAAATTGTGAACATTAACGTTTAGTTTAGAAAGTTGACCTATTGCGACCAAATTTATTATATACCTATAGCGTCAACTTACCATGTCATGATGGCCATGTCAGGTTTCAGGAAAATCACACAATACACCGCCACCTGCGCTAATTTTTCCAATATTTGTCATTTTTAATACTGTTAAAATATTTGGATACTATGCTTGAAATCAAGCACCTTTATTGGCCGAGCCCGAGCTGTATACAATATTTGAGATGTCATTTACGGAAAACATATTTAACTTTGGAAATCATTTTCACGTGGTCATAAATGTTATTTTCAATAAAATAAACAATTACATGTTCGGGAAGTGAGATGCATGTTAACCTGACACGTTAATTCGAATATCACAGTGGTCAATGTTGGACTCGCCACACTACATGTACATGGATTATCGATTTACATATCGATAAAATTGCATACATCATGTGACACCTCTAGATTTCTTAGAGATTACGGAAAAAGCCGATATCACGGAAATTGCCGACTGACCATCACGTATTGGTCAGCTGAAATTACTATGGATTTTGTCCAGGTAAGGTGGCCGCAAAAGTTGGATATGAAGACACGCGTGGGTGCTTTGCGATCATGAACATACATTGTCATCGGAGATATATGGCAACGAAGCAAATTAAAATCAAGCAAAACTTACTCGTCTATCTGTCCGGTTTACAGGGCTTCGACGTTAGATGTTTTCCTTATCAAAATCAAGTGTGCCGAAGGTCACAATATACACCCGTTGGGGAATAGTCCGTGAACAAGGGGAGATAGCTTATCTTTTGTTGTTTTTTTAAATCAATATGGTTCTTCCTCTTGCCGTGCTAGATATGTGTAACGAATTTGGATTAGTTATGGTAATTAAGGTTATGGCGACGAAAAGGATACAGAATAAAAACCAGATGGCCGCGGCCCGCATGTCACGCCCGCCCAGGCTTTGATAGTATACCGATAAAACGTTACGGACGGAAGTACGTACACCATTGTGCCGACTATATCGCGCTGTCCGCAAGCGGGCGCGACAAAAATGGCCTCATAATGGGAGATAACACATCGGTCATTTTTCAAAATCAACACGAGGGCGTGGGTGGGTGGGGGGGGGGGGGGGCGTCTTTGATATCCAATAGACCGAAGCGGATTTCTCTTGTGAAAGGAAACACTTAAAACGGGGACCGATAAATGTCATGAGTATTTGAACTATTTACCACATTTACGAATGTAATTTAATCATTATACTAGACATATGTGGTTGTGAATAATGAAATTGAGCTTATTGCATTGGCGAGCAGCATATACTGAGATCAGACTGCGCGACTCTCTGCACTGTTCATTTTTATATCAGTGGAACACGCCGTGTATTTTTGACAAATGCAGAACAAGATAATAAACGCCTAAATATGTAGTAATTCTATATTCTCCTGGGGCCCGTTTCACTAAACTTCGTACGACTAAAATGTTCGAAAGTGCAAAATTATGATAGTCTGTAAATGTCACATTAACAATGTTTTCTTGCAAACAATTATTGAATTTGAATTATGCAGCCTATGCTCAATAAATGTAAATCCATCAATTGAAATTTACAGACTATTCTAAATCTTAACATTTTAGTCGTGCGAAGTTTTGTGAAACGGCCCCCAGTACAGTCGCATATTTACATGTTTTACATTTTGGACAAACAATTTAACTCATAAACGTGTGGGAACAGATAATATATCGTCAACCGTTTCACATAATCTGTTGAAGGTACGTGCTCACTCAGGCGGCACAAAATGTCCTTTATAGGAATTAAATAAGTGTCACTATTCCACCAGTTCTAAAAATTACAAGTGCCCGCTATACACACATACTAATTTAGTAATATTTATTTTACTGATAGTCACGCGCGTTGGTATCATGCTATTTTCAGATGCAAATGAGGCATGGTATTTTTTAAATTATTTACACTAATTAAATGCGTCACCTAAAAAATAATATTTTCGTGTGATAATTTCACATCAAAAAATAAATACAGAGATAAAATAGTAATGTCCGTTAACATTTTAAGGAAACACGGTTATCGCCCCTGATATCAGTGTTGAAAGTTACGTCTGATATACAATGTATAAAACTGCCAATCAATACGTGGGGTAATGGTGAATGAATGTTTATTTTGCCAGAAAATGTCTCTGTTGATGTCTCTGATATAAAGAACATGTTGTGCCTACTGAGTGGGCATGTACCTTTAATTAACATAAACTGCTGGTTTTAAAGGGTAACGACCAGTGAAAAATCCTAGGAAGATTAGGGACACTTTAATTTATTTGTTCATTTCGTTTTAGTCTGACTTATGTGATTATACATTGTGCTGTTCCCAAATACATGTAAATGCATTGTTTGTCTATGCCCTATTTGTTGTGTGAGCATGCATCAATTCAAATTTCAAAACAGTTGTCACGTTAGGGTTATTTGTTATTTATGACTGCAAAATGAGAAATTTATATTCTCTGGTTGTAATGTGAAATAATACATTGGTGGGATGTTTGTATTTGTGGTTAAAATGTGTCAGAGTCGCGTAATTAAAACGAAAATATTTGTGGCTTTGAATTTAGAAACGGTGATTATTGGATTCGCAATCAGTGCAGATCCAGATCAGCCTGCGCATGCGCGCAGTCTGATCAGGATCTGCACTGATCGGCATGTAATCAAGTAATATATATCGTTATCAGGCTACAGGAGCTAGCTATATGATCAGGAGCTACGCTGGTCACAAATACCATAGGCCCCATTTATCCAGTCACAGCCACATATATGTAATACTGTAACGACGTAATCATTTGTGGGTTAGTTTTGTGGATGACACTTCGGGAATAAAACACAACCACCTGCAATTGCTTTACTACAACTAGATGACCGCGGCCCGCATGTCGCGCCCGCCGCGGCTTTGATAGTAGACCGAAAAACATAACCAACATCTTTAACCCGGACGCACGTACGTACGGACGCACGCGAATGTGCCGACTATATCGCACTGTCCGCAAGCAGGCGCGGCAAAATACTGGAATATTGCATGCATCTGGATTGGCTGAGCCTGAGCTATGCTACAGTTCAGGCACAGTCGATAAATTGCTTGATTGCGAGTTGATAGTAACGGCAATAGATGTTCAAAAACGTTTATGTAGGCGGTGGTGAATCCTGCATGTCGCTGTTTTTATTATATTCATTTTTACTTTATGAAATATTAGATTTCATCCCAAACTGCATAAAGTTCAAGGTGCATGATCACGTGGTTACAACAACAACAGCAATGACTGAAAGTGCTGAAAGCTCGCCCACTCCAAAGTAAGTATTATTTGACATTTTCCTTAATATGCAACGGATTTTGATGAAATATGGCGCAGCAAACGCGTCTTCATCAGTTGCATTTGGTGGTCCCGGGAGTTCGGCACATACTTATGTCGTTTTTACGAAGAATATATTCTTCGCAAAAAACGACAGAAGTTTGGGCCAAAGTACCCAGACCCCCAAATACAGCTGAACAAGACGCGTTTGATGCGCCATATTTCATCAACATCCGTTACATAATAAGGACACAATACAATAATACATACTTTGAATCGGAGGGCTTCTGGAAGTTTCAGTACTTGTTGTTGTTGTTGTAACCACGTGATCATTCACGTTGAATTTGAATTTCTCTGCCTTTGTTGGCAGAAGATATGACACTGTAAATGCGGAAATAGTTTAAATGTGTACATAACCCTTTGAACACTGCATACCTCTTTAGCAGTGCTTACAAACAATGTCGAGCTAAAGCTCGCGGATTCTCTCCTCGTACATGCGGACGAACCGTGATATAACTGTGGCTTAAAGGTACATGCCCACTCAGTAGACAACAAATGTTATTTATATCAGAGACATCATCGGATACATTTTCTGGAAACATACACATTCATACATCATTACCCCACGTATTGATTGGCATAGTTATACCTTTTATATGAGACGTTTTTCTTAAATTTTCTTAAAATGTTAACGGACATTACTATTTATTCTCTGTATTTATTTTTTGATGCACAATAACCATACTTTATAATCTCATTTGCATATGAAAATAGCCTGATACCACTACGAGTCACTATCAGTAAAATCAATATTACTAAATGATTATATCTGTATAGCAGCACAATGCAGTGGAGCCTCTCTAAACCCAAGGTGTATGATCACGTGGTACTAACAACAACAACAAGTACCGATTCAAAGTACGTATTCTTTTATAATGTGCTTATTACGTAACAGATTTTGATGAAATATGCCGCATCAAGCGCATCTTTATTTTAGCCCAAACTTCTGTCGTTTTTGCGAAGAATCGATGTCCGTGTCTCCGACACGGAAATCGATTCTTCGCAAAAACGACATAAGTCTGTGCCAAACTGCCTAGACTACAAAATGCAGCTTATGAAGACGCGTTTGCTGCGCCATATTTCATTAAAAATCTGTTGCATATTAAGGAAAATATCAAATAATACTTACTTTGGAGTGGGCGACGTTGTTGTTGTTGTAACCACGTGATCATGCGCCTTGAAACCGGACACCCTGGGATGACCCCAGGGTGTCCGGCTTAGAGAGGTTTCACTGTGAATCGGGCAGTTTATCACTCTGAGCCATAGCCATGGTGCTCTGCGATGACGAACAGACATCATCACCCGAGACAAATGACCAAGACACTCTTCAAAAATACGATCACATGTGTTTTCTTGGTTTCCGGATAAGAGAGGTTGCACTGTACATCGAGAATAGGGTCATCCTTCTTATGCCATAGTTGTATATTTGTTTTATTTGAATAATTTATTCAGGCACTGCGTAATTAAGGCTAATGAGCTGCGTTTTAAATCGTAATAAACAAAAACGCTATGCCATATTAATGTCAGTCATAGTTATGTTAACCCTTACTACGCTGAATTAAATGTTGTCGTCTGCTGGAAATGTTTTATTTTCAATATTTCTCGACAAAAACCTGGTTTTGACAGCACATGAAAATCGTCTCCAGTGGAGACGATTCTCATGTGCTGTCAAAACCAGTTTTTTGTTAAGAATTAAAGCAAAAATGAAAAACAGCAGACGGCAATTTCCGTCAACAGCGTAGGAAGGGTTAACGTATGATATGATTTTTGTTTATGTGCTAATTCATTTGTAGCGCCTGCGTTTGACATCGACGATCGATTGACGGACCTTCTTTTTTCGTTGTATTAACAAAGGTAAGCTCACTTTGTTTTATGTATACTGTATATATGTTTCACATACGTAGTATATGTCATTATTTAATGCCAATCAAATGACAGGTGTTCGTATACTGCTACGGCTGGGCGTTGGGGGTGGGGGTGGTGGTGGTGGTGGTGTGTGTGTGTGTGTGTGTGTGTGTGTGTGTGTGTGTGTGTGTGGGTTATTTGATGAAATTCAATCAAATATTGATTTTATTGGCAAAACAACGATTTTCCTATGGGAATTTAAGTAGATTTTTTAAAAATATTGTATTTGTGGACCTATTTCAAAACCTAACTTGTTTTCTCATCATTTACAAGCTATTTCGCCAGGTTTCGGTGTCAATTTTCATTTTTGTTTTAATTTTTCGACCCTCGTGGTCACCTCCTGCTCCTTTTTGTCCCATGTTAAATTCCCATAGGAAAAACATTTGTTTCGTAATAAAATCAATAGTTGATGGAATTTCATCAAATAAAGTAGTATGTTATTGATGAAAAAGTACTTACATTTAAATATTTCTTGTAGTTAACGTGTTTCATAGCCAATCGTTCGTCGGCAGAAACAACGTGAGACAGACTGTAGTTGTGTTTACCGCCAACTACACTTTTCAACAAAGTTAGAAAACATGCTGGGATTACTGACACACGTTTCTACGGAGCCCACCACATAACAATTCGTTCCCTCAACTTAACACTTTGTTCCCACAAATTAACAATTCATTCCCAATTCATTCCCGCGATATAACAATTCCCGTGGGAACGAATTGTTAAATTGAGGAAACGAATTGTTAATTCGTGGGAACGGATTGTTAAATTGAGGTAGCGAATTGTTATTTCGTGGGAACGAATTGTTAAATTGAGGAAACGAATTGTTAATTCGTGGGAACGAATTGTTAATTCGTGGGAACGGATTGTTAAATTGAGGTAGCGAATTGTTATTTCGTGGGAACGGATTGTTAAATTGAGGTAGCGAATTGTTAATTCGTGGGAACGGATTGTTAAATTGAGGTAGCGAATTGTTATTTCGTGGGAACGAATTAATAAAACAAATAAAATTCTACGTCACCTAAAATTCTACGTCCTACGTCCCCTAAAATTCTACGTAAAATTCTACGTCCCCTAAAATTCTACGTCCCCTACCCCTTAAAATTCTACGTCCCCTAAAATTTCTACGTCCCCTAAAATTCTACGTTCTAACGTCACTAAAATTCTAATTCTACGTCCCCTAAAATTCTACGTCCCCTAAAATTCTACGTCCCCTAAAATTCTACGTAAAATTCTACGTCCCCTAAAATTCTACGTAAAATTCTACGTCCCCTAAAATTCTACGTAAAATTCTACGTCCCCTAAAATTCTACGTAAAATTCTACGTTCCCTAAAATTCTACGTAAATTCTACGTCCCTAAAATTCTACGTAAACTTCTACGTCCCCTAAAAAAATTAAAATTCTACGTAAACTTCTACGTCCCCTAAAATTCTACGTAAAATTCTACGTCCCCTAAAATTCTACGTAAAATTCTACGTCCCCTAAAATTTCTACGGGGCTCCGTACGCTTCTGTTCTGACTGGTATTTTAAAGTATAGTTGACTTATTATGACAGAACTTGGTCGGTCAGTGGTTGTGGTAATGGCCTTTTTTGTCATTTCAAGGGTTCTTTTTGTTTGTATAAAATATTACATCTCATAAAAATGCTGCATAAATTTGCATTCCTCTACAATTTTTGACGAAAAGTACGTCATACTGTGACAATTGTACCTTAAAGGTACATGCCCATTCAGTAGGCACAACATTTTCTTTATAGGAATTAAATAAGTTTGTAGTTGTGTCCATATTCCACCAGTTCTAAAAGTTACGAGTGCCCGCTATACAGATATAATCATTTAGTAATATTTATTTTACTGATTGTTACTCGCGGTGGTATCATGCTATTTTCATATGCAAATGAGGCATGATATTTTTTAAATTATTTATACTATTTAAACGCATCACCTGCAAACATAATATTTTCGACAGATTATAAAGTTTGACCATTGCACATCAAAAATAAATACAGAGAATAAATAGTAACGTTCGTTAACATTTAAGGAAACACGGTTATCGCCCCTGATATCAGTATAAAATTTACGTCTGATATAAAATGTATACAACTGCCAATCAATACGTGGGGTAATGGTGAATGAATGTTTATTTTGCCAGCAAAATTGTCTCGGATGATGCCTCTGATATAAAGAACACTTTGTGCCTATTGAGTGGGAATGTACCTTTAAATATGAAGTTAAGTGACGGCGAAATGGGGCATATGCTATTTGTAGTCGGTTTGGACCCCCCCCCCCCCCGGTTTGTGACTGAAGTAATGGGGCCTTTTGCGTCTGTGTGACGTCTAGTTCATGATATGTGGCTGTGGCTGGAGAAATGGGGCTTATTGGTTTTGCGACCAAAGTAGATCCAGCCAGATCAACATGTATATCCTCACAGTCTGATCAAGATCTGCACCGTTCACCATTCTATCAACAAAACCCCTGAAATGCTTCTAACACGCAATCGAGATCGTTATCAGGCTACAGAAACGAAATCACACAAGGCCACAATTCCCATAAGCCCAATTTCTCAAGTCACAGCCACATATGTGGCTGTGACTGAAGAAATTTGGCTTATGGGTTATGCGACCAGTGTAGCCCCGGAACATCATATGCATCCGCATAGTCTGATCAGGATCTGCAAAATCCATCAATGAAACACCTTATAACAAGCGAATTCGTTACCATGCTACAAAATGATTATATTTGATCAGGAACTACACTTATACACCAATCCCAGGAGCCCCATTTCTCCAGTCACAGCCACATATGAGACACGCCATGTGATTTTGTAATTTCGGACATCTGCGTAATTTTATGAAATACGTTTACAAAATTTATAATATTTGCCGTAAATGGCGTCAGAAGTTGACAAAATTTTCAGAGTGCATGCGGAATAATGTACTCTGTAAATGCTGTAAACTTTTGACTTCATTTATCAAAATTATTGTAAATGTTGTAAACTTATTATATAATCGGAGAAATTGAGATTATGGCAATTGTGACATTCTAGCTCCTTATATTTGCCTAGAGAAATTGAGATTATGGCATTTGTGATCAGTCTAGCTCCTGATATGTGCCTGGAGAAATTGAGCTTACAGCATTTGTAACCAGTCTAGCTCCTGATATGTACCTGGATAATTGAGCTTATGGCATTTGTAACCAGTCTAGCTCCTGATATGTACCTGGAGAAATTGAGCTTAAGGCATTTGTAACAGTCTAGCTCATGATATGTGCCTGGAGAAATTGAGCTTATGGCATTTGTGACAGTCTAGCTCCTGATATGTGCCTGGAGAAATTGAGCTTATAGCATTTGTGACAGTCTAGCTCCTGATATGTGCCTGGAGAAATTGAGCTTATGGCATTTGTGACAGTGTAGCTCCTGATATGTGCCTGGAGAAATTGAGCTTATATCATTTGTGACAGTCTAGCTCCTGATATGTGCCTGGAGAAATTGAGCTTATGGAATTTGTGACAGTCTAGATCCTGATATGTGCTTGGAGAAATTGAGCTTATAGCATTTGTGACAGTCTAGCTCCTGATATGTGCCTGGAGAAATTGAGATTATGGCATTTGTGACCAGTCTAGCTCCTGATATGTGCCTGGAGAAATTGAGATTATGGCATTTGTGACAGTCTAGCTCCTGATATGTGCCTGAACAAATTGAGATTATGGCATTTGTGACCAGTCTAGCTCCTGATATGCGCCTGGAGAAATTGAGCTTATGGCATTTGTGACAGTCTAGCTCCTGATATGTGCCTGGAGAAATTGAGACTATGGCATTTGTGACCAGTCTAGCTCCTGATATGTGCCTGGAGAAATTGAGCTTATGGCATTTGTGACAGTCTAGCTCCAGATATGTGCCTGGAGAAATTGAGATTATGGCATTTGTGACCAGTCTAGCTCCTGATATGTGCCTGGAGAAATTGAGATTATGGCATTTGTGACAGTCTAGCTCCTGATATGTGCCTGGACAAATTGAGCTTATGGCATTTGTGACAGTCTAGCTCCTGATATGTGCCTGGAGAAATTGAGATTATGGCATTTGTGACCAGTCTAGCTCCTGATATGCGCCTGGAGAAATTGAGCTTATGGCATTTGCGACAGTCTAGCTCCTGATATGTGCCTGGAGAAATTGAGACTATGGCATTTGTGACCAGTCTAGCTCCTGATATGTGCCTAGAGAAATTGAGTTTATGGCATTTGTGACAGTCTAGCTCCAGGTATGTGCCTGGAGAAATTGAGATTATGGCATTTGTGACCAGTCTAGCTCCTGATATGTGCCTGGAGAAATTGAGATTATGGCATTTGTGACAGTCTAGCTCCTGATATGTGCCTGGACAAATTGAGCTTATGGCATTTGTGACAGTCTAGCTCCTGATATGTGCCTGGAGAAATTGAGATTATGGCATTTGTGACCAGTCTAGCTCCTGATATGTGCCTGGAGAAATTGAGCTTATGGCATTTGTGACAGTCTAGCTCCTGATATGTGCCTGGAGAAATTGAGATGGCATTTGTGACCAGTCTAGTTCCTGATATGTGCCTGGAAAACTGAGCCTACGGCATGTGTGGCCAGTCTAGCTCCTGATATGTGCCTGGAGAAATTGAGCTTATAGCATTTGTGACCAGTCAAGTTCCTGATATGTGCCTGGCCAGTCTAGCTCCTGATATGTGCCTGGAGAAATTGAGCTTATGGCATTTGTGACCAGTCTAGTTCCTGATATGTGCCTGGAAAATGAGCCTACGGCATGTTGTGGCCAGTCTAGCTCCTGATATGTGCCTGGAGAAATTGAGATTATGGCATTTGTGACCAGTCTAGCTCCTGATATGTGCCTGGAGAAATTGAGCTTACAGCATTTGTGACCAGTCTAGCTCCTGATATGTACCTGGATAATTGAGCTTATGGCATTTGTAACCAGTGTAGCTCCTGATATGTACCTGGAGAAATTGAGCTTAAGGCATTTGTAACAGTCTAGCTCATGATATGTGCCTGGAGAAATTGAGCTTATGACATTTGTGACAGTCTAGCTCCTGATATGTGCCTGGCGAAATTGAGCTTATAGCATTTGTGACAGTCTAGCTCCTGATATGTGCCTGGAGAAATTGAGCTTAAGGCATTTGTAACAGTCTAGCTCATGATATGTGCCTGGAGAAATTGAGCTTATGACATTTGTGACAGTCTAGCTCCTGATATGTGCCTGGCGAAATTGAGCTTATAGCATTTGTGACAGTCTAGCTCCTGATATGTGCCTGGAGAAATTGAGCTTATGGCATTTGTGACAGTCTAGCTCCTGATATGTGCCTGGAGAAATTGAGCTTATATCATTTGTGACAGTCTAGCTCCTGATATGTGCCTGGAGAAATTGAGCTTATGGAATTTGTGACAGTCTAGATCCTGATATGTGCCTGGAGAAATTGAGCTTATAGCATTTGTGACAGTCTAGCTCCTGATATGTGCCTGGAGAAATTGAGATTATGGCATTTGTGACCAGTCTAGCTCCTGATATGTGCCTGGATAAATTGAGCTTATGGCATTTGTGACAGTCTATCTCCTGATATGCGCCTGGAGAAATTGAGCTTATGGCATTTGTGACAGTCTAGCTCCTGATATGTGCCTGAACAAATTGAGCTTATGGCATTTGTGACAGTCTATCTCCTGATATGTGCCTGAACAAATTGAGCTTATGGCATTTGTGACAGTCTAGCTCCTGATATGTGCCTGGAGAAATTGAGATTATGGCATTTGTGACCAGTCTAGCTCCTGATATGCGCCTGGAGAAATTGAGATTATGGCATTTGTGACAGTCTAGCTCCTGATATGTGCCTGGAGAAATTGAGCTTATGGCATTTGTGACAGTCTAGCTCCTGATATGTGCCTGAAGAAATTGAGATTATGGCATTTGTGACCAGTCTAGCTCCTGATATGTGCCTGGAGAAATTGAGCTTACAGCATTTGTAACCAGTCTAGCTCCTGATATGTACCTGGATAATTGAGCTTATGGCATTTGTAACCAGTCTAGCTCCTGATATGTACCTGGAGAAATTGAGCTTAAGGCATTTGTAACAGTCTACCTCATGATATGTGCCTGGAAAAATTGAGATTATGGCATTTGTGACAGTCTAGCTCCTGATATGTGCCTGGACAAATTGAGCTTATGGCATTTGTGACAGTCTAGCTCCTGATATGTGCCTGGAGAAATTGAGATTATGGCATTTGTGACCAGTCTAGCTCCTGATATGTGCCTGGAGAAATTGAGCTTATGGCATTTGTGACAGTCTAGCTCCTGATATGTGCCTGGAGAAATTGAGATTATGGCATTTGTGACCAGTCTAGTTCCTGATATGTGCCTGGAAAACTGAGCCTACGGCATGTGTGGCCAGTCTAGCTCCTGAAATGTGCCTGGAGAAATTGAGCTTATAGCATTTGTGACCAGTCAAGTTCCTGATATGTGCGTGGCCAGTCTAGCTCCTGATATGTGCCTGGAGAAATTGAGCTTATGGCATTTGTGACCAGTCTAGTTCCTGATATGTGCCTGGAAAACTGAGCCTACGGCATGTGTGGCCAGTCTAGCTCCTGATATGTGCCTGGAGAAATTGAGATTATGGCATTTGTGACCAGTCTAGCTCCTGATATGTGCCTGGAGAAATTGAGCTTACAGCATTTGTGACCAGTCTAGCTCCTGATATGTACCTGGATAATTGAGCTTATGGCATTTGTAACCAGTCTAGCTCCTGATATGTACCTGGAGAAATTGAGCTTAAGGCATTTGTAACAGTCTAGCTCATGATATGTGCCTGGAGAAATTGAGCTTATGACATTTGTGACAGTCTAGCTCCTGATATGTGCCTGGAGAAATTGAGCTTATAGCATTTGTGACAGTCTAGCTCCTGATATGTGCCTGGAGAAATTGAGCTTATGGCATTTGTGACAGTCTAGCTCCTGATATGTGCCTGGAGAAATTGAGCTTATATCATTTGTGACAGTCTAGCTCCTGATATGTGCCTGGAGAAATTGAGCTTATGGAATTTGTGACAGTCTAGATCCTGATATGTGCCTGGAGAAATTGAGCTTATAGCATTTGTGACAGTTTAGCTCCAGATATGTGCCTGGAGAAATTGAGATTATGGCATTTGTGACCAGTCTAGCTCCTGATATGTGCCTGGATAAATTGAGATTATGGCATTTGTGACAGTCTAGCTCCTGATATGTGCCTGAACAAATTGAGCTTATGGCATTTGTGACAGTCTAGCTCCTGATATGTGCCTGGAAGAAATTTAGATTATGGCATTTGTGACCAGTCTAGCTCCTGATATGCGCCTGGAGAAATTGAGCTTATGGCATTTGTGACAGTCTAGCTCCTGATATGTGCCTGGAGAAATTGAGATTATGGCATTTGTGACCAGTCTAGCTCCTGATATGTGCCTGGAGAAATTGAGCTTATGGCATTTGTGACAGTCTAGCTCCAGATATGTGCCTGGAGAAATTGAGATTATGGCATTTGTGACAGTCTAGCTCCTGATATGTGCCTGGAGAAATTGAGCTTATGGCATTTGTGACAGTCTAGCTCCTGATATGTGCCTGAAGAAATTGAGATTATGGCATTTGTGATCAGTCTAGCTCCTGATATGTGCCTGGAAAAATTGAGCTTACAGCATTTGTAACCAGTCTAGCTCCTGATATGTACCTGGATAATTGAGCTTATGGCATTTGTAACCAGTCTAGCTCCTGATATGTACCTGGAAAAATTGAGCTTAAGGCATTTGTAACAGTCTAGCTTATGATATGTGCCTGGAGAAATTGAGCTTATGGCATTTGTGACAGTCTAGCTCCTGATATGTGCCTGGAGAAATTGAGCTTATAGCATTTGTGACAGTCTAGCTCCAGATATGTGCCTGGAGAAATTGAGATTATGGCATTTGTGACAGTCTAGCTCCTGATATGTGCCTGGAGAAATTGAACTTATGGCATTTGTGACAGTCTAGCTCCTGATATGTGCCTGAAGAAATTGAGATTATGGCATTTGTGACCAGTCTAGCTCCTGATATGTGCCTGGAGAAATTGAGCTTACAGCATTTGTAACCAGTCTAGCTCCTGATATGTACCTGGATAATTGAGCTTATGGCATTTGTAACCAGTCTAGCTCCTGATATGTACCTGGAGAAATTGAGCTTAAGGCATTTGTAACAGTCTACCTCATGATATGTGCCTGGAAAAATTGAGATTATGCATTTGTGACAGTCTAGCTCCTGATATGTGCCTGGACAAATTGAGCTTATGGCATTTGTGACAGTCTAGCTCCTGATATGTGCCTGGAGAAATTGAGATTATGGCATTTGTGACCAGTCTAGCTCCTGATATGTGCTGGAGAAATTGAGCTTATGCATTTGTGACAGTCTAGCTCCTGATATGTGCCTGGAGAAATTGAGATTATGGCATTTGTGACCAGTCTAGTTCCTGATATGTGCCTGGAAAACTGAGCCTACGGCATGTGTGGCCAGTCTAGCTCCTGATATGTGCCTGGAGAAATTGAGCTTATAGCATTTGTGACCAGTCAAGTTCCTGATATGTGCGTGGCCAGTCTAGCTCCTGATATGTGCCTGGAGAAATTGAGCTTATGGCATTTGTGACCAGTCTAGTTCCTGATATGTGCCTGGAAAACTGAGCCTACGGCATGTGTGGCCAGTCTAGCTCCTGATATGTGCCTGGAGAAATTGAGATTATGGCATTTGTGACCAGTCTAGCTCCTGATATGTGCCTGGAGAAATTGAGCTTACAGCATTTGTGACCAGTCTAGCTCCTGATATGTACCTGGATAATTGAGCTTAAGGCATTTGTAACAGTCTAGCTCATGATATGTGCCTGGAGAAATTGAGCTTATGACATTTGTGACAGTCTAGCTCCTGATATGTGCCTGGAGAAATTGAGCTTATAGCATTTGTGACAGTCTAGCTCCTGATATGTGCCTGGAGAAATTGAGCTTATGGCATTTGTGACAGTCTAGCTCCTGATATGTGCCTGGAGAAATTGAGCTTATATCATTTGTGACAGTCTAGCTCCTGATATGTGCCTGGAGAAATTGAGCTTATGGAATTTGTGACAGTCTAGATCCTGATATGTGCCTGGAGAAATTGAGCTTATAGCATTTGTGACAGTCTAGCTCCAGATATGTGCCTGGAGAAATTGAGATTATGGCATTTGTGACCAGTCTAGCTCCTGATATGTGCCTGGATAAATTGAGATTATGGCATTTGTGACAGTCTAGCTCCTGATATGTGCCTGAACAAATTGAGCTTATGGCATTTGTGACAGTCTAGCTCCTGATATGTGCCTGGAGAAATTTAGATTATGGCATTTGTGACCAGTCTAGCTCCTGATATGCGCCTGGAGAAATTGAGCTTATGCATTTATTTGTGACAGTCTAGCTCCAGATAGTGCCTGGAGAAATTGAGATTATGGCATTTGTGACAGTCTAGCTCCTGATATGTGCCTGGAGAAATTGAGCTTATGGCATTTGTGACAGTCTAGCTCCTGATATGTGCCTGAAGAAATTGAGATTATGGCATTTGTGATCAGTCTAGCTCCTGATATGTGCCTGGAGAAATTGAGCTTATATCATTTGTGACAGTCTAGCTCCAGATATGTGCCTGGAGAAATTGAGCTTATGGAATTTGTGACAGTCTAGATCCTGATATGTGCTTGGAGAAATTGAGCTTATAGCATTTGTGACAGTCTAGCTCCTGATATGTGCCTGGAGAAATTGAGATTATGGCATTTGTGACCAGTCTAGCTCCTGATATGTGCCTGGAGAAATTGAGATTATGGCATTTGTGACAGTCTAGCTCCTGATATGTGCCTGAACAAATTGAGCTTATGGCATTTGTGACAGTCTAGCTCCTGATATGTGCCTGGACAAATTGAGATTATGGCATTTGTGACCAGTCTAGCTCCTGATATGCGCCTGGAGAAATTGAGCTTATGGCATTTGTGACAGTCTAGCTCCTGATATGTGCCTGGAGAAATTGAGACTATGGCATTTGTGACCAGTCTAGCTCCTTATATGTGCCTGGAGAAATTGAGCTTATGGCATTTGTGACAGTCTAGCTCCAGATATGTGCCTGGAGAAATTGAGATTATGGCATTTGTGACCAGTCTAGCTCTGAATATGTGCCTGGAGAAATTGAGATTATGGCATTTGTGACAGTCTAGCTCCTGATATGTGCCTGGACAAATTGAGCTTATGGCATTTGTGACAGTCTAGCTCCTGATATGTGCTGGAGAAATTGAGATTATGGCATTTGTGACCGTCTAGCTCCTGATATGCGCCTGGAGAAATTGAGCTTATGGCATTTGTGACAGTCTAGCTCCTGATATGTGCCTGGGAGAAATTGAGACTATGGCATTTGTGACCAGTCTAGCTCCTGATATGTGCCTAGAGAAATTGAGTTTATGCATTTGTGACAGTCTAGCTCCAGGTATGTGCCTGGAGAAATTGAGATTATGGCATTTGTGACCAGTCTAGCTCCTGATATGTGCCTGGAGAAAATTGAGATTATGGCATTTGTGACGGTCTAGCTCCTGATATGTGCCTGGACAAATTGAGCTTATGGCATTTGTGACAGTCTAGCTCCTGATATGTGCCTGGAGAAATTGACATTATGGCATTTGTGACCAGTCTAGCTCCTGATATGTGCTGGTAATTGAGCTTATGGCATTGTGACAGTCTAGCTCCAGATATGTGCCTGGAGAAATTTGAGATTATGGCATTTGTACAGTCTAGCTCCTGATATGTGCTGGAGAAATTGAGCTTATGGCATTTGTGACAGTCTAGCTCCTGATATGTGCTGAAGGAAATTGAGATTATGGCATTTGTGACCAGTCTAGCTCCTGATATGTGCCTGGAGAAATTGAGCTTACAGCATTTGTAGCCAGTCTAGCTCCTGATATGTACCTGGCTTATAAGAGTATGGCATTTGTAACCAGTCTAGCTCCTGATATTGTTGCCTGGTGAAATTGAGCTTAATGGCATTTGTGAACTGTCTAGCCTCATTATATGTGCCTGGAGAAATTGAGCTTATGGTCAATTTGTGGGACAGTTCTAGCTCCTGATTATGTGCCTGGGAAGTAAATTGAGCTTATAGGCATTTGTGACCAGTCTAGCTCCTGATATGTGCCTGGGAGAAATTGTTGAGCTTTTACCAGGCATTTTGTGAGCCAGGTCTAGCTCCTGATATTGTACCTGGATAAATTGGGAGCTTATGGTCAGTTAGTGAACCAGTCTAGCTCTGATATGTGCCTGGAGAAATTGAGCTTATAAGGCATTTGTGAACAGTCTAGATCATGATATGTGCCTGGAGAAATTGGAGCTTATAGTCATTTGTGACAGTCTAGGCTCCTGATCATGTGCCTGGAGGAAATTGAAAGCTTTATAGGCTTTGTGGGACCAAGGTTCTAGCTCCTGATATTTGTGCCTGGAGAAATTGGAGCTTATGGCATTTGTGTGAGTCTAGCTTCCTGATATGGTGCCTGAACCAATTTGTGGGCTTATGGAATTTGTGACCTGGTTAGCTTCTGTTAGGGGGGCTTTGGAAAAATTGAGATTATGGCATTTGTGACCAGTCTAGCTTCCTGATAATTGGCCTGGCCTGGAGAAAATTGTAGCTTATGGAATTTGTGACAGCTCTAGATCCCTGCTATGTGCCTGGAGAAAATTGAAGTGTTTATAGGCATTTGTGACCAGTCTAGCTTCCTGATATGTGCCTGGGCGAAGGGAAAAATGAGCTTATGGGACATTTGTAGACATGTCTAGCTCCTGATTATTGTGCCTGGGAGAAATTGGAGATTTATTGGCATTTGTGACCGAGTCTTAAGCTCCTGATATGTTGCCTTGGAAAAGAAATTGAGCTTATGCAATTTCCCCCCCCCCCCCCCCCCCCCCCCCCCCTTTTGTGACAGTTAGCTCTGATATGGTGGCCTGAAAAACAAATTGGCCTTTGGCATTTGTGACATTATAGCTCCTGATAGTGCCTGGAAAAGGAATTTGAGATTATGGCATTTTGTGACCTGTCTAGCTCCTGAATATTGCGCCTGGGAGGAAATTGTGCTTGATGGCAATTTGTGACAAGTCTAAGCTCCTGATATTTTTTTGTGCATGGAGGAAATTGAGACTATGGCATTTGTGACCACAGGTCTAGCTCCTGATTATGTGCCTAGGAGAAATTGAGCCTTATGACATTTGGATTTGGACAGTCTAAGCTCCAGATATGTGCCTGGGAGAAATTGTGATTATGGCATTTTGTTGGGACCAGTCTAGCTCCTGGATATAGTGGCCTTGGAGAATTGAGGATTATGGCATTTGTGATCAGTTCTAGCTCTTATGGATATGGTGCCTGGGAACAAATTGTGCTTATGGCATTTGTGACAGTCTAGCTCCTGATATGTGCCTGGAGAAATTGGAGATCTATGGCATTTGGAGCCAAAGTTTCTAGCTCCTTGATATGTGTGGAGATTAATGGAGTTATGCATTTGTGGACCAGTCTTTAGCTCCTGATGTGTGCCTGGAGTAATTGGAGCTCTAGGAAATTTGGGCCAGTTTAGTTCACTTGATATGGTGCCTGGAGAAATTTGAGCTTATGGCATTTGTGGCAGTCTAGCTCATGATTGTGCCTGGCGAAATTGGAGCTTAAATTGCATTTGTGGCCAGTCTAGGTCAATTTGGGAGATGTGCCTGAGAAATTGAGATTTAGACATTGTGGGCCAGTCTTAGCTCCTGATATGTGCCTGCGAGAAATTGAGCTTTATGGACATTTGTGGCCCAAGTCTTAGACTCCTGATTATGTGCCTGGAGGAAAATTGAGCTTATAGGCATTTGTGACCAGTCTAGCTCCTGATATGTGCCTGGAGAATTGGAAATTTTGGGCATTTGTGAAGTTCTAGCTCCTGGAGATGTGCCTGAGAAATTTGGATTATGGCATTTGTGACAGTCTAGCTCCTTGATATGTGCCTGTGGAAAAACAAATTGAGCTTATGGCCATTTTGTGACAGTCTAGCTCCTGATTATGTGCATGGGAAATTGAGATTATGGCATTTTGGTGACAGTCTGCTCCTGATATGTGCCATGGAGAAATTGAGTTATTGTCATTTTTGGAGTTCTCGCTCTGATTTATGCGCCTTGGAGAAATTGAGCTTATGGCATTTTGACAGTCTAGCGCCTGATATGTGCCTGGAGAAATTGAGATTATGGCCATTTGTGACCAGGTCTAGCTCCTGTTTGGTGCCTGGAGAATTGAGCTTAATTGGCATTTGTGACAGTTCTAGCTCCTGATATGGTGCTGGAGAAATTTGAGATTCTGGTTTTGTGACCAGTCTAGGCTCCTGATATGTGCTGGAGAAATTGAGCTTATGGGCATTTGTGAAGTTAGCCTCCTGGATATGTGCCTGGAAGAAATTGATGGCTTATGGCATTTAGTGACCAGTTCTAGCTCCTGAAAATATGTGCCTGGAGAAATTGAGCTTATGGCATTTCTTGTGGACCAGTCTAGCTCCTGATATGTGCCTGGAGAAATTGAGATTATGGCCATTTGGGTGACAGTCTAGCTCCTGATTATGTGCTGGAGAAATTGAGTTCTTATGGCCTTTGTGACAGTTTCTAGCTTCCTGATATGTGCCTGGAGAAATTGAGATTTGGCATTTGTGACAGTCTAGCTCTGATATGTGCCTGGAGGAAATTGAGATTTATGGCATTTGTGGCAAGGTTAGGGCTCATGAGATGTGCTGGTGTAATTGAGCTAGTATGCATTTGTGAAAGTCTAGCCTCTGATAATGTTGCCTGGAGAAAATTTGAGCTTATATGGCATTTGTGGCCAGTCTAGGCTCTTGATTTATGGTGGCCTGAGAAATTGTGATTATGCATTTGTGGCCAGTCTAGCTCATGATATGTGCCTGGAGAAAATTTGAGCTTATGGCATTTGGTGACAGTTTAGTCCTGATTTGGTGCCTGGAGAATTGTGCTTAATGGCATTTGTGGCCAGTCTAGCTCATGATATGTGCCTGGAGAAACATTGAAGCTTATGGCATTTGTGGCCAGTCTAGTCATGATATGTGCCTGGAGAAGTTGAGATTATGACATTTGTGGCAGTCTAGCTCCTGATATGTGCCTGGAGAAAATTGAGCATTATGGCATTTGTGGCAGTCTAGCTCCTGATATGTGCCTGTGGAGAAACTGAGCTGGATAGCATTTGTGACAGTCTAGCTCCTGATATGTGCTGGGAGAAATTGAGATTATTATGGCCTTTGTGACAGTCTAGTCCTGATTTGTGCTGAGAAATTGAGTTTATGGCATTTGTGACGTCTAGCTTGATGTGCCTGGAGAAATTGAGATTATGGCATTTGTGACAGTCTAGCTCCTGATAGTGCCTGGAGAAATCTTGAGATTATGGCATTTGTACAGTCTACTCCTGATGTCTTGGGAGATTGAGATTTGGTATGTACAGTCTACCCTGATAGTTTGCCTGTGAAATTTAGTTATGGCATTTTGTGGACAGTCTACCTCATGATATGTGCCTGGAGAAATTGTAGCTTATGGCATTTGTGACCAGTCTAGCTCATGATATGTGCCTGGAGAAATTGAGCTTATGGCATTTGTGACCAGTCTAGCTCCTGATATGTGCCTGGAGAAAATTAGCTTATGGCATTTGTAACCAATCTAGCTTCTAGTTTAAACATAGTTTAATGCATATAAATACAATAGGCTCGGGCTACAAGTTCTCTCAACATTAGTTACAGCCCTCACCTAAATCTAGCTTCTGATTGGTGACTGGAGAAATGGGGATTATGGCACTGATGGCATTTCTAGATCCTGATATGTGACTGGAGAAATGAGGCACATTGCTTTTGTAGCCAGCTTTGCTCATGAATGATGACGAGACTGGAGAAACTGGGTTTATGACATTTATGACAAGTCTAGCATCCGATATGTGACTGGAGGAATGGGACATTAATATGTCATTGTGGTAAATATAGTTCCTGGAGAAATGGGGCTTATTGTATGTGTTGCCAGTCTAGCTCTCAATATGTGACTGAAGAAATGAGATTATGACATGTATGACCAGTCTAGCTTCTGTTTATATTCTGGGGGCCGTTGCACTAAACATCGTACGACTAAAATGTTCGAAAGTGCAAAATTATGATAGTCTGTAAATGTCACATTAACAATGTTTTCTTGCAAACAATTATTGAATTTACATTTATTGAGCATAGGCTGCATATGCAGCCTATGCTCAATAAATGTAAATCCATCAATTTAAATTTTCAGACTATCATAAATTTGCACTATTGAACATTTTAGTCTTACGAAGTTTAGTGAAACGGCCCCCTGACCTGTGACTGGCGAAATGGGGTTACGTCAGCTGTGGTCAGCCTAGCAGCAGCGTAAGCGAGATTCAATGTAAATAGAACACAAAGACATTACATTACATTACATAAACCCTGTTATATACACAGGTGGCACACTCGTGGCAGGCACAGTACTATTAGTATGGTTAAAAAGTCGAATTACGTTGAGAAACCTACGGAGCCCAACAAGGGACATGGATTTTTTTTATCTATTCGTTTCCACGAAATAACAATTCGTTCCCTCAATTTAACAATTAGTTTCCTGGTCATAACAATTCGTTTCCACGAATTAACAATTCGTTCCCACGAAATAACAATTTGTTTCCACGAAATAACAATTCGTTCCCTTGAATTAACATTTCGTTCCCACGAAATAATCATTCGTTCCCTCCATATAACAATTCGTTCCCACGAAATAACAATTCGTTCCCTTGAATTAACATTTCGTTCACACGAAATAACAATTCGTTCCCTCGAATTGACAATTCGTTTCCACGAAATAATAATTCGTTCCCTCGAATTAACAATTAACAATTCGTTCCCACGATATAACAATTCTGTTCCCACGAAATAGCAATTGTTATACGAATTGTTAAATTGAGGGAACGACTTGTTAATTCGTGGGAACAAATTGTTAATTCGTTGGAACGAATTGTTAAATTGAGGGCACGAATTGTTATTTCGTGGGAACGAACTATTTCGTGGGAACGAATTGTTATTTCGTGGGAATGAATTAATAAAAAAGAATTGTACGTCCCCTGCGGGGCTCCGTAGAAACCAGCAGAGACATCGGATTAAAAATTGCCATGAAACAGAACGCCTCCAAAGCATATTATTAGATTATAGTGCAATCTTCCTACAATAGCCAGCCACGGGAAGACTGGCTATTGTAGAGAGGTGGCTGTTGTTCTGGAGGTTAAATATATAAAGAAAGATTTGCATGATTGTGATATAGAGAGGGTGTTGTTGTAGAGATGTTCGACTGTATTACAAGGTGTATGCTCATGTGGTTACGACAAGTACTGAAACTTCCAGAAGCTCTCCGATTCAAAGTACGTATTCTGTTTTGATGAAATATGGCGCATCAAACGCGTCTCGTTAAGCTGCATTTGGTAGTGTCGGTACATTGGCCCACATTTTTGTCGTTTTTTGCGAAGAATCGATACTGACACGGAAATCGATTCGTCGCAAAAACGACATATTTCATTAAAATCCGTTGCCTATTAATGCAAATATCAATTGTTACATGATTTCCGTTGTTTGCACATATGTCACATATAGCACGTGCTGTTTGCATATGGCTTTAGGCAATGCTCATTCCGGGGCCGCGCGTAATGGAAGTGCCTTCATGACGTCACTACGCGGAAGTGCCTTCATGACGTCACTACTTCATGACGTTCATGACGTTCATGACGCGGCCCCGGAATATGAATACCGAAAATTATCTACGTGAATGGGACGATTTATAAAAGTACTGAAAATACTGAATATAATGCTCAAATTGCATCAGTTTTTTTGTTGGAAATGTAACAATAACGTTTGATCATGTCCAGCCGAGTTCCCTCGAACCACAGCAAACGTTTGCACACGGCTGGACATGATCAAACGTTATAATAATACTTACTTTGGAGTGGGCGCGCTTTCAACAAATTCATCAATTGCTGTTGTTGTTGTAACCACGTGATCATGTACCTTCTATTATACACATGTATTGTATATATACTGTTACACAGTTTATCAACTACCCTTGGTGCACTGTGTATATATCGATTTAAATATTGTAACAACCACAAAGTTCAAGGCATTGCGTGCGTTCCTTTTCCAACTTGTTTAATTATCCTTGACTAATATGTTATTTGCATTTTTAAATGTCTGGTTTAAGGCGCGCGTTTAAAATGTTAATGTATGACACAAGACACATTAAACCTTGCAAATATGCTGCGTTGTATTTTGATACCCTGATACTCTAATATCAGCGTGAGAATTAAAGGAGCAATTAAGAGAAAGTTCGTCACTAAATAAAAACTAGACAGCGGCCCGCATGTCGCGCCCGCCGAGGCTTTGATAGTATACCGAAAAACTTTAACCAACAACTTCATGGAGAAATAAACAAAATAATGTTTGTTTTCTCAACAAATGATCGTATCCAAATTGCTCCATATCAGCGTGGAGTTAACCCATTAAATACGGGGTACAATTATAGTAGTATGAAACTTTTATGAGAAAAAAAATCTATTTTCTTTATTTAATCTCGAAAGTATATGTTGTTACCACTCATTTGAACCGTCTCGACGAGACGGTTCAAACGAGTGGTAACAACATATACCTTTATGGAGATTTAAACAAAATAATGATTTTTTTTTCTCAACAAATGATCGTATCCTTAGACTGAACTGGTTTAAGCTGTTTGTCTACACTCTGTATGTCGCTGTGAATGGGGGGTTACGTGATTTGTGACCAGTGTAGCTCCTGATCAAATAGTCTACTCGTGTAGCTGGATAACGATCTACATTGTTTGTTCGAAGAACGACGGGTGTTTCATTGATACAATGGCGATCTCAGAAACGCTTTTAAACGAGCTTAGATAACATTATCTAATTCATATACAAAGAACATGTTTGTGATTAATAGATGGAACCCCAACGTTAAACTGTGCTCTAGAAATAAAAAGAAGAGAGTGAAAGGTGCATGCCCACTCAGTAGACACAACATGCTCTTTCTAACATGTTGTGCCTACTGAGTGGGCATGTACCTTTAAGGTTTTCGTATTAAACTCCGATCGTCATTGTACCTTTAAAGCTGTTAATATCAAGATGGAGTATAACACCGGGGAAACAGGTTTGTCTGGATTTTGATGTAACCTATTGTATTTCCTTTGGCAAGTTGTCTGGTGTTCTTTATCAGTCTATATAATCACGAATGACCACCTGTCCGGACAATCGCTGATATCTCGAGTGCTGTCTTTGGTGGTCGACAGGGGGCATTTTGTCTAGAAATGGTGTTCCTTCGTTTCTACATCGAACGAAGGAACGACATTTTTTAAGGTTCTTAATGTTCGTCTTAACGCGGCGTTAAAAATAGAAACAAAATATAACGTTCTTCAATTTCGTCTCCATGTGGCGTAGACATGATGGAATGTACGGAGCCCCGCAGGGGACGTAGAATTATTGTTTTCGTTCCCACGAAATAACAATTCGTTCCCACGGGAACGAATTGTTAACTCATGGGAACGAATTGTTATATCGTGGGAACGAATTGTTAAATTGAGGGAACTAATTGTTATTTCGTGGGAACGAATTAATAAAAAAAAGGCCATGTCCGCTGCGGGACTCCGTAGGAATGAAATATCAGCTTATTAAGTTTAGTTTTTTTACTCGGAGTAGGCGAGTAAATGAAAACGAATGTCCTAATACTCGTATTTAAGCGGCGAAATAACGAACTGACGAAATGTACCTGACAAGAAAGCATAAATTTCGTCTCGAAGCTAGTTTTCCTACTTATTTCTATTCTATGTTTACGGACTGTACTATTCAAATTATACACTTTCGTGAAAAAATGTGGCTTATTCTACGTGTGACCTGTTTAGCTTCTGATCAATCAGCACGCACCTGGTGCTAGTTCAGGGTATACAGTTTTCTTACAAGAATAACGAATGTTTTCATGATTTAACGGCGAACAGTGTAGTCCCTAATCAGTCTGCGCAGAAGGACATTTGCTGATCAATCAGCGCCCTTCTGGTGCTGGTTCATGGTATACAGCGTTCGTTGTAAGATTGTTTCCACGATTTAACGGCGAACAGCGTAGCAGATGCGCAGTCTGATCAGGGACTACACTGGTCACAATTGTAATAACGTACGTTTTCACATGACGCGTGACATACCTATTGTGATTTGTCTGGATTTCTGACATTTTCCGTAAATGACGGGGAAAGTGAGCCTAAAGCCATAGTCGATATAACATTCAGTATTAGTAATACATTTTTTGCAACACAGGTTTATATATGTAAATGTTCGCATCATTTTTACACTATTACAGTGAAACCCCTCTAAACCGAACACCCTGGGAAGTTTAGAGAGGTTCCACTGTAAAACAGGAAAATGACTACTTCAAGACAAGCCTAGGTGCTTTGCGATCATGAACTCGCATTTTCAATGAAGGTAAATGACAATAATTCCAGCACAAAAATATTTACACAATTCCCTAACATTTGATTGGTCCGTAGCAAGTATCTGTCCAGAATTTATATCCCAGTAAACTCCATGCCGAACTACTTTCCGTAACCGTCAGGCGCAGTTAAAATAATTCTTAAGAAAACGGAAAATAAACACATTTTCTTGATGAATTTATTTCAAATGCTGGAATTATAAGGAATGAATGGCCTTTTTGTGGAATTTATAGGGGATATAAACTTGGAAAAGTCGCGGGAATACTGGACGAGGCCTTCCGGCCTTTGTCCAGTATTCCCGCGACTTTTCCAAGTTTACTGTGGGAAAAAAACCCAAATAATTGGCGATAAAAAATTACAATTTTCGAAAAAAAAAATGATTTTTATTTTTCGAAAATTGTAATTTTTTATCGCCAATTGTTTATTTTTATCGCCGCGACTTTTCCAAGTTTATACCCCGATAAATTCCACAAAAAGGCCATTCATTCCTATAATGACACACATCAAGATTAAGCACAACTAACCTTTCTCGGTGTTCGGTTTAGAAAGTTTCGACTGTATATAGCGCAAGTTTGTACAATTGTATTACAGCGTTGGAAAAGAAACACGAAGGGTGGTTTTATAAAATTCGGTTTCATTCACAAGTTTTACCTTCAGACTGGCTATTGTTGTGCTTACAGTATAAATAAACATTGTGTTTGGAATACATTAAAAACCAGTTATTTGCCGTGATTAAAGTTAGTTTTGTGTCAATATTAAATTTTGTCGGAGCAACAAGTTCGTTGAAATGCGAAAGCGAAGTTCCTCGTTAGAATAATTAAAAGTTTATTTATATATTTATGTAAATATTTATAGAAGGTGTTCGAGCCAATTCCCACCCTTAAATATACGCCGAATGGAATATATTTATGTTAAACAGCAAACATCGAAGGATATTTTGTTAAAAGTGAAGATACAATATTTTCAAGCAGAAATTCTTCGCGTGTCGTAATTAATTTATTTCATAATACAGTGGACGGATATATATTATTAATTGTAAAATGAAATAAAAGGTTTCCAAACGTTAATGCGAAAACAGCGACAACAGCAACATATTGACAATCTACCGTAGAAAATGACATTGAAAACGTTATCGAACACCATTGTTGATACGAATGAATTTAGAAACAAATAGTTTATGTATTAATTTCATTTTTAAACATCAGGAATTATTATAGGAATGAATGGCCTTTTTGTGGAATTTATCGGGGTATAAACTTGGAAAAGTCGCGGGAATACTGGACGAAGGCCGGAAGGCCTCGTCCAGTATTCCCGTGACTTTTCCAAGTTTATATCCCCGATAAATTCCACAAAAAGGCCATTCATTCCTTATAATTCCAGCATTTGAAATAAATTCATCAAGACAATGTGTTTATTTTCCGTTTTCTTAAGAATTATTTTAACTGCGCCTCACGGTTACGGAAAGTAGTTCGGCGTGGGAGTTTACAGGGATATACATTTTGGACAGAGACTTGCTACGGGCCAATCAAATGTTAGGGAATTGTGTAAATATTTTTGTGCTGGAATTATTGTCATTTGGAAAAGTTACGTTATATTGTTGCTGCTACAAGTGAACACAATGCAAGTTTGCAACAGCGGGCGAAAGGGACGAGGTTAGTACATATGTATACTGGGGCCCGTTTCACTAAACTTTGTACGACTAAAATGTTCGTAAGTGCAGATTTAGGATCGTCTGGAAATGTCAATTGATGGTTTTACATTTATTGTTAATGTCACATTTACATTTAAATGAAAATCCAATAACTGTTTCCAAGAAAACATTGTTAATGTGAAATTTACAGACTATCATAAGTTTGCACATACGAACATTTTAGTCGTACGAAGTTTAGTGAAACGGGTCTCTAATGTGTGATGTGACACGCCATGTGATTTTGTACCTAAGAACGTGTGCGATTGTTTATGAAATATATTTGCAGCGACTGAGTGAGTGGGGAAGCTGGGGGTGTAGGGGTGTGGGGTGGAAATCGTCCAATTTCTCCAATATGTTACTAACGTCGCTGCATAGTTATCTCCCTTTGAATTTATGTATACAAATCCGGTCCACACTGTATATTTTCGGGCCTCATTGGTTGTACAAAGGGCGAATGTAGCTTGAATGTAGCTTGACTTGTTGTAAGCAGGAGTCACTACATTGTGATCCATTTCATCCTACATACCTGTGCAATCTAATCAGGGACTGCATTATTTGCCAGATTCATATTTTCACACTTATTAATGTTATTGCAATCAGTGTAGACTCAGACCAGACTGCACAGCCGTGCAGTCTGATCTGAGTCTACTCTGTTCGCAAAACTCATGTTTGTGCAATTCAGTAAGAAATAAACGCTGAAATACAGCTTGGACCGGATAATCTATAAATATATTTGCAAAGGGAAATAACTGACTACGATTCCTCCTTGCAAGTATTGTTAACTGACTGAAAATGGGAAATAACTCTTTTAGAGACGCGGGGTGGGACGGGGAGGAAGATGAATAGTGGGTATTAGCCTATTTCCATCCCACTGGTCTGTCGGATGAGACTTTAAACTGTGGTCCCGTCTCTATATGACCTTAGCTGTTGCTGGTACGTTAAACCCATTCACTTTCACTTTTCTAATTTCAGGGATAACGAACTCACGAAAAATGGGCAAGAACTCCAAAATGAAAGCGGGCAACTTAGGGGGCATCGTCGCTGCCATGATGCCAGGGGCAAAGGTCAACAGTAAGGGGCGGATCTCCGTGGACGCGGCCGTCTCCAAGGATACGGTGGTGTTCAATATTGGCGGCACCACTTTCGAGACCTACAGGTACATTTTCTAAACACTTGAATATTGAGCTCCAAATCAAGCAGCATGATTGGCTGGGCCTGAGCTGTGCTACAGCTCAGGCGCAGCCAATCAAGTTGCTTGATTACGAGTTGGCATATATATGCTCAGAAACGTTGATAATCTTGGTTTAACACAGGCGGTTGTGTAGGAATGTTCAATTGACGGGTTTAAATGTATGCACATTTTTACGGGCCTCACTGCAATTTGTCTCCATTGACAATGTATTATCACAGCACACATACCGGTCTGGGAGCGTGTATAGCATTTACTTTCAGTTATATCTCTGTAATATAATCAATCAAGCGATCCAATAATCAATATATCAATCGACAAATCAATCAATCAAGTACATAAGCAATCAATCAGTCAATCGATCAATCAATCAGACAATCAATCAACAGACAACCGATAAATCATTCACTGAAGTAATCAATCAATAAATCAAATAGATAAATTAGTCAATCATTTTATCCCCTCAACGCAGTGCGTACATGTATGTGTCGTGAAACACGGTGCCGTGAAACATTTTAGATATTCTGTCAATACGACCTAATAACTGGGTATGAATATCTGCGCTTGTCATACTAGTGGATTCTCCGATTTTGTGGTTGCGGCTGGGGTTATTTTTGCATTTTAAAGCTATTTGTAGGTGTTGACGGGACAAATACAATAGTAGGTTAGTGACGTGAATGGGAAAAATATCTGGCGCGGCACGGAAACGGGATGGTTTCCTAAGCCTTGTCATATATTTTTCCCATTCATGGCTTCTATTCTCTATAATTTAGTCGACCAATGATTCAATTAATAAATGAAATTAACTAATCATTATATTTCAGATCCACCCTGACCCGAATTCCTAACAGCCCCTTGGCCAACGACAAGTTCTTAAAAGACCACTATCGACCCGAGAAGAATGAATATTTCTTCGACAGAGACCCGGATGTGTTCAGGGTAAGATGTTGTCAATCAATCAATCAATTAAATCAACGATCGATCGATCAATGATTGAATCAAGCAAGCGCAATTAGACGCAATCAATCAACCAATTAATCCGTCAATAAATCGACCAACCAACCAATTCACTCAAGCACAAAGTTTATTCGTATTCTCCGTTCTCGCAACAGTCAGTACACTCACTACACGACGTTCTCATCCACCACCGCACCATCCACACCGTGAACACTATTTACCCGTGACTGTAAATAAAACCATGCCCTTCCCCAACCCCCGATAAAGTGAAAAGTAATGGATATTTGTTATTGTATGAGGTTTGTAATGGGGATGAGTGTAGTTGTCTCACTCACGATTTCAGTTAAAACAACAATTGGCTACAATTTCCGGCGACCTTAAACTACCTCCGCACCGAAGAGCTCCCACTTACCTAACTGTGACTGTGAATATTTGCATTCTCCAACCACACACAGTGACAATTATAAGATAATTTTCACTGTGTGTGGTTATGGGAGGAGGGTGATAACTTCGCGAATTCCGTGACAACAACAAACTGCAACCTGAACAGGCAGCCGTTTGTTGTTGTTGTTGTTGTTAATGATATTGTGAAGTCACCACCCTCCTCCCCAACTACACACAGTGAAAATTAACTTATGATGTTCACTCTATATGCGTGTTTTACGGGAGAATCCGTGACTTCACGGTTAAAGTTAGGTATTGGAGCTCTACCTCCACATCGGAGAGCTGCAATACCTAACTGTAACCGTGAAGTCACGGATTCTCCCGTAAAACACGCACACAGAGTGAACATCATAAGTTAATTTTCACTGTGTGTAGTTGGGGGGGGGGGGGGGGGGGGGTAGGGTTGTGACTTCACAATATCATTAACAACAACAACAAAACAACAACAAACGGCTGCCTTTTCAGGCGACCTTAAACTACCTCCGCACCGGAGAGCTCCATTTACCGAGCTACATCTGTGGCCCCGCCGCTAAATGTGAGATGGAATTCTGGGGCGTGGAACCAAACAAGATAGAGCGCTGTTGTTGGACCAATTACCATGATTGGAATTCCACGCTAGAGGCGCTAGATCAGGTCTGTATTAACCCATTACATGCGGTATGAATGTTTTTAAATATTTTATTTCAGTTGTCATAATACGCATTACAATCATAATGGACATGTCCGTGTCGTTGGTTACGTCGCATATACATGTACTGTAAAAATGGACACAATTCAGCTGAATCGAAAGCGATTTCGATTTTAAAATTCTCCGCCATCTTGAATTTGCTGTTGAGACTGACCAATCAGAGGCCGTGATTAGGGGTAAAATGTGAAAAAAATAAAGGCAAAAAACGGCACTTCATGTATATTAGACTACTTCAGTAGCCTATTTCATCAACATTGCAAAGTATACTTTACTAGCAAAGTATACTTTGAGGGAGTAATCATTTATTTTTCCTGAAATGCATTATTTCATATAGAACTAACAAATGCATATATTTCATGATTAAAAGTATGCAGAATTATTATACTGAATTTATTACATTATCACAGCCATTAAATGGCTGTGATAATGTAATAAATTCAGTATAATAAAAATTAATAAATTTAAAAAAAAAATAAAAATTCTCCCTCAAAGTATACTTTGCTACTAAAGTATACTTTGCAATGTTGATGAAATAGGCTACTGGTATATTAGGATATTCAACCCCCTTTATTATGCTACATGTACTTGGAGCAGTGGTATAAATGTTAAGAGTGTGTTCTCCCTAGCCTCTGTAGGATACATGTACAGTCGAACCTCCCCGAACGGCCACCTCTCTACAACAGCCACCTCTCTGTAACAGCCGCTATTTTATATCCCAAATGGATGATTTCCTCTATATCTAACCCTTACACTGCTGAGCATGAACATTGTCGTTTGATGTTGATTTTGCATTCTTTCTCAATAAAAACATGTTTTGACAGCATTATTGGAAATGATTCTAAAATGCTGTCAAAACATGTTTTTATTGAGAATTATAAAGAAAATAAATAAACATCAGACGATAAAATTGTATTCAGCATTAACCTCCCTACAACAGCCACCTCTCTATAACAGCCACTTTTGCCTCTTCCCATGGGTGGCTGTTGTAGAGAGGTTGCACTGTATATACAATATATATATTCTATTATTTTACTTCGCGCAATATTCTTCGAATATTCAAACACGTGTTGTGGTATGGTGTCCGCGCATATGTCTGTTGTCTCGCTATTTATTTATTTTGTACGCCTGTATACGGAGGAACATTAATTAACCAAATTGGGATGTAACATTTTAGGACGAGTTATCTCCCCTCAACAACTTTATCAGTAAATTATTTCCAATAAATCATATGGAGCCCCACAGGGGACATGGATTTTTTTTATTATTTCGTCCCCACGAAATAACAATTCGTTCCCTCAATTTAACAATTCGTTCCCTCGAATTAACAATTCGTTCCCATGATATAACAATTCATCCCCTCGAATTAACAATTTGTTCCCACAAAATGACAATTCGTTCCCTCAATTTAACAATTTGTTCCCTCGAATTAACAATTTGTTCCCACGATATAACAATTCATCCCCTCGAATTAACAATTTGTTCCCACAAAATGACAATTCGTTCCCTCAATTTAACAATTCGTTCCCTCGAATTAACAATTCGTTCCCACGATATAACAATTCGTTCCCGTGGGAAAGAATTGTTAAATTGAGGAAACGAATTGTTTATTCGTAGGAACGAATTGCTAAATTGAGGGAACGAATTAATACAAAAAAAGAATTATACGTCCCCTGCGGGGCTCCGTACGAACGTACATACAATGTATATAAATTAGACGAAATAGTAGACTGTGGAGTTCTCCGGTCAAAACGTAATGGCTGTACATGAGATACGAAAACAATAATTTTTGTTACTGCGATATACAGTTGAACCCCTATAATCCGGACACCCTGGGGTGCTTAATTTAGATGGGTTTCAATGTAATTTATTTCATTGTCCTGTCTGTTCATGTCTGAAAACGACACAGTTGGTCATCGAGTGCATATAACAGTGGACCTCTCTAAACCGGACACCCTGGTGACCTCCCAGGATGTCCGGTTTAGAGAGGTTCCACTGTAAATCTTCAGGTTTTAACATATTGCAAACATATTTCAGCTCGTCTATCTAAATATAATGTACACCGTAATAATTCCAGCACAAAAATATTTACACAATTCCCTAACATTCGATTGGTCCGTAGCAAGTCTCTGTCCAAAATTTATATCCCAAGTAAACTCCCATGCCGAAATTCTTTCCGTAACCGTCAGGCGCAGTTAAAATAATTCTTAAGAAAACGGAAAATAAACACATTTTCTTGATGAATTTATTTCAAATGCTGGAATTATAAGGAATGAATGGCATTTTTGTGGAATTTATCGGGATATAAACTTGGAAAAGTCGCGGGAATACTGGACGAGGCCTTAAAAAATTACAATTTTCGAAAAAAACAAAAAAAAAATATTTTTTTTTTTCGAAAATTGTAATTTGTTATCGCTTCGTCCAGTATTCCCGCGACTTTTCCAAGTTTATATCCCGATAAATTCCACAACAATGCCATTCATTCCTATGATATATTTGATGTACGTATTTGAAACATTCTAAGTCCCTGCGACATAATTCTTTTTCACAAAATATCAAGTCAACTCTTTAACCACATGGCATTTTCACATGCAGTTTTGAACAGTCGTTTCATTTTACGAAGTATTTTAATTAATAATTAAAAAATAACACAATTTCTGCAGTTATTCTTTTCCTCTCCATTCCAGCTTGATCATGACCGGAAGGGTTCCATGCTATCCGAAAAGCCGACGGACCGACGCGGACCACAAACCTGCTGGACGAGGTACCAGCCACAAATTTGGAACTTCTTAAATATGCCACACTCGTCTCTTGCCGCCAAAATATTCGGACTCGTCTCCCTCGGGTTAGTTGTTCTCTCCATTTTCTCATTCGTCGCAGATACAACCGTGGAATTCACGCGTTACGAGACTATAGCGAGATTTACCGGTAACGCCACGAACTACACGACAGCTTCCGGAAATGGCGAAATGGGGACGGACGAACTTGAATATGTTGTCGTGAAAGTTAAACATCCCGCTCTACATAAAATCGATGTCATCTGCCTGGTGCTGTTCACAGTCGACTTTGTTATGAAATTATTATTCTCACATCGGAAGTTGAATTTCGTCACTTCCGCCATGGGGGTTATTGACATTTTAGCAATCCTGCCCGACTTCATTGAGATAATCGTCTACGCCGCGAAGCCGGAGTTGTTGCTGCAATCAACGGCTGTTAATTTCATCTCTGCCATGCGCATTACAAGACTTCTAAGGATATTCCGGTTGATCCGTCACGTGCCCGGGTTGTGGATTCTGGTGTACACACTCAAGGCTAGCGTGGGTGAGCTCGTTTTGCTAGCATGCTTCATGTTGGTCGGAATACTGATCTTCTCGTCGCTTATTTACTTTGTCGACGATCGGGAAACGTTCCCGACGATTCCACACGGTTTCTGGTGGGCGATAATCACCATGACAACCGTTGGCTATGGCGATATGTATCCCACAACGACGCTAGGGAAACTTGTGGGATCAATCTGCGCAATGTGCGGGTTGATAATGATCGGATTTTCAGTGCCGGCTTTGGTGAATAACTTCATGTTGTATTATAAACACATGCGGTTCACGTTGCAAGCGGACCGCGACGGAAACAACGACGCCGATAACGATCATGACCGAAGGTCGCCGAATAACGACTTTAATTCGGCATTTACGAAAACACCCGGAGCTTGTGTGACGTCATTCGGCGACCGGAACCAGAATATCAAAGTTGAATCAATGCCGTTATTTCCTGTACTTCCAGAATCGGAAATTTCGTAAACTGGTACATGTGATCACGTGGTTTCAGAACCAGAGGCCCGTTTCACTAAACTTCGTACGACTAAAATGTTCGCAAGTGCAAACTATTGATTGTCTGTAAATTTCACATTAACAATGTGTTCTAATAAACAATTATTGGATTTACATTTATTGAGCATAGTCTGCAGCCTATGTTCACTAAATGTAGATCCATCAATTGAAATTTCCAGACTACCCTAAATTTGCACTTACGAACATGTTAGTCGTACGAACGTTAGTGAAACGGCGCCGTGGTGACTTATCGTTTACGTCATTTTCGCACGCAGTGGTTTCTTTGCCCTGATAAACTCTATTTTGATGATAATTATGAAATACTACAGCAAATAATTAACATATTTTATAACCACTTAAAATGTATCTGTCAAGCAAAATATCCGCGTATCAAATATGTGTATGTCTTATGATGCAAGAGCTCGCGATTTTTGCTTGTTGTGTAACAGCACCATCAACATCATACTTAATAGCTAATCATTAACATACGTATTACATGTAGCTGCACTAAGAACAAAACGTCGTTATACAAGTCTAAGTAAAGAAATCTGTGAAAATTACGTCATCATTACGTCACACGTTTTCCAATCCACGTCATCTTCACGATTTGTAAATGGCATTGCTGGGAAAAGCTATAGATCCCGACCCGTTTGCATAAAAGGACGTTCCAAATGTCTTCCAAATGTATTCATCAATATTTACACTGTCCTTACATTCATAATGGAAATGTATGGAAGCAATTTGGACCTACTATCTCCTAATTAGGATTTACTGTCTGTGCCGATGCTAAAATATAATTTATCTCCTAGATACTATTGGCACCAGGACGCTTCCATAGACATTCCCATTCAACGTATTGCGTTTATATCCCAATGCATTACATTATATTTGTTTGACGTTTATATTACAATTCATGACGTTCATCCACGTTGTCAATAACGTCACGATATTGACCTGCAAAGTCTCTGTTCTATGAATTGCAACAAACTAACGTAAAACAATAAGATTCCTAATGTTAACCCTTTCAACCCTAAGGAACTGGGAATGGACTGTGATATGCTAATGTTCCGACCAATCCAATGGTCACAAAATGATTTTCAGATTCGTCCATTTGTGAAAAAAATATTTTTTTGTTCTAAGAAATATGAAACTACTTGCAAAAAGTGCAGATCCTGATGAGACGGCTCGTTACGAGCCGGCTAATCTGGATCTGCACTGTTTGCATAAACCGCTATAGCGGGATTTCGGGTTCAAAGGTTTAAAGGTACATGCCCGCTCAGTAGGCACAAAATGTGCAAAGTGTGTACAAAGTGCATAATTGTGTCACTATTCCACCAGTTTTAAAATTTACAAGTGATTTCGGGTTCAAAGGGTTAACACCCCCTTTTCATAAATGGACGAATCTGAAAATCATTTTGTGACCATTGGATTGGTCGGAACATTAGCATATCACAGTCTATTCCAGTTCCTTAGGGTTGAAAGGGTCAACGCCGTATTTGGTTAATTTACCTTTTTGAAACTATCAGAAAATGCAATGCAAATATAAGTAATAAACTCATGGCCTTTTGCGTTTATTGTAATATGAAAAACTTTTGTCTGTTTAAAGTTTTCGAGCTTTCGACGCACTTTAAACATACCAAATGTGTTTCATACTACAGTAAACGCAACAGCATATGCTTTTATTCCTTAATTACATGCATTATACAATTATAACCATTGTAAACGAAGCCCAGTGACGGCACATGGACCAATGAGTGTGAACTATCCAGTTAACGTCAAGCTTATGCTGGGCCATATTATTACCAAACTTATAAGTTGATATTCCATAGTTTTGAATAATTCCCTGGGTTTGACGTGCCTAGGCAATAGTTCCGTGTGCCCGGTCAATATTCAAAAGTATGTCACCCCTGAAATCATGACGTCATGATTTTTGTCGAATATTACGTCATAACATTCAACGTAGATCGGTCCGTCCACACGCCCCACTCCAACTTTACGTTCATTGTGTCACACTATATAAATGGTGCCCTTGGTTGAGGGGGATATTGGGGATTATCTCCCCGAAGGAACATTATCTCCCGAGGCGCAGCCGAGGGAGATAATGTTCTCGAGGGAAGATAATCCACAATATCCCCCTCAACCAAGGGCACCATTTACTTTATTATACCGAATATAACTAACATTTCACTTGTTTACATCTGGGCAGCTGGTGCCCGGTTTACAATGATTTACTGTTAACGGGGGTACCAGTCAGCGTCTGATTTCATCTCATTCGGTACTTTCGGTTTCGATGCGCGATAAACTACAAGGTACTCCAATTCATGTTCGGTAGTTTCCGTGACCAGACTTCGGGTATCTTCGGGCGAAACGGTCCATAATTATATTATGTCATGGCATGATTGCCCTCAGGGTACATATGTCAATTGCTTTATACCACGTGGTAGGGAATTGACCAATGCAAAGCGTCGACATTACAATGAGGTATAATAAATACTGTTATAGGTCGAGTAATAAAACAGTTATTTCATGGTAATTCGGGGAACAGTCAAAACAAATTGCACCTCGGTGCCGTGGACATGGCTCGGCATTCGACCTCAGGGCAATAGTGCCTCGGGTCGTCCACATCACCTCGGGGCACTAGATTTGACTGTTCCCCGAATGACCATGACATAACTGTATACTATACAGTGAAACCTCTCTAAACCGGACACCCTGGGGAACTCTCCGGTTTAGAGAGGTTCCACTGTAAATCAAGCATATGCCTACTACTTCACGACACGCTTGGGTGCTTTGTGATCATGAACAGGCAATATCATCGGAGATAAATTACAATGAATCCTGTCAAAATTAAGCAATACTCACTTTTTCTATGTTCGGTTTAGCGGGGTTCCACTGTACTATTAATAGCGTGCTTTTTTCACACAGTCGGAAATGGTGTACATTTTTTCTATTACTCGCCCATCTCGGCCCGTTGTATATTTCTTAAAATTTCGACTTCATATACGGAAACATCGTACATTTTGTACATATTGTTTCATCATGAGCTTTAGCGAGTGGCTTATCTCCTTGTACATGCGGACGAATCGCGATATAACTTTACAGCTTTAGCGAGTGGATTATCGATCGTACATGCGGACGAACGTGATCTAACTGTGTTATCACATCCTCATATCCATACATTACCCATGTGCTGTGTAAAAGCAGAACAGAAAACTCAAATATGTGATAAGGTACAACATGACATGGCTTGCATTGTATGCTGCTACCCACCGTGGGTGGTGGAGTCGGGGCGGCACCCACTACCTTCGACGGACCAATAGTATGAATGCCAACAGCAGTCTCCGCGAAACTGGCACAATTTTACAGGACATTCGGTCTGTAGCCTATTTCATCAACATTGCAAAGTATACTTTACTAGCAAAGTATACTTTGAGGGAGTAATCATTTATTTTTCCAGAAATGCATTATTTCATATAGAACTAACAAATGCATATATTTCATGATTAAAGTATGCAGAATTATTATACTGAATTTATTACATTATCACAGCCATTAAATGGCTGTGATAATGTAATAAATTTAGTATAATAAAAATTTATAAATTTTTCAAAAAATTGAAAATTTCTCCCTCAAAGTATACTTTGCTACTAAAGTATACTTTGCAATGTTGATTAAATAGGCTACTGGTAAACTGGAATTTTTACCAGACCGGACAAACATTTACCAAACCAATTTTTTTTCATATAAAACAAAATAGATTTTGTGTGATATTTAAGACCTTTTTAGCTTTTTAAGTATATCAGTAATAAAAGAAAATCTAGCTAGCATCAGAAGCGCATACCAAAGGAAGGTGATTTCATTGAAGCTTAGAATAAACAATTTAAAAAAAAACGTCGACTTCTGATTTACCGTCGGACCGGCTGCAAGTTTTACGGATATGTCCGACGGACCGACGACTTTCGCGGAGACTGTGCCAATACCAAAAATAGTTCACACGCCACTGATTTCATTATGTTTGTATACACGCCACTGTTATGTATGCTGTACGTAATCTAGACAATTTAATAAACATGGATTTTACATGGATTTGTCCTTCTATTTATTGGTTATCCTAGCTGCATGTCTCCCGCTTTATATTTGAATTTCTTATATTTAAGGGTGGGAAATGGCTCGAAGACCTTCCATACCCGGTCCTGCAACAGGTTGCACTATATCGCGACACCACTGTCAACGGTAAAAATGTGCGTAATAGCATTTACACGTCGCGCACTAAAATATAGGGAAAACCTGCAGCGCGTAGACGTTCATAGTTCGCTATATTGTTATTGAGATACAAACCTACAATATGACATAACAATATTACCATAAGCTTACCTAATAAAGTGTGTATTAGCACAATTCGTAAGTTACTCAACGCGAGGTAGAAAGTAAACAAAGAACGCTTCAAACTCACATTTGGAAGCACTACTCCGTCATAACTGTTATGTAATGCAGTGCACCCACAAAAGAATAACGTGTAGCACAGATGGTTACATTTTCTCTGATTGTGCTAAAAAACAGAAAGTCAGAGATATAAACATAATGCCAAAGTCAAGGTGCATGATTACGTGGTTAAAACAACAACAACAATGGCCGAAAGTGTTAAAATCGCGCCCACTCCAAAGTAAGTATTATTTGATAGTGTCCTTAATATGCAACGGATTTTGATAAAATATGGCATAGCAAACGCGTCTTCATGAGATGTATTTGGTGGTCTATGGACTTCGGCACATACCTATGTCATTTTTGCGAAGAATCGATTTCGGTGTCAGTAAACACGAAATTCGATTCTTCGCAAAAACCACAGCCGTTTGTGCCAAATTACCGAGATCACCAAATGCAGCTTAACAAGACGCGTTTTATGCGCCATACTTCATTACAATCCGTTACATAATCAGGACACTATAAAGGAATACATACCTTGAATCGGAGGCACTTCTGGGCGTTTCAGTAAGTGTTGTTGTTGTTGTAACCACGTGATCATGCACCTTGATAGTGCCGAAAATCAAAACATACCACTAAATAAGGGAGGTAAGTCAGGAGACCGGTTCAGTTATTCAAAGTAAGAAATCAGTAACACTGATAGCTGTACCCCTAAGCGATTTAGGGCAAATTTGAAATTGACCTTTAGCAATAGGGGCTACATAGGCGGGTTACAAAATGAAAATTGGGATGATAATAAATACAAAGTTTCGAGCCAATCTGACTGACGGTAACAACACATATAGTAGACCTATGGTGTGTCGTCAGCCAGGGAAAAGTGGCAAACTGTGCCGTTTTCTGTGTTTAAGTTTATTGACAATGGTCATTCGTCAAAAACAGGCACAACACTGTCAACCAATCCAATCGTCACACAATGATTTGCAGACTAGTCCATTTATGAAAAGGGGGCGTTGTTTTACCTAAAAAATATGGAAATTACTTGCAAAAGTGCAACTCCCGATGAGACGGCTCGTCACGAGCCGGTTCATCTGGATCTACACTGTTTGCCAATACCACTATACAGGTCTGCAGTTGTTGTTGTGGGTGGTGTTTAACAGCCTATCAACAGCTAAGGTCATTTAAGGCCGGGTCAACGGGTTCGATCCCGTATTCAACCTGATGCATTGGGGTGGGGGGGGGGGTGGGGGTGGATCCCAAAATCAGAACGGAATATTTACATCGAAACAAACTATATATTCAGCCCTGCAACTAGAATAACCTAACATGGTAACAGGTCCATACCACACCAAAGCCACTTGGCCCCTTCTCTATAAGTTATAGGATTACGAATAATCATAGTACTCTTATAACCAGATTCAACTCTCAAATACAAGTATGCTAAATACGTACCTGAGGGCCAAACCAGGGGACCGTTTCACTAAACTTCGTACGACTGAAATGTTCGTAAGTGCAAAATTATGATAGTCTGTAAATTTGACATTAACACAGTTTTCTTGTAAACAATTATTGGATTGATTTACATTTATTGAGCATAGGCTGCATATGCAGCCTATGCTCAATAAATGTAAATCCATCAATTGAAATTTCCAGACAATTCAAAATTTGCGCTTACGAACATTTAGTCGTAAGACGTTTAGTGGAACGGCCCCCAGGGATTCCGGTAAGGATGAATCCCGATCGTTAAATTACCCATCGCATGCTCCTACCTGCCACCCACACAGGTCTGTAGTATTTTATTAATCTTATATTTTATTTAAGGGTGGGAATTGGCTCGATGACCTTCCATACCCGGACATATAAGTCCAAAAAGGCCTAATTTTGAAGTGTTTTATGTAATATATGTGAGTGCAGGGCGGACAGATGTGTATAAATGTGTGCCGAGATGGGACACTGCTTATGTCCAATACGGTCATGTAATTCCGCGCAGTGTCCCGGTGCGCGGGAGGAGGGAAGAAGAGAGGGGGTAACTGGGTAGAACCTGGCACCAGTGACGCAGAGCAAAACGGGTCCTAGGTAGAACCAATCCACCCCTGGCGGCACTTGACACACAAGTTGGTGCCATATAATCGGTAAAGACATGTGACACTCGTTCACCGAATTGCAACATCCCGGCAACAGCTCGCCAAGACGGGGCCAGAAGCAGGCAGATGAGAGCAGCACTCAGTCGAGCACGAGCATAACCTAGCGATGATATATTGTAACTGGGCCGGAGTTTTATTCCAGTGGGTTCGAATATGGTAAAAGCCTATCAGAGGTCGCCTGTTGCGGTGGCAATATGCGGGACCAGTGGCACTCGGCGGTCAGTGTTACCAGGGTCCGTCAAATGCCACCGTAACACCGCTACCACACCACAGCCTAATATAATAAGAATACATGTTGGCGATTACTGATGGCGATTTGATGGTGCATACTTGTGGCAAACTAGCAATCTGTTTGGAACCATTTTCTAACACCACGTTCTCTAACACCACTTTCTCTAACACCACCAAAGTAACTGCGTATGGAAAGAAATCGGCTCCCAAGTGGTAAACTCGGTTGGTTTGAACCATTGGTCCCAACCATTCCTTCCTAACGGCTCTACATAAATTTCTCCATGCAAACCTGAAGCAATGCTTCAACGCAGAAGAACAATAGTAATACGAATAATAAGAATATGATATGTTCTCACCATCTCGGCAGAGAGAACAACAGGCGACTGACTTCATAAATATTTCTCGTGCTCAACATAATACCACCCACACCGAGCCCACCTAGCCCCGACTTAACTTAGCACATATCCAGGTTGCCACAATCCAGCGAATACGAATAACACAATAATACGAGTTAATTTCCAATAGTTAAGATGGCCGCCGCCGGTAACCTTGAGATAATTACCGGCCGATAAAAACACGACCTTCTCAGTCCAAGGTCGCCGTTAGAGTGTCGTGGGTCTGTAGTGTTGATTCAGAGCTCCAGTTAAGGTGCGTAATTTGGAGGTAAATTTCTTATTTCTCCATCAAAAATGGCAAGTTGGGAGTGCTTTAGAATCGTCTCAATGAGACGATTCTAAAGGACTCCCAACTTTCCAAATGAGACGATTCTAAAGGACTCCCAACTTGCCATTTTTGATGAAAAAATAACAAAATTTCACCCCAAGTTGGTCAAATTACGCACCTTAACTGGAGCTCTATTGATAGAGTTAATGAATATACGGTTACGCTCGTATACTATAGTCATAATTACATATTTATTATTTACTAATGGCCTGATACATTTAGAATATGCAATAAATACTATATTAGCACAACAAACAGTTAGTTGCAAATAAATTGAACTATCAAAGCACTTGCGTTGCATAGCCAATTAGACGTAACCAATATGATATAACTCGTCACGGTAAAATGGGGCTAACTGACGATGTGACCAGTTTAAAGTTTAAAGGTCCATGCCCACTCAGTAGACACAAAATGATCTTTATAGGAATTAAATTAGTATATTATGTAGATATGACATTTTCTGGCAAAATAAACATTCATTCACCATTACCCCACGTATCGATTGGTAGTATTATACATTTTATATCAGACGTACATTTCCACACTGATATCACGTGCGATAACCGTGTTTCCTTTCCTTACTATTTATTCTCTGTATTTATTTGTTGATGTGCAATGATCATACTTTATAATATGTCGAAAATAATTATTTTCGTTTTAGCGAAGAATCGATTTCCGTGTTTACTGACACGGAAATCGATTATTCGCAAAAACGACATAGGTATGTGCCGAAGTCTCGAGACAATCAAATGAAGCTCATGAAGACTCATTTGCTGCGTCATATTTCATCAACAGCCGTTACATATTAAGGAAACTATCAAATAATACGCACTTTGGAGTGGGCGCGCTTTCAACATTTTCAGCTATTTTTGTTGTTGTTGTAACCACGTGATCATGCACATTGCCAACTCGTCTCTCCGCCAGCCCGCCCGTCCCGTTTACAGTAGCCATAACGGCAGGCAGGCACTGTTTGTGACGTCATGTGACTTCGTTTGATCAATGAAACGAGCATTGATACAAGCAGTGACGTTATTAGAGTTAGCACATACTATAGGAATGAATGGCATTTTCGTGAAATTTATCGGGGTATAAACTTGGAAAAGTCGCGGGAATACTGGAGGAAGGCCGGAAGGTCTCGTCCAGTATTCCCGCGACTTTTCCAAGTTTATATCCCCGATAAATTCCACAAAAAGGCCATTCATTCCTTATAATTCCAGCATTTGAAATAAATTCATCAAGAAAATGTGTTTATTTTCCGTTTTCTTAAGAATTATTTTAACTGCGCCTCACGGTTACGGCAAGTAGTTCGGCGTGGGAGTTTACTGGGATATACATTTTGGACAGAGACTTGCTACGGGCCAATCAAATGTTAGGGAATTGTGTAAATATTTTTGTGCTGGAATTATTTGACAATGTATCTGCCAACTCAGGTACATGCCTATGCCCACTCAGTAGGCACAACATGTTCTTTATAGGAATGAAACAAGTGTACAATTGTGTTACTATTCCACAAGTTCTAAAAATTACGAGTGCCCGCTATACAGATATAATCATGTATTAATATGTTTTAATGATAGTGACGCGCGGTGGTATCATGCTATTTTCATATGCAAATGAGGCAGAATATATTTTAATTATTTATACTAATTAAATGCGTCACCTGAAATAATAATATTGTCGACAGTTTATAAAGTATTATCAATGTATGTGTACATTAAAAAATAAATACAGAGGATAAAAAGTAATTTTAAGGAAACCCGGTTATCGCCCCTGATATCAGTGTGAGAATTTACGACTGATATAAAATGTATAATAATGCCAATGAATACGTGGGTTAATGGTGAATTAATGTTTATTTCGCCAGAAAATGTCTCAGATGATGTCTCTAATATAAAGAACAGTTTGTGATTACTGAGTGGGCATGTACCTTTAATACTGTTTTCTTGCAAACAATTATTGGATTTACATTTATTGAGCATAGGCTGCATATGCAGCCTATGCTCAATAAATGTAAATCCATAAATTGAAATTGTCCCTGAAAATCAGCCAGATAGGTCCACGTAGCTTAGCACAAGATCAAAGGATTTCGCCGCATCCATGCAGTAAGACCAGTTAGATCACGATCCGTCCGCTCGTAAATGCGGTCAAAATTTAATGTGATCTAACTTATTTATAGTTCACTTATTCGAAGTACCTTGCACACCGGGAATGTGTCAAAGATGTTATCAGTGAACTATAACTTACTTATTCTTTAACCAGCCCATTCACGAAGCTCCGCCCCTAAACGTGATTTCGAATCGCTATACTAGCATGTGATTGGCGGTGTGACACGAACTGAGCGCATATGTGGGCGGTAATATGCTTTGCGTCTCGTGAATAGATGACAACAAGGCGTAAAGTCAGTTATATATATAGCGCTGTACATATTACAACATTTAATGATTAATTTAATAGATACTGGCGAACGTGTCACAATATGCGATTAATTGAGACGAAATGCTGTTCTTTCATTGGTCGAGAAACTAGGGCAAACAATAAGGTACTATTTCGTTTGTAAATATGTAATAAAAGTTGCTACACGAAGATAATTAAACATTTTAATTGAACGTTGGCGCTTTGACATATTCGTGCATCTGTTAACGAGAATAATTAGCCACGAATGAACTACCCTTTTCATGCAATTGCTTTTTTGATTCATATGATATTCCTGGAAATAGTCATACATATTTCATATATTTGCAATATATACGCAGCGACAAAAAAAAACATTACTGTTTTAATGATGCGCAGCACATGATAACTATATTTCCAAATGATTTATAACGTGTTTTTCTACTAAATCTTCATTTAAAGCAAGATATTGAACCGATACAATAAACAACGGAGCCCCAAATGGAAATTTAACATGGGGAGTCAATTTCCCAAAAAAATAGTTTTTTGATCCTTCAGGATCAAAAAACGAAATATTTTGCAAATTGGCTCCGAAACCTGGCGAGATAGCTTGAAAATGATGTAACTAAGAAACCAAAAGTTAGATTTTGAAAATTTGTACACAAATTAAAAAAAAATATTTAAAAAAAATATTTTTTTTGGGGAGGGTGACTTTTTTGCTGTTGATCAAAAAGTTCCCACGAAATAAAAATTCGTTCCCTAAATTTACCAATTCGTTCCCACGAATTAACAATTCGTTGCCACGGTATAACAATTTGTTCCCACGATATAACATTTCGTTCCCACGAATAAATAATTCGTTCACACGATATAACAATTCGTTAATTCGAGGGAACGAATTGTTAAATTGAAGGAACGAATTGTTATTTCGTTATTTCGTAGGAGCGAATTGTCAATTGGAGGGAAGGAATTGTTATTTCGTGGGGACGAATTGTTAACTCGTGGTAACGAATTGTTAATTCGTGGGGACGAATTTGTTAATTCGTGAGAACGTGGGGACGAATTTGTGAGAACGAATTGTTAAATTGAGGGAACGAATGGTTATTTCGTGGGGACGAATTGTTAATTCGTGGAGACAAATTGTTATATCGAGGGAACGAATTGCTATTTCGTGGGAACGAATTTGTTAATTCCGTGAGAACGAATTGCTAAACTGAGGGAACGAATTGTTATTTCGTGGGGACGATTTAATAACAATTGTTAATTCGTGGTAACGAATTGCTATTTCGTGGGAACGAATTTGTTAATTCGTGAGAACGAATTGTTAAATTGAGGGAACGAATTGTTATTTCGTGGGGACGAATTGTTAATTCGTGGTAACGAATTTCTATATCGAGGGAACGAATTGCTATTTCGTGGGAACGAATTAATAAAAACAAATCCATGTCCCGTGCGTGGCTCCGTACTATAGTCTGTTTCACGAAATTTTACGGCCATGTAAAAAACAACATTTTTTTCGATAATATTAAATTAAAGGAAAATTTAAGAGTGGGCCTTCTTTTTATTTCGTGAAATTTTGTCAAATATTGATTTTATTACGAAAAAAATATTTCTCTATGGGAATTTAACATGGGGGAAAAAGAGGTAGAGGAGTGTGGGACGAGTCAAAAAAACGAAAGATTTTGGAAATTTACTCCGAAACCTGGCTAGATAGCTTGGAAATGATCTAACTAAGAAAACAAAAGTTAAATTTTGAAAATCGGTCCTGGATTACTGAAATTCGAAACAAAATTCCACATGTTAAATCCCCATAGACATCTTCACTCCGTGAAGATGTCTGTGGGGATTTAACATGGGGAAAAAAAAATTCACAATAAAATCAATATTTGACAAAATTTCACAAAATAAAAAGAAGGCTCATTCTTAAATTTTCCTTTAATTTAATATTATCGAAAAAAATATTGTTTTTGCATTGTTTATATGGCCGTAAAATTTGGGCAGCTTTCGCGAAACAGACAGTAAACATCGTGATGATATTGAATAACCACAAGTGAGTTGACCAACCAAATACATAGTCGAAAACATCATTTTAAAAAAAAACGGGACATATACAGCATCTAACTGTATACACACTTGGATTGAACCCTAGTTTATATTTACAAACATACCCAAGTAGGGAACGCCATGGCTGTCTTATATGACGATAACATATTTTATGCAGTACTAACGTCAATATATGAGCTCATTATGAGTATATATCGAGTCAAAATGCAGATATATTATATCGTTATGTCTTTATATTGAGTCGAAAGTCCAATATATGATACCATTATGTCTTTACATGAAGTGAAAAGTTCAATATATGATACCATTATGTCTTTATATGAAGTCAAGTCCAATATATTGATACCCAATTTATGTCTTTTTATAAGAAGTCAAAAGTTCATATATATTCATTAGGTCTTTATAAGAGTGAACGTCCAATTTATGATACATTATGTCTTTATACGAAGTCGAACGTCCAATATATGATACAATTATGTCTTTATATTCAGCCACAACTTCAATATATGATATCATTTTAACGTTATATTGATTCTTTTGTTCTTTATATAGATACGACTTATTTGCAGTAGTATTGTTTTACGGTAACACAGTTAAAACATTGCCATTATTTTCGTTATTATAATTATCATATCGTTGATACATTTTCTACTGTCTGTTTCACGAAAACTGCCCAAATGTTACGGCCATATAGACAATTCGAAAACAATATTTTTTTCGATAATATTAAATTAAAGGAAAATTTAAGAATGAGCCTTCTTTTTATTTCGTGAAATTTGGTCAAATAATGGTTTTATTACGAAAAATTGATTTCTCTATGGGAATTTAACATGGGGGGGGGGGGGGTGGGGGGGGGGGGGGGGGGGGGGGGGGGGGGGGGGGGGGGGGGGGGGGGGGGGGGGGGGGGGGGGGGGGGGGGGGGGGGGGGGGGTGGGGCGGGAAGATGTAAAGGAGTTGTGGGAGGAGTCAAAAAACTTTTCTTTTTGTGGAAATTGACTCCGAAACCTAGCTAGATAGCTTGGAAATTATCTAACTAACAAAACAAAAGTTAAATTTTAAAAATCGGTCTAGTATTTCTGAAATTCTAAAAAGTTTCCCCATGTTAAATCCCCATAGACATCTTCACTCCGTGAATATGTCTATGGGGATTTAACATGGGGAAATTTTGTTTTCGCACTAAAATCAATATTTGACCAAATTTCACGAAACAAAAAGAAGGTTCATTCTTAAATTTTGCTTTAATTTAATATTATCGAAACAAATATGGTTTTTGAATTGTTTATATGGCCGTAAAATTTGGGCAGCTTTCGTGAAACAGACAGTAGTTCTGCTTCCGCATTTACACTAGACATGAGTATTCCACAGTTAGATCACGTGCGTCAGCATGTACGATCGATAATGCACTCGTTAAAGCTCGCGGATTATCTCCTCGTACACACTGTGATCTAACTGTGGAATATACATCTCCTTTGCATTCGTATATAGAGAATAGTAGGTTAGTGACGTGAATGGGAAACATATCTGGCAAGGCTCAGGAAACGGGATGGGCGAGGCTCCGCCGAGCACATCCCGTTTCCGTGCCGCGCCAGATATTTTTTCCCATTCACGGCACTAACCTACTATTCTATTTGTCCCGTCAACACTTACAAATGGCTGTAAAATGTAAAAATAGTATTGACTGGATATCAAAAATGTTTCACGGCACCGTGTTTCACGGCACATACGCACTGTGTTGACGGGATGAACTCCAGTATTATCGGAATCAATGTGCATGATCACGTGGTTATAACAACAACAACAGTGGCTGAAAGTGTTGAAATCTTGAAAGTATTATTTGATATTTTCATTAGTATGTAACGGATTTTGAATTAATAAGGCGCAGCAAACGCGTATTCATGAGCTGCATTTGGTGGTCCAGGGAGTTTGGCAGAGACTTATGTCGTTTTTGCGAAGAATAGATTTCCGTGTCGGAGACACGGAAATCGATTCTTCGCCAAAACGACAGAAGTTTGGGCGACAATACAGATACCACCAAATGCAGCTTAACAATACGCGTTTGATGCGCCATATTTCATCAAAATCCGTTACGTAATAAGGACACTATAAAAGAATACGTACTTTGAATCGGATGGATTCTGGAAATTTCAGTACTTGTTGTTATTGTTGTTGTTAGTACCACGTGATCATACACCTGGGAATGTATTTAATATTTTTTTTTACATTTCAGCCAGTAGAGTATAACGGCGAATTACGGCAGCAGTAGTTTACACCACTCTCGTGCTTACTAGATATGGTGAAATGACGTCAGTAACGTCGCAATGACGAGTTTCCTTCGGCCAATCAGATGTTGTTCTCAGACACACCAACTGAATCACGAGACAGTCGCCTTCACAACGACCCGCCTCCAGAATTCGCACACCTCTTGACCATATTTTCACTTGAATCACTTTGTTTTTATAAAGTATCATGTATGAAATGTAAGAACATGTTTATTTAACCACGTGAGCTGATTGTCTTGAAATAACATTTCAATTCATGCTCTTTTTAGTTTCATATGCCACCTGCGTGTGGCCAGAAACACTATTACTAAATAAATGACATGTTCTGTTCCGTTCTGTTCGCCACGCTCACGCGTTTGTTTCAAGTAAGGACCCAATCACTCGTGCATTATTTCACGATAATCAGTTCACCTGATTAAATAGATATACATCTCCTTTGCACTCATATAATCCAGTATTATCGGAAGGTACGGTTTCTTTTGTCATTTAGTATATAATATGTAAAGTACTTGACATGCTTGAAGCTCATAACATTTTTTCGTTGCATCTGAACGACAATTATGTTCGTGTTTTATCTATTACGAAGTACGAAGCCTATTTGCCATTTATATTCTGAAACTGCACAATTTTACTGATTAAAAATTCCATAATTTCTTCATTTGTCATCTTAAGTATATGATGTGACCATCATTTGAACCGTCTCGTTGAGACGGTTCAAATGAGTGGTAACAACATATACTTCCATTGAGTAGTAAAAAAAATCGGAACAAAAATAAATCCATACACATATTCTGTATGTATTTTTAGGGTTACTATCGCATAATGGGATGGTTTGCGATTGTGTATTTGTTAATATCGTGTATGGATGCAACACACGCGTATATCCGAAACACGAAGTTTCTCGGATCGGGGCCAGGCGGATTACATTGCGCTATGATGTCACAACTAGGTATGTATCAAACGTTTCAATCACTATGACGTCAGAAACACACACTACAACATGGTTAGACGGCTAACTGTAATCATACGATGGATTCATATGAGGAACATGAGATATCAGAAAGGTATTCAATGCGCTATTAAAGGTACATGCCCGCCGAGTAGGAACACAATGTTCTTTATAACAGATACATCAGCTGAGACATTTTCTGGCAAAACAAACATTCATTCACCATTACCCCACGTATTGATTGGCATTGTTATACATTTTATATCAGACGTATTTTTCGACACTGATATCAGGGGCGACAACCGAGTTTCCTTAAACTGTTAACGGACATTACTATTTATTCTTTGCATTTATTTTTTGATGTGTAATATTAATCTGTTTATAATCTGTTGAAAATATTATTTTTTCCGGTGACGCATTTAATTAGTATAAATAATGTAAAATATCATGCCTCATTTGCTAAGAAAATAGCCCGATACCACCGCGCGTCACTATCAGAAAAATATATTTTACTAAATGATTATATCTGTGTAGCGGGCACTCGCAATGTTTAAAACTGGTGGAATAGCGGCACAATTATACACTTATTTAATTCCTATAAAGAACATTTTGTGCCTACTGAGTTTTCACTCAGGTCAGCGACCTGAGTGAAAACTCAGTAGGCACAAAATGTTCAGCGCTCCAGATAACCATTTTATTGTAATTTATTTTTATACAGAGCTCCAGATAAGCTGCGTATTTGCTTAAATACCCAATTAAAATTGCCAAAAACTCAAATGAAATCAGAAGTAACGAGTATTAAAAAGCAATTAATATTTTGTGGTACCTTTATGATGCTACAGAAAACAATAAACAGACCACCAATATAGCATATTTTTCCATGAAAACACATCTTGGTATTTCATTAGATGTGTCTCCATGTGTATATATAATCCGGAATGTATATACATGCAGCTCCATACTATGCAACAAGTACATGTAATGTTGTATATGTATTTGTTGAAATGTATTACTGTTTGCTCAACGTTTTAGAGAGCCGTCTCTTGTAATTCTTTTTGAATGGCAATTGTACGTGTGCCTGTGTTGTACTATTGTTCTTTGTTTTATGGTATACAGTTGATGAGACGTAAATAAACAATTTAACCATCTAACGAAATGGCAAGACATGTTTTCATTTCGAAGCAAGCTATTCAATAATTGCTGTCTGTTGATGTGTAAACAGTAGTGTGATTTAATTTTACCCAATACAATTTTGAAATACCCAATTGCTTCAGAAATGATGGAGTGACAATCCTCAATTACTAATTCCTTATATGGAGCCCTGATTGTTTTCACTCAGTAATGCACTTATTGTTTTCATTCCGAGTCACGATCATTTAGCTCCGCTAGTTCCAATTATGTCCGCGCTCATTATTTCATTCAGGTCCTCGATCATTGTTTTCAATAAGGTTCGGACCCGTTATTCTAAATCGTTTTATTTCAATCAAGTTCACGCTGACTGTTTTCACTCAGGTCCGCGCTCATGTTCGTCTTTATTGCTTCTATTCAGGTCTCGCTTATTGTTATTATTCAAGACGGAACCGTATCGTTTTAAAATGTACTGTAGCATATTGGTTTCAATGCTTTCCACGCTCGTTGTTTTTTAATCAGATTCACACTCAATGCTTTCATTCAGGTCCGCGCTCATTTTGCCAAAAATCGTCTTGTTCATTGCTTTCAATTACCCGGGTTTGGAAGGTCCTCGAGCCAATTCCTACCCTTCAATATAAGCTAAATAAATAAAATTAATAATGCTTTCAACCAGGTCCGCGCTCATTGCCCATTGTCCCCAATCACGTCCGCGTTTATGTCACATTTCAGGAGACTACGGAAGCGTTACTAATCCAAACACGGGAGCGTGTAGCCCTTTGGACGAAGCTTGGTTTGCAAATAAAACCTACGACGCGGGTGTTTATTCAGAAAATATAGAAACGTTTATCAAACTGTCGCCTCCGGTAAGTCTCATATTCGCATGAAAGCATCCTGGTGCCAATTCTAAAATATTGTTTATCTCCTAATTAGGAGATAGTAAGTCCTAATTAGTATATACTAACTCCTAATCAGGAGATATTACCTCCTAATTAGGAGTTACTAGTATCTCATAATTACGATATACTAACTTAAAGTCATAATTAGGAGAATTAGGAGATACTAAGTCTTAATTAGGAGATAGTATCTCTTAATTAGGAATTAGCATCTCATAATTAGGAGATAAATATAGTTTAGCACTAGCACCAGGACGCTTCCATATATTCGAATGTCGCTGGGGTTGGACCGACGAACAATATGTACTCTCTAGACCATATTCAAGTGTTTGATATTGAATAGTCCAGTTATTGACCCGTTCATCTATAAATATATACAGCCTGTTCCATGTTCATTTTGGAATATTCCGTATTTATTTATTTATTTATTTGTGTTTAGCGGCCTGTTAAGGTACTTGTAGGCCGGGTTAACTGGGTCGAATGCCACATTTTGCCAATATGGATGGGGAAATCCCCAAAATGAGAACTGAATATTTATAGAAATAAATATATTCAGCCCTTAAATTAGAATATCCTGATCTGGTGTCAGGTCCTCGCCACATCAGTCACCCGCAAGAGTAAAAATATTAGAATTAATCCTACTAAGGTTTAATGGGTATAACCCGAGTCAACTCTCACATACAAGAACAACAAAGAACAGGGCGAACCATTACCCTATTTCACAACAATTGCAAAGTATACTTATCTTCATGAAAGCCTAGTCCTGTCGGATGGGGACTTAAATAGTCGGTCCCGACATGCAAGGCCATCGAACCAGTGCGTCGTTAAATCAAAGCATTTATATTTAAAGACATTTACCTGAGCGTTAAACGTTCGAACGCACCAAGTATGTGCCCTTGGATTTCTCACAGGGCGGTAGAATGCCAGTAGCCTATTTCACCAACATTACAAAGTATACTTATCTAGCAAAGTATACTTTGAGGGATTAATCATTTATTTTCCCCGAAATGCATTATTTCATATAGAACTACCGACTGCATATATTTGATGATTAAAAGTATGCAGAATTATTATACTGAATTTATTTTTGGCTGTGATAGTGTAATACATTCAGTATAATACAAAATAATTAATTTATCCTTAAATTTCAAATTTCTCCCTTAAAGTATACTTTGCTAGATAAGTATACCTTGCAATATGAAATAGGCTACAGGGATATTGGATATTTGGATTCCAGTAATGATGAACTCCATCGTTATATTACACAGGTGATTCTAGCGTGTCTTGGATGGTCAATTATTGTTTGTATATACATGAAACACCTTTCTAAACAATGTACAAAACAATTCAAATGCGCCCCGGTCTGAAGATTATGTAATTATGAATGGTATAAAACTGGCATTCGTCACCATTGAAAGAAAAAGCCACACGAAGTCGTATCTTTTACTCGCCTATACAACATGTTATGTACAGCGTGTCGAAACCGTTGATTGGGATAGGTTTTCGGCATACATTTTACAGTTGCTAATACATTAACATAACTCTGAAAGATTTCGAGTGTAAACTGCGCTAAAAACGCGTCTCACGAGCCCAAATTCGCTTTTTAAAATCAAACACGTTCACTTCCTCATTATCAATAAATATTAGCCGCCATCTTTAAAAATATTTCAATCACGTGCACGTAGTGGTTTGGTTGGTTAGGTAAGGAAGTGAATTAGTAATGAAGTGAATTGAACAACGAATGCCATTCCTGTTTCCATGACAGTCGTATCTTACAAATCTGTGCCATTTTCCAACCTTTCCAGTAGCCCATTTCATCAACATTGCAAAGCATACTTTACTAGCAAAGTATACTTTGAGGGAGTAATCATTTATTTTTCCAGAAATGCATTATTTCACATAGAACTAACAAATGCATATATTTCATGATTAAAAGTATGCAGAATTATTATACTGAATTTATTACATTATCACAGCCATTAAATGGCTGTGATAATGTAATAAATTCAGTATAATAAAAATTAATAAATTTATCATAAGATTGAAAATTTCTCCCTCAAAGTATACTTTGCTAGTAAAGTATACTTTGCAAAGTTGATGAAATAGGCTACTGGTCCTGATTGATCAAGTGTTCATAGGTCGAGATTGACCCTTGGCTCCAGGTCATTGCCAGATTGGTGCCCGTTCTGGGATTTACTTCACATTTTAGGCCCCCGTTCTACAATTAGCTCGCGTTCTGGAATTGGTCGCCATTCTGGGACTGACCCCCGATTTGGATCTTACACGTATACTTAGCAAGTTTAGTTAAATCGGCTGCTGGTTACATAAACGGCATATTTCAGCTAACCGGGACCACTTTCGCCACCACAATTTTCGCCCCGGGCGGGTTCGGGATCGGTAAAGGAGTTCGAATCAAATACACCACACCTGACCCAGTTACCACGACGAATCCTTCCAGGTACCTACAGCTATCGTGGCATTTTTCTGCCATCTACCTGAAGCAATAACGCGAAAGCTAAGTAATCGCGTGTAAGTCGTGGTAGGACGAATTGCATGCGATTACTTAGCTTTCATGCTATCGACTTCGATAAACTTGCCCGAATGTCAATGTTTCTGAAATCTATTCCAATCAAGTATGCCACACGTGACCCAGTTAACACGACGAATCTTTCCAGGTACCTACATATATCGTGGTATTTTTCTGCCATCTACCTAACACGATAACACGAAAGCTAAGTAATCGCTTGTAAGTCGCGGTAAGACGACATACAAGCGATTATTTAGCGTTCACGTTATCGACTTCGATCAACTTGCCTGGATGTCAATGTTTCTGAACATCTATTACAATCAAATCAACGACACGTGACCCAGTTAACATGACGAATCCTTCCAGGTACCTACATATATCGTGGTATTTTTCTTCCATCTACCTAACGCGATATCACGAATGCTAAGTATCCGTAGTAACAACATCGTGTTGAGCTACTGCATAAATATGGCGCCATATATTGACTGGCGTTTTCGATAAAATAACAACGTCTTTAAGTGTTTGCACTCGTGTACATTTCAGTGAATTTAGAGAGACCCCACTGTAACTCTATATTTCAGTACATTCAAGTTCGTAGATGGCGACAACATCGTGTTGAGTTACCGCATAAACATGGCACAGAGTTCGTTGACCATCACCAATTACAAGGTCGGAAATATGCCGAATCAAATTTTGTACGCGCCCATGATGCTTGACCTTGGAGTCGACATTGAATGGGCATTTGAGGCAACGACTACAAACTGGCAGGTATATTGTGGCTGTTACTTCAGAAATGGGGCTTATGGAATATGTGACCAGTGTAGCTCCTGATCAAATAACACATTCCTGTGGCATGTTAATGATCTATAGTGCGCGTTAGAACGGGTGGTTTGTTGGTGGAACAGGGAACAGAGCTGGGACTCGTTTCATTGAACTTCGTACGATTAAAATGTTCGTACATGCACATTTATGATCGGCTGGATATTTCAATTGATGGATTTACATTTATTGAGCATATGCTGCATATGCAGCCTATGCTCAATAAATGTAAATTCTATAATTGGCTACATCTTAATTTTGCACTTACGAACATTTTAGTAGTACGAAGTTTAGTGAAACGGCCCCCATATCGTGGTCAGACTATGCACCTACACTGGGGGGGCGTTTCACTAAACTTCGTACGACTAAAATGTTTGTAAGTGCAAACTTATGTAAGTCTGTAAATTGCACATTAACAGTTTTCTTGTAAACAATTATTGGATTAACATTTATTGAGCATGGGCTGCATATGCAACCTATGCTGAATAAATGAAAATCCATCAATTGAAATTTCCAGACGATCCTAAATTTGCACTTACGAACATTTTAGTTTTACGATGTTTAGTGAAACGGCCCCAGATCCTGGTCAGACTGTGCACCTGTATCCACACTGGTTGCAACGTTGCTAAGTCCCAACAAAGATAAACATACTGCATGTGTGTCCGGTTTAGAGAGGTTCTACTGTACGTCATTTTGGCGCAGGTTATGGAACAGCGACGTGGCCCGTCAATAGTGTGACGTTATTGACAATGTCAAACAAACTTTAATCACTCAACAACATCACGTGTTGTCAGATGCGTCTAATCTATCGAAACTAACCGCAAGTGGCGGGATATTGACGTAATATGCAAAGTTCACTGGCTGTGTAAATATTATCACATACGCCTTCGCATCTATTGCATTTTACGGAAAGTTTTCCTGGATATTTCCCGTCTTTCTTAAAAATAAATATTGGGTGAAAGACACTTTACGGTTGGGGGTAAAACGGTATGGTCTGTCGGGTAAATCACGTTTTGCGGAATAAACTACTCCGATTAAGATTTATACTAGAAGCATGCTGTCGGCATCTTGGACGCCATCTTGAATTGAGACAAACGACTGAAATATATGTACGCGCTGTTTTAATAGTTTTGTTTAATTGCGAACATAGTTCGACGGATTTCAGTAATCCATTTGCCTAAATATATTAATTGAAATCGTATTCAACTTTTGGCTGCCATCTTGGATTTTATCCGAATACCATACAAAGTTGAAAAGCTTTTATTGACTATTATAAGATGTTATCCTATTTTGGCCGCCATCTTGGACGCCATCTTGAATTCTGAAAATTGCTCAATGATACCAGCGTGGTATCATTCAGTTTCCGATTATCCACATCATGGACTAACAAAATCAATAAAAAATACGTTAGTAGTACCATACTGCAAGGTGCACCCTAAATTCGATTAGACTAGAAGCTGACGTCGCGCATGCGCTGATGCGAGTATTCTTGTTTCTTTCCAGGTTTACAAAGATGGCAGTTATTATTTAACAGTCAACTTCATCGGATTGGTCCCCGACATAAACACGAGCCTGGAAATCGAACTGGGAGAGGCAACTCTTCATGAAGTGCAGTTCTACATCGTGGTGTGATTGGGGAGAGCGAGGGAGAGTGAATGAGAGACACATATATATATAGAGAGAGTATTGAGTGGGAGAGGCGACCCTTCATGGAGCGCAGTTCTACATCGTGTTGTGACTGGAGAAGGGATGGGGAGAGAGGTAGAGAGGGTGAGAGAGAATCGTGATGTGAATAGAGTGGCGGGTAATGAGGAGGAGAGAGAGAAATAGAGAGAGAATCGTGATGTGAATAGAAAGAGAGAGAGGGCGGGGTAGAGAGAGAGAGAGAGAGAGAGAGAGAGAGAGAGAGAGAGAGAGAGAGAAGGGGGGGGGGGAGAGAAGCGACGCTTCATGAAGTACAGTTTTACATCGTGTTGTGACTGGAGAAAGGATGGGGATAGAGGGAGAGAGAATAAGAGAGAATCGTGATGTGAATAGATAGAGAGAGAGAGGGAGAGAGAGAGAGAGAGAGAGAGAGGCGACACTTCATGCTTCATGAAGTGCAGTTTTACATCAGGGTGGGAATGGAGAGAGGGGAAAGTATGCAGCCTATGCTCAATAAATGTAAATCCAATAATTGTTGAGAAGAACATACTGTTAATGTGAAATTTACAGACTATCATAATTCTGCACTTACGAACATTTTAGTCGTACGAAGATTAGTGAAACGGGCCCCAGAACCACACCATTCGAACTGCATTGGCAAAAGATCCTCTCTCCTTCACACTCTGCCGGCAAGCCTCGACAAATCCACTCGTCCGCTCGTATTGACGAGTGAATTTTCAATCTAGACGAGTGATAATTTGAAGAGACAGTGCGGCATTGTAGAGCCGACTAGTGTTCATCGACGACTATCGTTCACGTGTATAATTAAGCCGGGGAAAATAACTTAGCCACTTCTGAAGGCATTTCACCTTTGTTCATCAACGACTATCGTTCACGTGTATCATTAAGCCGGGGGAAAATAACTTAGCCATTTCTGAAGCCAATGGCTTCAGAAATGGCTAAGTTATTTTCCCCGGCTTAATTATACACGTGAACGATAGTCGTCGATGAACAATAGTCGGCTCTATCATCAACGACTATTGTCGACGACTAATGTTCACCGGTAGTGAAGTTTCTTAACATTTGTCTACGTTGTTCAACGACGCACAGTAAAGGTGACATGGCTTTAGAAATGGCGAAGTTATTTTCCCCAGCTTAATTACACACGTGAACGATAGTCGTCGATGAACAATAGTCGGCTCTACGCGGCATAAACATTAAAGTATATAAGAATGTAGGAGTTAAAATCCAATCTGGACGAGTGGAACATTAAGAGTTTGTCGAGGCCATCTCTCTCTCCCTCCCTCCAATTTTTTAGTGTCTTCAAAATATGTATAACTTATTGTTCACATATTAGATTTTTGAGGAATTAAATGCGAACTTATATGTCTCATCCGAGTATTGATTTCATGTAGAACAATTGATCATTACGTCTGGTAATATAATTATAACATATTCGGGTTAAACGTTGCAATATGGGAATAAAGTGGAGCACAATGCTGCCCAGCGATTGGCTTAGAAAGTAGGGCGAACTATAAACTGCATTAACCCTTACATTGCCGAATTAAATGTTGTCGTCTGCTGTGTATTTTTTATTTTCGAATTTTCTGACTGTACGCCATGTTGGCGCAGGTTATGGAACAGCGACGTTGCCTGTCAGTTATGGAAGGTAATATCCGCCATAATTCTATGTGACTTGATGCTTGCGTGCTGATGACATTACAACTTATATTCATGTTATTTCATTCGTCATTTGTATTTATTACATTTGAAATTTGCTTGTTGTAATTGTATTTGTCTTTCTTACATGTCCATTCTGCTGATTGCTTTGTTCATTCGTTTTATTTACATTACAATTATTGATACGTCCTTATTCGTGTCCTTGTTTTATTACACTAAGCATTTGCAATAGAAAGTTAGAACAAAGCACTTAGCACTTTGAATAAGGCTGAAAGCAGTAAGGACAAAGCCGCAGGAAATAAGCATCAAGCCACCGTCCGAAAGCGGAAATCCGCAAGTAGAAAGCTTCAAGCTACAAGCAGAATGATGCAAGCAATATATTGATCAGTAATGCGTCATTATGACGTCAGATGGCATTGCTGTCCACTCGAGTAATTCTCCCTCTAATAAATTATAGTCCGATATCTGATTGGCTGTTCAAGTCACACCTCCAATACCGGTGTTGATGTAAGATTTCACCCATAAATTATCACAGTATTGGTTAGAAGAAGGCAAAATATAAAGCATCAGCAGACGACAATTTTCGTGCTCAGCAGTCTAAGGGTTAATGGCCAGAATGGAACGTATTGGATTTGCGTCACGTGTCACGTGTACCCTCGGATCAGAATGTATTTAGTGAAATTAGGTCAAATACATGTAGCAGACACCTGTAACATGTAGCCTATTTCACCAACATTGCAAAGTATACTTTTCTAGCAAGTATACTTTGAGGGAGAAATTTTAAATGTTAGGATAAATTTATTAATTTTTATTATACTGAATTTATTACATTATCACAGCCATTTTGGCTGTGATAATGTTATACATTCAGTATAATAATTCTGCATACTTTTAATCATCAAATATGTGCAGTGGTTAGTTCTATATGAAATAATGCATTTTGAGAAAAATAAATGATTACTCCCTCAAAGTATACTTTCAAGGTGTATGATCACGTGGTACTAACAACAACAACAAGTACCGATTCAAAGTACGTATTCGTTTATAGTGTCCTTATATTACGTAACGGATTTTGATGAAATATGGCGCATCAAACGCGTCTTGTTAAGCTGTATTTGGTGGTCTCTGTATTTTCGCCCAAACATCTGTCGTTTTTGCGAATAATCGATTCTTCGCAAAAACGACATAAGTCTGTGCCAAACTTCCTAGACCACCAAATGCAGCTTATAAAGACGCGTTTGCAGCGCCATATTTGATCAAAATCCGTTCCATATTAAAGAAAATATCAAATAATACTTACTTTGGAGTGGGCGACATTGTTGTTGTTGTAAGCACGTGATCATGCACCTTGACTTTGGTAGAAAAGTATACTTTGCAATGTTTGTGAAATCGGCTACGTATGACGAGTTGTCTTGTTTATTTGTTAGCATCATGGCCAATGTTTCGGATGGATTGGCGAACATTGCAGAACATGAACATACCGTGCGAATGCACAAGTTAATCTGGAACTGCACTGGTCGCAAAACACATAAGCCCCATTTTCCTAGGCACTGTCACTTTTGAGAAACGCCATGCGATTTTGTACCGTGATTCGGACATCTGCTTAATTTCATTAAATACGTTTACAATATTTTTTCAAAAATAAAGTCAAAAGTTGACAAAATATAATTCCGCATGTACATGTACTCTGAAGATTTTGTCAACCTTTGAAACCATTTACGGAAAATATTGTAAATTTTGCAAACGTATTTCATGAAATTACGCAGATACAAAGTCACATGGAGTATCTCATATATGGTCACATAGACGTGAAATACGTAGCGAAAACGAAGCTCGTTTCATTTTACAGACAAGGCTAGGAAACGCGTAGGAATTCCGAGGCTCGCCGAGGAATTCTTACCGTTTCCGAGCCGAGTCTGTTAAACTTGATGTTAAAACGCTAGCTTGGTAGTACATTTATCATGTAAGCTTTTCTGCCACAAAATTAGCATAAGTAATATAACATGGGCTTCGTTGAAAAGAACGCGGGCTGGTTTACGGTGCGTGATTACACTGACGTCATTCTATAACGTCATGTGACGCCAGTGAAACGCAATTTTGATCCGCTGTAGCCAGGATGTGCATATCTACTTGTCTGTTCCACGTTTTGCTGCCGAAGAACATTAAATCTTAAAAAATATTTGAATGTCAATACTTTTTCATCAATAACAAGAAAGTCACCCTCCTCAAATGTTTTTATTTGATGAAATTCCGTCAAATATTGATTTTATTGCGAACAAAAATATTTTCCTATGGGAATTTAACACTTTTTTACTCCTCCCCCACCTATTTTTCCCCCATTTTAAATTCCCATAGGAAAATCTTTTTTTCGCTATAAAATCAATATTTGTTGGAATTTCATCAAACGAAAAGTTTTGGGGAGGGTGACTTTTTTGTTATTGGTAAAAAGGTATTTACATTTACATATTTGCAGGGTACAACACGTTGTCTGTTTGAAAATTTTCAGCTATATAAACGATGCAAAAGCAATATCCTTTTCGATAATATTAAGTTATAGCAAAATTTAAGAATTTTCGTGAAATTTGGTCACATATTGACTTTATTACGAAAAACTGATTTGCCTATCGGAATTTAACATTGGGGAAAAAGAGGAGCTGTGAGAAGAGTAAAAACACCAAAACGTTTTGGAAATTGGCTCCGCAACCTGGCTAAATAGTTGGGAAATGATTTAACAAAAAAAAACAAAAGCTAAGTTGTGAGAATCGGGCCAATATTTCCGAAATTATAAAAAAATCTGCACGTTCAATCTCCATAGACATCTTCACTCTGTGAAGATGTCTATGGGGATTTAACATGGGGAAATTGTTTTTTATGTAATAAAAACAATATTTGACAGAAATTTCACAAAATAAAAAGACGACTCATTCTTATTAAGATAATTATAATAAGTTGTTGTTGGTGTTTAACGACAGCTAAGGTCATTTAAGGCCGGTTCAACGGGTTCGATCCTGTATAAAAAACCTGCTGCATTGGGGAAAAATCCCAAAATTAGAACGGAATATTTACATCGAAAATAAATATATTCAGCCCGGAAATTAGACATGGTGCCATAATGTCCATACCACACCAAAGCCACTTGGCCCCTTCCGCTAAAAGTAATATGATTAGGAATAATCGTATTACTCATATAAGGATATCTAGCCAGATTCAACTCTCACATATAAGGACGCCAAAGACGTACATGAGGGCCCTACCAGTCTCCGGTCAGGATGAATCCCAATCGCATGCTCCCATCTGCCACCCACCTAAAAGACACATCAAGAAGACTACCACCCACTAATTATGATAAGCAAACTGTAATAATTATATTTAATTTGGACACAGGCCGTGAGAACATACATTTATCATTATCAGAACTTATCAAATGAGGGATCGTAGCTAGTTATTTCCCTTTGCAAATCTATTTATAGATATCCGGTTCGATGATGTATTTCAGCGTATATTTCTTAATGAATAGCACAAAAAATAGCTTTACGAACAGAGTAGACCCAGGTCAGACTGCACAGATGTGCAGTCTGACCTGAGTCTACACTGATTGCAATAACAATAATAAGTGTGAAAATGTGAATCTGACAAATAATGCAGTCCCTGATCAGATTGCACAGATATATAGGAAGGATGACATGGATCAGCGCTAGTTGAAAACACTATAATGGCTCCTTTTTACACACAACAATTCAAGCTACAGTCGAACAATAAGGTCCTAACATATACAACTTGAAATAAATGCAAAGGGAGATAACTAGCTACGATCCCTCATATAGCTTTAGTGGCATTGATTGGTTCGTCTTGTATTCGGCCAATGCATAGCGAGTCACCTGATAAATGGAGTTAAATGTACGTCTACATTGAGATAAGAAACGCCCGCCAGTTCATGAGGTTAGTTTTGTACGGTGGCACAGAGGGGACATAGAAATATGTTTTACTATTGCGTGAGCACGCGATAGCTATTGCGTGCGCACGCGATAGCTATTACCATATTGCGTGCGCACGCAATATGGTAATAGCTATCGCGTGCGCACGCAATAGCTATAGCGTGCGCACGCAATAGTAAAACATATTTCCATGTCCCCTCTGTGCCACCGTAGTTTTGACTTGTTGATGACAAAACCGGATTATGATCAGTATAGGTTTTGATAGCTACAACAGTCTACTCAAGTCCTCGCTGTTTAGTAAGGAAACATTGATGATGCATTCTGAAGGAGTTGCAACCACGAGTGAATAACGCGTGCCGTGGTTAACATATCATAATTATCTTAACATGTAGCAACCAGCCGAAAGTCACAGAAATACAAGTTGCCATGAACACAAAAGAAAATCGCATGTAAAGACCTACAACAAAAGAAAATCGCATATAACGGCATTGAGAGGCGAGTTTTCGTTGCTTCCATGGCAATTTCATAGCTGCAAACAGTGTAGTGGCATATCAACATTCTTGAATGGTGATAATAGCTTTGGTAAGGTAGCACAAACTGATCAGGACCTACACTGTTTGCAGTTGTGTTGGGAAAATATTCCTTATGCCTTGAACGGACGTGAAAATCGAGATAAGAAATCTACATTACTAGATCGCCGTTTCTGCAAAATGGATGTTACGGTACGTGTTAATATATAGAGAATAGTAGGTTAGTGCCGTGAATGTGAAAAAATATCTGGCAAGGCTTAGGGAACGGGATGTGCGAGGCTCTGTCGAGCACACCCCGTTTCCGTGACGCGCCAGATATTTTTTCCCATTCACGGCACTAACTTACTGTTCTATTTATCCCGTCAACACATAAAAATAGCTTTAAAATGCAATACAAAAATAACCCCAGCCACCGCACATATTCATACGCAGTGATTAGGTCGTATTGACAGGATATCAAAAATGTTTCAAGGCACCGTGTTTCTCGGCACATACGCACTGTGTTGACGGGATAATATGCAATAAGTTGCCGTATATTTTGATATTTGCTTGATGAAAATGTTAGGAACCATGTGAGTCTATGATTAAAGACGCAGAAATACTTTGAATGAGTAGTTTTTTTGTAAACAAACTTGAAACACCGTTACAGTATTCTGTATTAATGAACTGTGTTCGATGTTTTTGCATGTATTTATTAAGTAGGCAACAATGTTCTTTATATGAGACATCATCTGAGACATGTTCTGGTAAAATAAACATGAATTCACCATTACCCCACGTATTGATTGACATTATTATACATTTTACAGCAGACGTAGTTTTCCAGACTGAAAATCAGGGGCGATAACCGTGTTTCTTTAAAATGTTAATGGACATTACTATTTATTCTCTGTATTTATTTTTTGATGTTCAATGATCATACTGTCGAAATATTATGTTTTCAGGTGACGAACTTAATTAGTATAAATAATTAAAAAATATAATTCCCTCATTTGCGTGTGAAAATAGCCTGATACCACCGCGAGTCACTATCAGTAAAATTAATTTTGCTAAATGATTGAATAGCGGGCACTCGTAAGTTTTAGAACTGGTGGAATAGTTACACAATTATACACTAAGTCTTTAATTCATACAAATAACAGTTTGTGCCATGAGTGAGCATGTACCTTTAAATGTTTAATTCACAAACTAATGTGAATTTCGTTTTCAAACACTGGTGAAGAAACAAGTAAGATATTCAACATTGACGGCCTTATACAATTTTCAAACGCATATGCTGATAAGTGTATAAGCATGCGTTCGTAAAATGTGTCGGGTTATAACATACCATTATTAAAACGTCCTTTAGTTTAGTTTAAACAATATGAATTTCATATAGAATGAACACATGTCATGTATACACGTTAGTACGGAAGCCCATTAGGGCCACTTCACCTTTTTTTAATTTCCATTTATTCAAGATGTTTTCTTGAATTTTCAAGTTCTTTTCTTGAATTTTCAAGAAAAGATCTTGAAAATTCAAGAAAAGAACTTGAAAATTCAAGAAAACATATTGAAAACAAGATGTTTTATTGAAATTTTCAAGTTCTTTTCTTGAATTTTCAAGATCTAGATCTTGAAAATTCAAGAAAAGAAAAAAGAGCTTGAAAATTCAAGAAAAGAACTTCAAAATTCAAGAAAACATCTTGAATAAATGGAAATTAAAAAAAAGTGAAGTGGCCCTAATGGGCTTCCGTACGTTAGTGTCGCAGGATTGAGGAGAAAGAAACTACTATTGTATAATACATATTTCCCTTGAAAGTTTCCTATCTCTTTGACCTGTTATTTCAGTGATTATTTTGAACGATTCTATTGTCGTGTACGTTCAATGGTTGTCTAATTGTTACACCACACACCGCGCATACGGAGTGTCATTGTTCGCTCGTGTGCAAGTGTGTATTATATAATTATGCATGCTCCGTATGGCAAGCCAAGTGAACGATACTGGCCCTCGCTAACGCTCGCTACGAAATTAATTTATTAAAAATCCAATATATGAACTATAACTATAACATGTATTTGATACTTAAATATTTCATATATGACGCTTCTGAATACGGTGACGATCAGCTAACGCCCAAATTAATACATTAAGCACCAGTCCATGTGACACGCACAGCATTCGTATCAGTGTTACTTATATGCTAGTGCAACTACGTCCGGTGAATGGTTGCCTACGTCCGGTGAATAGTTGCCTACGTCCGGTGAATGGTTGCCTACGTCCGGTGAATGGTTGCCTAATTGTTCCACCACGCACCACGCATACGGATTGTCATTGTTTTCACTCGTGTGCAAAAATATACCCATAGTAGTACATGCTACCCAGTGATATACCGTGATCATGGAGGGATTTATTTCCTTGAAGGAAATATTTCCCCCTAGACTTTCGCGAGACGTAATTGACGTCACGGTTTGACGTCAATTTCTGCGAAGGAACAATTCATACGCTGACGTAGAAATTGTCAATTTTGAAAACGTTATAAGCTGGTCTAAGAGCAAATTTCACATTTTTTCGAAGAGCATGTAATATACAATTTATTTCACAATCATTAAGAAATGCCGGATTTATTTCCCGAGGCATCTGAAAATCCGCACCAGTTTCTTTGTCGGATTTACAGATGTCAAGGGAAATACATCCGGTATTTCAAAATGGTAGTTGAATAAACTATATGTGTGTAGAAAATATAAAATATACGACGAGCAGCAAATATTTGAGGTTGCTTTAAACAACCCGCAAACTACTTATTATATGCCAAACACTAGTATACGTGTGTCAATATATATAACCCCATTATAATGCCATATTGCTATAAACGAATACGTTTATGTACCATGCATAGTCACATAACCATATCCTCGAAATACCTTTGTGTCTACTCTCCCACACGGTATACTTAAACCTAGGCTTTATTATTATTTATGATTTTTATTTTATTACTTGTGCGTATGTCCTAAACGGCAGACTGATAGTGAGAAGAACTACGTGCAATTACTTAGTATGGTACTGCAAAGCCTTCTGAGTGCATTGTGCGTATGTCCTAAACGGCAGACTGATAGTGAGAAGAACTACGTGCAAATACTTAGTATGGTACTGCAAAGCCTTCTGAGTGCATGCTCCGGGTGCATGCTCGGGGTTGGCGATTTCGAGAGGACAAAGCTCAGCTTTGGTCGGTCGAACTTGCTGATGTCGATCGTGGGAACGGACCGTGCGCTCTGAGAGCTGGATATCACGGTACGGATCAGTCTATGCATTAGCGCAGACTTATCATACACAATGTACTCTCGAAATCTATAAACCATAACTATTGTGTCCATAATGAATTATATAATTACATGCATACCAGTTGCAAATGGTCAAAATAGTCGAAGATCTGTCACATTCAGTCTGCCGGAAAGGAACACGATGAATGGTCAAAGGGAAGCACATGTAACTACTGTCAGTTCCACGTTTTTCTGCCGACGAACGAACTTTTAACAAAAAAGTTACCCTCCCCAAAATTCGTTTTATGAAATTCCGTCAAATATTGATTTTATTGCGAAAAAATGGGGAGTCAATTTCCAAAACATTTTACCTGAAAATGATGTAACTAAGAAAACAAAAGTTAGATTTTGAAAATAGGTCCCATAGGAAAATCGTAATTTGATGGAATTTCATCAAAACACTTTTTTTGGGGAGGGTGACTTTTTTGTTATTGATAAAAAAGTACTTACTTTTAAATATTTTTTAGATTGAATGTGTTTAATAGCCAAACGTTCGTCGGCAGCAAAACGTGGAACAGACATGGTATTCACATCGTGGGCCAAAGTATAATGCAAATGCATTATAGATTTGGCACTCATGTTGAGTATGCATGTATTTACTAGTGAATCAATACATACTTCACCACTGTTTGTCGTCTTGTGATACATATTTTGTTGTATTATATTGTATGCTCAAGGGCCAGTATGCCTATTGCTGAATAAACATTACCATATAATTATGATAATATCAGTGCAAATTACCGTACAAAACACAATAGCTTAAATACCCTATGCTTATACAGGAGCGCCGGAAGCATCATAAGATTGGTCCGGCGAATCTACTAGGTGCCATCGCTACCCACACAAAGTGTATGTTGTTCCCACTCAGTAGAACCGTCTCGCCGAGACGGTTCAACTGAGTGGTAACAACATACACTTTTATGAGAAATGAGAAACATTGCTGAACAAATATTAAAATTCCTGACATTGTTATTTGGTATATATGAATTCCGAATATTTAAAAAAAAACATAGTTTTGCCACAGTTATTGGTCTGTTATATGTACACATATATGTCTCCCCCCCACACACACACATAAACCACATCCTAACGTCACCGATCAAGCCGGCAGATTACTTAATGTTCACGCCATTATGCTCACGGCCAGATGTCATTTCAGGTCACGTGGCTGCTCGTCATCACAACAGTGGCGACATCTAGCGGTTTCCTGTTCGACACCGACTGTCCGGCACCTGCGCCATGCACGTGCTCGCCGAACTACATCTACTGCCAATCCAAACATTTCATGGACATGCCCAGGTTCAAAAATACGTCCACGCAAATGACTCGAACCTGGTACCTTCATCTGGAGTCGAACTCAATCTCCGCGCTGCCCGCCAACACGTTTGTGAACCTTACAACTGTGAGCGATGGACACAAAATATACATCAGCCTTGATAACAACAACTTAACTGACGCTGCGTTCGACAGAAATGCGTTCAACGGAATAGACAAGATGGTTTACTATTTAAACGTGGATTATAATAAGTTGACGCATCTTCCAGCGGCGTTTGCCAAGCTGACCAATCTGAATTCGTTACACATTCAAAATAACCGCCTGATGACGTTGGACACACACGTGATGCTATATATAGGGCATACGTTACAGCATTTGTACGTTTCACTGACCAATTTGGCTTCGTGGCCAAATACACTTCAATTCCTACGTGCACTGGAATACTTGTATGTCTATGATTACAAACACGTGATTCCGTATGACGCGTTCCAAGGCTTCCTGTCAACTTTACAAGTCCTGGAATTCCACAACACCGTGTTTACACAGTTACCTGATGCTGTGTGTAGTCTGGGGCACGTGGATACACTGACAATAGCGGGAGACATCAACTACACAAGCGGTGTACACGTGAAGTGTTTCCCCTCAATGACGTCAGTCACAAAACTAGTTTTTCAAAACGTTAAACTAGAAAGTTTTCCAGAAGTATTCGATACGTTCCCGAGTCTTCAAAATTTAAAAATAGAACGCAGTGACGTCAGCTTTATCGACGGATCGGAACTACCAATCAACACAGCGCTTACACAGTTTCAAGTGTCCTATTGCAATCTGACGTCATTTCCGGGAGCTATAAATAGATTTCATCAATTACGGTCATGTAACTTGCACAATAATCAAATACACACGCTGGAGCGCTACAGCATCGGTAACTACCAATATCTAACAGTGTTGAACCTAAACTACAACCCCACCATCTTTATTTCTCACAACACTTTTGATAACTTGCCTGCATTACAATATATCTACCTAAGGGGAACGAAATTGGTCACAGTTCCACAGGCGGTTGAAACGCTACCTGGACTTGTACACATGGACATGCGAAACAACGGGATCCTGTGCCATTGCAACCTCGGCTGGCTACAGCAATTGGTGTCCAACACGTCTCTGACCATTTTGGGGACGTGTGCAAATTCGAGAGAGTATATCGTGAACTATCTTTACAATAATGTGACGGCGTCATGTCCATGAATTGTCATGCACATCGACACGAATAAAACAAGATGAATCCGCCAATTTCCATTGTCTATAATATAACCAGTTATGAGTTTTAATAATTTTACGTTTACCTCGTTCATTTTAGTGAAATTGTGTTCTATCGTCAAAAGTAAATGACTACTGTCTGTTTCACGAAAGCTGCCCAAATTTTACGGCCATATAAACAATTCAAAAACAATTTTTTTTTCGATAATATTAAATAAAAGGAAAATTTAAGAATGAACCTTCTTTTATTTCGTGAAATTCGGTCAAATATTGATTTTATTGCGAAAAAACAATTTCCTCATGTTAAATCCCCATAGACATGGAGATTTATTTTTTTTTAATTTCAGAAATACTGCACCGATTTTTAAAATTTATCTTTTGTTTTCTTAGTTAGATCATTTCGAAGCTATCTAACCAGGTTTCCGAGTCAATTTCCATTTTTTTTTTTTTTTTTTTTTTTTTTTTTTTTTTTCGTTTTTTGACTCCTCCCACAACTCCTCTACCTCTTTTTCCCCCATGTTAAATTCCCATAGACAAATAAATTTTTCGTAATAAAACCAATATTTGACAAAATTTCACGAAATAAAAAGAAGGCTCATTCTTCAATTTTCCTTTAATTTAATATTATCGAAAAAAAATATTGTTTTTGAATTGTTTATATGGCCGTAAAATTTGGGCAGCTTTCGTGAAACAGACAGTCTGCTACTAGTAACACCGGGTGTTTGCGAATATTTCACAAAATAAACACGAATGGCAATGCGTCATGAATTGTATCGAAACGCATAACTTTCCAAAAGTTCTACACGAATGCTGATGGTTGAAACACACAGTCTTCATAATCATCCCGGTGACGGTTATTATGAACGTGCAAGGAAATATTGCTTACATGTACGATTTACCCGTATGTTCATAACTAAAAAATGTGTTCATAGAACACGGATGTCCCACATACCGCTTAGATAGTAAACGAGGCAAAATTCTAAGACTAAAAGTGGGAGATACTCCATGACCCGGTAGTCGAATAAAAAATGGAAATAAATTGTGCACATCTACTCGTCATAAAGAAGCTACATTCCAAGTTTCAGGTATGTAGCTATACGGTTTAAAAGTAGTACGAGTTGCAATGCAAAATTGGGAAGTCGAAAAGGGGGAGATAATCCATGACCCGGGGGTCAAATAAAAAACTTAAATGAAAAGTCATGCAGAGCATGATGTTATTAGCCGATCAAATCAGGGTTCAATATATGTCCACATTTTAGTAGTTACGGAATCTCAGGGAAAAGTGAGAGAAGTGTTGATTTCCTCCCCAACCAAATTCTCCTAGTTATATTTAGCTATCATTAATATCTGATCATAGCAGTACTTATGGTAGTCAAATGTAAACAATATTATTCCAGTTGAAATAATTAACCTTTGACTATAGATGAATGCGCTTAGCATTACACAAATATGGAGCAGCAAGTCAACCGAAATCTCATAAATACCCGATTTGTGGCGGCCATCTTGAAAACATGATAAGTATATACTAAATATTAGTGTAGTTTACGTAAATTCTTTAATATATCCATCAGAAATGTTTTTTAACAACTTACACCAATTTCCAAGTTAAGGACCATGACCTATTGGCTCATATATTGGCAATTTTAGACTTCCGTCAAGCATAAAGTTCAATGACCTTGAAATGACCTTCAACTTGGTTTAAAAAATGGCACCCGGATTTTTTGGAAACCTTATACATTCAAGTTTATAAAGACACCGGGTGCCATAAATTAACACGAGGTGCCGGAATCTTATATATATACCTACAATTGCCCCTGGACTAGAAGGCAAACCGCCTAACTTTAGTGTTTATTTATAGCCAAATTGCAAACCGCCTAACTTTAGTTTACCGAACTCTTGTAGTGAAAACGTTTATTTATAGCCAAATTGTGTTATTTCGCTATATTTAAAGTTTTCAACAGAGATAATGGCCAAAAATGAAAAATTATCCGATTGATGTAATTTGGAAATGATACAACAAATTTAGCATTTGTAGATTATCGAATATAGGAGAAAAGGGTCGTTACAAACGTTTTCACAAACCAATGTATAACCAATATATAGCCGATCTATACATAGATCGGCTAATAATAAACTTTGCGCATCTACGCATCATAAGTAAGCTACACACCAAGTGTCGAGTCTGCAGCTAGTACAGTTTAAACGTTTTACAAGTTACACGTTTGGTAACGGACGGACGGGACATACGGGACGGACGGACAAGGGTAGCACTAAATACCCCCTCCACTATCGTGGTGGGGCATAAAACATATCAGGAGGATACTAACGTTATGATATGAACGTTGCTTGATCGACCGATGTATTGATTGGTTGCTTCATTGGAGCATGACGTGCGTTCAACAACAACGCCATCTGCATATGGTAATGAATCTGAATGTTGGAGAACTGAACAGTCAGCGCTAACGTTACAATAGCATAATAAAAACGTTCATCACTGAGAACTATAGTGTCCTAATCCGATACTATTAGCCTTACTGTACTAGATCATGTGATATCATGTGTGAATCCAAAGTAATATTAACATCATGATATGAGTCCATAGATAAGATACGCATATCCCCATTCTCTAGAAGACCACGAAACGGGAAATTTATAAATTTATAAAATATTAAAATAGTAACATCGTTGTGCTAATGCTGTTAGTTGACATGCACGTGTCCATTGAGCACTGGACGCGCAAATTTGGTTTTATGCAAGCTAGGATCAAGTCAGACTAGACTAGTTCAGTTATCCAATCTAGAATCTAGATCAACAACAATAGTTCGCGTCCAGGAAACATGGAAACGTTATATCGGTCTTATTCGGACGAGAATGCTATGCCATGCCTATGCTGGCGACAGAATACACAGGTCCCTGGAAATGAAGTCAAATGCTCTGCCATTATGCTATCAAGCCATCTCACCAGATCCAACAATTATATTCTTTATAAGGGCACAACAACTGGATCCGAAATTATATCAAACCAGCTGTTTATAGGACCAATAGAGGCCATCCATTTAGCACGGTTGATATGACAGGACTGGTGCATTCATGTATCGTAATGGCATTACGCAAAACTGAAGGAGTGTATTGCGTATCGAATAATTATTTTTCTCACTACCATAATTCCACCTGGCAAAACCTTGCTGTTATATACTGTATTGACACCATGAACACTGTGGCAATACAAATAACGTTCATCAATGCATGTGCCAACTTTCATTCAAGTTCGATGTGTTGTTAGAAAGATGATCAAGTGACACTGCTTATTTATCCACCCTCGTATCATTGCAAAACAGACATACTCCCACACGGAGTGAAGTACATACTAAGATGCAAGTGTTGGTTTTCAAATTTGAACATTGGTTTTTAAATTTGAACAGTCTACATATGAAATTGTTCTTATATATATTGACGTTGCTCATAATTTTCGCCAACCTATTTATAAGACTAGTCTATACAGTCTATACGGACGGTGTATGCTATGTCGTGATGATCAGTCTCAGAAAGTGCATGTTGCTCATGGATTACACACACTGGTTACGCACATGCTTGTATAATTCCACCGGTCGTCGTGACATTTTCTGACGTCATTAGGGCGCTAACAGATAATTAAGTCAATAATTGCGTACTTTTCGTTGAGTGATTATAAAATAAGCCAAATGGAAAATGTTATTTGTTAACCAAAAACAGTCAAAACTTTACATTCATATTCAATTTGGCTATTTGGCTATATATTTATATTTATTTTGGCCAAGATTTGTAAAATTAAATTGTTAATGAATTGGAAAACTACGCTATTGGCACGGAAATCCCACCATTGACAAAAATGTTTAAACAAGTTGGCTTCATTGTTCGGCATTCAATACAAGACGGGGATTTGTTGTGCGACTATAGGCTTATTACCTTAATTGCCATTCTTTCTTTACAGGAGCAGTGACTCTTATCTTACGTCGGTATATAATGCTACGGTAGGGTCATAGTAAATCGGACACCCTAGGAGGTCCATAATGTGTGTCACTTAGATAGGTGTCACTGTAGATATCAGGCATTTGATCATTCAAAGCCATATGTGTGTGCTATCCGATCAAGAACATACATTATGACGTGAGATAAATTACCAAGAAACTCATTAAACAAGTGATCTTGTTTTCTTGGTGTCCGGTTTAGAGGGGTTCCACTGTATAATATTGTCATCAACAGTCAGTGGTAGTATTTTCCAAACAATGATAGTGTTCAAGCATATGACATGTAGAGAACAATAAATCACCAGTAGCCTATTTCACCAACATTGCAAAGTATACTTATCTAGCAAAGTATACATTGAGGGAGAAATGTTCAATTTAAGGATAAATTTATTAATTTTTATTATACTGAATGTATTACATTATCACAGCCTTTATGGCTGTGATAATGTAATACATTCAGTATAATACTTCTGCATACTTTTGATCATCAATTATATGCAGTCGTTAGTTCTATATCAAATAATGCATAATTGATTACTCCCTCAAAGTATACTTTGCTCGATAAGTATACTTTGCAATTTTGATGAAATCGGCTACAGAGTAACCGGTGATATACATAATATACATCATTACTATTGTTAGCTCCCTTGCAAATATGTAACTTCAATAGAGAATAGTAGGTTAGTGCCGTGAATGGGAAAAAATATCCGGCAAGGCTCAAGAATTTCTTTATTTCTCATCAGAAGTATATGTTGTGACCACTCATTCGAACCGTCTCGCCGAGACGGTTCAAATGAGTGGTCACAACATATACTTTGGTTCAGAAATAAAGAAAATAGATAGAGAATAGTAGGTTAGTGCCGTGAATGGGAAAAAATATCTGGCAAGGCTCAGGAAACGGGATGGGCGAGGCTCTGCCGAGCACATCCCGTTTCCGTGCCGCGCCAGATATTTTTTTCCATTCACGGCACTAACCTACTATTCTATTTATCCCGTGAACACCTACAAATGGCTGTAAAATGCAAAAATAGTATTGACTGGATATCAAAAATGTTTCACGGCACCGTGTTTCACGGCACGTACGCACTGTGTTGACGGGATAAATTAGTATAGTAAGGTACCGAGTTCTATCATGCTAAAGGTGAATGCCCACTCAGTAAGCACAACAAGTTCTTTACAGGAATTAAATAAGTGTATAATTGTGTCACTATTCCACCAGTTCTAAAAATTACGAGTGCCCTCTATACAAATATAAACATTTAGTAATATTTATTTTACTGATAGTGACTCGCGGTGGTATCAGGTTATTTTCAGATGCATATGAGGCATGATATTCTTTTAATTATTTATACTAATTAAATGTGTTAACATTTTAAGTAAATACAGTTATCGCCCCTGATATCAGTGTGGAAAGCTACGTCTGATATAAAATGTATAATAATAATGCCAATCAATACGTGGGGTAATAGTGTATAGCGGGCACTCGTAAATTTTAGAACTGGTGGAATAATGACAGACTTATACACTTATTTAATTCCTATAAAGAATAGTTTGTGCCTACTGAGTGGGCATGTACCTTTAACGGATGCTTCAGCTGACCTCATAATTATATTAGAAGACATTGACATTGAAATTATTTTGAAGAAAAAAGTGATAAAAGTGAAAGTGAATGGGCTTAACGTCCCACCAACATCCAGGGCCATATAGACCACAGTTTAAAGTCTCATCCGACAGACAAGTAGGATGGAAATACTATGAAAGTATTGTTGATGCCTAAGGCGAGGCTTGAACCCACAACCTCCAGATTGGCAGTTATGTGGCCAGGCCCGTACGCAGAGGGGTGCGACGGGTGCGTACGCACCCCCCTTAACCCTTTCACTCTTAACCCGCATGTCTGTATAGTGGTATTTTCAAACAGTGTAGATCCAGATGAGCCGGCTCGTAGCGAGCCGTCTCATTAGGATCTGCACTTTTTGCAATTAATTTTCATAATTTTGAGAACAAAAACACCCCATGTTCATAAATGGACTGGTCTGAAAATTATTTTGTGATGATTTAGATTGGTTGCAAAATTAACGAATCGAAATCCATTCCAGTTACTTAGGGGTAAACGGGTTAATCTGCCGAAAATAGGGTGTCAAGCTGAAAAATGAGTGCATCTACATCTAATTTACATAATTTCAAAATGGCCGCCAATGAAAATATATGTTCTTATCTCGACTTCTGCATACAATATTTAGGTGTTTTAAAGATCTGCAATTTAGTAGAATGAGCCCAGGAATTGCAATTTCATAAATAAATTATCTTTTGCTCAAAATCCAATATGGCAGCCAAAAGACATCCAAGATGGCCACCGCCACACCGAAAAAACACAAATATCACCATCATTGTGAAAATACTGCTACTAGGGACATAAATAAGGACTGTATTCATGTTTCAACAATGACGAATGTAATGGAACACATATTATTGCAATTTAATCATTGTCTTAGGGTAAAATCCAATATGGCCGCCATAACAATAATAACATATACACAAATTGGTAAAAATACTATATTTGATGCTACCAGGCACACACCGGGCTGTGACAGATGTAGGCCTATGTCTATTCAAACTTTGGAGTATTTACCCATGTTTTTTTTAGTATAGGGCCAATGTACACAACTTCATCAATAATATGATTTGGTGGTTTGGTTGAGACGTCTGGAATTTCAAAATGGTTTTCCAAATCGTGACTTTTTCATATATCGGCAAATGATATTGGTGCCTATATTCATGTTTGCGATGCAAACATGTCACATGGCACAAGACATTTAATTCGCGTTGAAGTCCAAGATGGGAGCCGCTACCATATGGAGGGAGAGCCCAAAAACAAGTGTCTGGATCTCATGTCAGCATCTACAACAACAACAACAAATAAGTGTCTGCTATTGTGCAAGGATTTTCAGGTAATTAGCCATGTAATATCCACTTTTATGAGCTAATAACAAACTTGTGAATAGTTCCAACTCATTAACTACAAATTGCTTCTTCGTCTGTTGTTTTGAAACCTCTAAATGCTGAATATAATTGATGTGTATATTGCCCATACTCGGATGGTACCAGTACTCGGATTTATCTGTCCCGTCCCCCACCCTGGAGAAGAAATTAAAAGCAGTTCTAGGCCCACCACCCCTGCCAAATTATTTTGTGAATGCCGACATAATCATTTTTCGACCCCTCGATTGCCTATACTCGGACGGTACCATATCTCTCGGACACCCATGTGACTCTACCATATTGTCAACATTTCCAGTTTGGACCATAGTGAATAAATTAAATACGATTAGGTCCAGGTCCCAAATAACAAGAATAAATGTGTTCATAAAGGTAAATTCATTTCCAGTTACACCATGAGGACAGCACCTCCTTAGACTACCTGCAGGACTGGTACTCAGATACACAGCGTCGAGATGCGAGCCAAAAAGTCTGCATGACCAGCACCTGTCTCCATTCCGTGACAAGGAACATGTAGTCTCATTTACTCTCACTTGACATGTGCATAGTTGCTGTTGATGTTGTATATTGATGGCACACCCTCTGAAAATTATCATCTTATACCATTATGAAGCGATACCAATCGACAAAAAAAATTTATGCCACATTTCCACCCTAAGTGATGCTTCCTCTAGACTAATATGGCCGCCAAGAAATCAAGTTACTGAAGATATTAAGTAATAAATAAAACGTTACCGACTAATTGAGTATGACAGGACTATTTTAGTGTGTCAGCTACCCAATAGCAAATACTTTTGCTGTATAACCGTAGTATTACATTATATACTTGCTATCGGACGTGGACATTTTGACCATTTTGTGTTACATATATGCAACTGTTCAATAAGTAAAGCCCTGTTCAAAGTTGTCTGTGATCCCAAGAATAATGATGCAATAACCATTGCTTGTCATAGTAGGCGACCAGGAGTGTTATGTTGATAACTTATTGTATTGGTTTAGTAGAGGACCTGGCGCCAGATCAGCATATATTGTAAAGTTAGGTATGAAAATTCAGCGTTGAATATATTCTCTTTTCCCTTCCAGATATATATATGGTTATATCCAGTCACCCGTTTGAATGGCACTAACTTGTTTAAAGACGTTAACCACAATCCAATCGGAAATTGACTGAATGCTACATAGCAGTTGCATTATACCAATCTAATATATTTTCATGCTTTCAGATCATGAGAGACGTCAGACGTGCTGCAATCTGGTGTAGATGGTCAACCGTAGTGTGCAGGGGCGTCTATGCCAGACTTCATCAAATAATAGTATATGGCTAATACATTTCACATTTACTAACAATTAGACTACTAACCCAGCCAGCGTAACCCACAACAACCATGACTCAACCAACGGGTGCTGAGCTATCTAAATGGTCGCTTTGTGTCATATGCCAGGAAAAGACAAACCAACCCTTGGTGGACCCAGCAAAACGTAGAAACACCAGTCAACCAAAGGGTTACGGAACACTTGCTAGAAACCTGACGCAGTTGCATAGTTTACCTTTACCTTTACACATACAACTGTCTCGCTTAGATGATGGAACTGGCATTGAAGAAACATTCACTAAGTATGAAGCTAAATGGCATAAATCATGTTACGATACTTACAACAGCACTACTGTAAAACGTGCAACGAAGACGAAAGCGGATAAACCCCATATTGATAAAATCTCACATGTGAAGCAGAGGCTACGTAACACGTTTGCCACATCCACTGAAACAAGTGAATTAGTGCCACAGCGAATATGTTTCTTTTGTGATGTAATAATAGAAAAAGGCTTCCACAAAACAGCCATGCTGAATGTAGACAAACATGTGCGCAAAATGGCAACATCATTAAGAGACACACGGTTACTTGTTATCTTCTGGTGACATCAGTCTGCGATGCAATTTATCACAATAAGTGTATGCCAGAGTTGTATACAAGATACAGGTCATTCACACACAGTCATGAACAAACATGTAAAAGTGAAGACATCAGACCAGAATCTGTAGCACTTGCAGGACTGATAGCGCATATTGAGGATGTTGCATACAATGGTAGTGCTGACGGAAGTCACATATTCAAACTGTCTGAATTAGTAAAATTGTATAAGGATCGCCTTGTGCAGGTTGGAGGTGACATATCACATCGCATTAATCCAACTAGGCTAAAAGAACAGATCCTTTCACATATGCCTGGTCTAGAGGCAAATAACACAAACTATGAGGTTATCTTTTCATTCAAGTCTGATGTTGGAGATGCATTGTTGTTGGCACGTCAAGCAAGAAAGACTCTGATGATGATGCTGTTGTACAAAAATAGTGCGCAGAGAAATGTTAGATATAGAGTACAAATTCAATGGGTCGCTGGATGATGACATATATGATAACACTCCTAAATCACTGATTGCATTAGTGCATATGATTCTAGCGGGAACAAACATTAAAACTCAAACAGAAAACCATGATGATGTAAACGATGCAGTTTTAAGCTTAACCCAACTTCTTGTGTTTAACTCGCTAAAACAAGGTAGAAAGGGCACTCAGTTTGTTCGACACAATAAAGACAGAGAAACATCCCTTCCCATATACCTGGGTTTAAAGGTACATAGCAAAACATGCAGTCGTGAGTTAGTTGATGTTCTTTTTGAGAAAGGGTTGTCAATTTCATATGACAGACTATTGCACATGTCTACAGATGTAGCAAACAAAGTTATTAACATATCTGAGTCAGATAAAGTTGTGTGCCCTACGCTACTCAGACATGATCTATACACAACTGGGAATTTGGACAATATAGACCATAACCCCTCATCAACATCAGCCAAGGATGAATTCCACGGCACAGCAATATCTATGACACAGCATGTTTCGTACGACAATAATGGTACTCAACATCATAGTTCGGCTACCGCTGACATGCCAAACTACAAAACCATCGCCTCTTCCTGAGATATAAATAACTGTGCCCCCAGCAGCCTTACCAGGTGAAATCCCTTCGCCGCCAGTGACAGTCGGCTGTGCTGCTCCAGACACCACATTGACAGACTCAGATGAAACTCATACTTTGTGGGCAACCAAAGTAAATGAACTATTGAAAAAGGAAAAGCTGGAGGCAGACGATAACATTTCGTGGTCAGCCCACTTTGCTAGCATGTAAAATGCAGTTTCTCGCCCTCCTGCGATTACAGGTATGCTACCATTATTCCGCGACAGTGCTCATTCACTTGCAATGGTTAAACATGGCATGAACCTCATCAAACAGGCAACTGGACATGTCAATCCTTGTCAAGTTCCAGTACTCACTGTGGATCAGCCACTGTACGCCCTTGCCAAGGAAATACAGTGGGCATGGCCTATTGATTTTGGTGAGGACACGTATGTAATACTAATGGGAGGACTCCATATTGAAATGAATTTGTTGAAGGCCATTGGAGACTGGTTAGATGGTTGTGGTTGGAAAGAAGTAATGGCAGCGGCTAATGTTACAACAGAGGGTAGGGCAGACAACATACAGAAGGGATCAAACACGTCACGAGGCCAGTGGGCCCATCAGGTTAGAGCAGCTTCCCTTACAATATTGCGTATTCAAGCATACCATGCATATGAGGAAGCCACACAACAGAACATAATGACATTTCCTGAATGGTGTCAGAAGATGGAAGCAAACCATCCTCAGTTTTGCTATTGGAGCACAACTCTGAGAATGTTGACCCTGTTTCTCCAATTCCTCAAATCTCAACGTGAGGCAGATTTCAGTATGTATGTTGAAACACTTGTCAAAATTGACTCTTGGCTGTTCGCATTAGATCATTATCATTATGCCAGATGGCTTACTGTGCATGTTCGAGACCTGGTACAGCTACAACTAGAAAACCCAAGGACATACAATGAGTTCATGAAAGGGAATTTTGTCACACAGAAATCGGTTCACAGGTTCTCCGCACTTGCTCATGACCAAATACACGAGCAGTTGAATGCCATGGTCAAAGGTGATGGAGGTGTAAAAGGCATAACAGAAAATGAATCGGCGCTAATGCGATGGATGGTTGCAGGACCAGAAATAGCCAGAATGCTGAGTGAGTATGAAACAAAGTATTCACCAAATAAAAAGGCTGCTGATCGGCACCATGAGCAACTACCAAGCAGTCAGGTAGCATTTGCAATGGCAGTCAGAGATACGTTGAATGTGATGGAAGACATGGGCAACCCCTTTAATGATGACAGTGGTGAATTGGTCACTCTGGATACAAAGTTCATTATGTCAGAGCAAGTGGTACATGATGTGCGAATAGTGGAGGATCTAGGGAGAACACAGTATCAGACATTTGTTGAAGAACGTATCACTGGTTCGTTAAAGTCTGTACATGATACAATTACCAGAAACAATCTGACATTGTTCAGTTCTGGCCAGCGCAAATCAGCGTCCAAATCCAAACTGAAAGTGACAAGCATGAAAAAAGATATACAGCTGTTTTCACGAATGTATATTTCCTGCCAGGCCAGAGACGACGATATTGACTCATTCTTTCAGTATGAGAACCATGCCTGGCCACCATCCCTTGCTGTTAACAACATGATGCGACAAGGCACCAAATCAGACCTGATGGCATGTATTGATGGAGTCGCACCACATTCAAAGCAAGCCCCGGAAGTAGAGGTAGCAATAGTTGATGGTGCTGCAGTGGTCCACAAGCTGGACCCTAAAATAAATAAAAGCAATGAGAAAATACAAACATTCCAGGACTATGCACATACAATGTTTGCTCCATATATCCATATATATCATGAAATTAACAGATAATGTGGCCAGAGTTGATATCGTATGGGACAGCTATAATGCTGACAGTCTAAAGTCATATACGAGACATTCTCGCGGTATTGGGCAATCCCTTCGCATCACAAGCAGAAGCATTGATTCCACCGACGTGGAACTCATTTCTTCGCGTTGATACAAACAAAGAAGGATTATTCAAGTTCCTGGCAAATACGTTGATGTCGACTTCATTACCAGATGATAAACTTATCATAACAACGTATGAGGAAACTGTATTATCAAATACAGAATTTGATGTAGGAAGTATACAGCCATGTACACACGAGGAGGCGGATTACCGCATGCTTCTCCATGCATACAATGCATACCAGCAGGGTAACAGGAAAATACTTATCATCGCAACAGACACAGACGTTGTTGTATTAGCTGTCGCAACTGCAAGTATACTTGACGGTTGTGAACTGTGGGTGGCTTTTGGCCATGGAGCAAACTTTCGGTATATACCTGCGCATACCATCGCTATTCACATAGGAGAGCAACGGGCAAAGAATTTACTTGTACTGCATGCTATATCTGGGTGTGACACCGTCTCTGCGTTCTGTGGGATAGAGAAGATTTGGCCAATATTCAGCAACCTATCAACCGCACCGAGCCATATAACAGATGAGGACATGAGTGAAATAGAACGTTTTGTCATTGTTCTCTACAGCAAAACATCACAATTGCATAAGGTGAATGAAGCCCGAAAACAGCTATGGGATTCGGCAGATAGAGAACATCCCACCAATCAAATCTGTTTTGCTTCAACATCCCAAAAGGGCTGTGTACCAGGCAGGCCACATTTGGGGACAGGCTCTCATTGCTAGTCCGACCCTGTCGTCGCCAGTAGACAGGGGATGGGAAATGAAGAACAACCAATGGTGCCCTGTATGGAGCACACTTCCGGAGGCTTCGAGGGGTTGTCGGGAATTAATTAAATGTAACTATAAAGCCAATTGCAGGGGGCGTTGTAAATGCCACAAAGCCAGTCTCAAATGCACACATCTGTGTTTCCGTGCCGGACAGTGTAACTAGATTGTTGTACTTCAATTATATCACTGGGGATATATATATGTGTCACAGACACACACATATATATCGAGGTGTCAAATGCATAATTATGGCATAAACCATTGTTTAAAGCTTAATCCAGGATTTTGACAAACACATCTTAGTTTCAATAATCACAAATCCTGGCTTTTGTCAGACCCTGGTTTATGCAATTATTGTGACATTGGCTACTGGAGATACAATCTGAAAGCTCTTCGAGATTAGTTGGTACCATGCACAATAAGTAGGGAATTACGGTGTACATCGTACAATAATTAGTCATTGAGATTGTAATGTGTATATACTTGTATTTTTCAGTGTTTGCACATGTCTAAGAATGAAGATGCGCTGTATTGTATGTCGTCAACGTATGTGTATATAATAATGCACCTGTACTACTAATACTCTGATATAGATATTAAGATGGATTTAAAAATCTCATTAGGGACAGCTGTTTTGTGGTTTTTAAGTGGCACGTTGTGCCATATTAATTATGTAACTCTGTACATCTATCTGTCTATGTCTAACTGACTGCAGTAGTAAAGAAAATACAATTCCACATACTGTGTCAAATGTCTGTGTAATTTAGTAATTATAAATGTATATCTGAGTTGAGGAATGTTATGGTGCTGACAGCAGCAATAGATGCGTGAAAATGTGTTCATCTCTGACAGATAGTGTTAAAACTGTGATAAGATAAAACAATACATATAAGGGGATATTTACAATACAGTAGCAATGGTCATATTTAATTAAATGACAACAAATTATTTAGCCTACCATGTTCAATTACCAACAACGTAATATTAATGCTTGATAATTTCCAATTATCAGTGTTTTTGGTGGCCATATTGGATTTATGCAAAATATTAGCCCTCAAATTATTTTGTAATACGTATTAGTATATTCATTGAGTCTCAAAAATAAATTTCAGCATTTCAGATCATTCTAAATGGATGTGTAGAAGTCAAGATATAAAGATATGTTTTATCATGGCGGCCATTTTGAAATTACGCAAATTACGCAAATTAAAAGTGGATGCACTCATTTTTAAGCTTGACACCCTATTTTTTTGGAATTAGCACATCATAAACTACATATAGCCAAAGTTTTATACTTTCTGCCAGAAGTGAACATCTTTTTTTACATATTTGCCCCACTATTATTAGCCATTCGCGCCGTCGATAACGCACCTCCTAAAATAATTCCTGCGTACGGGCCTGGCCTAGGCGATAATCCATCCCATCTGTGGTTTGAAGAACATTAATATGTATGTGCGTCACTATGTTTAAAAAGACAATACGGAATATTTATAATTTGACACACCATTAACGGTGTGGCTGTTTCTTTAGAATGTAATTGTACAACTATACTTCGGGTAATTACATACAAATTATTTATACTATGCATAACGTCACCGCTCTTAAATACTGCATAGTGTATTGTCTATACTACAATTCATATATTAGTGTGACTTTGACGTTCGGCAGATAGTTTGTGTCTGGAGTTATATGTCCTATGTTTATCGTTAGGCAAGGTAAGTACTACTGTAACAGTGCAATTTGGTCAAATATTGATTTTAAATTTATTTGTCTATGGGAATTTCACATGGGGGAAAACGAGGTGGAGGAGCTGCGGGATGAGCCAAAAAAACGAAAACAATTTGAAAATTACTGAATCCTGGCTAGACAGCTTGGAAATGATCTAACTAAGAAAAAAATTAATAAATTTTGAAAATCGGTCCCTGCCTGTGCCTCGTTGAATATTTAGGATAGATTTATTAATGTTTATTATACTGAATGTATTACATTATCACAGCCATTTTGGCTGTGATAATGTAATAAATTCTGCATACTTTCAATCATCAAATATATGCAGTCGTTAGTTCTATATGAAATAATGCATTTCGGAAAAAATAAATGAAACTCCCTCAAAGTATACTTTGCTAGAAAAGTATACTTTGCAATGTTGATGAAATCGGCTACCGGTGTTCGTGTGTCTCCTTTGGGTATTTTGATATCTATTTTGGCTTAAGCATATATATTTGTATACAATTTACATGTACGGCTTCAGTAGTAAATACTCTTGTTGTGTACAGGTAAGATGCCGATATCGGCTATCTTACCTGTACACAGAGTATTTACCATTAGTTTTATAAAAGTATACAGGTGGGATTGGATTGAATGCAATGCTGCTTATATACATCCTCTCCCTATCTATTTTACAGTCAAATGAATTAATCATATTAATAGAAACAAATGATATGGTCAGTGAAAATGTATATGACCTTTACTCGTATGACAAATATGCTTTAAACCCTAAGGAACTTGAATGGACTGTGTTATGTTAATGTTCCGACCAATCCAATGGTCACAAAATGATTTTCAGATTCGTCCATTTATGAAAAGGGGGTGTTTTTGTTCTAAGAAATACTAAGATTACTTTCAAAAAGTGCAGATCCTGATGAGACGACTCGTTACGAGCCGGCTCATCTGGATCAGCACTTTTTGCATAAACCGCTATATCGGGATTTCGGGTTCAAAGGGTTTGAAAGCAATGCTGCTTATATACATCCTCTCCCTATCTATTTTACAGTCAAATGAATTAATCATATTTATAGAAACAAATGATATGGTCAGTGAAAATGTATATGACCTTTACTCGTATGACAAATATGCTTTAAACCCTAAGGAACTTGAATGGACTGTGTTATGCTAATGTTCCGACCAATCCAATAGTCACAAAATGATTTTCAGATTCGTCCATTTATGAAAAGGGGGTGTTTTTGTTCTAAGAAATACTAAAATTACTTTCAAAAAGTGCAGATCCTGATGAGACGACTCGTTACGAGCCGGCTCATCTGGATCAGCACTTTTTGCATAATCCGCTGTAGCGGGATTTCGGCTTCAAAGGGTTAACCATTCGATACCGACGTTTAAAATGAGTGTAACTTTAGAGTTATTTCGTTCATATACCGTTTCAAAGCGGTACAATACGGAGTCCCGCAGGGGACGTAGAATTCTTTGTTTTATTAATTCGTTGCCACGAAATAACAATTCGTTCCCAAGAATTAATAATTCGTTCCCCCTCAATTTGACAATTCGTTCCCTGGAATTAACAATTCGTTCCGACGATATAACAATGCGTTCCCTCGATTTAACAATTAGTTCCCACGAAATAACAATTCGTTCCCACGAGGGAATTAAGTGTTAATTCGACCGAACGAATTGTTATATCGTGGGAACGAACTGTTAATTCGAGGGAACGAATTGTTATATCGTGGGAACGAACTGTTAATTCGAGGGAACGAATTGTCATTTCGTGGGAACGAATTGTTAATTCGAGGGAACGAATTGTTAAATTGAGGGAACAAATTGTTATTTCGTGGGACCGAATTAATAAAAATACATGTGTATTGGTTTATCCCGAGTATTGCTTGCCTTTTAAGACCGTACATTATGTTTGTTTGTTGGGGTTTAACGGCCTATCAATAGCTAAGGTCAATTAAGGCCGGGTCAATGAGCTTAGTACTAAATGTCATATATTACATGTACAAATGAGGGTTAAATCCAAAAATCAGAAGTGAATATTTACAATAAAAACACTATATATTCAGCTCTGAAATCAGAATAATCCTGATCTGATGCCAGGTCCTCGCCACACCAGAATTACGTGGCCCCTTCCAAAAGCAGTAGCATCAGTAATAATCTTGCTACTTTTATAATGGACAATAACCCAATTAACTCCCAGGTAACAAAGGAGTCAAAGATAAAAACTTACCTGAGGGCAAAAGCAGGCAAATCGTGATTCATATAAGGTACATGTTGCGCCGCGTTGAATGCTCATCATCACAATCACCACCATGTGCGTGCATGTTGCTTGCTTTGCCTGTTAAATGTACTTTCCCACTCACTAGGCACAAACTGTTCTTTATAGGAATTAAACAAGTGTACACTGTATACTTGTGCCACTCTTCCACCAGTTTTAAAAATTACGAGTGCTCGCTATACAGATATAATCAGTTAGTAATATGTATATTACTGATAGTGACTCGCGGTGGTATCAGGCTATTTTCATATGCAAATAATGCATGATATTTTTTTAATTATTTATACTAATTAAATGCGTCGCCTGAAAAAGAATAATATTTTCTACAGACTATAAAGTGTGATCATTGCACATCAAAATGTAAATATAAATACTAAATAATAATGTTCGTTTTCATTTTAATCAAACACTGTTATCGCCCCTGATATCAGTGTGGAAATTTACGTGCAATATAAAATGTATAATAATGCCAATCAATACATGGGGTAATGGTGAATGAATGTTTTTTTGCCGCAAAATGACTCAGCTGATGTCTCTGATATAAAGAATAGTTTGTGCCTACTGAGTGGGAATGTACCTTTAATATTTTCTTCCTGCGGGTTCTTTCTCTAGTGGAGTGCATATATTAGCGTCACGTTGAATGCTCACAGACCACCGAGGTGCGCGTGTATTGTGCTTACCATGGTGTGTTGCGTTACTTTCTTTTTTAATCGTTTCTTCGCCTACTTTGTGTTTTTTGTTATCTATTTGTTATTTGTGGCTGTGACTGGAGAAATAGGGCTTATGGGTTTTGCGACCTGTGTAGATCCATATCAGCCTGTGCATTCGAACAGTCTGATCAGGATCTGCACTGTTCGACATTCCATCAATGAAACACCCGTCATGCTTCTAGCAAGCAATATAGATCATTATCAGGCTACAGCTGTGTGCTATGTGATCAGGTTACAAATCCCATAAGGACAATTTCTCTAGTCACAGCCACATAATTTGCTTATCATTGCAGATGCTGAACTGTATGACATCGTGTCGAAAGCGTCGTCTAATGCGTTACTTCATCGCGGCAGTAATTCTATTCCCATTCGCGTATTACTTATCCACGCTCAACGAATCAGATAGCGACGTTGCATATTTGGAAATACACGAGCGAATTGCAAAGGACATTAGAGATGCGATTAATCGTGCAGCTTTTCATGAAAATCGCGATACGACTACAGAAGAATTGATAATCTATGAAACATATGAGGCAGAAAGATTGGCAACTGAAGTCGGTGATCTATTTAGTGAAACGAATAACGATATTGATGGTTTTCGTCGGTCAAATGCTGAACACCCTGGCGATGAGTACAGACATGGTGATCGAGATAGAGAAATGGGAATAGAAACTGCCGTGCTCGGTAAAGCAACTAACGACAGAGATACCGCAGGTAATGATGTTAATGCAAACACACGGACTATCACGAAACAACTTGGAGAAAATGAAGACAGAAAAACAGAAACAGTGATTGGCGGGTTTAAACAGACAATCAGCGAAACTGATGATGTAAATAATACAGACACAGCGGTTATCAAAAAACAAAAAGAAAAACAAAAGAAAAACGTTAAGTTAATACAGACGAAATCAGATGGGGTATATTTTAAGATCAGTGGCAAGAAGATAAACCGTATGGACTTCAAATTGCTGATTGCCAATAAGCACGTGTGCAAGGACAATGGTCCATTAACTTTAATTGTATTAGTGCCGTCTACTCACGAAGAAGTGGAAGTAAGACGTGCAATACGGAACACATGGGGGTCGTATCAAGATGTTTCTATGAAGCTGGTGTTTCTATTCGGTACCAGTAATAACCGGACTTTGGAAAAGTTTCTGAGAATAGAAAATGACAAATATCGTGATATCGTTCAAGCCGATTTTGTGGAGTCATACTCCAACCTTACATACAAAGTTCTAACGGGGTTACAATGGGTAACTATGCATTGTCCACATGCGGAATACGTCTTAAAATCTGATTCGGATAATTATGTGAACATCCCATTGCTTATTCGAGTACTAATGAAACGTCCCTATGATTCAAACGGTACAGTCTATGGGACAATAAATAGACAGAAGAAAGTCCAAAGGACTGGGAAATGGGCCGTGTCTGAAAACATGTACCCACTAAAATACTACCCACCTTACGTGAATGGACCCATCTACGTTGTGTCGGCAAATCTGGCGCCAAAACTTTACCACGTGGCACAATTCGTGCCGTTCCTGAGTATGGAGGATGTGTTTATCACAGGAAGTCTGGTTCGAATTATTGGCGCCAATCAGCTGGATATCCAAAGGTTCCATCGCTGGCCTTACCATCCGATTTCGCCTTGTGCCTTTGTGAGACGAAATCAGATATCGGTGACACAAGTAAACAGTACGGCCATGTATGATTTATGGGATGCAACGTACAAGTATCAAGAACTATGTCCCCGGTAACGGACATGCATTTATCCCGTCAACACAGTGCGTATGTGCCATGAACCACGGTGCCGTGAAACATGTTTGATATCCTGTCAATACGACCTAATCACTGCGTATGAATATGTGCGGTTGTCATACTGGTCGATTCTCCGATTTTGAGGATGCGGCTGGGGTTATTTTCTTTGCATTTTAAATCTATTTGTAGGTGTTGACGGGATAAATAGAATAGTAGGTTAGTGCCGTGAATGGGAAAACATATCTGGCGCGGCACGGAAATGGGGATGGGCTCTGCAGAGCCTCGCCCATCCCATTTCCTAAGCCTTGCCAGATATTTCTTTCCATTCACGGCACTAACCTACTATTCTCTATTTCTCTCCCATGAAAGACACGCGATGACTGATGCAACGCATTGCACGGTATTCATTGTTTGCCCTAGTTTCTCGAACAATTCATTCTCAGTTAATCGCATATTGCGACGCTTTCGCCAATGTGTATTGAATTAATCATTAAATGTTAAAATTCGTACGAATTTATATTTAGAAACAGATGTTCCGCCTTGTTGACGTAATTTCCTGTGACTCGAACCATGTCACCACGTGTGCATACTCGATTCGGTATAAAACCGCCAAATCGCGTAATAGTTTCGTGATTTGAAAGTGTAGCGTACACGTTCAAACGCAACATGTTCACGAGATGGGGCTTGGCAAATAATAAGTCAGTTCTAGTTCACATATTGAATATTTAATCAACTTATTTATTACAAATTCAATATGTGAAATATTACATATAGAATGTTAATGACACACTCAAATATATGTTTCACAAAAATATACGTTATGGAAAACACAATTTCTTCTGAAACCAGAAAACTTAATAATTTAACAAATATCATATTAAAGGTGCATGCCCACTCAGTAGGCACACAATGTTCTTTGTATCAGATACATCATCTAAGACATTTTCTGGCAAAATAAACATTCATTCACCATTACCCAACGTAATGATTGACATTATTATACATTTTATATCAAACGTGAATTTCCACACTGATATCAGAGACGATAACTGTGTTTCCTTAAAATATTAACGGACATTACTATTTATTATCTGTATTTATGTTTGATGTGCAATCATCATGCTTTATAATCTATCGAAAATATTATTTGTTCAGGTGACGCATTTAATTAGTATAAATAAATATTAAAAACAGATCATGCCTCATTTGCATATGAAAATAGCCTGATACCACCGCGAGTCAATATCAGTAAAATAAATATTTTTCTAAATTATTATATCAGTATAGCGGGCACTCGTAAGTTTTAGAAACTGGTGTAATAGTGACACAATTGTACTTTTATTTAACTCCTATATAACATATTGTGCCTACTGAGTGGGTATGTGCCTTTATATCAACGCGCATGTACGATCCTCTATATCCACCAATCCCAGCTTGATATATTATTTCCTTGAAGCGGGTGCATTGATACGGTGGCACAGAGGGGACATGGAAATATTGTTTACTATTGCGTGCGCACGCGATAGCTATCACGTGCGCACGCGATAGCTATTACGTGCGCATGCGATAGCTATTTAATTACAATATCGCGTGCGCACGCAATAGGGTAATAGCTATCGCATGCGCACGTGATAGCTATTGCGTGCGCATGCAATAGCTATCGCGTGCGCACGAAATAGTAAAACATATTTCTATGTCCCTTCTGTACCACCGTACATTGATTTTTATTTCTTTTCTCACTGTGTTTAAAATAATATTAGTTACTACATATTTAGTCCGTCAACACAGTGCGTATGTGCCTGAAACATTTTTGATATCCTGTCAATACGACCTAATCACTGCGTATGAATATATGCGGTTGTCATACCAGTCGATTCCTCGACTTTGAGGATGCGGCTGGTGCATTTTTGTGCATTTTAAAGCTATTTGTAGGTGTTGACGGGATAAATAGAATAGTAGGTTAGTGCCGTGAAAGGGAAAAATATCTGGAGCGGCACGGAAACGGGATCGGCTCGGCAGAACCTCACCCATCCCGTCTTGTCAGATAGTTTTTCCCATTCAAGGCACTAACCTACTATTATCTATATCCTAGTTACCATGTGCAACTCCATACTAGAAACACGACTATTCAGCAAAAACAACCGGTATCAATCAATCATGTTGTTTATTTCACCAACTTTGAGGGAGTAATTATTTATTTTTCCCAAAATGCATTATTTCATATAGAACCAACGATTGCATATATTTGATGATTCAAAGTAAGCAGAATTATTATACTGAATGTAATAAATTCAGTATAATAAAAATTAATAAATTTATCCTTAAATTGAAAATTCCTCCTTCAAAGTATACTTTTCTAGATAAGTATACTTTGCAATTTTGATGAAATCGGCCACTGAACAGGCGGAAAACGCGATGCGATAAGGTAGCTAATTACGAGGTCAACATAAAGTGAGATTGTCGCTATATAACTCGTCACATACAATGAACCCCCTCTAAACCTATCAACACTTGATCAATCAGGACCAGTAGCCTATTTCACCAACATGGCAAATATACTTATCTAGCAAAGTATACTTACAGGGAGAACTTTTCAATTTAAGGATAAATTTATTAATTTTGATTATACTGAATTTATGGCTGTGATAATGTAATACATTCAATATAATAATTATGCATACTTTTAAGCATCAAATATGTGCAGTGGTTAGTTTTATATGAAATAATGTATTTTGGAAAAAATAAATGATTACTCCCTCAAAGTATACTTTGCTGGAAAAGTATACTTTGCAATTTTGATGAAATCGGTTACAGATACTATAACCACGATTATTTGTGTTTCTAGTATCTGGTTACATAGGATGTGGTTAAAATCACTGACAAAGAAGATTCTGGTTTGTTTACATATGACACATAAGACCCTGTTCATCAACTGACTGCCAGAATTTAACCCTTTGAATGCTGAATTAAATTTTGTCGTCTGCTGTTTATGCTCTATTATCCATTTTTCTCATTAAAACATGATTTGACAGCAGTTAAGAATCATTTCCATTGGAAATGATTCTTAATTGCTGTCAAATCATGTTTTTCTAGAGACAGAAAGCAAAATATAAAGCAACAGCAGACGAAAATTTAGAGTCTAACATTATAAGTGTATTATAGGCGAACTGTACTTACCATCTGGCGACACGACCCAGCAGTCGGCTTAATATGACGGGCGTCATATCTGAGTCAAGATCGGACAAATCAGGGTCGACAATCGTTAACCACTCGCGATCGTACAGCCTGTACATACAATAAAACCCGGAGAATGATCGGACAAACCAGTCTCATCTCATGTTCGACCAGTGTTTATCACTCGTGTCGCCTGCAAATACAATAAACCCGGAGAATGTATGGAACGTATGGCATCTGTGGTTAAACTGGCTCCTGAGGCTCGTTTCACTAAACTTCGTACGATTAACAAGTTCGTAAATACGAAATTGAAATTTACAATAACATTTGGTATGACAGCGGATATTTACGAAGCCCCGCAGGGGACATGGATTTTTTTTTTATTAATTCGTTCCCACGAACTAACCATTCGTTCCCTCGAATTAACAATTCGTTCCATCGAATTAACAATTCGTTCCCACGAAATGACAAAATTCGTTCCCTCAATTTAACAATTCGTTCTTACGAATTACCAATTCGTTACCGTGGGAACGAATGGTTAAATTGAGGCCATGCAAACGGGTGCGATCCCGTTTTAACCTGCTGCATTGGGGGGGGGGGGGGGGGGTCCCAAAATCAGAACAGAATATTTACATCGAAAAAAATATATTCAGCCCTGAAATTAGAATAACCCGACCTGCTGCCAGGTCTATACCACACCGAAGTCACTTGGCCGCTTCCCCTAAAATAGGATTACGAATATCGTAATACTCGCATAAGGGGTATAACCAGGTTCAACTGTCACATACAAAATTCCGACGACGTATGTGCAGACCAAACCAGTCTCCAGTCGTGATTTCATATAGGAATGAATGGCATTGTTTGTGGAAATTATCGGGGTAAACAATGTAAACTTGGAAAAGTCGCGGGAATACTGGACGAAGGCCGGAAGGCCTCGTCCAGTATTCCCCCGACTTTTCTAAGTTTATATCCCCGATAATTTCCACAAAAAGGCCATTCATTCCTTATAATTCCAGCATTTGAAACTAGAAATGTGGCCTGTCGGCACACGAATACCCCCACTGGCAGCCAAAGAAATTTTTGATTATAAGCCATTTAGCCGAGCGTTAAGGTTTCAAACACATCAAGTCTGTGACCTTGACCCTGGGCATAGTGTGATAATCCATGCATCGGTGTAATATATATAGAGCGGAAGGGAATTTCAATAGGTTTGACATTTGACCTTGACATTGGACGTAGGTGCGTGGTTATTGATCGTGACACACCTACTCATCCTGAGAAACATTTGTGCCAAAGCATTTGATAATCCATGCATCGGCGTAGAAGATATATAACGGAAGGGAATTTCAACAGGTTTGACCTTTGACCCTCAACTGTGACCTTGGACGTAGGTGCGTGGTTATTGATCGCGACACACCTTCTCATCATGAGAAACATTTGTGCCAAGCCATTTGATAATCCACGCATCGGTGTAGAAGATATAGAGCGGAAGGGAATTTCAATAAGTTTGACCTTTGACCTTCAACTGTGACCTTGACCTTAGACGTAGGTGCGTGGTTATTGATCGCTACATACCTTCTCATCATGAGAAACATTTGTGCCAAGCCATTTGATAATCCATGCATTGATGTAGAAGATATAAAGCGGAAGGTAATTTCGATAGGTTTGACCTTTGACCTTCAACTGTGACCTTGACCTTGGACGTATGTGCGTGGTTATTGATCGCGACACACCTTCTCATCATGAGAAACATTTGTGCCAAGCCATTTGATAATCCATGCATCGGTGTAGAAGATATAGAGCGGAAGGGAATTTTGATAGGTTTGACCTTTGACCTTCAACTGTGACCGTGACCTTGGACGTAGGTGCGTGGTTATTGATCGCGACACACCTTCTCATCACGAGAAACATTTGTGCCAAGCCATTTGATAATCCATGCATCGGTGTAGAAGATATAGAGCGGAAGGGAATTTCCAACAGACCGACCGACAGACCGACAGACCGACCGACCGACCGACCGACAAGCTGACTCCTATATACCCCCAACAAACTTTGTTTGTGGGGGTATAATAAATTCATCAAGAAAATGTGTTTATTTTGACAGACGGCAGTCATTTGTTTACATTGACAGCACTGACAGCGCACCTGTATAAAGTAGTTCGGCGTGGGAGTTTACTGGGATATAAATTTTGGACAGAGACTTGCTACGGGCCAATCAAATGTTAGGGAATTGTGTAAATATTTTTGTGCTGGAATTATGTAAGGATGAACCCTGATCGTTAAATTACCCGTCGCATGCTCCCACCTGCCACCCACCATTAATTTGAGAAGCAAATATTATTAATGTGAGAAGCAAATTATTAACATTCTTCGTACGAACCAATTCATTATACGAAGTTTACTGAAACGGACCCCAGGGGACCGTTTCACTAAATTTCGTACGACTAAAATGTTCGTAAGTGCAAAATTATGATAATCTGTAAAGTTCACATTAACAATGTGTTCTTGTAAACAATTATTGGATTTACATTTATTGAGCATAGGCTACATATGCAGTAATTGCTCAATACATGTAAATCCATCAATTGAAATTTACAGACGATCCTAAATCTGCACTTACGAACATTTTATCCGTACAAAGTTTAGTTACTTTGAGTACAGATAAAGGATGACGTATAATGACGTAGAATTTGACAAACTGTTCAGAGCTGAATATTCCGCCAACTGTCGACGTCATTTACAAGAAACGACACATGAGCCGCGTCGCGAGAAAACCTGTCTTCGGGAATCTGACGACGTCACAAGATATGACGTCGTGAACTTAGCTGACGTAATTTCCGCCGAGATTTCCAATTATCGACGTTTGTCAGACCGCCATGTTAGGTTTGTTCCGTGGTGTTAAAAGCTATCTAACGAACATAACAACAACGTACCTCGATTTTTATTCGAAACGGGCATATCTTATATATGTTTTTATTAACAATAATGGCGTAAGGATAATTTTATTTTATTATTTTGCTATTGGTATCATATACAAATGTTTGTATGTTGACGTGTGTTTTTCATGTTCCTTTATTTTCACATAATATTTTCTTTGACACAGTTTACAGATAACTGTCCACGTTAACTGTTATCGACCACCATTTACAGGTGAAAACTCTTGTGTAAGCTACATTCTTTACTTACATGTACATATAATTAATCGCCATCATATTTGTAGATCTATGTAGCCTGGGCCCGGTTTCCCGCACAACTATATGTTTCAGATCTGGTTAAATCGTAGCAAATTTTCAGTCTATTGATCAATTCTTTCTTTCTAATGCAATGTATAAAATTAAAAATTAGCTCCACCTTTACCGATTTTAAGAAATAAATATCTCCTGCAAAAAAAAACAGCAAAGCCATGGATGTTACGACTAGTATAGCCACAGATCAGTCTCATATGTGCAATCTCATATGTGCATATGCGCCGTCTGATCAGAACATACGATGTTCGCCATTCAGTCACTGGGGGATCCTTTCTCGATCACCGACAGGATATGGGTCGCCTATCGTACATTTATTGCAGATATTGTAAGGTTCAGTTTTTTTCACAATGTGGTCAAAGTACAGCTGTAAGCTGAACGATGTCGCGAACATTCGACGTTTCTGTTGTCTGAATATGAAAAGCTTCATTCTGAATGCACGCTAACTGTGCGCACTAGCAATTGATATGGTTCTTCTAGTATTGTTCGACGATCATCGAGGATCTCTTGACTTGTGGGTATTGTTATTATTTAATTTCTCCTCACCCCTCACCTCTCATTTCTTCGTACTTTGGGAACTCCGTATTTTGAGTTGAGTCTTCAAAAAACAAACTGCTACCGTAACAGTCTCAAAACAAACACAAGTGGGTGGTAGGACAAGCTGACCACACGCTGAGGTAACAACTGTCTCAAATATGTTACCATAGCCAAACTGTGGCAGACTTCCACGCGCTACCCTTGAGGCGAGTGAGAGACTGCGATGCAGTAGAAATAACACATAAGCGATGCAGGCTTTTGCTCTCACGCTATTCCAGTGATTGTGATTGTGTACATAGTGAGTAACACATGACAGTAAGGGTGCCTGTCATCAGACATGAACACTGCCTTTCAGAGAAAACAGTTTTTTATACCCACTTTTTTTAAAAAACTAAATGGGTATATTTTCGTCACGGGTGCCCGTCCGTCTATCCGTCCGTCACGTTTCGTGTAAGAAGTAAAACTGTTTAACCGTAATAGGTAGGGTCTTGAAACTTGGTGTGTGCCTTCCTTATGGTGTGTAGATGCGCAGTGAATTTTGATTTTTGATTCGACCCCCGGTCATGAATTATCTCCCCCTTTTCAACTTCGCATTTGGGAAACGTGGGTATATTGCGATGGCGCGCCATCGACTGTGCTCTAGTTGTAATGTAATTTAATGTTGAACGTATTGTTCTCCCCGTATGCGTGTGTATTTACATTTGTATATGTTGAACTAAACGGTATTATAGACATAATCAAACAATTAGTTAATCAATATACTTCCGTGGTTTTCTACAATTATAAATTGTTAAAACGCTCAATAAACACGACGTCAAAAAGAAGAAATCAGCACACCGAATCAGCGTGCCCGCGCACGTTCATACTTGCTGGTACATGAACTTACCGGTTTGACTTTAGCGCTTTGCACATTCATGTGTTACCAAACGACTCAAGCTCATCCGTCTTTACATTCATTATGCAATGCCAAAGATGCTTCTAGTTCGATTATATCAACTTGCAAACTGTTGTAAATGTTGGCGTATACTCTATCTGCAACGGTATGTACTGTAACGTCATTTACGTCGCATGACGTCGCTTTTACGTGACGTCTCTTTTGCTCAAACGACCTGCATAGTTGTGTTGTATAAACTATAATATTTTAATGAATATTGCATATATCATGATCAACTAAAAAGCGTTAAATTCATCATACAAATACCATTGTCATATTAACAAAATGTCATATTGACCAACAATTACCCGAAGACAGGTTTTCTCGCGACGCGACTCATATTGTAAATTTTGTAAATAAGTTTCATGAGATACAGTGGGGTCAGCGTGTAAGTACACACACGAACGAACACGACATGTTGGTTCGCTACCCACCCAAATATTTACTTTTTTTTTTTATACATGAATTACAGTGGGGTCAGCGTGTAAGAGCACACACGAACGAACACGACAGGTTGGTTCCAACCTGTCGTGTTCGTTCGTGTGTGCACTTACACGCTGATCCCACTGTATTGCACATCTTCTTAGGTAAAACATCACATGGCGCTTGTCTCAAATGATAGAATAGAATATGACAACATCCGGCTTATTGTTTGTGTGGCCTTGTATTCTCGCCCACCAGTAACCAACATTGAAAATAGCCTATTTCACCAACATTGAAAATAGCCTATTTCACCAACATTGAAAATAGCCTATTTCACCAACATTGAAAATAGCCTATTGTATTCTCGCCCACCAGGTGCCCTGAGACAAGGATATCCGTTTTTATCCCGTCAACACAGTGCGTATGTGCCGTGAAACACGGTGCCGTGAAACGTTTTTGATATCCTGTATATACGACCTAATCACTGCGTATGAATATGTGCGGTGGCAGGGGTTATCTTTTTGCATTTTAAAGCCATTTGTAGGTGTTGAAGGGACGAATAGAATAGTAGGTTAGTGCCGTGAATGGGAAAAATATCTGGCGCGGCTCGGAAACGGGATGTGCTCGGCAGAGCCTCGCCCATCCAGTTTCCTAAGTCTTGCCAGATATTTTTTCCCATTCACGGCACTAACCTACTATTCTCTATAGGCACGACCATGTGAGATTAAGAGTATCCATCATATGCACTGGTGTGGGACTAAGAGTATTCCATATATACTCAGGTGTGGGACTAAGAGTATTCCAGATATGTGACTAAGAGTATTCCAGATATGTGACTAAGAGTATTCCAGATATGTGACTAAGAGTATTCCAGATATACTGCGGTGTGTGACAATGATATTCCACCCGAGTGGTCAGAATATGTCGTCAGAAACGGGGCTTTTGTCACACACCGGAGTATATCTGGAATACTTTTTCTCGCATACCTACTACTTTAGCCATTGTACGCCATCAACGAACCACAATGGTATAATACTAACTAACACCATATGCACTGGTGTGGGACTAAGAGTATTCCATATATACTCCGGTGTGTGACAAGGATATTTCACCCGAGTGGTCAGCATATGTCGTCAGAAACGAGGCTTTGCCGAGTTTTTGACGACATATTCTGACCACGAGGGTGGAATATCCTTAGTCACACACCGGAGTATATATGTAATACTTTTTCTCGCATACCTACTAAGTCCAGAATCATGTTTACCCATAGTACGCCATCAACGAACCACCATAGTATAATACTAACTTTTTTTCTGTATGTGCTATCTCCAATACAACCACTCAATCGCATTACCCGTATCAACAAATGGGTGTAAACAAAGTTTACACCAACAAATTAGAGTCTCCTACATTGGATCGTAACTCGTAACATTTAACACATAACGGCCCAATAAAAATACGGTCTGATGACGCCCATGACATGTTGTGTAAACCCAATTACTACACACAAAATAAGTAGGACGCAGTAGGAGACAAACTCATATAAATATTGAAAATATACCATATATCCTCGATTCAAATTTGTACAATAATGTTTACAGAATCATTTTATGTTTGTATTTTGAGTATTTATTGCAATTCAGAGACGCTGTCTTCAATTACGCAAATATCAGTCCGCCGAAAGTTTCACTCCGAAGGACATTTGTCATTTCAACACGTTGCCGTTTTCAAGAAATTCTTGCTCACTGGATTATTAAACAAATATTTCAATCACTATCAACTATCACTATACATATGTTTGTTGGGGAAGAATCAACAACATACAAGGTAAATATTTTGCTGTAAATTACATGTGTTTTTTTTAATAATATCCCACAAATTTTATGAAAACATGAAATAAATAATAGCCTACATAACAGATCCAGAGCTCCAGTTAAGGTGCGTAATTTAGGGGGAATCTTTTAATTTCCTCACCAAAAATGGCAAGTTTACAGTTATTTACTTTAGAATCGTATCAATGAGACGATTCTAATGGAATCCCAATTTGCAATTTTTTATGAAGAAAGAGGAAAATTCCCCCCAAAATTTTATCAAATTACGCACCTTAGCACTTCTTCACTCCTCGCTGTCACTTTCAATTAAAGGCCTACGGATTCTTCGCCTTTTTGCCACACAACATGTGTCGTGATAATAATTGTTATTAAAGTTTACAGTCACATTTCCATGGATTGTACTCCCCAGAAACAATGTTTCTGATGGATGGTTCCCAAGGGAGGAGACTGTGTTCATTGGTTGACTCGCGAACTGAGTCCGAGCCTCAGACTCTGTGGCAAGGATCTGAGTCCGAGTCTCAGACTGGGTGGCCACGACCTGAGCCCCAGTCTCCGACTCAGTGACAATGGCAGTAGGTGGGGCGATGAACGGAACTGGACATGGATCTGTGGCGATTGACACTGGCAGTGCTGCTGTGGGAAATGCACTGTCACGGGAACATGTTGCGATGGCGGAGTTTGATGTTAGGAGGCTACTAATTTGTTGCTTGTGTCTATTTGCCAGCTGTCTGTAGTTGTTTAATGATTTGGTGCTCTTATGACCAGTCACGTAAACCTGCAAATTGTCAGGCACATTGCAGTCTGTCATTCTCTGCACCAATGTTTTCCGAACGCTAGTGTTGCTTATCATCTTATCACTGCCGATACCAGCTTTCTGCGCCATACCTTTCATTAATCCGCACAGTTTATTTATCCCTACTGGACCTCGAATGTACCATTGTTCCTGCCAATTGGGCGAAGTGTTATTGGTGACTGGCGAAATATAAAAAGGATCGCTAGCATTGGAATAATCCGCTGGCCGTCGTGCTGCGTAAAACTTATAACCTGCAACCGGGCATCGTTCAACATTTTGGGGTGTTGCATACATCCTTGGTGGACAAGCTCTGTTGTCACGAATGTTTTCCCCAGTACGTGTTTTCGTGGCTCTTTCATGGAACTCTACGAAATCTGTGTCCAGTTCCGAGTCGTGTTTCAATTTGGCGTCGCCCCACATCATGGCTCGATATTCACTGGCTGCACGCATGCCGAAGTGCATCGTGTTGTTAAACCAAACAGTGTTCTATGCACTTGTTAGTGTTTCGGGTCCCAGCTGGTGGCACTCGTACAGGCGGTCTACATCGCTGCCGGTCAGTGCTGCTGCTGTATGAGGCTTGCTGCCTTTACCCAATGTCTTCAGCTGTTTTTGTTTGGCTACCATGGCCTCCTTGGCTTTTGGAAAACTTGTGATCACGGATGTTCCGTAGTTATGCAGCCTTAGATGGCGTTCAATGCTACCCAGCATACCTGTAAGCCGTAAATAGAATTTCTTAACATTTGTGGCGGTTTAACATGTTTAAAGGTACATGCCCACTCAGTAGGCACAAACTGTTCTTTATAAGAATTAAACAAGTGTATAACTGTGTCACTATTCCACCAGTTCTAAAAATTACGAGTGCCCGCTATACAGATATAATCATTTAGTAATAGTTCTTTTACTGACAGTGACGCGCGGTGCTATAAGGCTATTTTCAAATGAGGCATGATATGTTTTAATTATTTATACTAATTAAATGTGTCGCTTGAAAAAATAACGTTTTCGACAGATTATAAAGTATGATCATTGCACATCAAAAAATAAATACAGGAACAATAAATAGCAATGTCTGTTAACATCTTAAGGAAACACGGTTATCGCCCCTGATATCAGTATGCAAATTGACGTCTGATATAAAATAAATAATAATGCCAATCAATTTGTGGGGTAATGGGGAATGAATGTTTATTTTGCTAGAAAATGTTCCAGATTATGTCTCCGATATAAACAAAATGTTGGGCCTACTGAGTGGGCATGTACCTTTAATATGGTATTTAGTAAACTTAATTGTTTAATGATTTGGTAAGCAACTCGGCAAAGCCTCGTTCGTTATGAAATCAGTAGACTAAACTTGTTCAATAAATACCACATTACATCATCACTCATGCAAGATCCTCTGTCCTGTGCGCTAGCTCATATGAGACACGCTGTCTGGATCAGGGTCTGCACTGTTCATCAGTTTGTGGATGAAGCAAACTTTCAGTTTCATGGAAAAATAACAAAAATGAGTGGTTCATTCTGATAATATAATGCATTTGAGCCTTTTTTTGGTAGCATATTTAGTCCATAAGCTGCTGAATTTCTATATTTTAGGTGGATAACCTGGGAAGTGATTGGGACGAAAGAACTCACCACGGATTGATGTCGGCTCGTACTCATTTCCATCTTTCGTTCGCACATTGACGAAGAAAGAGGGGAGGAGCGGGTCAAGTTCTTGCGGCGGGATGAACCAGAGTTGTCTATTTTCTCCTTTGGACAACAAGTACTCTTCAACAAGTTTAATGTGACCAAGAGTCTTCCTCAAGGTGGACCTGTTTTCACTCTTCTCCACAAATTCTTCGACTTCGAAATCGCCAAATCGCGACATCGTTGACATTGTTGTCTACTGACAGTACTGTGTAGAGAGCGTGTGTTTGTAAAGTGTAATGTTCACCAGAAATTAGTGCGCTCACGCCTGCAATTTGGTGGCTTCTAACCAGAGGCGTCTACGGTTAATGACGAGCAGCCTACGGCAACGGCCGTGGACGATCGGAGGACGATCGCGCCACCTACGGAAAGAGCCGAGGACTACCGGATGACCGGTGAAGACTTCACTTCGAGAGTTGCTTGAGAGAAGAACACATCGAGAGTGCCGGCCTAGAAGTAGAACTGAGGTATAATCCGGTATTTTAAAGGATTGTTTTACTAATGTCAGACCTCCAAGAGGCTTGATATTACAAAACAATACAGACGACGTTTGGAAGCGAATACACAAAAAAGTAGTTCCGGCAGTGAGTGACAGGTCAGCCGTGTGAGACAGCCGTGTGAGACAGAAAAATCCCACATGGGCGTGGCTTCGGAAATACCATTGAAATGGACTCTGGGTATGCAAGAAAATGATATTCCACCCGAGTGACAGAATATGTTGTCAGAAACGAGGCTAATTGAGACACGCCATGCGATTTTGTACCTTCGGACATCTGCATAATTTCATTAAATACGTTTATCACATGAAATCCTTGTTATGACATGTTTTTTAGCCCATTTCATAAATGTGATATGACACTCTTGTCATAACACCTGGAGCGAATTTGATTGGCTGGTTTCATCACCCTAGTTACGTATTCGCATTAATCGCTAACGTTCTGTCAAATGAATAAAATAGAGACGTTCCAAATGACGTCCGCAATGATTCGACAAAGCAATGATGTTTTGACGTTGACGTCATCATTTTTAAAACGTCATTATAAGCATCTGTGACTCATTATAACTACTGCAATTGGTAGAATGAGCTTCCGTTTGGTAAAAAGAAGTGATTACAAACAACAGGAACCTATTATATCCCATATTTATATACTAGGATTAAATCTATTTTTCTCTGTGGATATGTTCAACTAGATGCGGAAATAGTCAATGGCGTCTTGCCACTGAAGCATATCGGATATCACAACGTTTTCTGCTCTTTGGAGGCTGAATTCATGCGATAAACAGAATCTCAAACTCGTTTCCATTAGATATGAGCTTTATGAAACTCGTCCGCAATTTTATGCACCTCGTCAGAGACTCGGTGCATAAATTGTGCGTGACTCGTTTCATAAATTTCATATCAACTTGAAACCAGTTTGAGATCCTCTATTTACAAAATTTACAATATTATTCATAAATAAAGTCAAAACTTTACAAAATGTTCACAGTACATGCGGAATGTCAACTTTTGACGCCATTTACGGAAAACATTGTACATTTTGTAAACGTATTTTATGAAATTTCGCAGATGTCCGAATGTACAAAATCACATGGCGTGTCTCAATTATGGAGATGGGGCCGAACGACCAGTGGAATAGCAATACACGCACTTTGGAACCATTTGCTCATGATATATTTAAAAAAAACATATTTGTGGACCGATTTTCACAACCTAACTTTTGTTTTCTTAGTTACATCATTTCAAAGCTATCTAACCAGACTTCGGAGTCAACCCCCTCCCCCCACCCTCCCCCTTTTTACTCCTACCCCAGCTCCTTCTCCTTCCCCCATGTAGTATCATATGTGGCCAATCTATCTTCTTTTATGTGACTGTGAATGGACGTTTTGTATAACTGAACTGGCTCTACACTGGTCATACAGTCAGTATCCCCATATATGGCTGTGACTGGAGAAATGGGGCTTATGGGATTTGAGGTCAGCATAGCTTCTGATCAAATAGTCAACTCCTATAGCCTGGTAGCAATCTATACTAATTACTTAAAGCTTTATGTGCGTTTCATTGATGGAATGGCGAATAGTGCAGATCCTGACCAGACTGTGCGGATGCACAGTCTGGTCTGGATCTACACTGATCGCAAAACCCATATCCCATTTGTCCAGTCACAGACACACGTCTCCAGTCACCGTCACATACATGTCAAATGAACCGGATTTAATACGTATCACTAGATCAGTCTTATATTAATGTTTATATAATTTGCCACGATTTGATGAAATCGCATTGTACCTTAAATTTGACGCTGAAGAAAAATGGTGTCCAGGTCATCATAATATGATTTAGTGATTAATTGATACATACATACGGAAATACACCTGTATGGAGAGACTGATTGACTGGGATTGTATGTCCGTACAACGGGCAATGTCATATACAGACAGAAATGCACATGTATGGGGAGAACATCGTGCACGTATCACTAAATTAACAATAAACAAGGAAACATCGCCACACAAATGCCCCTAGTGCCATATTTTATTGGAGAAACTCTGGAAAACTTCTAAATCGGACGCGTGTAATATCCGCTTTGAGGGCTCGCCAGAAAATCTCACAATTGTATGGATTGTAATGTCTTAAATGTACATGATGTAGGAACAGATAAATGCAGTTTACGTATTCTATCGGCATCAGCAGATTGATGTATGTCTCATGAATCGATAGAACCCGAATTTGGAGTTTGTGGTTGAACATTGATGATATAATAATGAAAGCAACGCATGATGGAAATTTTATTGGCCAAATATTGAAAAAGGTTTTATTCCTTCGATCTTTTGCGGTATTCTGACAGTATAAAAGGGGGTCGGAAAGTTCGGAACGGTGAATGTGTAGATAATTGACGATTATCTACACATTCGCCGTTCCGAACATTCGGACACCTTTTATACTGTCAAAATACCCAAAATTACCGCATTTATACGTGTAACTCGCGGGTGTTACGTAAATTGTATGTTGGTAACAATGCACCCACACAACCAGATATACCGAAATAACCCATAAAACACCGAAATATGAACCTTTGTTCAAGAACCTGTGAACTTACGTTGGCTTCTCACGCTATCATGATCACGTGGTTACAACAACAACGTCGTCCACTCCAAAGTAAGTATTATTTGATATTTTCCTTAATATGCAACTGATTTTGAGATCGGCACAGCATTATGTCGTTTTTGCGAAAAAATCGAGATCCGTGAAATCGATTCTTCGCAAAAACGACAGAAGTTTGGGCGAAAATACAGAGACCACCAATTGCAGCTTAACAAGACGCGTTTGATGCGCCATATATCATCAAAATCCGTTATGTAATAAGGACAATATAAAATAATACGTACTTTGAATCAGATGGATTCTGGAAGTTTCAGTACTTGTTATTGTTGTTGTTGTTGTTAGTACCACGTGAGCATACACCTTGGCTGTGCTCCGCAATTCCGGTTTCCTATCCAGAGAAAATGTCGCGTACGGCATTTAAACGTACATGCCCACTCAGTATGCACAAAATGTTCTTTATATCAGAGACATCGTCTGAGACATTTTCTGACAAAATAATCATGCATTCACCATCCCCCCACGTATTGATTGGCATTACTATAAATTGTATATCAGACGTAAATTTCCACACTGATATCAGGGGCGATAACCGTGTTTCCTTCAAATGTTAACGGACAATACTATTTATTCTCTGTATCTTGTATTTATTTTTTGATGTACAATGATCACACTTTATAATCTTTCGAAAATATAATTTGTTCAGGCGATGCATTTAATTAGCATAAAAAAATAAAATATCATGCCTCATTTGCATATGAAAATATCCTGATACCACCGCGATTTACTATCAGTAAAATAAACATTACTAAATTATTACATCTGTATAGCGGACACTCGCAATTTTTAGAACTGGTGGAATAGTGACACAATTATACACTTCTTTAATTCCTATAAGGAACATGTGCCTACTGAGTGGGTGTGTACCTTTAAATATAAGCCGAATGAATTAACCATGCATGTGATTGTAACTTGAGAAATTAAGCTTAATTGGATTTTGCGACCAGTGTAGATCCAAATCAGCCTGTGCATCCGCACTGTCTGATTAGGATCTGCACTGGTCGCCGTTCAATTACACACCCGCCATATTCCTAACAAACAATGTAGATCGTTATCCGGCTACAGGAGCGTGCTATTTTGTCAGCAGCTTCACTGGTCACAAATCCCATAAGCCCCCTTTCCTCAAGTCTTAGCGTCATATAACACGGGGTGTTTAATAATGAAATGTTTTGTGAAGTTGGATATAAAAGCTACCAAATTGTTGCGTGATGTTGCAGCGTACGTTTAAATTTTAATGCGATAGACATATTGTTCAAGGAATACTTTCATTTTCAAGGTAATGAGATATCGCATTTTCATTAAATATATGTATATTCGATATTTTCATTATAAACGTAATGGCATTTCATATTTTCATTTTTAAGGTATTGCGATTCTATACTTTCTTGTTAAAGGTGGCATGTAACACCATTTCATAATTTCATTTTAAAGCAATATTTTATTTTAAGTGTGTTGGCATTTCCTATTTTTATTTTAAAGGTAATGTAATAACATTCTTTATCCCGTCAACACAGTGCGTATGTGCCGTGAAACACGGTGCCGAGAAACATTTTTGATATCCAGTCAATACTATTTTTGCATTTTACAGCCATTTGTAGGTGTTGACGGGATAAATAGAATAGTAGGTTAGTGCCGTCAATGGGGAAAAAATATCTGGCGCGGCACGGAAACGGGATGTGCTCGGCTCTGAGCCTTGCCAGATATTTTTTCCCATTCACGGCACTAACCTACTACTCACTATATATTTTCATTTTAAAGGTAACCCGATGCACTATTGACCTTCGGCCTTCGGCCTTTGGGCAATAGTACCCCGGGTCTGCCACAGCACCTCGGGGCAATAGTTTTGAATGCTCCCCGAATGACCATGAAATGAATATTATTTCATCCCTGAAAATCATGACGTCATGACTTATGTTGAATATTACGTCATACAATTCAACGTAATTTAGATCGGTCAGTCGATGCGCCTCGCGCCAAAGTGACGTTCAGTGCGTCACATACACTGTTTACAGAGTAATAAAACATATTGTCCCTCGGTCCTGTGGACGACCCGATGCGCTATTTCCAATAGTACGTTGGGTCGTCCATAGCACCTCGGGGCAATAGTTTTGGGTAATACCGTATGTGAGATGCCTGGCGAAATTACATTTTATCTCGACACAGTGCGTATGTGCCGTGAAACACGGTGCCGTGAAACATTTTTGATATCCAGTCAATACTATTTTTGCATTTTACAGCTATTTGTAGGTGTTGACGAGATAAATAGAATAGTAGGTTAGTGCCGTGAATGGGAAAAATATCTGGCGCGGCACGAAAACGGGATGTGCTCGGCAGAGCCTCGCCCATCCCATTTCCTGAGCCTTGCTAGATATTTTTTCCCATTCACGGCACTAACCTACTATTCTCTATATATGCAACCCCTATTCGATTATGAACGACACGTCGCAGTTGTCACAATTTACATTTTTATACGAAAAAGAAAAATATAGTTCAACATCCCATTAAATAGTTCACTGATTCAATACGAAGTTGAAAGAAAATAAAAAATGTAATTAAAATATGATCAAATATCTGGAAAACGAGCTTATTTCTTTTCCCTACAAAATGAGCGGACCAGACCAGCTCCCAACATCTCGTAACGTCAACATATGGTAGGAATTAGCTCGAAGAACTTCCAAACCCGCGCATTTGAGCCCAAAAAGTGCCAATGGCCGTTAGCCCGATTATTTCCGAATTTACTAATATCTGCGATACAGTCGGAATGTGTGCATTAAATGAAGGAGGCGATGAGGCGGTTAATTTAACATAGCTAGTTCATTCTCCTATCGCACTAACAAATGAATAAAATGAAATATTCAGCATTGATGTTACAGTGGACCATCTCTAAACCGGACACCCTGTGAGATCCACAGGGTGTCCGATTTAGAGTTGTTCCACTGCAATATACAGTGGAACCTCGCTAAACCGAACACCATGGGGTGTCTGGTTTAGCGAGGTTTCACTGCAAATCAGGGGAAGTTTCACTAAACTTCGTATGACTAAAATCTTCGTAAGTGCAAACTTATGATAGTCTGTAAATTTCACATTAACACTGTTTCCATGTAAACAATTATTGGATTTACATTTATTGAGCATAGGCTGCATAAATGTAAATCCATGAAATTAAATTTCCAGACGATCCTAAATTTGCACGAATATTTTAGTTGTACGATGTTTAGTGAAACGGGCCCCAGGCATTTGATTGTTCCGAGCCACAGTTGTGTGCTATGCGATCACGAAAAGTCATTATCACTTGAGATAAATGACCAAGAGTCCAACGTGCCAGGTTATAATATAGAGACACATTTTTTTCCCTTTATTCTTTAGATACGACATTTTTTTCTGGCAAAATGAACATTGATTTATTATTGCCGGACGTCTAATTGACAATTATACATATTTATTTCAAATGCTAATTACCAGGGCCCGGTTGCTCAAAGCTTCAGTTAGCTTAACGGACTGTTAAATCCTTAACTGAATGGTTAAAATCTCTGTTAAACAGAGATTTTAACCATTCAGTTAAGGGTTTAACACCAGTTGCTCAAAGCTTCAGTTAGCTTAACGGACTGTTAAATCCTTAACTGACTGGTTAAAATCTCTGTTTAACAGAGCTTTTAACCATTCAGTTAAGGATTTAACAGTCCGTTAAGCTAACTGAAGCTTTGAGCAACCGGGCCCAGTTTGATATCAGGGGCGATAACCGTGTTTCCTTAAAATGATTGCGGAAACAACTATTCATTCTATTTATTTATTGTATGATCAAACTTTATGTTATGTAGATACAAATATTTATTCAGATGACGCATTTAGTTGACATAAATAAGTAAACAATATCCTGCCTCATTTGCATATAAAAATAGTCCGATACCACCGTGAGTCTCTATCATTAAAGTCATGATTACTACATCATTATATCTGTGTAGCGGTTATACGTAATTATTAAAATTGGTGGAATAGCTACACAATTATACATGAATTTAATTTGCATAAAGAAAATGTTGTACCTTCTAGATGAGACCCCAGCTTTAAATTCACAACTTGCGTTTTGATATGTTATCTCCCTTGAGAAATCATATTGTGTCACGCAAATTTCTGTGGGGGGCAGCCATTGATCGTGCTACACCTAAACGGCGAGTACGACCAATACAATAGTGCCCGGTGTTAACTTATCCTATGGTCTTTTGGTCTGTCTTGTTTGGTATCTCAAACTCTACATATACTAGTCTCTATAGTTTTCACAGTTTTGGGCTCAGTTTATCAGTTAAATTCTGGAAAATACGAATCAAGACATTTCGTGAGGTATGAATACAGCAGCTACATGTATTATAATTAGTGATCACAGTTAGGTAGCAGTGACCAGTTAGCCGCCAATTTCGTACAATTATTTCTGGGAGTTTCAAACAGTATTTATTATAGAGAAAACGTATGGATGGGAATGGGTTTGCACCATCACAGTACATTTGCCTCTGGATGATCATTGAGCAAATATGCAAATTTCAGTCTCTAGTTCCGCAAGTGATCAGTTTTCGTGGAGATAACATATTTCAGTACTTTCAGTACTTTGATTAATACTAGTTAGTATAGTAAAGCTGGGTCGGCGCTACTGAAAGACACATTAATAAGGTCCCCAAGGTGCCCGGCTTAGAGCGGTTTCATTGTAAATCAGGCCTTTGATCATTCTGAGCCATAACTGTCTGCTAGGCGATCACTAACATACACTATTTGGGAGGTCCCCAGGGTGTCCGGTTTAGAGAGGTTTCACTGTAAATCAGGCATTTGATCATTCTGAGCTATAGTTGTGTGCTATGCGATCACTAACAGACATTATCACCTGAGGTAAATGACCAAAGAACTCATCAAAATAAGATCATGGGTGTTTTATTGGTGTCCGGTTTAGAGGTTCCGCTGTATAATGAAGATGTTGGCTACTAAAACATTCAGAAAGTAGAGCACAGTCGATGGCGCACCATCGCAATATACCCACTGACTGGGGACGAATAAACAAATCGAAATTCACTTTGCGCATCCACACACCATAAGGAAGGCACACGCCAAATTTCAAGTCCCTAGTTATTACAGTTAAAAAAATACTTCTTACAAGGCAAACTTGGAAAATTTTAATTCGAATAGGGGGAGATAATCCTTGACCGGGGGTCGAATCAAAAAGCGAAATTCACTTTGCGCATCTACACACCATAAGGAAGGCACATACCAAGTTCAAGTCCCTACCTATTACGGTTACTTCTTACAGGAAACGTGACGGACGGACGTTCAAACATTTGGGAGTTATGAGCTATTTGTTATTTAAAAGATCAAAGGAATAGCTCCTAAATTTCAATAGAATTACGAGCTTACGGAAAATACAAAGAAATCTTTTGTTCCTAACCACGCCCCTAAGCTCCTAAATCCCCGATGTTGGCCCGGATGGACGGGGACGGACGGACGAACGTACTGACGTACGGACAGACGGACGGACGAACACCCGTGACGAAAACAATATACTTTTATTTCTTTAAAAAGTGGGTATAATTATGTGAAAAGGTTCTATGTTTTTCGAAATAGTGCACAAAATGTAAAATAAATAAATATTTTATTCCGTGTTATCTGTTCATTTTGGCGACTAATTCGAAAATTCCAGCGTCAATCTAGGAAAGACAATACTTTCAAGCGTGACATATTTTCCTAATTGCACAGTTTCTCACACAAATACATTCGTGACTTAATGCAATTATTTAGGTCATAAACTACCAAGACAAATCCGATTACATCAAATTACATATGAGACACATCATGTGATTGTGTACCTTACTACGTGTGCGAATATCTCCTGAAATTTGTTTAACAAATTTTACGATATTTTCCGTAAATGAAGTCGGAAGTTGACGAAATTTTCATAGCAAATGAGGAATTCAATTCCACATTTGCTATGAAAATTTCGTCAACTTCCGACATCATTTACAGAAACTATCAGAGTTTCTGTCAATATATGTCCTGAAAAATCGTACATGTTCTTAGGAACAAAATCACATGACGTGTCTTCATTATAATTCGCATCACTGGAGATTGCCGAAACTGAAACTTGGTCAGGATCGGACAAAACCGGGATTATGTCATTTCTTACCAGTGTAGATCCTGATCATCCCCGACATCGGCGCAACCTGATAATACGTTATGCATCTTTCAATCAATGTCTTCCTGGCGGTGGGGGTGATTAGGCTGCAAAACATCGTCGCATTACAGGAATTAGACAGTCAATAATAATCCGCTGTTCACGACAACCAATACAATGGAACCTCTCTAAACCGGACACCCTGGGAGGTCCCCAGGGTGTCCGGTTTAGAGAGAGTCCGCTGTAATTAAGTACTCCTGGCAAATGATTGTCATTTCCTGTTATGAACAGACAGGACAATGACACAAGTTACATTGAACCCCGTCTAAATTAGACACAGAGTTTCGATGGGTTCCACTGTACGAGCAAGTCAGACCGTCCTATCGGTTCTATAAAAAAAACCTTGGTATCGGGAATTAGACAGTCGATATTTAAGTTGTCTAAATTCATTCTTTTACCCGCTGCCCACTTCTCCAACTAATAAACGGTGAAGACTACACTGTTGATAGCATAAGTGTTGAACCTGATATATTCTGGGCAGTCAGGAGTTGCACACGGATTTGGTTACATCGCGAAAACAAAGGACCTTTCTACGGAGCCCGCAGGGGACGTATAATTCTTCTTTTTATTAATTCGTTCCCATGAAATAACAATTCGTTCCCTCAATATAACTATTCGTTCCCGCGAAATAACAATTCGTTCCCACGGGAAATAATTGTTAATTCGTGGGAACGAATTGTTATATCGTGAGAACGAATTATTAATTCGAAGGAACGAATTGTTAAATTGAGGGAGCGAATTGTCATTTCGTGGGAACGAATTGTTAATTCGAGTGAACGAATTGTTATATCGTGGGAACAGATTGTTAATTCGAGGGAACGAATTGTTAAATGGAGGAAACGAATTGTCATTTCGTGGGAACGAATTGTTAATTCGAGGGAACGAATTGTTAATTCTAGTGAACGAATTGTCATTTCGTGGGGAACGAATTATTAATTCGAGGGAAAGAATTGTTAAATTGAGGGAACGAATTGTCAATTCGTGGGAACGATTGTTAAATCGTGGGAACGAATTGTTAATTCGGGGGAGGGAACGAAATTGTTAATATCGTTGGGAAACGAAATTGTTAATTCGATAACGATTGGGTTAATTGAGGGAACGAATTGTTATATCGTGGGAACGAATTGTTAAATTGAGGGAGCGAATTGTATCGACGTGCAACGCAAATTATGGGACCATGTCACAGATTGGAAATGACGTGATACACTCTAATATGTGGCTTGTCACTGGAGAAATGGGGTTTACATGATTGGTGACCAGTGTAGCTCCTAATCAAATAGCAGACGCCCCTATCCTGATAACGATCTATATTGTTTGTCAGAAGAATGTCGGGTATTTCATTGATGTAATGGCGAACTGTGCAGATCCAGATCAGACTGTGCGGATGCACAGGCTGATCTGGATCTACACTGTGCGGAACCCCTTAAGCCCCATTTCTCCAGTCGCATTTATATATAGGTTAATACAGAAAGTACTATAAACAGACCCGTATTATTTAAGTAGGCCAAGAATATAACATTGCATATGTTTGATAAAAACTTATATTTGTGTCAGTGAAGGAAGAAACGTGCCATCATGATATATATTTACTAATATCAGTACATTACCTGTATCGACAAATGATTCTGTCACGCGCTACTGCATAAAGGCGTTTATTACTTTTTCAGCAGTGAAATGCGTTGTTATTAGTCGGTCTCAGATTCAGGCACATATGGGAAATGGTGTTCACTTTATGTTTGATGTCGGATCTAAATCGATTTTTTCTTGCGCACACGATGGCAGCGGCCGATTTTTTTTTAAAGGTGCCCAAAGTTGTCCCACGGGCCATTTAAAGACCACACACAATGGGCGTGGTTTTCAGCTAGTGGGATTTGTACAATTGTTAAATGGTAACCGATTTTAATGATTTTCGTGTCGATTTGTAGGCTTTCAGGTGTGCTGAGGCCGATAAAACAAAAATCAAAATCAAATATGGCCACCATAAGGTTAAAAATGCAAAATGGCCGCCAAATTAATGCAAATTTGCGTTTATTAATGATAATAGCTGAAATGGGTCATTTAAATTCATTTGAGATGCGTGTATTCCTTGTTCTTGACATAGGAGCTCAATAATAATAAATACCAAACTTAAAAATGGCATCCAAAATACTATATAAAATACAAAATGACCGCCAAATTAATGCAAATTTGCGTTTATTAATGATAGTAGCTGAAATGGGTCATTTAAATTCATTTGAGGTGCGTGTATTCCTTGTTCTTGACATAGGAGCTCAATAATAATAAATACCAAACTTAAAAATAGTTTCCATAATACTGTATAAAAATCAAAATGGCCGCCAAAATAATATGATTCTGCACGGATGGGTGAAACTTGTTTATTATATACATTTTGGAAATTACTATCTGCGCCTATTGGGTGAAATATAGTCACGAGATGGTTAAACAGGGACTCTAACACTAATGTGTGAATTACTGACTGCTCCTGTGCCTATTGGGTGTAATATACTAGTGGTCACTAGACGGGTACACAGGCACTCAAACACTAATGTGTGAATTACTGCCTGCTCCTGTGCCCAACTGGTGTAACGGTACACAGGGACTCTAACACTAATGTGTGAATTACTGCCTGCTCCTGCGCCCAACGGATGTAATATACTAGTGGTCACTAGACGGGTACACAGGGACTCTTAACACTAATGTGTGAATTACTGCCTGCTCCTGCGCCCAATGGGTATACTATATAGGTGGTCACTAGACGGATACACAGGGATCTAACACTAGTGTGAATTACTGCCTGCTCCTGCGCCCACGGATGGTAAATTACTGTGGTCACTAGACGGGTACACAGGGACTCTAACACTAATGTGTGAATTACTGCCTGCTCCTGCGCCCAATGGGTATACTATACTAGTGGTCACTAGACGGGTACACAGGGACTCTAACACTAATGTGTGAATTATTGCCTGCTCCTGTGCCCAACGGGTGTAATATACTAGTGGTCACTAGACGAGTACACAGGGACTCTAACACTAATGTGTGAATTACTTGCTGCTCTGCCGCCCAACGGGTGTAATTGACCTAGTGGCTCCTGCGCAAATATACTATACTAGTGGTCACTAGGAGGGGGTACACAGGGACTCAAACATAATGTGTGAAATTATTGTGCTCCTGTGCCCCAACGGGGGTGGTAATATACTAGTGGTACTGACGAGTAAACGGGACTTAACACTTAATGTTGTGAATTACGCCCTGCTTCCTGCGCCCAAAACGGGTGTAATATACTAGTGGTCACAAGACGAGTACACAGGGACTCTAACACTAATGTAAGACGAGTACACAGGGACTCTTAACACTAATGTGTGAATTACTGCCTGCTCCTGCGCCCAACGGATGTAATATACTAGTGATCGCTAGACGGGTACACAGGGACTCTAACACTAATGTGTGAATTACTGCCTGCTCCTGCGCCCAACGGGTGTAATATGCTAGTGGTCACAAGACGGGTACACAGGGACTCTTAACACTAATGTGTGAATTACTGCCTGCTCCTGCGCCCAACGGATGTAATATACTAGTGGTCACTAGACGGGTACACAGGGACTCTAACACTAATGTGTGAATTACTGCCTGCTCCTGCGCCCAACGGATGTAATATACTAGTGGTCACTAGACGGGTACACAGGGACTCTAACACTAATGTGTGAATTACTGCCTGATCCTGTGCCCAACGGATGTAATATACTAGTGGTCACTAGACGGGTACACAGGGACTCTAACACTAATGTGTGAATTACTGCCTGCTCCTGCGCCCAACGGATGTAATATACTAGTGGTCACTAGACGGGTACACAGGGCCTGCTCCTGTGCCCAACGGATGTAATATACTAGTGGTCACTAGACGGGTGTAATATACTAGTGGTCACAATGCAGACTCTGATGAGGATTGTGTAGCACCAGAAAGCGAGGACAGCTCTGACGATGAAAGGTGAATAGATTTATATTGATAGACATTTCGCTGTTACACTCTCAACGCATCCCATTGTACAAGATATAGCCTACATGTGTACCCGAATATAATACACCAAATAGGCACAGGAGCATATTCACTCGTGCTTCGCAATCGTGAAATATGAACATATGACACCACTCGATGAACATATATGTGATATTCGTTGCAAAAATCTGAATATCCTCTATGTATTGACTTTGCAATCAGTCCACTCGCATATGAATCTGAGCATCCGAGCAGTCTGGTCAAGGCCTACATTATACGACTATTGACTTTTGAGGAGGTGTACACGAGATTTACGGACCTGAGAAAGTGTGTCCGGTTTAGAGAGGTACTCGTGTACAAATGACGGAAATTATATTAAGGCGTGGGAAATAGCTTATAAAATACTAATTATAGTAATCGTCACATTTCCGCCTCTAATTACCCTGCAGATGGATTTTTTTTATTAATTCGTTCCCACGAAATAACAATTCGTTCTCTCAATTTAACAATTCTTTCAATTGAATTAACAGTTAACAATTCGTTCCTTTCAATCGAATTAACAGTTAACAATTCGTTCCCACGAAATGACAATTCGTTCTCTCAATTCAACAATACGTTCCCTCGAATTAACAATTCGTTCCCACGATATAACAATTTGTTCCCACGAATTAACAATTCGTTCCCACGAAATGATAATTCGTTCCCTCAATTTAACAATTCGTTCCCTCTAATTAAAAATTCGTTCCCACGATATAACAATTCGTTCCCTCGAATTAACAATTCGTTCCCACGAAATTACAATTCGTTCCCTCAATGTAACAATTCGTTCCTTCCAATTAACAATTCGTTCCCACGAAATGACAAATCGTTCCCACGAAATGACAATTCGTTCCCTCGAATTAACAGTTAATAATTCGTTCCCTCGAATTAGCAATTCGTTCCCACGATATGACAATTATTTTCCATGAATTAACAATTCGTTCCCACGAAATGACAATTCGTTCCCTCAATTTAACAATTCGTTCCCTTGAATTAACAATTCGTTCCCACGATGTAACAATTCGTTCCTTCGAATTAACAATTCGTTCCCACGATATAACAATTCGTTCCCTCGAATTAACAACTCGTTCCCACGAAATGACAATTCGTTCCCTCAACTTAACAATTCGTTCCTCGAATTAACAATTCGTTCCCACGATATAACAATTCGTTCCCACGATATAACAATTCGTTCCAACTCGTTCCCACGATATAACAATTCGTTCCCACGATATAACAATTCGTTCCCTGGAATTAACAATTCGTTCCCACGAAATAATAATTCGTTCCCACGAATTAACAATTCGTTCCCGTGGGAACGAATTGTTATTTCGTGGGAACGAATTGTTATTTCGTTGGAACGAATTAATAAAAACAAAAATTCTACGTCCCCTGCGGGGCTTCGTAGATTTCAGGGATGCTGGATTTCCCATAGAGCTCACTTGTCGACGTGTAATATTCCAACCGTTTCAGACTTTCTAAATGCCGCATCTGTGGACTTTAATAGACTCCTTTCTGTCTAATTCGAATTTATTTCTGTCTAATTTCTGTCTAATTCCCAACGGCAGAAAGTTTATATCCATTTCAAATATCAAGTATGATAATTGCACATCAAAAAATAAATACAGAGAATAAATAGCAACGTCCGTTAACATTTTAAGGAAACACGCCCCTGACATCAGTGTGGACATTTACGTCTGATATAAAATGTATAATAATGCCAATCAATACGTGGGGTAATGGTGAATGAATGTTTATCTTGCCAGAACATGTCTCAGATGATGTCTCTGATATAAAGAACAGTGTGTGCCTACTGAGTGGGCATGTACCTTTAACCCTTTCAACATTGTATGCCTGTATTAGTGATATTGGCAAAAAGTGTAGATCCAGGTGAGCCGGCTCATGACGATCTGCACTTTTTGCAAGTAATTTTCATATTTTCATATTTTCGAGAAAAAAATCACCCCCTTTTCATAAATGGACTAGTAGATTGGTCGGAAAATGTATATATAAAAGTCCATTCCAGTTATTTAGGGGTGACATGGGTAATACGAGGTGCAAGGTCGTATCCGGCCTGAGCTGGAACCGGTAATAGAAGCAATCCGAATCCGTGTGACCCAAGACCAAGATTCCCTGACATCTGCGCGCATGAATACAGAACTAAGGTTGACATCTATTCATTTGGCGTTGTAGATTTCAGCATCATCACCCAGCATCAATCAGCTGTCATAATTATGGAAAGTGTAACAAAACGTCTATGTGATTATTCCCACCGAAAAACAGCTGACGCACCCACTTATTGTATTATTGCATAATTTGTATGCGTAAAATAACATCTTTGATACATTGCCGAGATTAAATTTTCAATTAAAATTAAATGTTGCTTCTGCATTTACGCAGCAAGGCATATATATGAGGAAGTAAGTGATAACGCAGTTAAATCACGTCTGTCCACATGTACATGTACAATCGATAGTCCGCTCGCTAAATCTATAAAGTTATATCGCGATTCGTCCGCATGTACGAGGAGATAATCCACTCGCTAAAGCTCGCGGATTATCTCCTCGTACATGCGGACGAACCGTGATCTAACTGTGGCTTCATCATAAGATGATATTGATCGATGTGTAAATAATCCCTCAAGTCCACAGCGGAAAAAACACTGTTTCCCCACCCCATTTATCGCCTGGGATTGTTATTAGCCGATGTATTTATAGATCGGCTAATATATTGGTCATCCATCGAATTCTGAAAAAGTTTGTAGCAACTCTTTTCTCCGCTATTCGGTAATCTACGAACGCGAATTTTACTCTATCACTTCCAAATTGCATCAACCGATAAAGTTTGCATTTTTGGCAATTATCTCCGTTTAAAACTTTAAATATAGCCAAATAACACAATTTTAAATACGTAATGAGCTGAACGCCGGAAGAGATTGCACCCGGAAGTTGTTGTTGTTGAAGTCCATAGTTGGCTCTATTGGCCATATACGCCAACATACGCCGATTATTGGGCTAATTTAAAGCTTTTATTTATTAAACAGAACAAGTTTCAGCCACGTATAATCGCGTAAAATGCGTTTATTCGGCTAATTTATAATCGACCTCTGCTCAAAATCTCCTCCGACTAGCAACCCCAGCATCTCGGGTTTATCCCATTGGATCGCGTATGCGCGTCATTTGACGCTAGTTAATATTCACAAAATTTTCCACCAATCAAAACGAAGAATTGCCCTTCATAGCGAACTTTGATTGTTTACGTATCATGCAGGGATGGCAGGGACGCATCCAGCACGCGCGATTGCGGCAATCCCCCTTAATTATTGTCAATGCCGCAAATTATTGATTGTCTTGCGCCCGACATCGCGCAAAAAATCACGGATGGGCCCCTTTTTAAATGACCAGTGCGCACATTAAAAAAACGTAATTGACTATTTAAACGCGCTGCGTATTTAAATCATTGGAAGGCGTGCAGTTCAATCGAGTTTGTGCGGAGTTGAACGTAAGCTTCGAGTCGATTTAAACCATTTAAATCGAGAAACAAGGGATAAACAAGTGACAACGTTATCAAGGCCAATCTGGGCATGTGCCTGAATACGCATGACGTCAATTCGACTGGTACATTTTGTTGAGTACGTTAATTGATAGTTTACCATCTGGAAATTTTATTTTTTAAGTTGAATAATAAAAATACATTATTATATTTGTTTTTTGGATATTTTGGGTTTTCCTCCTTCATACAGCTGAAATACATATAGCTATGATCCAGCTATTACAATTGCGTAAATTACGTGGATACACTGATTACCTGGGGCACTGTTTGTACGGCGCTGGCTCGACGACCTAACATATCGTATCAGGGCACTAGCTTGACGACCTTACATGCCGTAACGGCGGCACTGGCTCGATGACCTCTCATTTTTCCCTTGGGTGGTGGTTGGGAGCAGCGAAGGGTAATTTAACGATCGGTTTTCATCCTTTGCGGAATGCCGACTTGCATGGTTTGGCCCTCATTTACATGCCCCCTGTACTTGAGAGCTAAATCCTGTTATGCTCCATTAAGAAGTAATAAGCTTATGGCAAATCATATTACTTTGGGGCCGAGCTACTAAAGTGACTGATGTGGCATGGAAATATTGAGTTCTGATTTTGGGAATTTTCCTCATCGTGGACCCGTTTAATGCGGGATAGTACAACCCGTTGGCCCGGCCTTAAATGACCTTAGCTGTTGATAGGCCGTTACACACCAATACTCACTCGCTCATTCATTCCCCCCCCCGAGACTCAGTAACTACTAAAATGCGGACATATATTGAACCCTGATTTGATCGGCTAATAACATCATGCTCTGCATGACTTTTCATTTACCTATTAATTACCCAACCCTGGGAATTTTGTTGCAGTCTAATTCACCGTCTAATACGGTTTACTTATAAAATATTAATAGGTATATGTACATAAGGAATATCCACACGAGTCAGCTCTTAGCCCACTATTCCTATTCACCAAACTTGATTCGCGAAATGGAGGTCAAAATAGTTTAGATTTCATTTGCACTATATTACGGAATCCCGCGGCGGACGTAGAATTCTTTGTTATTAATTCGTTGGCAGGAAATAACAATTCGTTCTCACGAAATAACAATTCGTTCCCTCGAATTAATAATTCGTTCCGACGAATTGTTTTGGCGCCCAACTGCGCGCGCACAAAGGTGTTGCGCGCGCAGCTGCCATAAAAAGAACATTGTGTGCCTACTGAGTGGGCATGTACCTTTAAGCTCAATTATGTTTGCGCATGTTTTATATTAGTATGATAACGATATTTCTCAAATGGATATGTGAACTTTCTGCCGTTGGGAATTAGACAGAAATTAGACAGAAATAAATTCGAATTAGACAGAAAGGAGTCTATTAAAGTCTACAGATGCGGCATTTAGAAACTCTGAAACGGTTGGAATATTACACGTCGACAAGTGAGCTCTATGGGAAATCCAGCATCCCTGAAATCTACGAAGCCCCGCAGGGGACGTAGATTTTTTTTTTTATTAATTCGTTCCAACAAAATAACAATTCGTTCCCACGAAATAACAATTCGTTCCCACGGGAACGAATTGTTAATTCGTGGGAACGAATTGTTAAATTGAGGGAACGAATTGTTAATTCGTGGAAAAGAATTGTTATATCGTGGGAACGAATTGTTAATTCGAGGGAACGAATTGTTAAATTGAGGGAACGAATTGTCATTTCATGGGAACGAATTGTTATATCGTGGGAACGAATTGTTAATTCGAGGCAACGAATTTTTATATCGTGGGAACGAATTGCTAATTCGAGGGAACGAATTATTAACTGTTAATTCGAGGGAACGAATTGTCATTTCGTGGGAACGATTTGTCATTTCGTGGGAACGAATTCTTAATTCGAAGGAACTAATTGTTAAATTGAGGGAACGAATTGTAATTTCGTGGGAACGAATTGTTAATTCGAGGGAACGAATTGTTATATCGTGGGAACGAATTTTTAATTAGAGGGAACGAATTGTTAAATTGAGGGAACGAATTGTCATTTCGTGGGAACTAATTGTTAATTCGTGGGAACGAATTGTTATATCGTGGGAACGAATTGTTAATTCGAGGAAACGTATTGTTGAATTGAGGGAACGAATTGTCATTTCGTGGGAACGAATTGTTTAGCTGTTAATTCGATTGAACGAATTGTTAAATTGAGAGAACGAATTGTTATTTCGTGGGAACGAATTAATAAAAAAAATCCATCTCCTTTCTCAGGTCCGTTAATCTCGTGTACACCTCCTCAAAAGTCAATAATTGTATAATGTAGGCCTTGACCAGACTGCGCGGACGTTCAGGTTCATATGCGAGTGAACTGATTGCAAAGTCAATAAACGTATTTATGCAGTAGCACGTGACAGGTGTATTTGTATACTCGTAATAATTTTCTGACACAAATATGTTTTTCTGAAACGTATGCAATGTTATATTTCTGGAGCGTCTGTTTATAGTACTTTCTACGGAAGCCCATTAGGACCACTTCACTTTTTTTTAGTTTCCATTTATTAAATATGTTTTCTTGAATTTTCAAGATCTTTTCTTGAATTGTCAAGAAAAGATCTCGAAAATTCAAGAAAGTATCTTGAAAATTCAAGAAAAGATCTCGAAAATTCAAGAAAAAAACTTGAAAATTCAAGAAAATATCTTGAAACATCCTTTATTAGAAACGATCTTGAAAATTGAAGAAAAGATCTTGAACATTCGAGAATAAATGGAAAATAAAACAAAGTGAAGTGGCCCTAATAACTTTCTGTATTAACCGATATATAAATGCGACTGGAGAAATGGGGCTTAAGGGGTTTCCGCCCAGTGTAGATCCAGATCAGCCTGTGCATCCGCACAGTCTGGTCTGGATCTGCACAGTTCGCCATTCCATCAATGAAATACCCGACATGCTTCTGACAAACAATATAGATCGTTATCAGGATAGGGGCGTCTGCTATTTGACCAGGAGCTACACTGGTCACCAATCCTATAAGTCCCATTTATCCAGTGACAGCCACATATTAGAGTGTATCACGTCATAGCAATCTACTTCTTGCTTTACAGATCATGTGTGTCAAAATAAATTGCCAATCTGTGAAAAGGTCCCATAATTCGCGTTGTACGTCGATACAATTCGCTCCCTCAATTTAACAATTCTTTCCCACGATAATTATAAAAATTCGTTCCCTCAAATTAACAATTCGTTCCCACGAAATGACAATTCGTTCCCTCAATTTAACAATTCTTTCCCACGATTTTATAACAATTCGTTCCCTCGAATTAACAATTCCTTCCCACGAAATGACAATTCGTCCCCTCGAATTAACAATTCGTCCCCTCGAATTAACAATTCGTTCCCACGATATAATAATTTTTTCCCTCGAATTAACAATTCGTTCCCTCGAATTAACAATTCGTTCCCACGAAATGACAATTCGTTCCCTCAATTTAACAATTCGTTACCTCGAATTAATAATTCGGTCCCCACGAAATGACAATTCGTTCACTCGAATTAACAATTCGTTCCCTCGAATTAACAATTCGTTCCGAAAGCCAAAACAATTCGAGGGAACGAATTGTTAATTAGTGGGAACGAATTGTTATTTTTGGGGAACGAATTGTTAAATGGAGGGGACGAATTGTCATTTCCAGGGAACGAATTGTTAATTGGAGGGAACGAATTGTTAATTCCTGGGAACGAATTGTTATTTCCTGCGAACGAATTGTTAAATTGAGGGAACGAATTGTTATTTCGTGGCAACGAATTAATAAAAAAAAAAATTCTACGTCCACTGCGGGGCTCCTTAGAAATCCGTAAATGTTGTCAACGAATATGTCAACCGATTCAGAGAGGTGTATGCACATGTTAGTTTGACCAGCGATCATTGTCCATTCGTATTGAAAACCAAAACAAATCTAGTCGGCAACATTTGGCTGCACGGATGAGAAAACAGACCTTATGACGTTTGCGACTAGCGTATGCCCAGACCAGCCTGCGCATCCGTGCAGTCTGATCTGGGCATACGCTGGTCTCCATTCAATCAATATACCCTTATTTATGTACAATATCAATAACATTGGTGATGGTGCCATTGAGAGACCTCATGCGAATCCTTCCAGCAAATGATTTGCAATCACAAATTCGTTCAAATATGGTCATCTACCACCCTCTGCTGATCAGTCTAGCGACTACCTGGGGGCCGTTTCACTAAACTTCGTAGGACTAAAATGTTCGTAAGTGCAAAATTATGATAGTCTGTAAATTTCACATTGACAATGTTTTCTTGTAAATAAATATAGGATTTACATTTATTGAGCATAGGCTGCATATGCAGCCTATGCTCAATAAATGTAAATCCATAAATTGAAATTTACAGACGATCTTAAATTTGAACTTACGAACATTTTAGTCGTAAGAAGTTTAGTGAAACGGGCCCCAGGTGATCAGGTTCTATAGTGAATTCGAGGGAACGAATTGTTAATTCGTGGGAACGATTTTGTTATTTTTTGGGAACGAATTGTTAAATTGATGATCAGGTTCTATAGTGGCTACCAGTTTCCTAAGTACAGTGTATAAGGTACCTTTTTCTCAGACGGCGAACCGTTATCTTGATTCACTCAGGAGCTCGGAGACAGACGACAACTCAAAGGTGAGCGATTTTTTATAATATGCAATTTGTTCGTATTTTCGATAACAAAATAATTAAAATACTACTAATAATAACATTTTCTTGTAATACAGGTGTGCTGTTAGAAACGAAACTTGTGTGAAACCGAATATAGAAGCACGTCTGCTTCTTGAAAGTCGTGTTCACGTTTTGGAGGGAACCAGTCCAACTTCAACCGGAAGTAGATTTGGACGGGTTTGATTGTGCGGTCCTATTGTTCGGACAAATGTCGCCCCCAGAGCTTAGCTCAAATACTTGGACGCGATCTGGCAAAACCGGCCTTATTTGTTTATGACCACTACAGGCCCTGACTTATTCATTGCTTTTATAAGTAACATTTCAATTGTCCCTCAAAGATTCAATTGATGTTCATTCACTGTATCGCGAACTGTGTAAACCCTGACCAGACTGCGCGGACGAGCAGGCTGGTTTGGGTCTACACTGGTCGAATTTATAACAGTCCCTATTTTACCGGATAATATATGAACTCGCATACAGTAATACCATGTGCTTTTTCATGGTAACTCGTGGTTCCAAGAAAATAGGCGCGCAATTACGTGTGTTCTCTTCACGGTGTATTATTTGTAAGGAGTTGATTACGGTTTTCTCTCACAGCGCGCCTGTTTTCTTGGAAACCACGAGCTACCATGAAAAATGTTTAATTTGTATTACAGCCAAAATAAAGTTATTTGAAAATTTGGAAAGGGTCTCGACTAATCTAGAATGTTAATGTGATTGAACACATTCCAAACATGCACTCTATACGCAAATTTGGAAATGCTACTCCGCGATAACTGTTAAATTTATAGAACGTGAACTATACATAAACTCAAATAATTAATGCTAGCTCTAAATAATTAGAGCTAGCATCAAATATTTAGAGCTAGCTCCAACTCATTTGAAGAGCTCTCTAAGTCATTTGGAGCTAGCTCTAACTCTAATTATTTAGAGCTACCAATAATTATTTGAGCTTATGTTGATATGGGGTTCCATATTCTTTTAATACACTGTACAGGGATCCTCCAGATTATCGGACAAAAATGGCAGTTTTTTAACGATATTTTTCTTAAAATAGCAGCTGCGGGCATAAACTTTTCACAGAACAATCGTCGGTTCTTGCTTTCTCAACGCATGTATATGGAACGCCAAATCTACATAAACTCAAATATATATTGCTAGCAACAAATATTTGGAGCTAGCAATAAATATTTGGAGAGCTCTCGAAATCATTTGGAGAGCTCTCGAAATCAATTAATGATATCTCGAAATCATTTGGAGAGCTCTCGAAATCATTTGGAGCGAGCATTATATAACATTTGATTTGGAGAGCTCTCTAAATCATTTGGAGAGCTCTCGAAATCGTTAATCAATTATGATACTCGAAATCATTTTAAAGAGCTCTCGAAATCATTTTTAGCGAGCATTATATAACTTTGATTTGGAGAGCTCTCTAAATCATTTGGAGCTATCTCTAAATCATTTGGAGAGCTCTCGAAATCATTTGGAGCTATCTCTAAATCATTTGGAGAGCTCTCGAAATCATTTGGAGAGCTCTCGAAATCATTAATGATATCTCGAAATATTTAGAGAGCTCTCGAAATCATTTGTAGCGAGCATTATATAACTTGATTTCGAGAGCTCTCTAATCATTTGGATCTATCTCTAAATGATTTGGAGAGCTCTCGAAATCATTTGGAGAGCTCTCGAAATCAATTAATGATATCTCGAAATCATTTAGAGAGCTCTCGAAATCATTTGTAGCGAGCATTATATAGCTTTGATTTGGAGAGCTCTCGAAATCAAGTTATATAATGCTCGCTACAAATGATTTCGAGAGCTCTCTAAATGATTTCGAGATATCATTAATTGATTTCGAGAGCTCTCCAAATGATTTCGAGAGCTCTCAAAATCATTTAGAGATACCTCCAAATGATTTAGAGAGCTCTCGAAATCAAGTTATATAATGCTCGCTACAAATGATTTCGAGAGCTCTCTAAATGATTTCGAGATATCATTTATTGATTTCGAGAGCTCTCCAAATGATTTCGAGAGCTCTCCAAATGATTTCGAGATAGCTCCAAATGATTTCGAGAGCTCTCCAAATGATTTAGAGATAGCTCCAAATGATTTAGAGAGCTCTCCAAATCAAATGTTATATTGCTCGCTCCAAATGATTTCGAGAGCTCTCCAAATGATTTCGAGATATCATTAATTGATTTCGAGATATCATTAATTGATTTCGAGAGCTCTCCAAATATTTATTGCTAGCTCGAAATATGTTGCTAGCAATATATATTTGAGTTTATGTAGATTTGGCGTTCCATACATGTAAACTATTTAACTGTGCCATATTTCTCGCTTAAAATCGGGTCTGATCATCAGTCGTAAGATTGCCCCAAAATTAACATCGACAATCAGTTATCCGGACAAACATATAGACTGATCGTCTTATAACTTCTATTCTCACGTTGAAATCATAATGTTATCGCGTGTAAACCAGTGTAAACAGCATTGTGTATTTCTGCAGAAAAATCAGTATTCCTTCGTTTCTTGGAAAACACCGTTTTTATAGAATGTATTGTATTTATAGAACAATGACGTAATTGGGCGCACTCGATTGAGCCCCCGCATGACTTTTGTCGTTGTAAACAACTTCTGCACATAGTTGGGAATGTGTTCAGCAAACGTTACAAAAATGTTTACCATGCCGACATATTCTTCACACTGGCATGAAAAAAGCATGCACCTGCATGACTTAGATGCATTCGTTGCAAAATCGGATCAAAAGAATGCGCTTAATTAACAGGTATTTTGATTTGTCCGATAAACTGATTGTCCGGATAATTGGTATGACCCATGTAGTGTGTTGGAATTAGAGTTATGTGTTCAGAACAAAAGATAATCCTACAAACAGTATTACAGTGGAACTTCTTCAAACCGGACACCCTGGTCCCCAGGGTGTCCGGTTTAGAGATGTTCCACTGCAAATCAGACATGTGAGCACTTCATGACATATTCTAGTGTTTCGCAGGCATGATAAGTCATTGTAATCAGAGATACATAGCGGCGAATCACATCTAAGGTGAACATCTATATTGTCCCGTGTGTCCGGTTTAGATGGGGTTCCGCTGTACATTGCAGAGCGTGATCGATGATTTTCCGCCAACAGCAGATACGACGACTGTTGGAATACACGGGAGATAACTGCAAGAGTCGGAGTTCCGGATTCTGTAAATGTCTTCAGAGTTATCTTACTTGTAAATAGCAGACGACAAAACCGACAGGATGCCATTGAACCCAGCTTACGATTCGGACACGAACAAAAGCGATACAAATGTCACAGTTTTAAACATTAAAACCGGGGGCCAACAGAAGAGTACACAATCCAGTGCGCTTCCGGTAAATCAAAATGACGACAGCGGATATCCACACGGTGATCATGCCATTGTGAAAATCGAAGACGGTGAAACAACCTATGGTGATGATAGAACAGATACAAACACAAGGAGTTCTGCAACTCCGCATGCACAGACGGAAACGGAAATGGAAAGTGTGATTGATTTGAATACTACCGCAGACGACTCCACTGATCACGTATTTACTTCACACAACGAAGACAAGGTAAATAGTTATTTAATTTAAATTGTTTTTTTTTTTCAGTGTAACCACACTTGTGCTGCACTCCGCGCCGGAGTAAAATGTTTCACGTCGAAAAAGTGCACCGGTTTTCTGACGCGATGCCACTCATACGGGGCGCCAAGTGGGACATGGCTCAATTTTGTCAACAAAATTCATTTTTGTGCCACAAAATTCAATTCTGTGTCACAAAATTCACTTTTGTGCCACAGAATTCAATTCTGTGTCACAAAATTTCACAACATTCACTTTTGTGCCACAAAATTCAATTCTGTGTAACAAAATTCAATTCTGTGCCACAGAATTCAATTCTGTGTCAGAAAATTCAATTCTGTGCCACAAAATTAAATTCTGTCAATTCTGCACACGCATGTAAGAAGAACTACCATTGGTCAGAAACTGCACTGGAGAAATGGGTCACGGTCGCCGATCTACACATTCAATGTCGACGATTCATTTCTCATTCTGCCGATGATTCATTTCTCATTATGCCATTTTGCTTCAACTATCTCCAAACAGTCAAACGTTGACAAACCCATTCGTATTTAAACTCATTTGCGTTATAATTGTACACATAATTCATGTACATGTAGATCCTCCCGCGAGTACTGACGTCATGTATTGTGTGTATCGCAAGGTACATCTGCCCCAGTTAAATCAATAATACACGCGCTGTGGCCTGTGTTCTGACTGCTGTCTGTGTTTATAAACAGAATGTGTGTATTGGGCCATTTGAGGAAACCATTTGTAGTATTTGTGTAGATACCATGGATACTTAAGATGGTGTATACTGTAAATAATGCATGTGACACATAGTTGCGAACACGTAACTTCGCAACTAGTAGACACAGATCCAATACCATTTGTTTCACAAGGTTAGATCTACTGTTAGAATACGACGTCATCTAATATCATTTTCGAGCATAAAACGTTACCTGACAAATAGAATACCAGGCTAGTGTATTTTAATATCAAGTTTATCAGGCTCGGCTCGGAAACGGTAGGAATTCCTCGGCAAGCCTCGGAATTCCTACGCGTTTCCTAGCCTTGCCTGATAAACTTGATATCAAAATACACTAGCCTGGTATTCTCTATATATGGGCATGCTCTCGGAGGTCTAGCTATGTCCCGGCTACTTTATGTTTGACCCTGTTTACATAATTGAGGGAAAATTCTGAATATATTTCGTATTTCTCCTTCAAAGTATATATGCTTATATGGTGTGACCACTCATTTGTAATCATAAATATAACCAAAATAACTGTCCATAAAGAAGTATAATATTGATATATTGGGTTATATTTTCGCATTGAAATATTTAAACCTGCAAGTGTACTCCACCATCTAGTAAAATGGAATAAGACCGATCTCAACCAATCAACGTAGAGATGACATAGACTATCCTACGCAAACTAATTTTTGTGGACAAAAATGAATTCTGTCCCACAAAACTGAATTTTCTTCACAAAATTCAATTCTGTCTTACAAAATTGAATCCTTTATAAGAAAAATGAATTTTGTATACGAAACGTATGCAGAATTGAATTTTGTGACACAGAATTGACAGAATTGAATTTTGTGACACAGAATTGAATTTTGTGATTTTTAGTGTTACAAAACTCAATTTTGTACACATAATTAACCTGTCCTGCATGGCGCCCCGTAACTCAGCTCTACTCAGAACTATCGCATAAACGCAGGTTTCGTCTAGTAACCTGCAAAAGTATGATTATGCAGCATGATCTGAGTTAGCTAAATGTTTCGTCAGGACTTCGGCGTTTCATTTTTGTATGGATTTTGTGAGACCGATTTTTGTATAATCTACACCCAGCGTGCACTGTATCTACTGTCTGTTTCACGAAACCTGCCTAAATTTTACGGCTATATAAATAATGCAAACATAATATATTTTTCGATAATATTAAACTATGGAAAAATTTAAGAAAAAAACAATTTCCCCATGTTAAATCGCCATAATAGACGTAGTATTGTTTTTTATTAAATTAAAAATTCGTTCCCACGAAATACCAATTATTTCCCTAAAATTAACAATTCGTTCCCACAAATTTACAATTCGTTCCCATGAATTAACAATTCGTTCCCCCAATTTAACAATTCGTTCCCACGAAATAACAATTCGTTCCAACGATATAACAATTCGATCCAACGATATAACAATTCCATCTCACGATATAGCAATTAGTTCCCTCGAATTAACAATTCGAAAGTGGGAACAGAATTGTTATATCGTGGGAACGAATGCTAATTAGAGGGAACGAATTGTTAAATTGTGGGAACGAATTGTTATTACGTGGGAACGAATTGTCAATTCGAAGGAACGAATTGTTATTTCGTTTGAACGAATTGTTATATCTTGGGAACGAATTTTGAATTCGAGGGAACGAATTGTTATTTCGTGGGGACGAATTAAAAATAAAAAAAATCCATGTCTCCTGCGGGGCTCCGTACATAAGATCATACTGGTAGTTGCACAAAAAGTCAGTGGCTGGAATTGACCATACGTCACATGACAAATATGTTCATAATTTATTGTTGAAAAACACAAAATTACGCAGTTGTACTTATGAGTCGAAACATATATCTTATCTACGGAAGCCCATTAGGGCCACTTCACTTTTTTTTATGTTTTCTTGAATTTTCGAGATCTTTTCTTGAATTTTCAAGATTCTTTCTTGAATTTTCGAGATCTTTTCTTGAATTTTCAAGATGTTTTCTTGAATTTTCAAGTTGAAAAAAAAAGGAAATTAAAAAAAGTGAAGTGGCCCTAATGGGCTTTTGTACTTATCACATCTTCGAGTTTTGTTTTTGCAATTACACAACACATGGGCAATGTATGAACACAAGGATGTGATAAGACAGTTAGATCACGTTCGTCCGCATGTACGATCGATAATCCACTCGTTAAAGCTCGTGGATTATCTCCTAGTACATACGGACGAACCGTGATCTAACTGTGGCATATTTCTGATCTCAATCATGTTTTTTCTCTAGTGACACCTACATATCAGGAGCTACACTGATCACACTGGCATAGACATTGTTCTACAGTCACCGGACAGGATCTGGGTTTCTCGCAATACCATAGACCCATTCTGCCTATGCTTTTGATGTTAGTACCCCCCCCCCCACCACCCACCACCCCCGCCCATACAAATTAATTACAGTGTCAATAAAGTGCATTCTCCTTCTTATATATTCATCTCATATTTATTATTTTCAAGGTCACGGATTACAAGTCAAAGGTCAAGGACACGCATGCTAAAAGTATGCTGACAATGTCACAGATAAAACAGCGGCAGCGATTCCGAGAGACTTTAAGGAGTAGTGGTGTAGCTGGCTCTGGACCCGACTCCAGTTCCAGGTCAGTGACATATAGAGAATACACCACCGCCTGTGATAACCTTGCCAATAGTTGTCAATTGTTTTCGTGTAAAATCAAGCAGACTGATTGCCTGAGCTTGAGCTGTACTATAGCCAAGGCTCAGCAAGACTTTCCAATAGTTGCCAGTTGTTGCGCTAATCTTGCCAATAGTTGTCAATTGTTTTCTTTTAAAATGCTTGAAATGATGGCCTGAGCCTGAGCTGTACTACAGCTCAGGTTCAGCAAAACTTGCCAATAGTTGCCAATTGTTGCGCTAATCTTCCTAACAGTTGTCAGTTGTTTTCTTTTAAAATGGTTGATATAAATATTCTGCTTAAAATCAAGCAGATTGATTGCCTGAGCCGAGCTGTACTCAGCAAAAATTGCCGATAATACAGCCGGTACCACAGCTCAGGCTCAGCCAAGCAACCTGCTTGATTGTGATTTGAGATTGCCAATAGATGTTCAGAAACTTTGGCATAGTGGGCAAGTTTAACGCAGTCGGTTGCTTATTTCTTTGCTCCTATGCCGTGAGACGAAAACTGAGAACCTTAAATTTTAGTTCTTCGTTTGTACGCCGTGTAGAGACGAAACTTAATGTTCTTAATTTTCGTATCCGAGTCTACGCTACGTTGAAACAAAGAGACGAAATTTCCATAATGAGCCACATTAAAGTCCTGACTGTATAAAGTGTATTTGCAAGTAATGTGTAACCCGTCTTTGTGATATGTTGCTATTATTGTACCCCGGTGTACTTATTATAAAGACAATGAATGTCCTGTCGTCAAACGTTTACCCACGGCTGGAGATGGTCGAACGTTATTGTTACATTTCCGTCGGAAATATAGTGTAATTTTAGCATATATGCAATACTTTCGGTACGTTGATAATCCGTTCCATTCGAACAGCTGATTTACACATACATATTCCGGGCCGGCAGTACACGTCGCGTGTTGCAGCCGCATCAATTTCAAAATTTCAGTTCGTCTGTTGAGAACGGGTCTGGTGACGTAATGGCGCGTTGTAGTAACGTCATGAGACACATGGATTACGTAGGTGTTGGCTTGGCCCCGAAATGAGCATTGTCTACAGCCATGGCCAAACAGTACGCGCTGTACTGTACTTTTGAACACGGCTGTGAGCAGTGTCGAACAACGACAGTCATGTAACAATATAATATAAACAAGTACGTCGAGGGTCATATAGCGTTCGTCTTTCTGTCCAACTCCGTCAGTCGCTCTGTGTTCATTTGCGTCAAAACCTTCAGGTGCCAATTATCTATCTCGCATCCGTCAGGTTTGGCGTAAAACATAAAATGTATTAACAATAATTGTGTTAAACATAGTTTATTGCATAACGATTTGCAATTGGCTTGGGCTGCAAGTTCTCAAACAAAAATTGGTGTTGATGAACCATTTTGAAATCGTTTGACCATCATTCAATGCAGTTGATGGCGTGTGGGTATACGTGGACACCTGGGGCCCGTTTCACAAAACTTCGTACAACTAAAATGTTCGTAAGGGCAAATTTATGATCGAATGGAAATTTCAATTGTTGGATTTACATTGATTGAGCATAGGCTGGAGCCTATGCTCAATAAATGTAAATCCAATAATTGTTTACAAGAAATAAAATGCTGATGTGAAATTTACTGACGATCATAGTTGTGCACTTACGAACATTTTAATCGGTCGAAGTCTAGCGAAACGGCCCCCTGTTCACTTGCGCTAGTTATAATATTTTGCTTGTGTTGTTCTTCGTTTGCACATGTTCACTTGCGCTAATTATAATATAGTTCTTGTGTTCTTCGTTTGCACACTTTAATAAATGGTAAGTATGGAACCTAGCTGCGTCTAAAGAAACCGCTCCGCTTGCTTGCTTCCATATACCAATGCGCATTTATTCATCCACCAGTGCAAATAGTTCCTGTAAAACCGTAAAAAGAAAATTTAAAGACGACATATTACTACCGTAACGTTGTTTTTATTTTATTTCATCTTAGCAATTCGAATATTAAGTCATTGCACTAGATTGTATTTTTAGATAAAATAATATTTGTGTTGTATCGGCCAATACATGCATGTTCACAGCTGGCGGGTTTGTTTCTTTGATATACATGTATGCTTGATTTATCCGGTAACCTGCCCTGTATTGACCGAATACGTACTGAAGTGAAAATGACGTTCCATTGGTTGATTGACGTCACGTGACATTACCGAATGACGTCAGTGTAATGACACAACGTAAACAAGTCCGTGTTCTGTCCATAGATAAGGACGTCATCTGTGGTCATTTTGGAGCATAAAACGTTACATGATACATAGAATACCAGGCTAGTGTCTTTTGATATCAAGTTTATCAGGCTCGGCTCGGCTCGACAAGCCTCGGAATTCCTACACATTTCCTAGCATTGTCTGATAAACTTGATAGCAAAGACACTAATCTGGTATTCTCTATGTATGTGGAGCGCTTTATATGTGGGTATTTTATAATGTTCATCTATTATATATTCTATTGTGGGTTTCGGTAAACATATCCACTTTTATGGTTTCATATAGCATTGTAAAACATTTGTATGCGAGGTATGTCGAGGGGTACATCTATATATTTTTCGTCTTTCCGTTCGTCCGGCCGTCCATTCGTCCGTTCATCCGTTCATTCGTCCCATTTGTATTAAAGTTCTCGGGTAGCCATTATCTCTTTAACGGTAACTCGGGTTGCCCTCAAACTTCATATACTTCCTTATCAGCATCCGTATTTTCATTCCATAGCCCACCCATCCAGCCTCCATGCCCAAGGTCAATGTCAAGTTACTTGGAAATTGCTTTGCGTCCGTAAGATTTGCGTTAAAGTGATCGGGTACCCACTATCTATGCAACGGTAAGTCGGAATGGCCTCAAACTTCCTCAATAGTTTCATTTCATACCACACCCATTATTGATTTTATTGCGAAAAAACAATTTCCCCATGTTAAATCCACATAGACATCTTCACTCGATTTAACATGGGGAAACTTTTTAGAATTTCAGAAATACTGGACCGATTTTTAAAATTTAACTTTGGTTGGTTATACAGATATAATTGTATATATTGTATGAAATAAATATTGTTTAAACTAATTCCGTCCGTCCGTCCGTCGTCCGTCCGTCCGTCCGTCCATTTGTCAGTCCATCCATCCAAATTAAAGTTTTTGGGTACCCATTATCTCTGTAATCGTCAGTCGGATTGACATCAAACTTCCTATACGTCATCATCCATAGTTTCATTCCATAACACACCCATGCTGCCTTCATGTCCCAAGGTCAAGGTAGGAAATTTGCGTCATTTGTTTCTTAATATTTGCGCTAAAGTTTGTGTGTGTCGGTCCAGGCGGCCGCGGGTATCCGTCAACCTCCGTGCTCTCCGTGTTCTCTTGCTCTATCAATACTTTTACTTCTGAGAAACAGTTAAGGATGAGCCTCGTTTCTGTATTGATTTAGTACGGAAAGCTTTATATAGCATGGGTGAAAATGTCTAAGGAAATGTATATTGGGAAAACGTCAAACTTTGTTTTCTATTTTAAGACTTATTACTCGATTTTCAAATTTCTTAGTTCTCAAACGCGGCTACCTATTCAGGATTCCGAATCAATTTCCTTAATGTTTCGTTTATCAAACTCCTCTTCCACCTCCCCAATTGTTTTCGCACATGCTAAATTCCCACAGAGAAATCATTTTCGCAAAAAAGCAAAAAAGGAAGGCACATCCATAATTTTGTTTCGTAAAGCTTAGCCCTTTGAACACGAAAGCCCGCTATATCGGTTTATGCAAACAATGCAGATCCAGATGAGCCGGCTCGTAACGAGCCGTCTCATCAGGATCTGCACTGTTTGAAAGTACTTTTCATATTTTTGAGAACAACAAATACCCCCTTTTTATAAATGGAATAGTCTGAAAATCATTTTGCGATGATTGGATTGGTTGCAAAATTAACATATCGCAGCCCATTCAGTTACTTAGGGGTGAAAGGGTTAATATTACCAACAAACATGTTGTGTTTGCATTGTTTGTATGACCGTAAAATGTTGCTATAATTCGTGAAACAGACAGTAAAATAAACACTGCTTGTTACAACAAGGTGCATGATCACGTGGTTACAACAACAACAACAATTATTGAAACTTCTAGAAGCGCCTCCGATTCAAAGTACATATTCTTTTATATTGTCCTTATTATGTAGCGGATTTTCATTAAATATGGCGCATCAAACGCGTCTTGTTAAGCTGCATTTGGTGGTCTCGATACCTTGGCCCAAACTTCTGTCGTTTTTGCGAAGAATCGATTTCCGTGTCTACCACATATCGATTCTTCGCAAAAACGACATACAGTAGCGCTTTTCTGCTACTTACCTATTTGTATATACTAATATCGTATACATATCGTAATCGTATAGTAATGGTATATTTAATGAGCACATCGTATGATCATATAATATTGGTATGTTTGTACCGTATCATCGTATAGTACAAACGTACTATACGAATATTATACAAACATACGATATACGTTCGTATATACGATATATCCGTACGGATATGGTATGAATATACCATAATCTGGTATGTTTGTACGATACAAACGTACCAGAAGCATACACATGTATAACAATCGTATAAACGTACGATTTGAATGGTACATCTATACGATATTGGTTGGTATGTACGGTACAAACATACCGTACGTTTATATTATATGCATATCGTATAGAAAACATATTGTATTGGTATAGTATACGTATATTATTGGTATAGTACGTATAGTTGACCTGCATAAAAGCGCTACTGTAAGTCTGTGCCGAATTCCCTGGACGACCAAATGCAGCTCATGAAGATATTTCACCAAAATCCGTTTCATATTAAGGAAAATATCAAATAATACTTACTTTGGAGTGGGCGCGCTTTCAACACTTTCTTCCATTGGTGTCGTTGTTGTTGTTGTTGTAACCACGTGATCATGCACATTGTATGGGGGGTTATGCAGCTATTTATGTCTAACCAATAGTATCACAGCTTACTATATATTTCTCACCACCAACCTATAGCTTCCCAAGGAATTTGCCAGAAACTCAGCTGATTGGGCGAAAACTTCTCTACATGAAGATGGGAACCAGTGGGTAGGTACTGCTGTATGTGTGCGATGACATGTTATCATGCTTCAAATGGATGTCAATAACAAAATGACTTCCGAACCAACACATATCCCAATCATCTAAGTAATAAAAGCATTGGTTGTTTCGTTTACTGTAGGATGACAAACATTTGGTCTGTTTAAAGTGCGTGGAGTCCTAAGGAATACTCGCAAACTTTAAACTGACAAAATGTGTGTTACTACAGTAAACGCCGATGCGTCGCCGTAAAACTGATTCACAGACCATAAAACCTCCCACATACCGCTCCAAATCGAAAAACAAAGCATGGTTATCCCCTAATTGATTACTTCCCTTGAGAGTAACATAACACCATTTGCTTTGTTATTTGTAGTTGTTAATAAGTAATACCGAAAAAAGCCGAAACACGCCAAATGTCGGTGATTTCGACTAAGCAAACTATGCTTCTCTAAATGTAACTGTCTGCCGTTCGGACTCTATAATGCACCAGGAACATTTTCCTTATTTTAGATTTAAATGTTCAACCATAAACATTTGAAAATGACAAATATTAGATTGATCATATATTTGAATATTAAAGGAGGTCTGCGTCTGTGTATGTGGTGGTAGGCAGTTCTAAATGAATACGGTCTGTAACTTTAACAAAATGCATGCAGTGATAACTGCGACAAAATATATTCGCCCACTGGGGGACTCGAACCCACGACCCTCAGATTAAAAGTCTGATGCTCTACCGACTGAGCTAAGCGGGCTCATACAAATCAATATTCACAATCGTAATAAAATATACATTCTTGGTCATTATTGATTTCGTTCGTTTCGTATTCAGCGTTGTGCAATCAATATATTGAGATACTGTATGTATCGTTAATTTGTTGTTTGTTGCACTTTTGGGACAAATGTAGATACACACGTAACGTTTCAAGTACAAAAACCTGCGGTCTTTTTGGTTTCTATATGGTGGCCATCTTTGTTGTGTGAGATGAACAAACAAGTAAAACATTTGAAAACAACAAACAGTAGGTTGGTAAAGTAAATGATAATCACAGGACCTCACTGGCTAGCGTGAGAGTTCGATAATTTCAAAATCAGAACGCATATCATCTAAGCCAATAAAATTATAAAAAATATATTCGCCATCTGGGGGACTCACGACCCTCAGATTAAAAGTCTGATGCTCTACAGACTGAGCTAAGCGGGCTCCTGTGCATTGTAATGCATTATTATGTATCGTACAGTACTATATTGTATTAACTAACCCAGTCAAACTACATGTATGATAACATTCAATATTCAGTATCGTAATAAAATGTTTATTTTAGGCCACTATTTATTTTTTGTTGACTTTGAAATTTGTGTCACCAACGTTGTGCAATCAATATACATGTATTTATATCGTATGTATGTATATTGTTGATGTGTCGTTTGATATACTTTCGTGACAAATGTAAATCCACACGCTTCAAGTAACAAAAGTGTGGGTGGTTTGATTTCTAATTTGGTTGCCATCTTAGTTTTGTGAGATGAAAAGGAAAGAAAGACATTGGAAAAGTATTTCATTTACAACGTAACTGCTCATCAAAAGCGTCACGGGCTATGTATCCGATAGCATGAAAGTTGTAGATGCAGTAGCCTATTTCACCAACATTGTTTAGTATACTTTTCTAGCAAAGTATACATTGAGGGAGCAATTTTCAATTTTAGGATAAATTTATTAATTTTTAGCCAGGTTTTTTGAGAAAAAAATCCAGGCTATTGGATTGGCGAAAGCCGGGCTGGCGGGCTGGCGGGCTAGCGGGCGGCGGGCGGCGGGCGGCGGGCGGCGGGCGGCGGGCGGCGTCCACAATCAATGTTAAGTTTTCGTGTTTGAGTCCATTTCTTTGTTACTGTACCACCTATGACCACCAAACTTTCACAGCTTCATAATCAAGGGGTGCCCACCACATATCACTATCCAACATGTTACTTTTTTTTTTAACTTGACCCATTTTTTCCGCGCAGTCGACTTAGCCATTTTCAATGTTAAGTTTTCGTGTTTCAGTCCATTTCTTTGTTACTGTACCACCTAGGACCACCAAACTTTCACAGCTTCATAATCAAGGGGTGCCCACCACATATCACTATCCAACATGTTACTTTTTTTTTTAACTTGACCCATTTTTTCCGCGCAGTCGACTTAGCCATTTTCAATGTTAAGTTTTCGCGTTTACAATGTTAAGTTTTCGTGTTTAAGTCCATTTCTTTGGTACTGTACCACCTAGGACCACCAAACTTTCACAGCTTCATAATCAAGGGGCGCCCACCACATATCACTATCCAACATGTTACTTTTTTTTTAACTTGACCCATTTTTTCCGCGCAGTCGACTTAGCCATTTTCAATGTTAAGTTTTCGCGTTTACAATGTTAAGTTTTCGTGTGTTTAAGTCCATTTCTTTGGTACTGTACCACCTAGGACCACCAAACTTTCACAGCTTCATAATCAAGGGGGGTGCCCACCACATATCACTATCCAACATGTTACCTTTTTTTTAACTTGACCCATTTTTTCCGCGCAATCGCCATTTTCAACGTTAACTTTTTAGCGTACGTCTGGTTAAAGTTTTTTGCTTAAAACGTTTTCGTTATACTATATCTCTGCAACTGCTTCGCCCATTACCTTGAAACTTCACATGTGTGTTTATCATCATCCATATTTTCATTCTACCCCCCAACCGTGCTGCCCCTGTGCTCAATGTCAAGTTCAAATTACTTTGAATTATTTTGTTAAAGTTTTTTCGTGTACTATATCTCTGCAACTGCTTCACCCAATACCTTGATACTTCACATGGGTATTTATCATCATTGTCGCACCCGCTTGCGGAAAGCGCGATATTTTCGGCATTTTGGCATACGTCCGTCCGTATGTCCGTGCGTCCGTGTGTCCGGTTAAAGTTTTTTCGTTAAAGTTTTCCCATCTACTATATCTATTTTTTTAGTGTCCATGCCTCACCCCAAGGTGCGACATGCAGGCCACGGCCATCTAGTCTACAAAAAGTGCGTATAATTCTGTTATAAAAGTGTCTATGCTTGGAAAAAACCTGGCCTTCGTGGCTTTGCCTCGTTTCTTGCTATTATACTGAATTTATTACATTATCACAGCCATTCTGGCTGTAATAATGTAATACATTCAGTATAATAATTCTGCATACTTTTAATCATCAAATATATGCATTCGTTAGTTCTATATGAAATAATGCATTTCATGAAAAATAAATGATTACTCCCTCAAAGTATACTTTGCTAGAAAAATATAGTTTGCAATTTTGGTGAAATCGGCTACTGATGTTTGATATGGTCAAAATTAGTACACATGTGATGCAATTCAACAAAATTGTAAAATAATTCGCCCACTGGGGGACTCGAACCCACGACCCTCAGATTAAAAGTCTGATGCTCTACCGACTGAGCTAAGCGGGCTCATACAAGTCAATATTCACTATCGTATAAAATAAACACACTATATCGCTATTGAATTGCGTTGGCTCTGCATTCATCGTTGTGTAATCAATATATTGTATTATGCCATAGGCTTTGCGAATGTGTTGCTTGTTACAGTTGTTGGGTAACTATATATTTCCAGGTTAAATTTTGCTATTGAATGACCTTTTATTTTCTATGGTGGCCATCTTGGTTTTCAAAATACAATGTAGCTTCTCTCCAAATATGTATTCTTCACTTCTTGTTCATGCATATCTTACGTGTGAAATGTTGTTTTGGCCTTACTTACCTGCACATATTTCAATGTCGATGGAGTATGAGAGTTTTAACTAACAACATTAAATGTTAGCCATGTTGGATTTCAAAATGGTCGCTCTATAATCATTAGTTACTATACCACCCGTCATAATCCACTTCGACTGGTAATTTCTGAGGCTAACCCATAGTCTAAGGTGCAGTTTTATTATTATATAGAGAATAGTAGGTTAGTGCCGTGAATGGGAAAACATATCTGGCAAGGCTTAGGAAACGGGATGGGCGAGGCTCTGCCGAGCACATCCCGTTTCCGTGCCGCGCCAGATATTTTTCCCATTCACGGCACTAACAAACTATTCTATTTATCCCGTAAACACTACAAAAATGGCTTTACAATGCAATAAAAAATAACCCCTGCCGCATCCTCAAAACCGGAGAATCGACACATATTCATACCCAGTGATTAGGTCGTATTGACAGGATATCAAAAACGTTTCACGGCACCGTGTTTCACGACACATACGCACAGTGTTGCCCGGATAAATTATTTATTTCTCCATGTGAATATAAAGAATATATGTCTTGGAATTTCACTGGTGGACATATTGACAGAGAGAACTAAAAAATAAACAAGAAAAGTTATAACATGCATATATCCATGTTGTATGTGTACAGTTTTTATTACATCACTTGGAGAGCCTCACACGTCATGGTTTTATTCGCTTGTTACTAATTTATTTGATAATTGCATTTCAAAATTTTCGTATTTTCTGTCGGTCACTCAAGCATGTATGACAGACTTAACTATTTTAAAGGTACATGCCCAAGCAGTACGTTATACTATAGTGATACAGATTTTTTTGTATCTGACATTTTTGTATGACATTTTCTGGCAAAATAAATATTCATTCACAAATACCCCACGTATTGATTGGCATTAATTATACATTTTATTTTAGACGAAAATGTTCACACTGATATCAGGGGCGATAACCGTGTTTCCTTAAAATGTTAACGGACATTACTATTTAGTCTCTGTATTTATTTTTTGATACGCAATGATCATACTACCAACGCGCGTCACTATCAGTAAAATAAATATTACTAAATGATTATATCTGTTTTCCGGGCATTTGTAATGTTTAGAACTGATGGAATAGTTACATAATTATACACTTATTTAATTCTTATAAAGAACATTTTGATCAGCTGTATTAACCTAGATAGCAATATAGCATGCATGTGTCATTAATATATGATAGTACATTTATGTTAAAATCGAAAACAAAATTGTCATTATGAACAATGTCATAGCAAAACCAATATCTGAATAAATGTGCCTAGCTTAAGACATCATAGGTATGTCACCCACTGTAGCAGGACGGGCGCAAAGGAATACGTTCGATGCCTGAACAATTAGTAAATTGCTAATATGAAATCGACACACCTCACAAATGAGAATAAAATATATTCGCCCACTGGGGGACTCGAACCCACGACCCTCAGATTAAAAGTCTGATGCTCTACCGACTGAGCTAAGCGGGCTCATACTAATCAATATTTGCTATCGTACTAAAATAGATATACTACATTACTATAACTTTCCGTAACCTATTTATTCAGCGGTGTGTAATCAATATATTTAATGTACGTACTTATATATGTACTATATTTTTCCTACATTTCAGGACATTTCGGCAGATATCAATGCACGATGCTGTGCATATGCAATACATATAGTGTCATATTAGTGTTGACTGATTATATGTATTACTCGTTGACTGATTCTCTAAGACATGGCATGACATGATTTCTTATAAAATCAGCAAGCTTGTTTGTTTAATAACAGCATCGCTCATGTAATATATAACTTATGTTTAACACTGAAATACCGACACTACTTCCATTGACTTCTGTGAGCAGTAGTATTACAACACGTTGTGAAATATGCGAAACCTACGGTGGCACAGAGGGGACATGGAACTATTGTTTACTATTGCGTGCACACGCGATAGTTATTGCGTGCGCACACGATAGCTATTACCCTATTGCGTGCGCACGCAATAGCTATCGCGTGCACACGTGATAGCTATTGCGTGCGCACGTGATAGCTATCGCGTGCGCTATCGCGTGGGCACGCAATAGTAAACAATATTTCCATGTCTCCTCTGTGCCACCGTAGAAACCTGTATATCGGCACCTATGTGTTTACATGTCCAAGATATATGTACATATTAACATGCGTTAGAAAGAAACGTGTTCGAAATACACATTTTTCTTTCTAGGATTGTATATCCGATAAAGAAAAGTGTATATCTTTGCTCAAGTATTTCGTAAAATCGAGAGATTTCTATTTCATGATAACGAAAAATGTGGCATTGCTGTTGTTATGTTATATGCAGTCTACATTCGTTTACTCAAAGTCGGTTAAGTCAAATTCCCTCGAATTTTCGCAACTACGAACTAAGTGTTAGGTCCCGAAAACAGAAATGTGTGGTATTTCACTCTCGTTAAGTCAATGTGTCAGTTTGCACTCGAAGTCGCGGTGCCAATTTACCGGATCAAAGACTAGACTTGTTCACCTGTGTAAACAAACTTTGAATAAGTGTTTACTCGACACCAATTAAACTGTAAGCGGTTGACATGCTTTATTTATTAAGCATAATAACTTGAAATGTTACTTTACTGCTTTGAATTGTCTTTTCTTGTACCACCCTGATAATACAGATGTGTATACTTAGTTCGACTACACACATGCGTGTATCGCCCCTGATATCAGTGTGGAAATTTACGTCTGATGTATAAGAAGGCCAATGAGCAATGAGGTAATGAGGTAATGGTGAATGAATGTTTATTTTGCCGGAAAATGTCTCAGATGATGTCTCTGATATAAAGAACATTTTGTGCCTACTGAGTGGGCATGTACCTTTAAAGGTACATACCCACTCAGTAGGCACAAAATGTGTTTTATATCAGAAACATCATCTGAGACATTTTCTGGCAAAAACACATTAATTCACCATTACCCCACGTATTGATTGGCATTATTATACATTTTATAGCAAACGTAAATTTTCACACTGATATCAGGGGCAATAACCATGTTTCCTTAAAATGTTAACGGACATTACTATTTATTCTCTGTATTTATTTTTGATGTGCAATGATCATACTTTATGCTCTGTCGAAAATATTATGTTTTCAGGTGATGCATTTAATTATTATAAATAATTAAAAACTATCATGCCTCATTTGCATATGAAACTCGCCTGATACCACCGCGCGTCACTGTCAGTAACATACATATTACTAATTGATTATATCTGTATAGCGGGCACTCTTAATGTTTTGACCTGGTGGAATAATGACACAATTATGCAGTTATTTAATGCTTATATAGAACATTGTGTGCCTACTGAGTGGGCATGTACCTTTAATAACTATCATATTAAATCGTATATCATGTAAGGTCCTCTATGTACAGTCGAACCTCCCCGAACGGTCACCTCTCTACAACAACACCCTCTTTGTAACAGCCGCTATTTTATATCCCAAATGGATGATTTCCTCTATATCTAATCCTTAGACTGCTGAACACGAAAATAGTTGTCTGCTGTTGCTTTTGCCTTCTTTCTCAATAAAAAACATGTTTTGACAGCACTTTAGAATCATTTCCGTTGGAAAATGCTGTCAAAGCATGTATTTGATGAGAATTATCGAAGGAAATACAATATAAATAAACAGCAGACGATACAATTTAATTCAGCATTAACCTCCCTACAACAGCCACCTCTCTACAACATCCAGTTATGCGTCTTCCATGAGTGGCTGTTGTAGAGAGGTTGCACTGTATGTTGTATGACATGTGCTTATGTATTTTTATTGAAGAAGAAATATGCAAGCTTGTTTATATATTTGCTTAATATACATTATATGTAGTAGTTGCTTATCATAATCATGATAATAATATTAAAACTAAACTAATGTGTATGTATTAATTTGTTATTATTGTATATTTTGTACATGTATGTGTATTTGTTGATGCTTGTAAATCTGAATTATTACACTATCTGTCATTTAATTGATTGTACGGTGAAACCTATCTAAACCGAACAACCTTGCGACATCGCTGTGTTCAATTATGACCGATTTCACAGTCAAATGTCGCTGACGCATTGCAGATACTGATCAGACTGGACTGAACTGGATTTATACTGGTCACAAAGCACATTCGCACCATTTCTTCAGTTACAACCACATGTCATGAGTGTTAGTATGTTCTTAGAATATAGAGAATAGTACGTTAGTGCCGTGAATGGGAAAAAATATCTGGCAAGGCTCAGGAAACGGGATGGGCGAGGCTCTGCCGAGCACATCCCGTTTCCGTGCCGCGCCAGATATTTTTTCCCATTCACGGCACTAACCTACTATTCCATTTATCCCGTCAACACCTACAAATGCCTGTAATATGCAAAAATAGTATTGACTGGATAGCCACATGTCATGATTGTTAGTAGGTACTTAGAATATATATTAAGTATTATAACGTTGGCCTAACACAAACTTACGTGCGTGACTTACGTTACCCAGTACCCATGATATAAATAAAAACACACATACTAATTTAAAGAGAGTTGGACGCAAGATGGCTGGAACATATTGAGGCGAAGTTCAGGAAGATTGCTGGATCAAAAGGCCATATCAGCGTGGAGACGTTCAAAGATGCACTGGGTCTTAAACGGGTATGTAGGAACATGTACAGTATATGATGCGCTGGTACATGCATGTTGTTGCTTAGCAGCGTAGAGACATTCAAGAATGCGTTGTCTTAAAGGTGGGTTCCCTCAAATTATGTAAAAAAAATACATCTTTACGGAAATTAAACGGGTATCTAATTATGTAAATATTCTACATGTTTTTAACATCGAAAGTGCTTTTTTCTTTTTTTCAAATTCAAATTCGTTTATTCGATCAGGTCATATAAATATAACAACATGAGGTACTATATATAACACGAACATATATATCACACATTCTAATGCACTCTATAAATATCACGCAATCTGACTGGCTGATGGCCATACACTACAGGTATATCATTGTTGATGAACGGTCGCAAATTATTTCAATATGTATTCCTACGCCAGTAGTAAAGGAGCGTATTAGAAATAGGTTAACCGCATTGTAATTTTGAAATTTGCGGCGTATATCAGAAAATGATAGGTCGGAAAACATGTTTAATGGCTCCGCTAGCGCGTCGCAGATTTTCCGACCTATCATTTTCTAATGTACGCCGCAAATTTCAGTTAACCCTATAATGGCTATGCATGTAACAAGTAATATACTAAATAAATGCTATAATTATATCGACATGTTCATATATGTTACTCCAGCTGGTCAAGCGGAATGGCGCGAACAAATAAGTTATTAATTTGGGAGGGCATTTTCGAGATAGTGAGAACACCATTATAAAATTGTCTAGCGTCTAAGGTCCAACATTTTTGCACAGTTAACTAATATTTCAATTTCGTGTAGGTAGAGGTGATCACCAGTGTATGTACATGTGAAGAAATGGTGATTAGTTTTAATTAGTTAAATAAATAATGTGTATACATTTAACTTAATCTTATAAAGTATAATTATTGTACACCAGAAAATGTATTGTACTAATAAATATTGATTTCCTTTGAATAAATACTGATTTTTGTCAATATTTTGAAAACGCGGTTATCTCCCCTGACCTGAACATTATTAAAATCTGTCATTCAAATAAGGCAAAATAATGTCAATAAGTGTACCAGGTAATACAAATTAATTGTTATTTGTATATAATATTAAAGAAATATATAATAGTTGAATAGTTGAATGCATCCGGGAGGGGAGGGGGGGGGGGGGGGGGGGTCACTAAACTTCGAACGATTATATTGTTCGTAAGTGCAAATTTAGGAACGTATGGTAATTTCAATTGACGGATTTATTTACATTCGTTGAGCCTATGCTCAATAAATGTATGAAATAACAAGGTGTTCCATGAAAGGAAACAGAAGTTATCCTTGTTATTTCATACATGCATTCCTCAGGTGACCCTCTATCATGCTGTAGCAATTCCATGACCCACCACCCAACCCTTACCCAGGGTCAAGGTCACAAACTTAGCATGTTCATAAACGTAACGTTGGGGTAAATCTTATGTAACTTCTGTTTATTTACAGGGAACGCCTTCATATTTCATATCTGGATTCATCTCATGATACTCTATCGTGCTGAGTGGGTGGAAGGTGGGTGCAAGCGATGGGTAATTTAACGACCAGGGTTCATCCTTACCGGAATTCCGACTGGAGACCTGGTTTGGCCCTCACATACGTCTTTGGCATTTTGTATGTGACAGTTGAATCTGGTTACACCCCTTATGTGAGTATTACGATTGTTCGTAATCCTATTTTAGGGGAAGGGGCCAAGTGACTTTGGTGTGGTATGGACCTGCCACCAGGTCAGGTTATTCTAATTTCAGGGCTGAATATATTGTTTCTCGATGTAAATATTCAGTTCTGATTTTGGAATTTCCCCCCCAATGCAGCAGGTTAAAACGGGATCCAACCCGTTTGCCCGGCCTTACATGACCTTAGCTGTTGATAGGCCGTTAAACACCAATAAACAAACAAACTCTATCGTGCTGTAGCAAATCTACGATCCATCACCCAACCCTTACCCCAAGGTCAAGGTCACAAACTTAGCACATTCATAAACTTAACGTTGGGGTATATGTCTTATAAAATCTGTTTTATTTCATAGAAAGACTTGATATTTCATTCATGCATTCCTCAGATGACCCTCTATCATGCTGTAGCAAATCCATGGCCCACCACCCAACCCTTACCCCAACGTCAAGGTCACAACCTTAGCACATTCATAAACTTAACGTTGGGGTAAATTTCTTATAACATATGTTTCCTTTCACGGAACGCCTTGATACATGCATTCATCTGATGATACTCTATCGTACTACAGCAAATAGATTACCCACATCACACCCCTTTCCGCAAAGTCAATTTCACAAACTTAGCACATTCATAAACTTAACGTTGATGTAAATATCTTGTAACATCTGTTTCCTTTCTTGAAATGCCTTGATATTTCATGCATGCATTCCTCAGATAACCCTCTATCGTGCTGTAGCAAATCCACAACCCACCACCCAACCCTTTTCCCCAAGATCAAGGTCACAAACATAGCACATTCATAAACTTAACGTTGGGGTAAATGTCTTATAACATCTGTTTCCTTTCATGGAACGCCTTGATATTTCAGAAATGCATTCATCTGATGATACCCTATCATGCTATAGTAAATTCATGACCCACAGCCCACCCCTTACCCCAGGGTCAAGGTCACAAACTTAGCACATTCATAAACTTAACGTTGGGATAAATGTCTTATAACATATGTTTCCTTTCATAGAACGCCTTGATATTTCATACATGCATTCCTCAGATGACCCTCTACACAACCCAACACCCTACCCTTACCCAAAGGTCAAGGTCACAAACTTAGCATGTTCATAAACTTAATGTTGCGGGTAAATGTTGTGGAACTTCTGTTTCGTGACAGGTAACGCTTTGATAGTTCATACATGCATTCATCTGATGATCCCCTGTTGTGCTACAGAAAATCCATGACCACCCCACCCCACCCCCCCACAACCCCTTTCCCCAAGATCAACATCATAAACTTAACGTTCGAGTAAATGTCTTTTTATAACTTCTGATTCTTTACAGGGAACGCCTTGATATTTCATACATGCATTCATCTGATGATACTCTATCGTGCCATAGCAAATCCATGACCCACCACCCAACCCTTACCCCAAGGTTAAGGTCACAACCTTAGCACATTCAAAAACTTAACGTTGGGGTAAATGTCTTATAACATCTGTTTCCATTCATGGAACGCCTTCATATTTCATACATGCATTTGTATGCCCCCCCCCCCCTATATCATGCTGTAGCAAATCCATGACCCACCACCCAACCCTTTCCACAGGGTGAGGGTCACACACTTAGCATGTTCATAAACTTAACGTTGGGGTAAATGTTGTGTGACTTCTGTTTATTTACAGGGAATATCTTCATATTTCATACATGCATTCATCTGATGACCCTCTATCATGCTGTAGCAAATCTACCAAACCCATACTCCAAGGTCAAGTCACAAACTTAGCATGTTCATAAACTTAACGTTGGGGTAAATGTTGTGTAACTTATGTTTGTTTACAGGGAACGCCTTCATATTTCATACATGGATTCATCTCATGACACTCTACCGTGCTATAGCAAATCCATGACCCACCGCCCATCTCTTACCTCAAGTTGAAGGTCACAATCTTAGCACATTCATAAAATTTACGTTGTGGTAGATGTATAATAACAGCTGTTTTCTTTCATGGAACGCCTTGATATTTCATTCATGCATTCCTCAGATGACTCTCTATCATGCTGTATCAAATCCACGACTCAGCACCCAACCCTTACCTCAAAGTCAGGGTCACAATCCTAGCACATTCATAAACTTAATGTTGGGGTAAATGTTGTGTAGCTTCTGTTTCTTTACAGGGAATACCTTAATATTTCTTACATGCATTCATCTGATGATACTCTATCGTACTATATAAAATGCATTACCCACCTCCCAACCCTTTCACCAAGGTCAATGTCACAAACTTAGCACATTCATAAACTTCACGTTGGGGTAAATGTCTTATAATATCTGTTTCCTTTCATGGAACGCCTTGATATTTCATGCATGCATTCTTCTGATGATACTCTATTGTGCTGTAGCAAATACACAACCCACCACCCAACCCTTACCCCAAGGTCAAGGTCACACATTTAGCATGTTCATAAACTTAACGTTGGGGTAAATGTTGTGCAACTTCTGTTTCTTTACAGGGAACGCTTTGATATTTCATACATGCATTCATCTGATGATCCTCTATTGTGCCACAGCAAATCCATGACCCGCACCCCTTCCCAAGGTCAAGGTCGCAAACTTAGCACATTCATACATGCATTCCACATGTGAATAGCTATCATGCTGTAGAAAATCACCAGCTTAGTGCGTTCATAAACTTAACTTTGGGTTAAATTTTGTTTTACGTCTTTTTTCAGGGAGCGCATTGATATTGCATACATGCATTCGTCTTAATATGCTATATTATGCTATAGCAAACCCACGACCCACCTTGCACCACTGACACCAATGTCAATGTCCACCGCGCGCCCCTTAACCCAAGGGCAAGTTATATAATATTCATGTTTTTTATGCAACTGTGCCAAGTTTGAGTGAAGGCTGCCAACAGGCGAGCTTCGTTGTCTTCTGACAACTCTTGTTACTCACTTAATACCCCACTTTCCAACCTCATCTGAGACACTATAGGGTTACCTGGACTGTCATTTTCAACTTTGCGGCGTATATCTGAAAATCTGTTTAATGGCGACGCGCTAGCGGAGCCATTAAACATGTTTTGCGGCCTATCATTTTCTGATATGCGCCTCAGATGTCAAAATTACAATGCGGTTAACCTATTTCTAATGCACTCCTTTACTACTGGCGTAGGAATACATATTGAAATAATTTGCGACCGTTCATCAACAATGATATACCTGTAATGTATGACCATCGCCCAATTAAATTTGCGTGATATTTATAGAGTGCATTAGAAAATACATTTAAACTAGTATGTAAAGTCCCGTTTTAGCGGGGTAATTTCTAAAATATCGTGATCCATATATAATCTAATTCGTCCTGGTCCTTAATAAACTTACCACAACCCCATTTACGAAAATCACCAATCACTAAGTGGTAGTGGAAGGTGGTCGGGTGAATGAGACGGCGTAAATTAACGGTATGGGTTCCTCCTTATACGAATCACGATTTGCCTGGTTTGGCCCTCAGGTACGTTTTTATCTTTGGCTCTTTTTGTTACCTGGGAGTTGAATTGGGTTATTGCCCTTTATAAAAGTAGTAAGATTATTACTGATCTTACTGCTTTTGGGCCAAGTGATTCTGGTGTGGCGAGAACCTGGCATCAGATCAGGATTATTCTGATTTCAGGGCTGAATATATTGTTTTGTTATTGCAAATATTCAGTTCTGATTTTGGGATATTCCCCCCATTTGTATATGTACTTGAACATGTACATGTACTTGTACAGGTAATATATGGGATTTAGTACTAAACCCATTGACCCGGCCTTAAATGACCATAGCTGTTGATAGGCCGCTAAACCCCAGCAAACAAACAAACAAACAAACAAACTAAGTAGTAAGGGCTATATCAGGCTTGATGTGACGCTTATCGCAAATGTTGTAAGATCAGTGTATCAGTCACAGGGTGGAATGTGATTTTGCTTATGATAATTTTTTGTCGAAGTTTCAACACATTTGAACATACTTTCTATCAAACATTCGTTACACTCACAAACTCGCCTTATGATCATTCATAAACAGGTGTTAAGTGGGCGCATCTATCAGATAATTCGACATTACTGATATACATACGAGTCATTGAATGATCAAAGGTCGCAAAATCATCCTATGATCATTGATAAAAAAGTTCTAAATTGACGCCTCTATAATAAGACTTTTTGCCTTCTTCCATTTCAGCATTTTGATAATAATGAAAACAGAAAAACCCACAATATGTTCCTAAAACAGCTACGAAAGATGACAAAATTATCAGAGCACATGCGGAATTTAATTCCGCATGTACTCTGAAATATTTGTCAGCTTTCGACATCATTTACTGAACGTATGTCTGGTTTCCGTAGCTGATATCGACAAAAAAGCGGCAAGCAAGGGAGATAATTATGACCCATTTGATCTCCAAGCGTGTTGATATGACATTTGGTTGCTAATTGCTTCCATCTATCTGATGATAATATATGGTGCCTTACGACACAACGGGGCTAATCAAGCCAGTATAGTCCCTGTTAACTAGCCCCCAGCCGTCGTCTTAGAAGGGTCTAATGTGCATTTCAGTGATGTCGAACGGACGTATAAAACCATCAAGCAATAAACTTAGGTTGTCCGGTTGTCCGGTTAGCGCGATTGGCGCTTCTTATCACTGCGACTCTGGTTCTATTCTCGAAATTTGAAATTGGAATGTGGTGACAACGATATTGGTTATTTTCAATTGATCTTATTTTGTGCTAATTTTGCCTCACATTTGTTCTAATAGGTCTATTGATACTCGTCAAATCACGGAGCTCAACGAACTTTTGACAAGGAGTTTTTAATGGAGTCCGAGGTCGGTAAATGTCTCGTCAACATATTGTGACGTAAGTTAGCTTATTTCGTAACTCACTCACATTGCCTCGTCATTCACAGCTGTATGTACATTGTGTAAATATTCATGTCGTTGCCTTGTATACATGTTTTGTTTGTTACATTCTTGTGAATCTTCATTTAATGGAGGAAATAAATATCACACACACACACATCAATCAACCAATAAATCTATCTATTTCAGTCGTTTTTCGCCGAGAGGTTTTTTGAGCTGTTTGACCAAGACGCTAGCGGGTTCATTGATTTGATGGAACTAATGGACGGACTGCGCATGCTCGCTAAAGGAACGCCGGCGCAGAAACTCCTGTTTTTGTTCGACGTTTTTGACGTTGACGGTAATTATTAACGCTTGTTATTTGTGGCTTTGATTGTGGAGATGGGGCTTAAGGATTTTGCGACCAGTGTAGATCCAGATCAGCATGTGTATCCACACAGTCTGATCGGAATCTGCACTGTTCGCCGTATTTTATTCGACGTTTTTGATGTTGACGGTAATTATTAATGCTTGCTAATTGTGGCTGTGACCATAGGCATTTGGCGTGTTTTGGTTTTCATCTGTATCTATATATATTTTCATATAATTATGTATGTGGCTGTGACAGGATAAATTGTGGGTTTATGAGTTTTGCGACCGGTGAAGATCCAGATCAGCCTGTGCAATGTTGACGGTAATTATTAACACTTGTTATTTGTGGCTTTGACTGGAGAAACTGATGGGGCATATGTGTTTTGCATGCATAGTTCGCCGTTTTTGACATTGACGCTACATATTGAGACTTGCAATTGTTATCGTGGTATTGGATCACAAGATTTTGTAACAAAGTGACGTAATGTGCCACGTAATGTTTACAGATAGATTTACTTTCATATGTGACTAATACAATCCGCATAATAAACAGCTGTTGCTAGTTTATTTGCTGCGCTGTGTTGCTGAAAATCCATTATGCCGCTTCAAAGTTATTGAAAGAAAGTATTCTATACAATTACGTCAAGCAATCAAACACTACGTGATACAACTCCACGTGATACAACACCACGTGATATACAACACCACGTGATACAACACCATGCATTTTAAAGTGTATACTTTGATATGGGTGCTCATTTGAAATAATATTTTGACGGGGGTTGTTAATACAATACAATACAGTACTGTCGTACGATACATTATGATGCAATTCAATACACATGAGCCCGCTTAGCTCAGTCGGTAGAGCATCAGACTTTTAATCTGAGGGTCGTGGGTTCGAATACCCCAGTGGGTGAATATTTTTTAACTTTTCGTGATTAGTATTGTTCAATTTCATTGTATGTTCTATTATACGAACCTACGGTGGCACAGAGGGGACATGGACATATGTTTTACTTTCGTGCACACGCAATAGCTACATGTATCGCGTGCGCACGCGATGTGGTTTTGCGTGCGCACACGATAGCTTAGCCAATGAAACGACGTACTCGTCAGTTTAGCAGGTTGTCTCCCTTGTCAGAATGTAACAAAGTTAGCAATAAGTTGGTCATGTTGACATCGTTTGCTGACATAAACAATCAGCTATAAACATACGTGGGTGTTATGTAGATACATGTATCTTCACTTGGATTATACTGTACAATACGTTTATACATACGGACATACCGGCTGATTATCACAAAATGTATTACATCTTCCTCCCTAGCTCATTTGGTACGTGACCATAGCATGGGTAAAATGTGGATCAAAAATATTTACACAATTCCCTAACATTTGATTGGCCCGTAGCAAGTCTCTGTCCAAAATTTATATCCTAGTAAACTCTCACGCCGAACTACTTTCTACAGGTGCGCTGTCAGTGCTGCAATGTAAACAATGGCTGCCGTCTGTCAAAATAAACACATTTTCGTGATGAATTTATTTCAAATGCTGGAATTATAAGGAAGGCCTCGTCCAGTATTCCCGCGATTTTTCCAAGTTTATACCCCGATAAATTCCACAAAAATGCCATTCATTCCTGTAGTATCCTCTATGTAGCGGATTCATCGAAGGAGACGAATTGAAAGCAGTTTTGGTAGCATGTATATGTGAAAGTTCCATTGATGTAAATATGATCTGTGTATTACCATCTAGGTAGCGGATTCATCGAGAGAGACGAACTGAAATCTGTTCTACAAGCTGTATGGAAGAAAGTTCGCTGTCACTGACTAATGAGAATATAGACGAACTGACGGACGTCCTGTTTGAAGCCGCCGACGCCGATGGAAATGGGATGATATCGTTCCAGGAGTTGCAACAGGAGCTGGAGAAACACCCGGGTGTTATCGAGAATCTCACTATAAGGTCAGTATATCGGATGTGATTATTATGAGTCTTCGATGCTAATTAATCCACCGGCATACGAAGTATGTCGAGGGCTATACAATTTTCTTATTTCCGTCCATCCGTCCGGATCCGCCGGTCCAGGCGGCGGCAGGGGGTATCCGCGATATTTTGAAATAGAAACAGCTTAACCAATATAGACTGAATAGCCCAGATAAGATGTCGTGTAACAGTTTAAGGTCATATAAAACGGATATGCGAAGTACGGTAATCAACAGGCGTGAACAGGGGCCCGTTTCACTAAACTTCGTACGACTAAAATGTTCGTAAGTGCACAATTATGATAGACTAAGTCTGTAAATTTCACATTAATAATGTTTTCTTGTAAACAATTATTGGATTTACATTTATTGAGCATAGGCTGCATATACAGCCTATATGCTTAATAAATGTAAAGCCGTCAATTGAATTTTCCAGACGATCCTAAATTTGCACTGACGAACATTTTAGTCGTACGAAGTTTAGTGGAACGGGCCCCAGGCACCTAGTTGTGTTCTCGGGATAGCGGTGCATGGTCCCCTAACGTAATGGAAATACATACGAAAAGTGTTCTGGCGTCCAATGTGGTCCAATTTGATGGCTAGACAACCGTTGTATGGATCATCATCACACGTGCAATTTAATATCTTAATTATCACTTTCTATTGAATTAGAAAACATAATAGTATGTTCAAGCGTAGTGGCATAATTTGCAACCCAATGCACGAGTACTTTAAAATATTATCTATAGATGTAAAGCGTTGCATAATAAATAAAATAGAAACACATACACCATAATATGTTTCCAATCTCCTAGTGCGGCAAAGTGGCTTCAGGAGCCCGACTCTCAAGAAACGACGGGTGCGTTCTTTCGCTACTTCACGAAGAACTACTGGGTGAACAATCTCCGCAAGTGTATCTTCTTCGTTATATACTGGCTCCTGAATACATTCCTCTTTGCCATTGCGGCCGCCTACCAGTACAAAGACGCGAATAACTGGATCAAGGTAGGTCAGAACATTACATTGGCTACTCAATACTCAAAGACGAAGAAGATACACTTGCGGAGATTGAGTATTGAATACTCAATACTCAATCCCCGCAAGTGTATCTTCTTCGTCGTTTACTGGCTCATAATTCCAGCACAAAAATATTTACACAATTCCCTAACATTTGATTGGCCCGTAGCAAGTCTCTGTTCAAAATTTATATCCCAGTAAACGCCCACGCCGAACTACTTTCAGTGACATTCTTAAGAAAATGGAAAATAAACCCATTTTCTTGATGAATTTATTTCAAATGCTGGAATTATAAGGAATGAATGGCCTTTTTGTGGAATTTATCGGGGATATAAACTTGGAAAAGTCGCGGGAATACTGGACGAGGCCTTCCGGCCTTCGTCCAGTATTCCCGCGACTTTTCCAAGTTCGCGACTTTTCCAAGTTTATACCCCGATAAATTCCACAAAAAGGCCATTCATTCATATATTGAATACCTTACTCTTCGTCACGTGTGTCTAATGTATTGTATCGGGATGTAAATGCAATACGTCGAATGGGCGTTTGCATTATGAATTTATAGAAGGTGTAAATATTAACTGAATAAAGATAGGCCTATCTATCACGAAACCTGCCCAAATTGTAAGGCCATAATTACAAACAATGCAAAAACAATAGTTTTGTCGATAGAATTGAATTTTATTAAAATTTAAGAATAAGCCTTCTTTTTATGTTTTGAAATTTTGTCAAATATTGATTTTATTACGAAAAGTGAGTTCCTATGAAAATTTAACATAGGGATAAAATGAGGTGGAGAACCTGGAGTAGGAGTCGAACAACGAACAAAGTTTGGAAATTGATTCTGAAATCTAGCTAGATAGCTTGAAAATGATCTAACTAAGAAAACAAAAGTTACATTTTGAAAATAGGTCCACTTTTTCTGAAATTAGAACAATTTCCCCATGTTAAATCCCCATAGACATCTTCACAGAGTGAAGATGTCTATGGGGATTTAACATGTGGACATTGTTTGTTTTTTTTTCGCAATAAAATCAATAGTGGACCAAATTTCACGAAATAAAATGTAGACTCATTCTTAAATTTTGCTATAATTTAATATTATTGAAAAATATATGATTTTTGCATTATTTATATACCTGTAACATTTGGGCAGGTTTCGTGAAACTGACAGTAGTCTCTGTTCTACTGGTTTTCAGCATTCCTAGTCGGCTCATCTTCAGTGTATTATAATTTCAAAATATTTCCAATGTATTTTCTAATAAATTCTTACAGGTTGCCCGAGGGTGTGGACTGTGTCTGAATTTTAACTGCACCTTCATTGTCGTGGTCATGCTGCGCAAGTGCATCACGTTTATCCGAATGACGAAGTTAAGTCACGTGCTTCCGCTCGACCATCACATCATGTTCCACAAGCACGTGGGAATGGCGATCATCGGGTTCAGTATCGTGCATACATTGGCGCATATCGGGAATGCCGGTAAGTCATACCGCACGAAATAAGGATCAATATATAGAGAATACCAGGCTAGTGTATTTTGATATCAAGTTTATCAGGCAAGGCTAGGAAACGCGTAGGAATTCCGAGGCTTGTCGAGGAATTCCTACCGTTTCTGAGCCGAGCCTGATAAACTTGATATGAAAATACACTAGCCTGGTATTCTATTTATCAGGTAACGTTTTATGTTCGAAAATGACATTAGATGACGTCGTATTCTATGGACAGAACGCGGACTTGTTTACGTTGCGTCATTACACTGACATCATTCGGTAACGTCACGTGACGTCATCCGACCAATGTAACGTCAGTTTTCACTTCGTTGTAACCCGGATGTTTATATCAGGGCAATGCCTCATACAACAATAGGTTATCAGTCAGTACGTATTCGGTCAATGCAGGGCAGGTTACCTGATAAAATCAAAGTACTGATTGTGCTGATAGGTTTTATAAAGGTGAATTGCATGAAACAATGGTATCATCGGTCCGAATGATATTTAGATAATGATAATCAACGTATTGAGTGTAAAACATATGGGGTGATAATTCCAGCACACAAATATTTACACAATTCCCTAACATTTGATTGGCCCGTAGCAAGTCTCTGTCCAAAATTTATATCCCAGTGAACTCCCACGCCGAACTACTTTCCGTAACCGTGAGGCGCAGTTAAAATAATTCTTAAGAAAACGGAAAATAAACACATTTTCTTGATGAATTTATTTCAAATGCTGGAATTATCAGGAATGAATGGCCTTTTTGTGGAATTTATCGGGCCTTCGTCAAGTATTCCCGCGACTTTTCCAAGTTTATACCCCGATAAATTCCACAAAAAGGCCATGTATTCCTGTAATAATCAACGTATTGAGTGTAAAACATATGGGGTGATAGTAAGAGATGGCGCGGAATAAGGATACCATCCGTTCCAAGAGCTTGTATATAAGCGAATCAAAGTAATGAACGTACTGATAGGATGTCTTAGTAAGAGGAATCTCACATAATAATGATGTCGTCTATCGTCGGTTCCAAGAATATTTATATACGATAATCAAAGTGCTGAATGTGCTGATAGGATGTTTTAGTAAATGGAAGCGCACTGAATAGTGATAGCATCGGTTCTCAGAACTTGCAGATAATTAACAGATTCACCCCTTAGTAACTGGATTTTGATTTTTTGCAACCAATCCAACCGTCGCAAAATGATTTCCAGACTAGATCATTTATGAAAAGGGGGTATTTTTGGTTCTAAAAAATATGAAAATTACTTTAAAAAAGTGCAGATCCTGGTTAGACGTCTCGCTACGCGCCATCTCATCTGGATCTGCACTCTTTACATAAATCATAGCGAACTTTCTGGTTCAAGGGGTTAAATTAATTAATCAGTACTCAATGTTCATTATCTAACTGTTTTGTCAATGTACTGATGTCTATCTCCATAGCAACCGTATCCAGGGACACCCCTCTGGAGATGTGGGAGGTTCTGTTCACGACCAAGGCGCAGGTCGGCTTTGTCGGCGGAAGTGCGTTTATCACGGGCTGGATACTGGACATTGTGCTGATTGTGATGGCAGTCTGTTCCGCTCCGTTTGTCCGGCGTAGTGGACATTTTCAGGTAAATTTAAAATGTATTTATTTTTCAGTGACCTCAAATTCAAGCGACAGAGTTCTTCACTTATATAAATGCTTTCGTTGACAGAGATAGCGTAATGGTGGTCATTACTGTAGGAGGTACGTTATTTATGAGACAAACACACGACGAGTTGCTGTTGTTCAACATCATAAGCTGGTCTAAGAACAAATTTCACATTTTTCGAAGAGGGGTGTTTCACAGTTACATAGGGAATTTGTGTGTCACATTGGTAAAAAAATAGATCAAATACAATTCAATGTTTTCATGCAAAAATATTAACTTCGATATTTTGGCCATATTGTGTGAAAACAGTTTTTGGATCAGGTTCCTCGTTTTGAAACTGTGCTGCCTAAAACACGCCTGGCTGCATGGGCCTACAGACACTACATTTAAATGTATAACATGGGCTTGTAATAATGTACAGTGTACATTTATGATGTTTATAGTGTTTTTGTAAAGAACTGGTCAGGAACAAACTAATTTCACAATGTTACAGTTATTTTGAGTCGATATATATAATATAATACCTTTCAAAAGTGTCTGATGTGCATTGCCAAATAGCATGCGCTTGCATATAGCAATACTACCTGCAATCATGTCACTGTATATACAAAATCAGTTCTTAATATAGTACCTTCATCGGTTAATGAAATAAAACACATAGTGACATTACAATTGCATGTGCTACATATATATATGACGTTACACCAAATTCGGCAGAGGGGCTACAGACACTACACATGTTATGATATCTGATAATTCCCATTTTTACCACAATTAATTGTGTGCAATTAACTAGGTTATGATTTATTTCATGCACAGGTAGTAAGGTAGTTAATATTAAGCAGTGAAAAAGCAATTACCTGACAAACATGTCTTATTTATGTTTTCTAACATCTATAACTTGGACAAAATTGTCAATTATATGTGTTCCGAAATTACAGTAATTGGCTAAAGTGAGTCAGTCAGTGTCAGAGGTATAGAACTACAATACCATTGTATTATTAAGCTAATCATCTTTCTTATATGATAGTGCAAATGACAAGTAGTGCCATTTTGTGAAATCACATTATGGGGCTACAGACACTACCAATTGTACATGTACATGTAACTACATGTGGTGTGGTATGGTACAACTATGCTATTATATAACATTTTTGTACACTAAATTGTCACATACACTACATGTACATAAATGTCACACATATTGTTGATATAACCACATATACTACATGTACATAAATGTCACACATATTGTTGATATAACCACATACACTACATGTACATAAATGTCACACATATTGTTGATATAACCACATACACTACATGTACATAAATGTCACACATATTGTTGATATAACCACATACACTACATGTACATAAATGTCACACATAGTGTTGATATAACCACATACACACATGTACATAAATGTCACACATATTGTTGATATAACCACATACACTACATGTACATAAATGTCACACATGTTGATGATTAACCACATACACTACATGTACATAAATGTCACACATATTGTTGATATAACCACATATACTACATGTACATAAATGTCACACATATTGTTGATATAACCACATACACTACATGTACATAAATGTCACACATATTGTTGATATAACCACATACACTACATGTACATAAATGTCACACATATTGTTGATATAACCACATACACTACATGTACATAAATGTCACACATAGTGTTGATATAACCACATACACTACATGTACATAAATGTCACACATATTGTTGATATAACCACATACACTACATGTACATAAATGTCACACATATTGTTGATATAACCACATATACTACATGTACATAAATGTCACACATATTGTTATATAACCACATACACTACATGTACATAAATGTCACACATATTGTTGATATAACCACATACACTACATGTACATAAATGTCACATACACTACATGTACATAAATGTCACACATATTGTTGATATAACCACATACACTACATGTACATAAATGTCACACATATTTTTGATATAACCACATACACTACATGTACATAAATGTCACACATATTGTTGATATAACCACATTCACTACATGTACATAAATGTCACATATACTACATGTACATAAATGTCACACATATTGTTGATATAACCACATACACTACATGTACATAAATGTCACACATATTGTTGATATAACCACATACACTACATGTACATAAATGTCACATATACTACATGTACATAAATGTCACACATATTGTTGATATAACCACATACACTACATGTACATACATGTCACACATATTGTTGATATAACCACATACACTACATGTACATAAATGTCACACATATTGTTGATATAACCACATACACTACATGTACATAAATGTCACATACACTACATATACATAAATGTCACACATATTGTTGATATAACCACATTCACTACATGTACATAAATGTCACACATATTGTTGATATAACCACATTCACTACATGTACATAAATGTCACACATATTGTTGATATAACCACATACACTACATGTACATAAATGTCACACATATTGTTGATATACCACATACATACATGTACATAAATGTCACACATATTGTTGATATAACCACATACACTACATGTACATAAATGTCACACATATTGTTGATATAACCACATATACTTTGTTTATGAAACAAGGCAACTATTAATTAACACCATAAATTGTCAGTTGTCATTTTGAAAGTTTCAGAAAAAACACTTAACATGCACATTATTATTTAGACACCATAATATTATGCTAAAAAAAACAACAGACTGTTGATATGAAAGAATATCGCCGCCCTAATTTCTGGCTTCATTATCATGTGAAAGAATATCGCCGCCCCAATTAAGCTATATTAGTAAGGATTACCTTCACTGGTGTGAAGTGACAGACAACTAACATGCAATTAGGAAGTAATTGGCAAACAAAATCACCAATAAATAGTACTCCAAAATCTGATTGCAGCACACTTCTCTCTATGAACGCATGATAGATAGATAGCAAATTACATATTTCTTAAAAAATACTATCCTACTTAGAAGTTATGGACATCGTCTGCATTGTCTGCTCTTCTTCCGTACGTTCTCGCCAGCACGGTATCGAGTGTGACAGGTAAATTGAAGCGCCCAACTCGACAGGTAAACAGTCATTTATGGGTAGCATTAAGCAGAACAGAGTACCATTTTAGTGAGGTTCCCACTATCCATACGGTGCCCAACTCCTCGACAGGTAAATTGAAGTGCCCAACTCGACAGGTAAACAGTTATTTATGGGTAGCAATAAACAGAACAGTGTACCATTTTAGTGAGGTTCCCAATATCCATACAGTGCCCAACTCGACAAGGTGTGAAGTCTTTCCGCCGAAGCACGTGGATCCATATTTTTCTTACACGTTCATCTTTCGGGAAGTGAAAAAGTGCAATCCGCAACCCTTGACGCTTTTGTTTTTGCAATTAAGTGCAACACAATAAGTCGGCATTGTTCTAAATCATATAGGCGCAACAGATATCATATACTTATAAAACTTAAATTTAAAGGCTTGAAATACGGTACAAAACTTTTATTTGGTAATTCCTGGGTAAACTATAAACCAACACGCCGTGCCAGGAACTATGAAATGACTATACTACACAGGCACCATGTGGCTGCTGGTCCTCCACATGACGTCAGTGGCCGAGCGCTGCCGGAAAATATGCATAATTGGCCAGCCAGTGTTTCAGCTGATAACACACAGCACTGATAACACACAGCACTGATAACACTGTTAGCTGCGGGGTTTACACTACACGCTGGTACTTTGGACAGTACATGCTTATGGAAAGGTACAGAATATACATTTATGCAAAACCTTGCAAGAAATCCTTTAAGGGTATGAATTGGCTCGAGGACCTTTCAAACCCGGGCATTTGAGCCCAAAAATGGCAGGCAAATGATTGTTGGCCCGTTTGTTTCAGAATTTACTAATATCTGCCATACAGTCGAAATATGTGCAGTTGAATAAACTATATATATCTATTTATAGGTGTTCTACTGGAGCCATACCCTGTATGTCCCTTTCTGGATACTCGTCATTCTGCACGGACCACACTTCTGGAAATGGTTCCTCGTGCCCGGACTCGTGTTTATTATGGAGAAATTGTTCCGCTCCAAACTGATCAAACTTGCCCGATACGGCGATACCTACATCGACGAGGTCAATCTGCTTCCTTCAAATGTGAGTATTTGAGTCACTCCGTCTCGAATCGACAGTTATATAACGGTTCGTCCGCATTGTCGAAGAGATAATCCACTCGCTTTAGCAAGTGGATTATTGATCGCACATGCGGACGAATGCGATCTGCGTTGCCACATCCTCATGTCCATACATTGCCCATGTGATGTGTAAATGCAGAAACAAAACTATAAAATGTATCCAATGTGTTCAGTTACCCGATATGTACTCCAAAACCTGAAATTTTATCTCAAAGAAACATTTCATTTTTAAATAGCAATACTTAAACTATTTGAATTGAATATTTGATAAGGGAATTTCCCTATTTGTTATCTCGAAATTCGTTCTCTCGAAATTCACTCTTAAAGGTACATGCCCACTCAGTAGGCACAAAATGTTTTTTATAGGAATTAAATAAGTTTATAATGTGTCACTATTCCACCAGTTCTAAAACTTACCAGTGCCCAATATTATACAACTAAGGAAATTTCCCTATTTGTTATCTCGAAATTCGTTCTCTCGAAATTCACTCTTAAAGGTACATGCCCACTCAGTAGGCACAAAATGTTCTTTATAGGAATTAAATAAGTTTATAATGTGTCACTATTCCACCAGTTCTAAAACTTACCAGTGCCCAATATTATACAACTATTTCATTGCCATTCGGGGAACAGTGAATAATCAGCAGTCAATAATCATTTAGTAATACTATTTTACTGATAGTGACATGCGGTGGTCTCAGACTATTTTCACATGCAAATGAGGTATGCTATATTTTTAATTATTTATACTAATTAAATGTGTCACCTGACAAAATAATATTGTTGACAGATTATAAAGTATGATCATTGCACATCAAAAAGTATATACAAAGAATAAATAGTAGTGTCCGTTAACATTTTAATGAAACACGGTTATGGCCCCTGATATCAGTGTGGAAATTTTACGTCTGATATGTATAATAATGACAATCAATACGTGTGGAAATGGTGAAGTAATGTTTATTTTGCCAGAAAATGTCTCAGATGATGTCTCCGATTTTTTCAGAACATGGTTCGGGACACAGGTATCCGTTTAGACAACAACACTTTTCCTTTCAGGTGACCCATTTGATCATCACGAGACCGTTAAATTTCCGCTATCAGCCGGGAGACTACGTGTTCGTGCAGATACCCGTTATAGCTCAGCAGGAGTGGCATCCATTCACCATCAGCAGTGCCCCGGAAATGGAAGGTACGACTTATAGGTTGAAACTCACTAAATAATGCTGACATCTAACCGTTTTAAAAACTACTGGCATAGGTTCGCCTGCTGACTTAACGGTATTATCTTAACGCACTAACTTCTAATGTAACCGTTTTAAAAATGCTTAAAGTTCATATGTGTTACTGGGAGTCATCACACCTGGGGCTAAATGATCAGGTGTCTTAAGGTGCCTGACACCGGGTGTTGCTACTAAGCACAGTGCTCCCCAACCCCATGCGTGTACATTCCAGTCTACATATGACATTTCTACTGAACGGTCGTGAAACCCACTTATGTAAATCAATCAATCAATCAATCAATCAATCAATTATGGCATTCCCTAGTGTATTGTCACAGGTCATATCTGGCTACACGTGCGATCGGCAGGCCACTGGACGAACAAGCTGTACGAATACTTTGACAAGCTTCAAGTAAATCAAAGTACCGAAAGTCCTACACGCGGAGGAAGTAAGTCGCCCCCTTAATACTTGTATGCAATGTGTGCTTATTGTGACATTTAAATATATGCTATTTGGCTATTATGTTGTATACCAATTTAGTAGATAAGGCAAAGAAACACGTAGGGATTCCGATGCTTACTGACAAATTTCGTCCATTTCCAAACCGAGTTTGATAAACTTGATATTAAAACACACTAGCCCGTTATAGTCTATTTTTCACGTAATGCTTTATTCTGTATAGGAATGTAAACGAAACATTTATAATGTTTTTAATAAAAAGGAACGCGATGCTTAATGTTGAAAATAGTTTTAAACAATACTGCCTGTTTCACATACAGTATTTTGTTATCAGCCAGTATTCGGTTACCTGTTAAAATCAATTTTCAGTGATCATATTGGTTCTAATATTGTACATTATTGTTCAATACGTTATAATTCCAGCACAACAATATTTACACAATTCCCTAACATTTGATTGGTCCGTAGCAAGTCTCTGTCCAAAATTTATATCCCAGTAAACTCCCATGCCGAACTACTTTCCGTAACCGTGAGGCGCAGTTAAAATAATTCTTAAGAAAACGGAAAATAAACACATTTTCTTGATGAATTTATTTCAAATGCTGGAATTATAAGGAATGAATGGCATTTTTGTGGAATTTATCGGGGATATAAACTTGGAAAAGTCACGGGAATACTGGACGAGGCCTTCCGGCCTTCGTCCAGTATTCCCGCGACTTTTCCAAGTTTATACCCCGATAAATTCCACAAAAAGGCCATTCATTCCTATAGTAAAAACACACATAATCCTATTCATTTGTGTTTCAGAAATGTCCGGCTTCGAAAGAGTAAGTTGTTTTCCTCTTCCCTATAAAGTACGAAAATAAATCGGCCGATAGTTTTTATTTTATTTTTCTGTTTTCTTTTATTGTTTATCTTACCAAATATACATATTTTTATGGACGATATGTAGCCCCAATAACGTTCCGGAAATGTATGTTTTCCCTTTTCTAAAATGACAAATTACACAACATGTATTGCCCTATGCCACCATTGTATTTACCATATTGGTTACAATGTGTTATGGTTTTAATACACTGATTTCATTTATAGATGAAGAAGAAACTGAAGAAATGTTGTTTCTTTTTTTTAATTTCGTCTGTACGGTTTACCCAAATGTGTGTCAGTCATTTGTGATCATTATTTATGTTTATTTTATGTGCAGGTGTATTCCCGTGGTAGCAGACAATCGAAGGGGAGACAAAAACGCCAGACGAACAAAATTGTCAACATAAAGGTAACGCTCTCTCAAAATGTATTGCTTTTACTTTAGGTTATTCTCGAAAAACGTTAGTGAAATACTGTTTGGTATAAGGGGTTACACATAGCGCATTGTGTTATTTATTATGTTTATTTTTATCTGTATAATGACAAAATGGAGATTTATCCCGTCAACACAGTGCGTATGTGCCGTCAATACGACCTAATCACTACGTATGAATATGTGCGGTGACTGGTGTTATTTTTTTGCATTTAAAAGCCATTTGTAGGTTTTGATGGGATAAATAGAATAGTAGGTTAGTGCCGTGAATGGGAAAAATTTCTGGCGCGGCACGGAAACGAGATGTGCTCGGCAGAGCCTCGCCCATCCCGTTTCCTAAGCCTTGCCAGATATTTTTTCCCATTCACGGCACTAACTTGCTATTCTCTGTTTAGTTGGCCTGAAATCTCGAAAATAAATAACGTGGGAATGTTTGGCAGCCTTGTATTACCCTAAGCAAACGAACAGTTCGATAATTTGACGGTTTTCAACACCTTCAAGGTCACTGGGAAGGAAAATCCATCGTCAGTTGTGAACATGCAACATTTTAATTCAGGTTTAAAACCATGGCCTGTTGCGTTTACTGGGATTAACAATACATTTTGTCTGGCTAAAGTTCTTCGAGTCCGAAGCACTTCTCGCAAACTTTAAATGGACCAAATATATTGTTTCCATAGTAAACGCAACATCCCATGGTTTTATTACTTATATTTACACTGCATTTTCTGATAGATTCAAAGATGTAAATAAGGCAAATATGGCGTTATAATTAATAATAATCTTGGTTCACGTAATTTTGTCGCAATTGCTGGAACAATTACTGTCAATAGCGTGACGTTATTGACAACGACGATGAACGTCATGTATTTTAATAACGTCAAACAAACTTTAACGAATCAACAACGTCGCGCGACATCACGTGGGGCTAATGTAATGTACTGGAATACGTTGAATGGGCGTTAAAACAAGACAGGCAATTCGGTACGGGGTCGTGATAATGGTTTTACACGAATTACGCCGTAATTACAAATGTAAATACGCAATGTTACATTTATTATAAAAGTAAAATAAATAAAATTTGTAATCATTTTGTACTGTGTTATATAGACGGGTCATTCCGCACAGAAACACGGAAATGTTTAACACGAATCACGCTTAATTACAAATTTACAATAAGTCAGAATGTTTTACCAATGTAAAATAATGTTAAATAAGTTAAATGTAAACTTTTATTTTGTAACAGTGCTATATAGACGGGCCATACGGCACGGGGACGCGGGAAGTGTTCAACACAAACCACGCGGTGTTAGTTGGTGCGGGAATCGGCGTGACACCAATGGCGTCGATTCTCCAGAGCGTCTGGTATCGATTTAACGCCACCAGACAGACGTGCCCCTCCTGTGAACACGTCTGGTATCCGAGGAGGCGGAAGAAATGCATCTGAAAAAGGTAAACATGCAAGTTGTCGTGTTATATATTCGTATAACTAGGTTGGATAATCTATAACATTTACGATCACAGTACCTTCCCTTAGAACTTGTGTGAGGTATTCTTGACGTTAGAATTCAAGGTGCATGATCACGTGGTTACAACAGCAACAACGTCGCCCACTCCAAAGTAAGTATTATTTGATATTTTTCTTAATATGCAACTGATTTTGATGAAACATGGCGCAGCAAACGCAGCAAGCGCTGAAAATACATATTTCATCAAAATCCGTTACGTAATAAGGACACTATAAAAGAATACGTACTTTGAATCAGATGGATTCTGGAAATTTCAGTACTTGTTCCTGTTGTTAGTACCACGTGAGCATACACCTTGGAATTGGCGGGGTTTGTCCGTTTGATGACAAACCGACAACTCCCGCCATATTTAATCTTACACTTATGTCAAAACCTGTCCTCAGAAAAAAAGTAAAGACACATAGTGGAATTCCATATTTCCATATATGGAATACGCAATTTCGAAATCAATATCCGTACACTACGGCTATATCACTATGGAGACGGCCCACTGTTACTTTCTAGTACGTATTTACCCGGACTCTTCACATCCAGGGCCCGGTTGCTCAAAGCTTCAGTTAGCTTAACGGACTGTTAAATCCTTAATTGAATGGTTAAAATCTCTGTTTAACAGAGATTTTAACCATTCAGTTAAGGATTTAACAGTCCGTTAAGCTAACTGATGTTTTGAACAACCGGACCCAGGTGGACTTTATCTGGGTGAATCGGGACCAGAAATCGTTCGAATGGTTCTTGACGTTGCTGAACCAATTGGAGATAGAACAGTCCTCCCACCACGGGGCGCTGGAGAACTGTATACACACCCACCTGTATATGACGGCCGCCCAGAAGAAAACCGATATGAAGGGTATAGGGCTACAGGTATGTATCACAGTGGAACCTCTCTAAACCGGACACCAGGAGAACACAAGTGATCTTATTTTTGATGAGTTTCTTGGTCATTTAACTCGGGTGATAATGTCTGTTCAGCACACAACTATGGCTCAGAATTATCAAATGCATGATTTACAGTTAAACCTCTCTAAGACGGACACCCTGGGGACCTCCCAGGGTGTCCGGTTTAGAGAGGTTTCACTGTACATACTGAGGATAGAGCAGACTAAATACCACGGGGCGCTGGAGATCTGTATTCAGACCCACCTGTACATAACGACAACCAGAAGAAAACAGTTGCAGTTGTCAATTTCACATGATTTTAACATGGGGTTACACTAGGGGAGACACAGTAGCGGGTTCTGCACACATGTACATATATAATAAGTAACCGTCATCAAAATCCCTTTGGTTCCAAGAAGATTTTAAAGTGGCATGGATATGTGGATTTAAAAAAAATAATTAAAAACGTGTTTTCATTATGGTCCTGTAAAGTGGTTTAAATGGAGATATGTGACGATATTGTGACGGCTGGGTTGCTTCTACTTTCACCCATATACATGTAGGTACATCAATATCTGATTTCCTATCTTGTTACGTAGATAGAACCACTGATACTTATGCACCGATATAGGTGAAAATTAAAACGACTCCTATTATCGTCACATATCTTCAATTAAATCACTTTACACAGGGCCATGGTGAAAACACATTTTCATTTTTTACATTATTATTTTTTCAAACCAAAATCCTGAAAGAAATATTCAGCGGTCCTCAGGCTAGTATCGTGATCGTCATGTACATGCATCTTCAATTAAACCAACTTACACAGGGCCATGATGAAAACACATTTTCATTTTTGATACTATTTCAAATAAATCATGATATGCACCTTTTAAAGTACATTTACATCTACTGTAAACAATACAAAATTGACGTCTCTGTGTGTTTCAGATCGCCCTTGATTTGATATACGAGAAAACGGAAAAGGATCTGATAACAGGGCTACGGACAAAAACCTGCGCCGGTCGCCCCGATTTCGATCAGGTAAGGGTAATGGTCGGTTTAATTCCAGGGGCGGATCCAGGCTTTTGAGCGAAACTAGGCGTGCGTTTCACTAAACTTCGTACGACTAAAATGTTCGTAAGTGCAAAATTACGATAGTATGTAAATTTCAAATGAACTACGTTTTTTTGTAAATAATTATTGGATTTACATTTATTGAACATAGGCTTATGTTCAAAAAATCTGTTTATATTTATTGAACATAGATATGCAGCCTATGTTCAATAAATGTAAATCCGTAATTGAAATTTACAGACTATCCTAAATTTGCACTTACGAACATTTTAGTCGTACGAAGTTTACTGAAACGGTCCCCTGTTGAAGAGGTATTCCGGCTATGGAGAGTTGCGGTAAACGTACGGCCTATAAGAAAATCAAAGGACTCAAAGTCTTGAAATCCTTCGCAGTACGTGCTTGTGGAGGACACATATACTAAGAATTCATTTGTTGGAAAGTACATTGTAGTCTTATAACCCGGAGGATATAACAAAAACGTTCTGCTTTCACTTTCATTTCAGCTACACATTCAATTTTAATCTATTGAGTAAATGATGCCGAAATATTTATTTCAATTAATATCTAATTATTTAAATATACTTTTTTTTAATTCATAATACAAATAATCTAGAGATAATTAGTATCCTTATTCAAACTCAAGACAACGTTTCCTTTGTGAAGTGTATCGTACTTAGTCCTGGCGCTGGCCCATACCCCCGTTTACAATCAGAGAGGCAAAATGTTTGACAAATGAAATTAGCTACACATACTACATTACCATAATATTTCTCACAGGCGATAGTCTGGATTTTGTGGTGACAATGAATGGCGGCCATTTTTTAAAATGCCCTTCCTCATATATTGGTCAGTAATTCACATAATTTATGTGTTTATGTTTGGTGCCTATACCCGTGTGTATAGGGCCCAGTAACACAATAAACACATTACTAATACTAGTGAATAATTTGGTAGATGGAGACATGTTCAAAATCAAAATGTTTTTGTCCATATTGCAGTATCTATTCACACAATGGAATAATTTTAGTGTTTGTTTTAGTCAGGTTATTAGACCTACCTATCAAATAAGAATACTGGTTGTAAAAGTGCGAAATTTAAATTTCAAATTGGCCACCGATGCATGTTGTTTTCTACCATATCTCAGCATTCGGTACCATTTTGGTAGCCAATATCAAATTTCAAAATGGCCAGCGACAAAAAATTTTTTTATCCATATTTATATCTCTACAAACGGAATTAAGATAGACTTTCCGTTCATATATAATATACAATTACATGCATATCTCAGTAGGGATATTGACAGCACTAACATGGCAGGCATTCTGAAACGCTAGTGAATACGAGATGCCACAGTCTGTGGTTGAGCTGAAACGCTCTCCAATTGGAAAGAAGCTTGATGTCTGTCCAGATAAGTTGTATATGCTGCGGGTGATTGCGATGCTGTTCGAGCTCAGTTTGAGGTATTTCAGGTATGAGTGGTAGGAAAAGGCTGAGCTTTGTCAATATATTGGTGTGTATCAGCAGATTGTTAGTGTAATCACACAGCTCATCACTGCTGATCTGGATGGGAACTGGCCCCTCAATATAGGAGCTGTCCGTTCAGCTATGCCCATTTTGAGGGAGTTTGACGCAATCAACTACCTCAGGTATGGTTCCAGGTATCTTGAACATAATTATGCAGGTTGTAGAAAATTAACACCCTGCTCGGTATCATAGGTTTCTGAATGTATTCTTCGTGGTACGAGATCGGATTGATGCCGCCGTGTTTTCTGCTGTGTCCGGTGGCATGAAACTGGAGCAGTCAATAAACCGTTTCCCACAAGGTCCAGATGGTCATGTCATTGTGGGTAGCTCTCGTGATGCAGCAATTGTCTCTGAATTTGATATGTTGTACCAAGAAATCGTCGCTATTCACAACCTCCTCTGGCAGCTGACCAATGTTATGGACCGCTTATAGACGACAGTGCAGCACGAGCTCAATGGTCACTGTAGTGACCGTCCGTAAAAAATTATGAATACTATCTGTACCGTGTGGATAGACACAGTTTGTGGATGTAACACACTTCCGGTCTTACATACAAGGATCAAACTGAACACAAGCATCCGTCTTAAATCCATTTGATCCCCACATATTATGACATTGGCGACGAGTCAAATATATCCATGCAACAGATAATTAATCTATGGTCACTAATCATGAGTTTACCAGTATTTCCGAGTTTCAGTATCGATATGGATAAGTTCTCGCCAATTACTTTGCCCCCAAAAAGAACATTCAGATGAAAATTTTCAAGTTCCGTTCTTGCAAACAAAAAGAGTCGCAAACCCTCGATGAATGTGTGACTGAGCTCCGTACACTATCCAGAAACTGTGAATTTGTCGACACGGATGCTGAAATGCTGCTACAAGTGATCCAGCACTGTCAATCCAACCGCCTTCGTAGAAGGGCATTGCGTGAAGGAGACAAAACCCTATCCGAAATACTCACCATTGGCAGAGCGCTCGAAGTATCGGATGAGCAGGCAAACATCATGGAAAAAGACCGAGAACCGGTCAACGCGATACAGCAACCAGGATTAAGCACATTTCGGGGTTCGCGAGGTCGCGCTAGTGGGCGAGGTCAACGCCGCCCGTACAGGGGTACCGCAATGGGAGGTTTTAACGCCCCACCTAATCATATTTCACCGAATGCAAACACAGTGAAATTTAGATATTGTGGAAATAATTATCCTCATAAGTTCACAAGTTCACATGTCCGGCAAAAGGACAGACATGTCATTACTGTAAAAAACCTAACCATTTTGAGACGGTGTGTAGACAGAAAAGATGGAATATGAAGAAGAAAGAACATATCCGAGAAGTGCAAGAAGGTGCAGTCGGCGGTCAGCCAGAATCGTCAGACGATGAATACTGCTACAGTGTAAAGCGAGAATCGGCGAAAACGCCAATATCAACAGTTACAGTCAATAACAAGCCTGTTAAATGCCGGAGCATCCGTAAATATAATTGATGAAACAACATATAGATGCATAGGAAGTCCAAAGTTAACCTGGAGAAGTCTTCCAAAGTTATTACCATATGGAGGTGTAAAAGCCTAGAAATCAACGGAAAGTGTGAGCTAGTGGTGGAGAAAAACAGTAAAATAAAGCTCGAGATATTTTACAGTGTGAAAGGCAACAATGGAGACTTCTAGGATACAGTGCTGCCTGTGCGTTAGATATAGTTAAAATCATACGCAATGTGTCGAGCGGAGACATTGAAGAAACGTATCCAGATTTATTCAACGGTATTGGAAAGTTCAAAGGTGAACCGGTAAAAATACACATCAACAAATCAGTCAAACCTGTCACTCAACGACAGCGGCGAACACCATTCCACTTAAGCCACAAAGTGGAAAAGGAACTGGAGAGGCTCCTGGATGCAGATATCATAGAAAAAGTTGAGAATGAATCAACTCCGTGGATTTCACCAATCGTCACGCCTCCAGACAAAATCAGAATATGTGTTGATATGCGAGAAACAAATAAAGCGATAGAGCGCGAACGACATCTACTGCCAACAATTGATGAATTAATCAATGATCTGAATGGCGCAAAATTGTTCAGTAAGCTTGATCTGCGAGCTGGATATCATCAGTTAGTACTTCATCCAGAGTCGCGCTACATAACAACATTCAATACACACAAGGGGATATACCGAAACAAACGACTAAACTTTGGAAATTCCTCGGCGTCTGAGATATTTCAAGAAACTATACGAAATACAATACAGGGAATCAAAGGAACGAAGAATATATCGGATGACATTCTCGTATATGGACAAGCACAATAAGAACATGATAAGGTGCTAGACCAAGTGTTCAATAGGTTCAGTGAAAATGGTTTAACCCTGAACAAAGAAAATGTGAGTTCAACAAGGATACAATAACATTCTTCGGAGTTGTATTTGGTGCTGACGGCATATCAGCTGATACAAACAAAGTGCATGCTATCAAAGACATGAATGCGCCCGCCGGAAAATGTGGCTGAACTGAAAAGCTTTCTCGGAATGACTAGTTATTGTTCGCGTTTTATTCAGAACTACGCAGATATCTCCGAAATGCTAAGGCGCTTAACACGACAAGAGGCGGAATGGAACTGGGGAGATGAACAAAACAGTGCGTTTAAGACACTACAAAATGAACTTTCTAGTGAAACGGTCATGTGTTGCTATAATTCGAGCAAAGAAATCGAACTAATCACAGACGCGAGTCCAGTTGGGTTGTTCGGAATCCTTACACAGGAAAACAAAGTTGTTGTGTATGCAAGTCGCGCACTTACGTCAACTGAAAGTCGGCATAGCCAGACAGAACATGAAGCTCTAGGAGTCGTATGGAGTTGTGAACATTTTGATATATACTTACGAGGCGTGTCACATTTCACGGTTATCACCGATCATAAACCTCTGGAGAAAATATGGCAAAAACAACAACCACCACTTCGTATTGTTAGATGGGGTCTTTGGTTACAGCTATTCAAACTGACAATCAAATATAAACCAGGACGCGATAACCCATCAGACTATATGTTGCGACATCCAGTAAAACACGATAAGCGCGTGGAGATGAAAAATATTGCGAAGAATACGTAAACTTTGTCACAGAAAGTTCAGTATTATCCGCTATGGCAGTAGACGCGGTTAGGCAAGCCTCGAGCGAAGACAAAACAATTAAAAAAGCAGTTGAATTCACTAGGTTAGGCAGATGGTTTGAAATCAAACAGATAAATGATCCAGATATAAACATCGAAGAGCTGTCTGCCCTGAAAAGTGTGAAAGATGAACTAACAGTTCACAATGAAAATATCCTTCTGAGAGACAACAGAATAGTTCTACCAATGAAACTACGCAAACACGCAGTAAAAATCGCTCATGAAGGTCATAAGGGAATGACGAGAACAAAATCATTCCTTCGGTCAAAGGTATGGTTTCCAGGTATAAATGACTATGTAGAAGAGACGGTGAAGAGTTGTTTCCCATGTCAAGTAAGCACAAATGAACCCAGACAGATGGAACCACTAAACATGTCGGAATTACCAGCAAATCCTTGGGAAAATTTAAGTGCATATTTTTGCGGCCCACTTCCGAGCGGTGAATACTTGTTTGTTATCATCGACGAATACTCGCGATATTCCATTGTGGAAATTATAAAGTCAATTTCTGCAAATACAGTGATTCCAGTTCTTGACAAAGTACTGTCGGAGTTTGGTTTTCCAGAGGTAATACAAACAGACAATGGAAGTCCTTTCAATTCTGAAGCATTCAAGCAATTTGCTTCATATGCTGGATTCACACATCGTCAAATTACGCCGCGATGGCCTCGAGCTAACGCGCAAGCAGAGTCGTTCAACAAGCCACTGATGAAAAGTGTATCTCGTTGGGAATAACTGGAAACAATAATTATTCAGATTCTTACAACAATACAGAGTGACGCCACATCCAACTACTGGATTCACGCCATATCGACTAATGTTTCAACGTGAACCTAACACGAGGTTACCGCGAGTGTATGTGAATCAAACTGATAAGAAAGTTGATTGGTACGACAAAACGACGAAAAATCAAAATCCGCGAACACGCAGTATAGCAATAGAAAATATGGTGCAAGAAAGCAAAATATTTCTGTCGGCGACAAAGTGCTCGTCGAGAACGAAAAAAAAAAAGAATTGGATCCGAGGTTTCTAGGCGAGCCTTATCGAGTAATGAGAAAGAAAGGTACCATGGTAACTGCGAGAAACCGAAACGAACATGAAGTCACCAGAAAATTGTTCGCGATTCAAGAAAGTCGGAGGAGAACTTCAGCCGAGAGTCGCGATCGGTCGGAGTGAGAAATATCAGCACGATAGCGAGCCGGACGACATCCCAGAAAGAACACGAGCAGATGCCAATCGAGAACGCGAACGACCTATGCGAATTAGACGCGAGCCGGCATATTTGAGAAATTATGTGATGTAATAAATACCATGGTTCTCATTGTGTTCAGGGGCATAATAAACCCCATTGAGACCATTTATATTCAAATTCTACAAAAGTTAACTTAATATATCGTTATCTGTGTGTGTAAGGGGCAGAATAATCCCCATTAGACCATAAAATAACTACTAGTTTAGTCAATTTCAATTAGCTTAATAATAATAATTAGAAGACCGGCTAGAAGAGACATGAACAACGAAAAGAAGAAGAGAGGAGACAAATAGAGAAAACAGAACACAAGACATTTCTGTTATCATGTTCATAATTAGATTGTATTCTCTAAAACATGCACAATCATTGTAGTAAATTTGTTTCTATAATGCTCCATATGAAGCAACATTTCTGAAACTCAATTTCAGCATATTCTAAAAAAGAAACTTAGTACATGTATGCACCAAGTCCAAACTGGCACATATATCACCAGGTCGTAATTATTTAATCTGATAACTCTATAACTTGTCAGTCTGTCAGTTGCATATCTGATTGTATATATCTACACTACATTGTTATGCATAATGCGTGTAGTAACTGACTATGCAATCATATCTAGCTCTACCAGCAGTAGTAATTGTAAAAGTGTATTGACTCGTACATTTAATAATCTGAAATTCTATCAGTGGTAAATGTTTGAGATTACTTCATTATCAAATTAGGGAGAGATGTCCGTACCAAATTATGAATACGATCTGTACCGTGTGGATAGACACAATTTGTGGATGTAACACACTTCCGGTCTTAAATACAAGGAGCAAGCTGAACACAAGCATCCATCTTAAATCCATTTAATCCCCACATATTATGACAGTCACAAGGGTCTAATCTTCGACAGGAATGATGTAAGGTTGTTAGTTGTGCAGACTCGAGGCAACCCATTCTCCAGTATGGTCCCACATGTGCCGCTATACAACATTCTGACACCAAATTTCTGTTGCTGACAAAATCAAGGTGAGGATCCTTGAGTCAGATAAGTCACAATTAGTAGATAGGTTGGAGAAAAAACCAAGATTAGACTGACTATCACTTCAACCAGACTTCTTCTCTTGACACACATGTTTTGGTAGATTTTGTGTTAAAAACCCGTCGGTTAACCAATATGAAGGCGTTTAAAACTTTTGGTGGGCCATCACTCAGGTTGTTCAAGCGTTGTTCCTAGACATGTTCTTCGACCATGACCCATTTGATTTTTGACAGCTATGTGAAATGTCCATAAAGGTTGGTGAATGCATGCGCAGGGCATGTGAGGGTAGTAGCATCGGCATGACAAAGACATCTGAGTCGGTCCCTATTCCTCAGCAAAAGTTTTGGTCATCCAGCCATAACAAGCAGAGGCTTCACTTATTGGCTAGGGATATAGCCATCCGGATACGAGTATGGGTGTGCTCAGTGGTATGTTTGTGGGTGAGGAGATTATGTCTGCTGGGATGAAGCATGATGCCGGTTGTCCTATGATTGAAGTAGCAGAATTGAGCAGCTGGCTTGGAGAGGCAGTCTGTCGTATAATATCGCCTGCGGCATGGTCTGTGGCGAGAGGTTGCCAATGGGTCGTTGTAGCTTCCAATGATACCGATACCATAGTTCTTATTCTTCTTCGCTATGTATCTCACTTGCTCCAGATTGGCGTATTGGAAGTATGGATACAGTTTGGCACTGGGCATGCAAAGTGAATGATTCCCCCACATATATTTCAGGACAAACTAGGACAAGTGTTCTGCCATGTCGTCATCAAAGCCCATACAATCACTTGAGCATGCAGCTCTGGTCTCCAGTCCAGTTGGCTACCTCTTAGATTTTGGAGAGTCAGATGCATACATGAAACTTGCAGTGAAGTATCAGGTCTGTGTATGGGCAGGCGCTCACAGTAAGACTACCATTTGTACCTTTGATCGACTGCGACTTGAGATCCATAGAAGTTCAGTTGCAGGGTTTTGCTTAGTTGCCATCAACATCAAGCGCGTTATCAGGGTCATATTAGAAGAGCCTTCTTCGTTATCCGGAATGCAGTTACTCTTCTCACTACCAGTCGCATTGTTGATCCACTCGACTATGGCCGGGTGAACGACGATGGCAGCCTGTTGCCCCAAAAATGCGTAAGACCCATCTCACCACAAACATTGAACCAGTGTGGCTGCCATGGTAAATGCCAAACCAATAGGTGCTCATGCAAGAAACGCCATATTCCGTGTGTTTTCTTTTGTCACAAGAAGGTAAATGGTCCTAAATGTGAGAATACAAAATGAAAGCTGACTGATTAATATGTAGTGTTTTACCAGTGTTGGTAGAGATTGCCCTGTGACCCATGTGTAAAACATATCTAACCTACCGTTCAATGTTAAACCCATGTAAAATGCAAACTAACCAACCAAACATGAGTTATAAAAGTACAGTAGGGTCTGTAGATATTGCCCTGTCACCTGTATGTAAACTGTACTTAGCTTACTGATCAATGTAAAACATATGCAAACTGTATCCTACTGACCAATTATGCATTTATCTAATTAATGTAGGTTAGGTTGGATGGCCACGTTGGGCTATGCATGTCACCCACATGTAAAACAGTAGTTTCATATGCTGTCCAGATGAAAGGTATATGAATTATTAACTGGTTATTAACTGTAAATTTGAAAAGAGATGCATCGACATTGGTTACAGGTAATATAGGTAATTAAGGTCAATTGAACAACCAGGTATGCATATGATATAAATATCATGGTCCAATTTCAAGTTAGACACACTTTCTAACAATTTCATACCGTAAGTGGTAAGTGATATACTGGTTGTAGTGTAAACATTGTATTGCATTGTAAAGATTTTATGATCCCTCCCCTCCCAAAAATGATTATGATACTACACTGTTTTAGAATGTATGTACTTTTAGCATTACTGGTCCACATTCGCATATACATGTATGCTGAAAATAAAAGTTGTAAAAATCAACACACTGTTCACCTCAGTGTTATCACTTTACCTTGCTTATTCATCTTGTATTCTAAAAGGTTTAGTACTTTAGTGTGTATTAGTGAGGTGATAATATAGCACAATATTATTCATAAATGGAAGTTTGACTTGATTCCGACAACATGTATGAACACTGTAAAACAACAAACCAAGTGGCTAAGTCACCTGAATGAGTCATTAACCAACACAATTTTGCATTGTCGGCCATTTCCAATATAGCTTTGCTATCCAAGTCATTAGATTTTCTTACTGATGTTCTAATTACAATCGTTCACATGAAGACACAGGCACCAACATGAAAATGAAGCCTCCATGTGTATAAAATAGCGTAATTAGGAAAAAAACAGCATTTTCTTAGCAGCCATTTTGATTTGCAAGTTGGTTTTCTCTACCAAAGCATCTACTGTTATCACTAAGGTGCTCCTATTGTACCGTGAACCTATAAATATAGGTATATGCATTATATATATACTTTTAGGTCACCCACGGATAGGAGTAAAAACGCTTTTTGATGGCGGCCATTTTGAAAAATGGCCGCCATGCATTGTCACCACAAAATCCAGATTATCACCTGTGAAAAACTTTTTGGGAATGGAACATGTAACTGATTTCAGTTGTCAGAAATGTTGCCTTTCTGATTGTAAGCGGGGGACCAGAGCCTGGACTAACTGTATATGCTGTGTAACGTCAAGTCGCAAGACTATCGGCAGAGCATACGCTAACAAACACGACGTGTAATTATCAAAAAATTGCTAGCACCTCTTTGGAAAGTTTGGATTTTACTAAATTCATAATAGATTAGTTGATTGTTTAAGTAAAATGGACGCTGATTAATAATATCGATGGCTCAAGATGATTAAAACAGTATGTAACTGTCAAAACACAATGTGTCTGCTTTAAATCATCATCATTTCGCTGTCCAATGTCGGATTTTATCGAGCCATTGGTCATTCAAGAAAAACGTCACAGGGAAATCCTGCCCCCTACTATAGCATTGCGCAAAATATCAACATACACAATAAAGACCTAAGAAAGACAATGACTTATTAATATCAACACATTGGAGACCCATATCATTACTGAACGTTGATTACAAAATAGCATCAAAGGCAATTGCAAATCGAATTAAAAAAGCCCTACCGACAATAGTAGATTATTCACAAATTGGCTTTCTTAAGGGAAGATATATAGGGGAAAACATTAGAACTCTTTATGAAACAATAGAACAACTTAACGAAACTGATGCACCATGCCTATTCTTCGCAGACTTCGAAAAAGCATTTGATATTGTTGAACATACATACCTTTTAAAAGTAATTGAATATTTCAATGTTGGCACCGATCTACTGAATTGGATAAAACTGTTTTACTCTGATGCAAAAAGTTGTGTAACAAATAATGGATACTTATCAGATTTCTTTTCAATAAATAGAGGTGTACGCCAGGGTTGTCCGTTATCCCCGTATCTTTTTATTGTGGCCATGAAATATTATTAAAATATATCATCTACGATGCAGATATAACTGGAGTCAAAATCGGTGACATAGAGCTAAAATACAATGTTTGCTGATGATGCAACTTTTATGACAAACGGTAAGCAAACATCCTTTGAAAAGTTAACATACATAATAGATGAGTTCAGTAAGATGTCCGGCCTCAAACTTAACATAAAAAAATCTACAGTAATGAGAGTATGTGCTTTAAAACATACAGATATCATATTCTACCCCACAAATTTTACTTGGACCTCACACAGTGCAAAAACCTGAGGCATCACATTCCTGAATGATAGTAGTGCTACTCATGAACATAACGTTTTACCAAAAATATTAGAATTTGAACAATGTCTTGACCGATGGAAACGCAGAAAGTTAAGCTTACTTGGAAAAATTGCGGTTATAAAGATTTTTGCCGTCCCAAAATTGATATATTCATTGACAGTTTTACATGATCCACCAGAAAATATGATAAAACGAATTAGAACTAAGTTATTTCAATTTGTATGGGACAACAAGCCTGATAAAGTTAAACGAAATACAATAATTCAATCTTATGAAAAAGGAGGACTAAAAATACTAGACATATATAGTTTTATAACTTCTGTAAGAGCTTCATGTGTGAAAAGAATATGCGATTCAACCAACATAGGGAAATGGAAAGCAATTTATGAAAAAACACTTGAAAGATATGGTGGGATTTTTATCTTTGAATGCAACTTGAAACCAGAAGACACAAAATACATAGGTGAACACAACAAATGTTTAAATAATGTTTTGAAATCTTGGGCAAGTATAAACTATTCCCCTCAAACCGTTACAGTATCTAAAGAAATTATTTGGAATAACTCTAATATAAAACATCAAAACAAACCTAGATTTCATAGGTACTGGTATGATAAGGGTATTAAGTACATTGGAAATTTATACGATTATAGAATAAATACTTTTTTAAGATTCGCTGATCTTGCAGAAATGTTCAATATAAGAAATGGTGATTTTATGAAATATCAAAGTATATTAAATAGCATAAGTCCACTGTGGAAGGATGTAGTCAAAACAGAACACATCAACGCGATACAACCTTCAGAAACACTTAAGTCAAAATTACAGAAAAGCAAATACGTTAATAAAATACTATACACGATGCAAACAAACAAAACAAAAATGAAAGATATAAAAGCTGAGCAAAAATGGATACATGAATTTCCGGATACTAACCTAAATTGGAAACAAATGTACACGTTATATTTCAACTGTACTATATATTCCGTATTGCGTAATTTCCAATACAAATACTTAATGAGAATTATTGGAACAAACACATTACGTTATCGCTGTAACTTAATTAATAGCAGTTTGTGCGATTTTTGTTCTATGTATGTTGAAAGTATAAAACATTTGTTTTGGGAATGTCCCCATGTACAACATTTGTGGTCACAGCTGCGGACATATTTAATTGAAAAAGATATAACATATGTTGTAAATTTCCAAAGTATTTCTATAGGAATAAATGACAAAGCACAAAAAGCACATCAATTTAATTTTATAATCATATTAGCCAAATATTTCATTGTTAAATGTAAATATGAAAATAGTGATATAGCTTTCGGTCCATTTCTAAATTATTTAAGACATAGTATATACATAGAGGAGATTATAGCAACAACAAAAGACAAAGGGGAACAACATATTATTAAATGGGGCAGGTTTCAGACATAGTTATAATTGTAAGCACTGTAGACAGGTGTCAATCACACAAACTACACAAAAGTAACGAATATCAATCTAGTCTAGCACATATGAACACATAGGGACATAGTCCACTTTTCAATTTGTTGCTATCCTTCTATATTAATCCAACAACTTTCCTATTTCTATCTTCTCTCCCTTACTATTTTTTTTGCTAAAAATCTTACTTTCGAATACATTGAGTACATGTGTAACTGTATGCGATCACGTAAGCCATACATTGTTAGTCAATAGTGTATGTATAAATGTACATATTGTATTTAAAAGTGAAATAAAAATATTTAAATATAAAAACATACATAATAAAGAACTCATATTAATATATAACAGTTAACAGTTTATAAAGTATACAAAAACTTTTGCAATAACACACAAATAGCACAAAAAAACAAACAGCACATGTATTACGCTGAAACGGTAATATACCTCGCTGTTTTACTGTTGTTGAACTACTTTTTTTATGGCGTAGTACCGCGTGTTTTTCTAAAGTTAAACCCGAAAACAGTGATACTGCGACCGCCACTTAACTCATTAGCATATCTGCAATGACTGAGAATTTTCATACAGTTACTAAATCCGAGCTAATAGCTCGGATAAAAACGTGTGGTGCGGGCAAAGGTCCAAAAATAAAACTAGTGTCTGTTCCACGAAGTGCTGCCCAAGATTTATTGCTATAAAAACACTCCAAACTGCTTATTTTATTTATATAAAACAATGTAAAACTATTTTTTAGAAATGAGCCCACTTTTTATTTCAAGAAAATCCGTCTAATAACAATGTTATTTCGAATAAACAGTCATGGATGGGCTTTTGCCTTATACATTCATTTCACCGAATTTTAGTTGTTGACAATAAAACAAGAAACTACTATTGCAATAATCACTTCCGGTAAACAACAACAACAACAACTATTATTGCGAACTGAACACAAATTCTTAATAAATTTGTTTATTAACATCATTTTCTGGCATATAACTTAAACAATTTGCATTAAAATATATCAATTAATCATTTAATCTTCATATATTTAGCGAATATCATTCATCCATAAGGTTCCAAGTCGATCTGATACTATTGCTAATACGTCCTAATGTCTTGTAAATTGTGAATGCTAACGAACTTGATTCGATTAAACTCGTGACCTTCACCAACCAATCAGCATTTAGTAAAACAAGTTGTCCGCCGGAAATTCGTCCGGCAAAGAAACTGGCTCACAGGAAGTGACTGTATACTTCCGCCGGAAATGACGTATATATGGTGTTTCCAAGTCATACCATTAGAGAATGTAGATTTACACCGGTGTCGATGTGCGAGGGTATGTGCAATTAATTTTGCGTGGTAGGAACAGCGTGCCAACCTCAGCTTGGCGTTGTCAATAGATACGAAAGCTGTAGCAGATGATGATGACATCATGTTGTATTTTTACCAAATTCTCGGCATTTTCTTCTGGAATTCTTGCACGAACACCTAGAAATGGAGACTCGATTCCTTTATTTTTCAACCTGGCAAGATTTGCTTTCATAAATACAAGGTTAGTGTCTTTTTTTTAATGATGAAATCCAACAAGCAGTTCGATGCTAGAAAATTTTTGAAAATCTGACCGCACGTGACATTTTAACATTGCAACCCTGCATTCAATTCTTGATTTATGTCTATTACTTCCTTATAGGACCGAAATTCAAAAAATAAAAAGATGGCTCATTGCTAAATTTTGCTGAAAAATTATTTTATGCCAAAAAATAAGAGTTTTAGGGTGATTAAATAGGTGTAAAAGTTGGGCAGGTTAACGTGAAACAGACAGTAGGTATGGAGAGTCAGCTTTTTTAGCTCACCTGAGCGAAGCTCATGTGAGCTATTGTTACCGCAATGTGTCCGTCGTCCATCGTCGTCGTCGTCGTCCGTCGTCGTCCGTCGTCCGTGAACATTTTCAAACGTCTTCTCCTCGGTAACCATTGGGTCTATAGTCACCAAATTTCATGGTCATGGTCCTTAGGTAGGGGGATTACAAAATTGTTAAAATGACGTCATTACGTAATCCAAGATGGCCGCCGTCTAAAAAAATAGCACAAATTCTTAAAATATCTTCTTCTCAAGAACCGCCAACCGTATTTCGACAAAACTTGGTAGGAATGATCAAGCAAAACTTAAAATGTTATGGTCCATGGGTGAAGCCTTTTCAGATTTGTTAAAATGGAGGTCATCGCTAATCCAAGATGGCCGCCGTCTAAAAATATCATAAATTCTTAAAAAATCTTCTTCTCATGAACCGCTTGCCGGATTTCGACGAAACTTGGTAGGAATGATCGATGTACATTGCTCTTTCAAATTTGTTAAAATGGTGACCCCGGGGTCAAAAATGGGCGTGGCCCGTGGGGTCAAATTGGGGTCAAATTTTATTTCTGACCGAATATGGTCATGTCATATATCAAATTGAAGGTATCAATGAGGCGATCACTCTGGTGCATTTTCTGTCGAAATCGGATTGTTATGTCATCCAAGATGGCCGCCGAAAGGTCAAAAGGTCGTTCTTTTATTAGAGATTTCAAAATTCTTCTTTACATGAACCGCTTGGCCCATGGTAGCCAAACTTGAAAGTTATGGTCCATGTGTGAAGCCTTTTCAGATTTGTTAAAATGGAGGTCATCGCTAATCCAAGATGGCCGCCGTCTAAAAATAGCATAAATTCTTAAAAAATCTTCTTCCCATGAACCGCTAGCCGGATTTCGACGAAACTTGGTAAGAATGATCGATGTACAATGCTCTTTGAAAGTTGTTAAAATGGTGACCCCGGGGTCAAAAATGGGCGTGGCCCGTGGGGTCAAATTGGGGTCAAATTTTATTTTTGACTGAATATGGTCATGTCATATATCAAATTGAAGGTATCAATGAGGCGATCACTCTGGTGCAATATTTGTCGGAATCAGATGATTATGTCATCCATGATGGCCACCAAAAGGTCCATTTATTGAAGGTTTTGAACGTCTTTTTCTCAGGAACCACATGGCCGATGCTGGGTGAAGCATTTCAGATTTAGTAAAATGAGAGTCCTCGCTTAATCCAAGATGACCGCCATCTAAAAATAGCACAATTTTTTTAAAACACATGAACTCAATGTCACATTCTCCTCTGGTGTTCATGGAGTCAGGTGAGCGAATTAGGGCCATCATGGCCTCTTGTTTTTAAATACTACTAGCCAGCTGTATGTGCCAATATGGTGGAATATGTTCACACTTTGGCACTGTTTGTTGTTGTTATTGCTGCAGGCAATATGGACGACAAACGCCTAAAGTACGCATGGGACGCCTTAAGCGCACTAAGAATCCAAAATGAGCATTAAAAAAAAGTCTAGGGTCGACGGAATATTCATAAGTAGTGTCGGGTTGCCCGCACCACAAGATTTGTTCAGGCCTAAATCTCAAAAACACTCCCGTATCGTGTTTTGTAGAGTTCTCCCCGGGATAATGTTAACGTTAAATGGTGCACTGTGTGGGCTTAAAATGAAAATACAAATGATAGCGGGTGTGTGCGCCGGATACGCCCCGCCTGGATCCGCGCATGAATGCACGATAAAACATCCTCGTAAACACCTTATGCAAGACGATATTAGACACACGAATATTCGTGTTTCTAGTTTCAGATAGCATAGGTACGTCTTAAAGGTGCTAATATGTCCGCACTAACGAATACGTCCGCGGATATATTCGCGTGACGGTAAGGCGCGAATATGTCCGCATGAAACGAATACGCCCGCAGTGATTTTTGGGGGTCGTCTCAAGGTGTCCACATTTTGCACATCTGATATGTTCGTCGAATCTTTGTCTTCATTAATGGATTCTTCATGTTGATGACCTAACCATCCTATGTCATTTACCTGTCTTTCACGTGCCAAAAACACGCATCGTCGATCGTCTTTTTGCTTGTTGTCATCGACTTATTACCTACGATTTCTTTCAGCTGTTCAAGACGATCCGCGACGAAAAGAAGGGCAAAGTGAAAGTGTTCATATGTGGCCCGCCAGCCGTGGCGAACTCAGTGAGAGACGTCGCCAGGAAATACAAATTTGACTTCATCAAGGAAAACTTCTAGCATGAAAATACATAGTTAATACAAGGCTAGTTGTCTTGTGATGTCAAGTTTATCTGTCAAGGCTAGAAAACGCATAGGAATTCCAAGATTGCCGATTATACCGTTTCCGAATTGTATCAATATATGATGTCTGGGAAAGGCGTAGGAATTACGAGGCTTGCCGAGTAATTTCTCCCGTTTCCAAGCTAAGCCTGGTAAACAGGATATCAAAGCACACTAGCCTGGTAGAATACGTACATATGAGGCAGAGCTCTAGTTAAGGTGCGTAATTTGACCAACTTCGGGTGATTTTTTTGTATTCCTCCATCAAAAATGGCAAGTTGGGAGTCCTTTAGAATCGTCTCATTGAGACGATTCTAACGCACTCACGACTTGCATTTTTGATGTAGAAATAAAAAAATTACCTCCAAATTGCGCACCTTAACTGGAGCTCTGTATGAGGTACGGTAAAGTTTTAAAGTTAGAACTACATGTACTACTATAACACTATAACTACTAGTATAACATGATTTTCTCAAAGAGAGAGAGAGAGATAGAGAGAGAGAGAGAGAGAGAGAGAGAGAGAGAGGGCTCGTACGCAGGAATTGTTTTAGGGTGTGCGTTATCGACATTGTTTTTGCACATCCATGGACAGGCCCCGGCAGATTAACCCTTTCACCCCTAAGTAACTGGAATGGATTTTGATTTGTTAATTTTGCAACCAATCTAAATCATGACAAAATGATTTGCAGACCAGTCCATTTATGAACATGGAGTGTTTTTGTTCTCAAAATTATGAAAATAATTATGAAAATAAATTGCAAAAAGTGCAGATCCTGATTAGACGGCACGTTACAAGCCGGCTCATCTGGATCTACACTGTTTGCCAATACCACTATACATGCCTGCGGGTTAACAGGTTAAGAGTGAAATGGTTAAGGGGGTGCGTACGCACCCGTCGCGCCCCCTCTGCGTATGGGCCTGGGTAGTATACGTACATATGAGGTACGGTAAAGTTTTAAAGTTAGAAATACATGTACATGTACTACTATAACACTATAACTACTAGTATAACATAATTGTCTTTAAGAGAGAGAGACCACTATACATTTGACTTCAACATTGGCAAACTTATCATGCTTATAATACTAAAATACAGAGCAACCTATGTAAAACAATACTATTGATTTAAATGATTCAATTTCATAAAATGAAATGAATACGGAATGAATAGGCTGTGCCGGATATTTACGTGTTGCAAAGATTGATTGTGTTAGATTGTAACATGTGCCATAGAAATGACATTTGTACATATGTAAATGTGTACGCACTTATATGCATGGTGTTCGGTCATATAGGTGGTGTAGTTAAATTATAACTTATTCACGTATACATTTGAACATATACTCATGTATATGAAAGCCATTTGATCTTGTACTTAAGAACATGTGCGATTTTTCATAAAAAATAACAGCGATATATTTTGTAAATGACATCAAAATTTGACGAAATTCTTGCAGCAAATGTGGAATAGACTTCGTTTACAGGAAATATGAAAGTTTATGTAAGTATTTTTCATGAAAAATCGCATATAATCTAAGTAATCTTAGAATGAAGATCACATGACTTTTCTCATAATGGGTCGGCTCTAGATTAACTCATTTTAGCTCGCCTTCACGAAGTGCAAAAGAGCTTATGGCATACCCCCGGCGTCGTCGGCGTCGTCGGCGTCGTCGGCGTGGTCGTCCACAAACTTAACGTTGGGTAAATGTCTTATAAGTTTTGTTTCCTTTCATGGAACACCTTGTTATTTCATACATGCATTCCACATATGACCCTCTATCATGCTGTAGCAAATCCATGACCCACCACATAGCCCTTACCCCAAGATCAAGGTCACAAACATGGCACATTCATAAACTTAACGTTGGGTAAATGTCTTATAACTTCTGTTTCCTTTCACGGAACACCTTGTTATTTCATACATGCATTCCACAGATGACCCTCTATCATGCTGTAGCAGATCCATGACCCAACACCTAGTCGTTACCCCAAAGTCAAGGTCACAAACATGGCACATTCATAAACTTAACGTTGGGTAAATCTCTTATAACTTCTGTTTCCTTTCATGGAACACCTTGTTATTTCATACAGGCATTCCTCAGATAACCCTCTATCATTCTGTTGCAAATCCATGACCCACCACTTAGCCCTTACCCCAAGGTCAATGTCACAATAAAAAATCTTGGCACATTCATAAACTTAACGTTGGGTAAATGTCATATAACTTCTGTTTCCTTTCATGGAATACCTTGTTATTTCATACAATGTACATGCATTCCTCAGATGAGCCTCTATCATGCCGTAACGAATCCATGACCCAACACACAGCCCTTACCCCAAGGTCAAGGTCACAAACTTGGCACATTCATAAACTTAACGTTGGGTAAATCTCTTATAACTTCTGTTTCCTTTCATGGAACACCTTGTTATTTCATACATGCATTCCTCAGATGACCCTCTATCATGCTGCAGAAAATGCATGACCCAACACACAGCCCTTATCCCAAGGTCAAGGTCACAGACTTGGCACATTCATAAACCATTAACTTTGGTTGGGAAATGACATTATAACTTCTGTTTCCTTTCATGGCACGCCTTGATATTTCATACATGCATTCATCTGATGATACTATATTGTGCAATGGAAAATCCATGGCCCACCGGCCATCCATTACCTCAAGGTCAATGTCACAAACTTAGCACATTCATTTTCTTAATGGTGGGGTAAATGTCTTATAACTTTAGTTTCCTTTCATGGAACGCATTGTTATTTCATACATGCATTCCTCCGATGACCCTCTATCATGCTGTAGCAAATCTATGACCCACCAGCCAGCTCTTACCCCAAGGTCAAGGTCACAAACTTGGCACATTCATACACTTAACGTTTGGTAAATGTCTTATAACTTATGTTTCCTTTCATGGAACACCTTGTTATTTCAAATATGCATTCCTCAGATGACACTCTAGCATGTTGTAGCAAATCCATGACCCACCACTAAGCCCTTACCCCAAGGTCAAAGTCACAAACTTGGCACATTCATAAACTTAACGTTGGGGGTAAATGTCTTATAACATCTGTCCTTTCATGGAACCCCTTGATATTTCATACATGCATTCATCTGATGATACTCTATCGTGCTATAGCAAATTCATGACCAACACCCACCTCTTTCCCCAAGGTCACGGTCACAAACATAGCACATTCTTAAACTTAACGTTGGGGTAAATGTCTTATAACATCTGTTTCCTTTCATGGAACGCCTTGATATTTCATACAAGCATTCATCTGATGATACTCTATCGTGATATAGCAAACCCATTTTCCACCGCCCACCCCTTACCCCAAGGTAAATGTCACAAACTTGACACATTCATAAACTTAACGTTGGGGTAAATGTCTGATAACAACTGTTTCCTTTGATGGAACGCCTTGATACTTCATACATACATTCCTCAGATGACCCTCTATCATGCTGTAGCAAATCCACAACCCACCACCCAACGCTTACCCCAATATCAAGGTCACAAACTTAGCATGTTCAGAAACTTTACATTGGGGTAAATGTTGTGTAACTTCTGTTTCTTTACACTTTGAACGCTTTGATATTTCATATATGCATTCATCTGATCATCCTCTATTGGTGCACAAACAAAATCCCATTGACCCACCCACCCAACCTTTCCCACCAAGATCAACATCATAAACTTAACTTTGGAGTAAATGTCTTTTTATAACTTCTGTTTCTTTACAGGGAACACCTTCATATTTCATACATGCATTCATCTGATGATACGCGATTGTGCTACAGCAAATCCATGACCCACCCCCACCCCTTTCCCCAAGGCCAAGGTCACAAACTTAGCACATGTATACATGCATTCCTCATATGAATAGCTATCATGCTGTAGAAAATCACCAACTTAGTGTGTTCATAAACTTTACACTGGGTTAAATTTTGTTTTCCTTCTCTTTTCAGGGAGCGCATTGATATTTCATACATTCATTCATCTTAATATGCTATATCATGCTATATCAAATCCACGACCCACCTTCCACCACTGACCTCAATGTCAAGGTCCACCGCACACCCCTTATCCCAAGGTCAAGTTATATAATATTCATGTTTTTTATACAACTGTGACAAGTTTGAATGAAGGCTGCCAACAGGCGAGCTTCGTTATCTTCTGACAACTCTTGTTCGTATCGCCGTATTCCGCTGATATAGATTTCGTAAAATTGTCATAGTTTCCGTCAACGACGTCGAAAATTGATACAAACTTCAGAGCTCAATTCCGCATGATATCTGCATTTTCTGTAAGTGACGTCGAAAACGTCACTTACAGAAAATATCGCATTTTTTATAAATCTAAATCGGCGGAAATCGGCGATGAAGTAAGGGATACGGACATTATCTCATATTATGGTTGGCTCTGGATTACCTCCCTTTTCGAATGGCCGTATTTCGCCGATATTGATTTCGTAAATAAACCGTATTTTCCGTAAATGACACAAATTTCCGACCGGAAATGAAATTCCGCATTTTGTGTAAATTTTCGACGTCATTTACGGATAATATTGCATTTTTTGGAAATCAATATCGGCGGAAAGCAGCGATGATGTAACGGAGTAAGTACCATAACAGGACCAACTTCAATATTAACTATTACCAAATGTCCAAATGTCAGATATATATACGTATGCAATTACATTTAACCCTTTCCCTGATAGAGACGACTTTTCACGCCTCTGCAGAAGATGTCTTTTGAAAACATCGTGGGAAAAGGAGAAATTGCTTGTAACAAGCAATTTCTCCTTTTCCCACAATGTTTTCTACTCTATCAGATAATTTAACCATCATTTGATTCTTTTATTCAGATGTTTTGGATTTGCATGAGTTGAAATATCGCAAAACAGGGAAAGGGTTAAAGTAGTACCTCTCTATACCGGGCACACAGGCAGTCTCTGTATCCGTAGTTTTATGGGTTTCATTGTCACCCATCTCTGATGATAATGCCCGTTCAAGTTCGCAAAGCACATCCGTGTGCCTTGGCATAGTCATATCTGTGATTTTTACCGTGGAACATCTCTAAACCGGACACCCTGGGGACATCCCAGGGTGTCCGATTTAGAGAGATTCCACTGCATATGCACATGTATATGTAACTAACAAATTATACACGTTTATGTAGGTGTGTCTATTCATATTTACAGATAACGATCTCTATTGATTATAAACCTTTGTCCAATTCAGTGTAAATTAGCATGACCAATATCTAAGTATTTTACAATTTTGTACATTCCCATTAAAGGTACATGCCCACTCAGTTTTCTTACGTCAGTTTGTCGCTATTCTTGGAAAGGCGTCTTTGTCGTCGAAATTTTACTGCAATTACATTTAAAGGTACATGCCCACTCAGTTTGCTTACGTCAGTTTGTCGCTATTCTTGGAAAGGCGTCTTCGTCGGCGAAATTTTAACGCAATTACATTTAAAGGTACATGCCCACTCAGTAGGCACAAACTGTTCTTTATAGGAAGTAAATACAATGTAAGTGTATAATTGTGTCACGATTCCACCAGTTCTAAAAATTACCTGTTCCCGCTATACAGATATAATCATTTACTGTCTGTTTCACGAAAGCTGCCCAAATTTCAAGTTACGGCTATATAGACAATTCAAAAACATTATTATTTTCGATAATATTAAATTAAAGGAAAATTTAAGAATGAGCCTTCTTTTTATTTCGTGAAATTCGGTCAAATATTGGTTTTATTACGAAAAATTGATTTGTCTATGGGAATTTAACATGGGGGGAAAAAGAGGTAAAGGAGTGTTGGAGGAGTCAAATTTTTTTTGGAAATTGACTCCGAAACCTAGCTAGATAGCTTGGATATGATCTAACTAAGAAAACAAAAGTTAAATTTTAAAAATCGGTCCAGTATTTCTAACATTCAAAAAAATTTCCCCATGTTAAATCCCCATAGACATCTTCACTCCGTGAAGATGTCTATGGGGATTTAACATGGGGAAATTTTGTTTTCGCAATAAAATCAATATTTGACCAAATTTCACGAAATAAAAAGAAGGCTCATTCTTAATTTTTCCTTTAATTTAATATCAAAAGAAATCTTGTATAGCCGTAAAATTTGGGCAGCTTTCGTGAAACAGACAGTAGTAATATTTATTTTATTGATAGTGATACGCGGTGGTAACAAGGCTATTTTCATATGAAAATGAAGCATGACATTGTTTAATTAGCTATACTAATTAAATGCGTCACCTGAAAACATAATATTTTCGACAGATTATAAAGTATGACCATTGCACATCAAAATACGTGGGCATGTAGTACCTTTAATATATTTAACAACGACTGTATACAAGTGCGACTACACGTATACACAATCTTTAGTAGACACACTGGCGGGTAAGGGGTTTCCTTTTACGTTGCAGGAACTTGAAATCGGATTACCTGGGGGAAACCCCACTAGTTAGATCTGGGGAACATCATATCTGTTCCCATGATAATGTATTGACATAATATGTTTATATTATTTTGATATATTATGTAATTTATTGAAGTGTATACAAAAGAACGTACTAGGAAGTGGCTAGCCCAAATACAATGTATGAATGACATCATTTAATATGCTTATTGCACGGATGCGGCGAAATCCTTTGATACTCGCGCTAACTGCCGGAGATCACTGTCTGGACCTGTATGGCCCACTTTCCCCGTGTGTTAATTCACGGAGATACATTGTCTAACGTACGGAAGCCCATTAGGGCCACTTCACTTTTTTTTTATTTCCATTTATTCAAGATCTTCTTGAATTTTCTAGATGTTTTCTTGAATTTTCAAGTTCTTTTATACTCAAGATACTTTCTTGAATTTTCAAGACCTTTTGAATTTTCGTGATCTTTTCTTGAATGTTCAAGATACTTGTTCGCATACTGAGTATATGCAGAATTCTTGAAAATTTAAAAAAAATCTCGAAAATTCAAGAAAAGAACTTGAAAATTCAAGAAAGTATCTTTAAAATTCAAGAAAGTATCTTGAAAATTGAAGAAAATATCTCGAAAATTCAAGAAAAGATCTTGAAAATTCGAGAAAAGAACTTGAAAATTCAAGTGCAAAAAAATGAAGTGGCCATTGGGTTTCCGTACTAGTGTGTGCTATATGCTTGAGATTAACGCCTATTCTACATGTCAGGATAACCTGCGCATGCGCAAATATCAGCAATCAATTAAGAAGAGCAATATCGGTGCGTAACCTTTAACCAGTCATGCCCTGATAACATGACCCATTCATGATTGACAGGCTACACGTGACTGGGCGACTTTCGGATCGATACCCCGAATATGAAGTTTCATGGCGCTGTGTTACGAAAATACAAAAATACTATTAATTAGTGCTATGAAAATGCCAATAACTCGAACAGCTCGTGGAGTGAAATAGTTGTTATACGGTACACTGTATGTATGTGTGACCAGTGTAGATGCTGTTCCGCCTTAACATGTTTACCACTAACCCGAATTTTCGGATTTTCCAGAACATTCGGGTTCGCTTAGCACCTACCAATAATTGCTATAAATTCCGCCGTGTTTAAAAAATACATGTGTTCTCTTCTTTTAATCTAAATCAGAAAAAATGACTAGTCGATGCTGAGCTGTGCTCAGCCTCGGCAAACACGAAAGTACGAATTTGGAGAATGAGCTCAGAAAGTTATATAAGCACGTGCCCAGACGGCTCGATAATATAACAGAGAATAGCTGAATAAACTACGTACCCCGTTCACGATTATGTTCAAAATCAGAAAAACAAATGTTTGGTTAATGCTGAGTTGTGATCAGTCTCGGCAAATCAAACTGTCAAAAGTTTAATACGCATGGTGATATAACCACGAACACCGTAGTCACTGATCAAGCAGCGCAGGTGTGCATGCTGTGTTGGTTATACACTGATTGCATGCAAACGTGGTAATCCAGCCTCGGTAAGATTGTGAACCAGATAACAGACGCCTGCTATATTTTTGTCACTTTTAACTGGTCACGTGACCGCAGGGTATTGAGGACATGTCTGCGGAAATGTAAATAAAAGCGCGGTACCCAAGAGGAATGGCTGGAATTAAATTGTGTAATTATAGTATTTGTAATAAACTTACAATAAATTCGACAAAATATATAGAGCATATTCATGAATATTCTATTTATTATATACCGCTCCATGGAAATTAGCAGTTTTTTTAGACTGTATACGATAATCAATGTGTATTTGCAGCCTATTTGCAGTCCGGCACTGCAGGTGCGCGTTATGAATATATATAGCGGAAGTAGTCGTATTTTCACCGGACGATGTTTATTTCATCGATGGGAACATATGACTTTTATTTACATCGTATAACTATGTATTTCATTGGTAGGTATATAATAAATAATTTTATCTCAGGCTTTCGACGTATCCGTGCAATAAATTAGTTAGATAATGTCGTCTCGTTGAATATGATTAGTTAACAGCGCGTGGAGGAATTTAAGGCGGCCGAAAATAAATTCCCCCTTAAATTTCCCACATGCGCTGTTATCTAACCATATTCGACTCGAACACATTATTTAACTTATACAAATTGTCTTCCTCGTACATTCAAATGAATAACTCATGCACACAGTATAGATATGGCTGTTACGGGAGAATTGGTGTGATCAGGATCTGCACTGTTCGCAATTTCATCACGGAAACACCCGTCATGCGTCTGACAACACTATAGACCGGTACGCGGCTACAAGAGTGTGCTATTTGATCAGGAGCTACATTGGTCAGAAATCGCATAAAGTCCATTTCTCCAGTCACATACATTACGTCTCAAGTTACTGCTGATTGCAGGTTTCTCTGTCACTTCCTATTACAAATCAAGCTTCGTCATTGGCGTCGACGAGAGTTTAGCCAGAACGTACTATCTGTAACGCAGGATGACTCAGCCGGGTACAGACAAATACTAGAACATGTGTTCATAGAACACGGATGTCGCCACCTGCATACTTAAAAGCTTAATCCCTGGACAGACATTGTGGGCAAATAGTATTGAAATTGGTAAAAGAGGGTTAAGGTTAATGTTAAAAACTTAACATAAGTCCCCATGCAGTGAACTCGATCTTGTGTGTTCGGGGGTGGGTCGTATTAGCATTATTAGAAACAAAATTGCTACCCAGCTCCATACCTCTCGCGAGGGTAGCAATTTAATCCCATCTCATTAATGTAACACATGGAAGAGTGATTTTTTGCAATCGGTTATCAGGCGTGTTTGATATGTTAGCGATATAAAACTGTCCAAAGCTGTATCAATTAAAAGTATTAATACAGAACATACGCATGTAGAAATTGGTTATTTTACTGTGTCAACGTATTTATCTGACATTTACATGTATATCTTGTAAATTTGAAAGCTTCATTTCATGTGTTGAATCTATTATTTTTGGCAATTTACTAGTTCTACATCATAGATTATTTGTTTAAAGTTATAAAATATACAGTTTACTACATGCAACAGGTTTGGGTATGCACTTCGGTTGCTCACATTTTATACCTACCGCAATGAGTTGTGGGGGAATATACTGGAGTCAGGTTGTCCGTCCGTCCGTGTGTTCGTCCGTTCGTCCGTCACCGATGTATGATTATTTGGAAGATGATGCGCAGTGCAGTGGAGTTATGCGGTAATAAACTGAAAAATAAACATAATAATCAAGGTGTATGATCACGTGGTACTAACAACAACAACAAGTACCGATTCAAAGTACGTATTCTTTTATAGTGTCCTTATTACGTAACGGATTTTGATGAAATATGGCGCATCAAACGCGTCTTATTAAGCTGCATTTGGTGGTCTCTGTATTTTCGCCCAAACTTCTGTCGTTTTTTGCGAAGAATCGATTTCCGTGTCTCCGACACGGAAATCGATTCTTCGCAAAAACGACATAAATCTGTGACAAACTCCATAGACCACCAAATGCAGCTCATGAAGACGCGTTTGCTGCGCCATATTTCATCAAAATCCGTTCCATATTAAGGAAAATATCAAATAATACTTACTTTGGAGTGGGCGACATTGTTGTTGTTGTAACCACGTGATCATGCACCTTGATAATGCATGTTCTTTGCAACCCGAACCATGCACAATGTACCCGAAGACATTGCAGCTTTATTCAGCGTTGCTGTATTTTATAACTGCAACAAAATGCCAGACAGATTTTAAACGTTTATATTTGCAATACATAAACTACTTATATCAGTTTTACTCCCAGAGTTGTTCTCACATACACAATATGTGACTTTGTGAGACTTTTTAGTACATAACGTACTTTTTGTGAGACTTTTTAGTACTTCGTGAGACTTTTTAGTACATAACGTGTCTTAAATGTACATGTCCACTCAGTAGGCACAAACTGTTCTATATATCAGAGACACCATCTGAGACATTTTTCTGGCAAATGAAACATTCATTCACCATTAGCCCACGTATTGATTGGCATTATTATACATTTTATATCAGACGTAAATTTTCACACTGATATCAGGGACGATAACCGTGTTTCCTTGTGCAATGATCATATGAGAGGCGTCGCGAGAAAACCTGTCTTCGGGTAATTGTTGGTCAATATGACATTTTGTTAATATGACAATGGTATGTGATTGATGAATTTAACGCTTTTTAGTTGATCATGATATCAAGTTTGCAAGTTCACATTATCGAACTAGATGCATGTTTGGCATTGAATAATGAATGTAAAGACGGATGAGCTTGAGTCTTTTGGTAACACATGAATGTGCAAAGCGACAAAGTCAAACCGGTAAGTTCATGTACCAGCAAGTATGAACGTGCGCGGGTACGCTGATTCGGTGTGCTGATTTCTTCTTTTTTGACGTCGTGTTTATTGAGCGTTTTAACAATTTATAATTGTAGAAAACCACGGAAGTATATTGATTAACTAATTGTTTGATTAGGTCTATAAGACCGTTTAGTTCAACATATACAAATGTAAATACACACGCATACGGGGAGAACAATACGTTCAACATTAAATTACATTACAACTAGAGCACAGTCGATGGCGCGCCATAGCAATATACCCACATTTCCCAAATGCAAAATTGAAAAGAGGGAGATAATTCATGACCGGTGGTAGAATGAAAAAAAAAAAAATTCAATTCGCATCTACACACCATAAGGAAGGCACACACCAAGTTTCAAGACCCTACCTATTACGGTTAATAAACAGTTTTACTTCTTACAAGAAACGTGACGGACGGACAGACGGACGGGCACCCGTGACGAAAACGATATACCCATTTTTTTTTTTTAAAGTGGTTATAAAAAACTGTTTGCTCTGAAAGGCAGTGTTCATGTCAGATGACAGGCACCCTTACTGTCATGTGTTGCTCACTATGTACACAAAAGTGTGAGAGCAAAAGCCTGCATCGCTTACGAGTTATTTCTACTGCATCTCAATCTCTCACTCGCCTAATAGGAGACCACCTTCAAGGGTAGCGCGTGGAAGTCTGTCACATGGCCAAACTGGCTATGGTAACATATTTGAGACAGTTGTTACCTCAGCTTGTCCTACCACCCACTGTGCTTGTTTTGGGAGTGTTACGGTAGCAGTTTGTCTTTTGAAGACTCAACTCAAAATACGTGGGTCCCACGAAGAAATGAGAGATGAGGGACTGGGGGGGGGATAAAATAACAACAATACCCCAAGTCAAGAGATCCTTGATAATCGTCGAACAGTACTAGAAGAACCATAGCAATTGCTAGTGCGCACAGTCTTATTGTATTTGTGTCACGACTTGACAATCCTTGAAATATCATCCCACAGTTACTGTATCTGGTTCTTGACTTTTTGTATTATTGTAGTTGGTTTAAACAGTATTTATTTCAAGAGAGATATGTGATATTATTGTAGTTGTACGTGTCACATGTCCCAAACATGTTGCCTTGAAATATCATCCCACCGTATTTCTTATATTAATATGACACACATGTTAGCGTGCATTCAGATTGAAGCTTTTCATATTCAGACAACAGAAACGTCAAATGCTCACGACATCGTCCCACTTACAGCTGTACTTTGACCACATTCTGAAAAAAACCGCACCTTACAATATCTGCAATAAATGTACGATCGGCGACCCATATTCTGTCGGTGATCGAGAAAGGATCACCCAGTGACTGAATGGCGAACATCGTATGTTCTGATCAGACGGCGCATATGCACATATGAGACTGATCTGTGGCTATACTAGTCGTAACATCTATGGCAGGAGATATTTCTTTCTTAAAATCGGTAAACGTTGCCCTAATCTTTAATTTTAAACATTGTATTATAATGAAAGAATTGAGCAATAGACTGAAAATTCGCTACGATTTAACCAGATCTGAAACATATAGTTGTGCTGGAAACCGGGCCCAGGCTACATAGGTCTACAAATATGATGCCGATTATTTGTTTGTACATGTAAGTAAAAAATGTAGCTTACACAGAGTTTTCACCTGTAAATGGTGGTCGATAACAGTTAACGTGGACAGTTATCTGTAAGCTGTGTCAAATAAAATATTATGTGAAAATAAAGGAACATAAAAAACACACGTCAACAGACAAACATTTTGATATGATACCAATAGCAAAACAATAAAATAAAATTATCCTTACGCCATTATTGTTAATACAAACATATATAAGATATGCCCGTTTCGAATAAAAATCGAGGTACGTTGTTGTTCTGTTCGTTAGATAACTTTTAGCACCACGGAACAAACCTAACATGGCGGTCTGACAAAAGTCGATAATTGGAAATATCGGCGGAAATTATGTCACGACGTCCTATCTTGTGACGTCGTCAGGTTCCCGAAGACAGGTTTTCTCGCGACGCGGCTCATATGTTACAATCTGTGGAAAATATAATTTTTTCATGTGACGCATTTAATTAGGATATTAACTAATTAAAAAATAGCGTGCCTCATTTGCATATGAAAATAGCCTGATACCACCGCGAGTCACTATCAGTAAAATAAATATTACTAAATGATATATATACTCAACAAAACTAGAAACGTCCCTGTTTTATAGCCGGTGTAGCTCTGTCTATGTATGTACCACATATTCAAAGTACATGTATTTTAAACCGTGGCGATGTTCAGAATACGATCGTGTAGAGTTTAGCCGATACACACGGTTTACATAGCGGCCAGTGACCGGAACGTTGATTTCCACTTTTTGCACGTGCACGCTATACTTGTCATCGATAAGGTGATTCAGTTCATGTCGTACCATTCATGCGATAGGGGCTATTCGGAAAATTAAAAAACTTTTTTAATTTTTCACTGTTTTCGATATGCCACGGCTTTCCGAAAACGAGCGAAATCAGGCAATTGGGATGCTTGCGGGTGGGATGGCCGCCAGGGTGGTCGCGCCTCGGTTTGGTTGCTGTCGGAAGACGATTGATCGTCTTGCAGCCCGGTACCAGCATACTGGGGCTGTTCACGACCGACAGCGACCTGGTAGGTCTCGTGTAACGACGGCTAGAGCCGATCGTTACATTACGTTGACGCACTTACGTCAACGTCGATTGGCAGCCACAGTCACTGCTAGGCGATACGGTGTCTCAGGGCAGACCATTCGCAACCGGTTACGTCGTAGCGCCCAACCAATCCGGGCACGCCGCCCGTACACTGGTCAGATAATGACCCAACGTCACCGTGCTGCCAGACTGTTATGGGCGCGACGTCATCTGAACTGGAGAAGGGCTGACTAGAACCGAGTTTTGTTCACCGATGAATCTCGGTTCACAGTTAGTCATGCTGACGGAAGATTACGGGTATACAGGCGTAAAAATGAAAGATTCACCGATTGTTGCATTGTTGAGAAGAACAGGTTTGGGGGAGGGAGCGTAATGGTCTGGGGTGGGATCATGGGAAACCGGAAGACAGATTTGGTTGTTGTACAGGGCAACATCAATGCACAACGTTATGTTGCAGATGTGCTAAATGCACATGCCTTACCATTTATCCGTCAGCTGGTCCTGGTGTGACATTGATGCACGACAATGCCCGCCCTCACGTAGCCAGGGTCACCACTCAATACTTACAGCAAAACAACGTCGACGTCATGCCATGGCCAGCGGTCTCCCAGGATCTCAATCCCATTGAGCACATATGGGATGAGCTGGGCCGCAAAGCACGAGCTAACCATCAGATTGACAATATTCGCGATCTTACACGGGCGTTACAACGGGAATGGAGGAATTTGCCCAACGCACTGGTATTGCGTTACGTCACGTCGATGCGGCGTAGGATCATTGCATGCATTCATGCAAATGGTGGCCACACTCGGTACTAACGAGATTTACTGAATTTGCCACATTACTTATTGAAATTCCATCTCTAAACATTAAGTAACACATTTCTGAGTTTTTGTGATTTTTGATTTTGACCCCTACCGCCCTTGGCCGGTTATCTCTCGAATATTTAACAAGACATCCAAATGCAATTTATTGGCTTTGATACAGAAATGAATGAACTTTGGTTTTTGATGAATCTTTCCTTAAACATGGAGGGACGTTTCTAGTTTTGCTCAGTATATATCTGTATAGCGGGCACTCGTAATTTTTAGAACAGGTGGAATAGTGACACAAGTATACACTTATTTAATTCCTATAAAGAACGGTTTGTGCCTAATGAGTGGGCGTGTAACTTTAAATGTATTTGCAATAAAAATTCGCCGACAACGACGCCTTTCCAAGAATAGCGACAAACTGACCTAAACAATATGAAATTAATTTTCACTCCATATGTGATTATTTACTTGCAAAAACTACCAGAAAATGCGTAATGCATAGTAAATAATGCGATCGCCGGCGAGTGTTGCAGCCACGAAAGTCAATGACATCCGAATGACACAGGCTGGTTAGCCACCAATGTAAGAATGAAATTAATGGTAGCACTAACTATAAATGTTATTTGATAAATAAATGTTACTTATTATGCATCTCTAAACTGTAAGCTGCATTTGGTAGACAAATGGACAGAACGCGGACTTGTTTATGTTGCGTCATTCGGTAACGTCACGTGACGTCATCCGACCAACGGAACGTCAGTTTTCACTTCGTTGTAACCCGGATGTTTATATCAGGGCAAAGCCTGATACAACAATATGTTATCAGTCAGTACGTATTTGGTCAATACAGGGCAGGTTACCTGTTAAATCAGCAGATATGCCATAGTTTGACGTACGTCCAAAACTCGTGACGCTTGTAGACGAGGACGCCGACCCCGTAATTGTAACTAATATGGCTCGCCTTCCGTGGGTGAGAAGATAAATTATGCCAGGAAAGTATAGTGAAACCTCTCTAGACCGGACACCCTGGGAGGTCCCTACAGCGGAACCTCTCTAAACCGGACACCCTGGGAGGTCCCTACAGTGGAACCTCTCTAAACCGGACACGCTGGGAGTGGATAATTTATGCCAGGAAAGTATAATGAACCGGACACCCTGGGAGGTCCCTGTAGTGGAGGTTCCCAGGCTGTCCGGTTTAGAGAGATTCCACCGTAATTAAGCACTATATGAATAATTTTGTCATTTTCAATCATGAACAGACACGATAATAAAATAATTACAGCGAAACCCATCTAAATTAATGCTGGTGCACAACCAAAACAAGTTTTAGCCGCGGCGAGTTGTTTGTTTTTTCAAAAAAACAGACGATAATCTTTCCATTATGTTAGTTGTGAAAGTAAGAATTAAGGCTGTCGTCGGATGTTTTTAGAATTATCTTATTTCTAAACAAATATCTGCTTGGGTGGCAGGAGTTATTTATTAATAATAATGACAATAATATTACTAGAGCAGCTGAAGCTGCATCAACGGTTTGAGGCTTGATGTACTGACAAACGTACACTGGCAAAGTGATTAGAAGACATTGCCTATGACGAAAACATATGAAACTCAAAAGAAATTGATGCAATTCCAATGAAATTGAAAAAATAAAGTTTTGTATTTTCAGAATCGCTTGACTATTCTAAGCATTTTTCATTATATAACGTTCTACGAAATGTGTACCGTTAACCCCCTAGTCTGACATTGAAGTTAAGACGATTCTAAAGCACTCACAGCATGTCAGTTCGTATATAAAACCAGTGTCTGATACAGCCCACCATACCTGTCTGGCCTCCACCTCGAAGTTTGTCAGCTGTACACACTGTTCTAGGCGGCTAAGTTTATATGCTCGTTCTCAAACTTCAAATGCATGTAGCTCGCGCATTTGAGCAGATAGCTAAAAACTACCAGCGAACCGGAGATAGAGAATATTATTGGCTTTTAAATGCCAAAAAAATATTTGAAATCGGTTGAATAATAAGGAAGTTATGACCATTTCAATTTTTTTTAAAAACTTCAAATGCCTACAACTCTCTCATTTGGGCAGATAGACAAAAACTACCAGCGAAACGGAGATAGAGAATTTTGTTGGCTTTTTAATGCAAAAAAAATATTTGAAATCGGTTAGATAATAAAAAAGTTATGACCATTTCAAATTTGAAAAATGCATTCGGCCTGTTTCGGCTTTCATCGGTATAATTATCATGATTATGTTGAACAACAAAGAAAATAAAAAAAATGAAAGAACCAAACTTCAAATGCCTACAACTCTCTCATTTGGGCAGATAGCCAAAAACTACCAGCGAAGCGGAGATAGAGAATTTTGTTGGCTTTTTAATGGAAAAAAAATATTTGAAATCGGTTAGATAATAACAAAGTTATGAACATTTAAAATTTGAAAAATTGAAAAAAAAAACTTCAAATGCATGTAGCTCTCTCATTTGAGCAGATTGCTAAAACTACCAGCGATATTGAGATAGAGAATTTTATTGCCTTTTTAATGGAAAAAAAATATTTGAAATCGGTTGAATAATAAAAAAGTTATGACCATTTCAATTTTTTTTAAAAACTTCAAATGCCTACAACTCTCTCATTTGGGCAGATAGCCAAAAACTACCAACGAAACGGAGATAGAGAATTTTGTTGGCTTTTTAATGCAAAAAAAATATTTGAAATCGGTTAGATAATAAAAAAGTTATGACCATTTCAAATTTGAAAAATTGAAAAAAACGTCCAAGTTTGAAAGACAATAGAATCAGAACTATTCAAGCCATTGCTCTGAAAAATATCATCTTCTGTGCGGATGAATGTCCCGCGTGACGCTGTCAAAAAATTATGTTGCTGAGATTACTGTACAAATTGGAAACTGTTTTCAAAGACCACCCGTTAAAATAAAATAAAAATCTGAAATTGTTGATTTTTTTTAATTTTCTCTAATTTCACATGTCTATAGCTCTCTCATTTGAGCAGATAGCCAAACATTGTCAGCGAAGCGAAGATAGAGAATTCTCGCAGCTTTACAATTCAAAAAGAATTTTTGAAATCGGTTGGAAAATAAGGAAGTTATAGGGAATTATATGATATATGACGTCACTTCTGGTTTCGTAAAAAGTGACGTCATGAGAATTCTGAAAATTTAGTTATTCTCGTCTCACTGTTGATGCGAATCGGTATACAAAATTTGAAGTCGATCCGACCAGCCGTTAAAATAAAATAAAATTCGGCCTGTTTCGGCTTTCATCGGTATAATTATCACGGCAGAATAAAAAAAAAACCAAAAAAAAAAAAAAAAAAAACCAAGGAATACAATAGGTTTTCGGCGAAGCTGAAAGCCGCCTCAAACCTAAAAAAAAACCAACGAAAACAAAAGGTTTGAGGAATCAAATTCCTCAAACCTAAATACATTTAGTTCATGCATTAATTTTATTATAATTATTATTGTCTATTATTATTATTATTATTTCTTTCACATAGAAGAGCAGAAAAACGAAATACAAAGCGAAAACATACATGCGAGCAGACGACAAAACCTCACTCACTCCAAGCGTCTTCCGTTTCTTAGCAACACACCAATGGCGCACGTTAACAAATTACTCACCGCGCTGGTAACCGCGATCATAACCACAGTCGTAGCGGCTGAACTTGCGACGGCAGACTGGCAGGGGCGATATTGCCGATAGAGGACTGTACCGGGTGGTACAAATGTGTGTATGGGGTTATGGAAGGTAATATCCGCCATAATTCTATTAGGCTTGATGCTTGCTTGCTGATGACATTCTAAGTTCTATCCGTCTTATTACAATTATATGTGGATGATGCTTGCTGACTGGTGCCATTACAACTTACTTTCATGCTATTTTATTCGTCATTCGTGGTTATGACATTTGAATTCTTCTTCGTTGTAGTCTAAATTGCATGTGCATTTCGCTTGATGCTTTATTCATTCGCACTGTTTCAATGCTTTTGTGTTGATTACTTTCTAAGTAGCTTGATGCTTCAGTCTTAGTTACATCCGAAGTTCCATGATTGATTATTGCTATCGCTGTTTTGTCATGCGTTTTGTTACCTCGCTAAGCCACGCCCCTACAATGCGTTGCTCTCTAAATTGGTTCCATGTCCCTGGCAGTGTCGATGTAGAGCCAAGTTTAGGTTAAAAGACATCAAATAGTTTTACTGTATAATTTAACTGAATCCCAGCCAGTCTTTCCTACTTTCAGTATTCGTATGTATGTTGTGGGACCAACCTCGTCATGTCCCCCAATATTGTTTACACTATTTGGCCACGAAAACTCTGTTTACATCATGTGACCAACAGGCTCAGTGTTTTCTTTTAAATGCTTCAAATATGCTGAAAACTGGTGTTAAAAACACCCCAACAACTGGGTAGTAATGGATCAAGATTTGCAAGCAAACTGTGTCTATGACCTTAAAACACCCGGACTATTGTGTATGCCGGACTACGTTTGCATACTCAATTTCTCTAACCTTAAACCTAGAGTGCTACATGCCAGGTTATACTATAGGGAGACATGTTTTTATTTATTCTTTCAATCTGACATTTTTCTGGCAAAATGAATATTGATAGACGTACTAATTGACAGTACATGTATTATACTTTTTATATCAAACGCGAAATGCCAGTTTGATATCAAGGGTGATAACCGGGTTTCCTTAAAATGATAACGGAAGCAACTATTTATTCCATTTATTTATTTTTTGATGTGCAATATCATACCTTATGATATGTCGATACAAATATGTATTCAGCATTTAGTTGATATAAATAATTTAAAAATACTGCATCATTTGCATATGGAACTAGCTTGATACCACCACGAGTCTCTATGAGTACATTAAAGATTACTAAATAATTATATCTGTGTAGCTGGCACCAGTAATCTTTAAAAGTGGTGGACAAGTTGCAATTATACACTTATTTAAGTTCCATAAAGAATAGTTTGTACCTACTAGATGGGACCCCAGCTTCAACAATACTTAAATCTATATTTTAATTAATCAAGATCCAGAGCAGAATGTGTGCAGGTTATTGCAAATTAGGTCCCACAACATCCATAAGCAAAATGAAAATAGCAGAGAATAGCAAAATGTGTGGTAACGGGTCAGTTTTTTAGCGAATCACCTTAGTCTGATCCCGGACGGTTATTGGTTTGCATCGGTAATATGCCAATTTGACAGTCAACCTGTGTAAGTTACCATATGTGTAACTTACTATAACAATGTGATTGTTTTCAATTACGTACATATGTAATTTAATTATGAGGATACTGTATGTATAAAACACATTAGTAAGGCAAACACCATACATATATACATATATATGTGTCGATATGAATTTGAGAAGTGCACTTTTGGAAGAGTCTGCCAAATTTTGCACAGCTGTTCATTAGAACAAATTAAAACTTTTCAGACGGGTAGCCAAACAAAAATTAACAGGAATTATCTCATATTGATAAATCCAAGATGGCCGCCATAACAAAATACAAACTCTGAAATGCGTATCCATGCAACCAACTAAAGCACTCATATTGTCGATCATGATAGTCATTTGCATATGGAAGTGAATATCATGGATTTACAACCATTTACAGTCAAACAAATAGGTCAAGGTCAACGTCAAACTGAGAAAAAAAACGGCAATTTTATTAATTGTGTTGATCTTCTTCAATACATATGTGATTTTCTAGATATTTAAGAATCTTTTTGAATCTATGGATATATAAATGTATAACAGTTCAATGACTATACAATAAAATCACCTTCTGTTCATGAGCTTCAGTGGTGGAGGTCATAGTGAGTCATAGTGAAGGTCAAACTAGACTGTACATATAATCAGTTTACATGTTTATGCAAATGTATGTAGTATGAATACTTTTACATGACTGCAGAGCTATGTCGTCTACTATTACATGATATAGATTTTGGTGACTTCCGGGTGGTAAATAAAATTGAATTAACCTCGCCAACTTCAAAGGTCAAGGTCATTTTAAACAGAGCTCCAGTTAAAGTGCGTAATTTGGCCAAATTTTTCGGCATTTTTTCTTATTTCTTCACCAAAATGGCAAGGTGGGAGTTCTTTAGAATTGTCTAAATGAGACCGTTCTAAAGCACTCACAATTTACCATTTTTGGAGAAGAAATAACAAAATTTCCCACAAAGACGATCAAATTACGCGCCTTTACTGGAGCTCTGGGTCAACTTAAAATGCACAATTCAGCAGACTAAAACCATTTACGCTGGTTTCCATATTCATGTACATGCTTCTAGATGTTAGCAATACAATGTATTCATTGCGAATTCTTATTTTGGTACTGAGTTTGCGCATGCACCCTTCCATCCAAGACATAGTGAAGTGCAGGACAGAGCAGTCTAGACACATTGACATCGACCAGTGCAGCCTTTCATATAGCCACATCGAACTAGCCTCCTGCATGATGCACTAGCAATTGGGAGGGAGCACCACAATGGTTGCCACTTTCCTGACTCGTTAGTCCACCCCCATGTAGCAGGAGATACTTCAGGCAGTTGTGAGTTATGTGCATGACCCCAGATGTGACCGCCCTGTAGTGTTGCCCGCTTGATATGCTCTTCAAGAGAAGCTGATGTTGGTGGGATATTTTGCAATGTGCGTCCCTTTGCGGTGAACAGTTGCTTTCTAACTTCATCGACACTGTTTGAATCACTGGTGCGGTAATACAGCAGGACGGTGAAACGTTCTAGCACCTGAATATCACGTTCACTGATTGCGTTTGGGCCTTCTGCTAACACCCGGAAAGTTTCAGTAACTTCGGGAAATGAACAACAAGAGTCCCATGTCGTCATTTTCCTTATGTAATGGAACGATGCTACTGTGTCGCATCCAGTATATGCATGATACATCGGCATGCATAGGGACTTTTATCTTCCAATAGCTGCTGATATATCATGAACAGGAATGTAGCAATGACCTTTTCCAGGACCATAGGACACCCGCAACTCAGACAGATTTAGTTTTTGGTACTGTCGCCACACTCATAGCCACTACATCATATTCAACTGTTCGTATCATGAATGAATTGTATCCTTCAGCGACTGCATCAGTAAGGTGTACCATTAACCTTGAATCTGCTTCATCGTGGTTACAAGGCGAACGTCTACGTAGATCTTCATGGCATTGGACACACACGGCACAGTCACCATGTGTTACACTAAATTGCTTGCTGTCGGGAATAGAGAGTGAGTGCACCTCCTCTGCTATTAGCAGGAAAAGAAGACTTGGTTACATCATCGTTGAGAATAATGGCCAGCTTTTTGGTAGAGGGGTGCATCTTGATACCTTGATCTTCACACCCTTTCACCTAGAAACAAAATTGCTACCTCACTGCGATATTCTCCAGCTAGATAACATATCGTAGGCGAATTATTGTATCTACCTTTTACCTTTCCCCTTGATTTGCTTGTTTCTTTTTACCAGGCTGTCCTCCCTATATACATCAAACAATATATACAACTGTCGGCGGTTATCAAGCACTCGAGATATGTATGGAAAGAATGTGTCATTCATGTAGTCGGCGAATGTCTTGCCCTTTCCATGAATTACTGCTGCTCCATCCATGTGCATGACCTTAGCATTTGGAGTATGCATAACCAGCGTGATGCTAGCTGCTTTTTCGAGGATCGGGACAAGAGTGCCTTTGGAGTTTGATCAAATGTTTCCATTGTTTGAAATGGATGGGGGATGAGCCTGATTTTGTTGCTAGAAGAAATCATCTGAATTACTATCCGAACTTCACTCGCTACGTATAATTTGCGAGCGTAGAACATGTGTCTTGGAGTGCCTTCTCTTGTGGGCGGTTGGTTTGTCGAGTGCTGTCAGGGGCCATTAGGTGTAGCTTATTGTTTGTTAATGGCTTGAAAATGGAGTCTGTGTCTTGATGCGCTTTGTAACATACTCCTCAAATGTTGTATGCCGACTTCTCGCAGTTTCTGCACACAGAGAATTACTGATTCTGAAAGAATATCCATCGTGTGTAAACGATGCTTCATCATTATTGCATAGAGAAAAACTGATGTTACGTCATGTGCATAGCGAGTGCGCTTGATGTGTGTATCTGTGAGACAAGACTCTGCAACACCAGATGTGAAATTACTGGCTTCTCTAAGCACTTCCATCCATCCATTTCCTAGAAGGTCGCCAGGCAAAATTAAAGCAGCCTTTTCGATGTGCAAACCACCCATTAGCACCACATACTTGTCCTCACAGTGAGTCTCGGGAAATGCCCATTGTTTAATTTTCGCGATCGCATAGAGAGGTTGATCAACTGTAATGACTGGGACTTGATCAGGATTGAGATTGACGGTTGTTGTTGTTACTGCTTTTGTTTTTGTTGATTCTGTACAACCATCGCTGACGTTTCTCGGCACCTTCGTGATCTTTATGGTATTATACTTCTCTCATTTCATAATGACACAATTATTGCTCCAAAATCTTCAGCAGTGTACAATATTCTTCAAAACTTCTGTTGAGCATATTCGGAATTCCACATGATGGCACAAGTGATCAATCTGTCTACCAACATTTACAAAACTAAGAGTTTTTCAACCTAGACATTGAGACTTGGAACTTAAAAGTGTCAGAATATCAATGAACCAATTACAACTGATGGCATAGCTTGAAATATATTATCATAGATTGTAAGATTGTCAAAATATGTTTTAACAGAAGAAACCGATGACAAATTACTGAACTTGATATATCAGTTTTTGACATTGACCTTGAATTTTGAACAATGATGGTTAAAATTAATTTCATTCGACTCTTCGCCCAATAGGTAGCCACAGAAGGTTCCAATATTACAGTATTTTGGAAATCAGATGCAGTGATGCACAACCAAATAGAACATCCTGGCTGAAATTTGAAGTATTTCCAACATGACCTTGACCTTCTGTCATGACATTGAACTATAAATGTTGCGTAAACAATGTAATTGATTTGTGCATTTACATTACTATCGTTTTGTACTCAAATGTAGGTATAAATTGCCAACTAAATGCATATATATTCGAGTTTAAGAAGGTAAGTGATTTTTGCCGGCGGCCATCTTGGATTTATGCAAATTATGTCATTCCGGTTCATTTTTTTTGTGGCCACCCGTCTGATATTTTTCGGAATTCATCACTGAACAGATATGCAAAATTTTGCAGAATCTTCCAAAAGTGCACAGATCGACCTTTTTTCTGCACATATCTATCACACTAATATGCAATTTAGTTAATATAGATTAGAGAATAACAAATGATGCGAAATCGTCAAGAGGGTAAAAGTAGTCCGGTATGAACAAAATCGTGCGGGTGTTTTGAGGTCAGTGACACAGTTTGCTTGCAAATATTTATCCATTACTACCCAGGTTCATTTGAGGAACATGCTGGTCATGTGATGAGTTTCCGTGGCCAAAAAAAATGTAAACAATATTGGGGGACATGACGAGGTTGGATTTTTCTTAGGAGTAAGATAAACCTATTGTTTAATTCATATAGAACCAGTACAGACCAGCTGCAGGTCATGTACAAGTAGGTCCCACAACATCCATACGAATAGTGAAAGTAGGAGAGACTGGCCTTAATGGATGGGATTCGGTTACAGTATATAGTAAAACTATTTGGTGTCTTCTAACCTATACTGTAATAATTTGTGGGTGAAATCTTACATCAACACCGGCTTTGGAGGTGTGCCTCAAACAGCCAATCACATCTCGTACTATTATTTATTCGTCGGAGGATTCCTAACATTGACAGCAGTGCCATCTGGCGTCATAATGAGGCACTATATCACCAATATTGCTTGCGTCATTCCGCTTGTGACTTGGTGCTTTCTGCTTGCGGATTTCCGCTTTCGGACTGTGGCTTGATGCTTACTTCCTGCGGTTTTGTCCTTACTGCTTTCGGCCTTATTCAAAGTGCTAAGTGCTTTGTTCTTACTTTCTATTGCAAATGCTTAGTGTAATAAAACAGGGACACGAATAAGGACGTATAAAGAATTGTAATGTAAATAAGACGAATGAACAAAGCAATCAGCAGAATGGACATGTAAGAAAAACAAATCCAATTACAACAAGCAGATTTCAAATGTAATAAATACAAATGACGAATGAAATAACATGAATATAAGTTTTAATGTCATCAGCACGCAAGCATCAAGTCACATAGAATTATGGCGGATATTACCTTCCATATGGGGTCGCCCAGGAGATGCCCTCGTGTCAGACGGACATGGTTTTCAGCATGCTTGCATTACACGTGCGTTGTACGAGGAAGTGTATACGATGATTGTATATACACGCCACCAGGTAAGTTGGAATGCTTGTTGTTGTTGTTTCTGTTGTTGTTGGTTTTGTTGTTGTTTGTTGTTGTTGTTGTTCAGCATGGCGGCGTACACGTGTGTTACACGAGGACGTTTATCGGATGAGTGTTCTTACATGCCGCCATGTGAGTTGAAATGCTTTTTATTCTCTGTTGCTGTTGTTATCAGTATGGCGGCGTGCACGTGCGTTACATGCGAAAGTATGTTTTGTTTTGTTTTGTTTTTGATGTTAAAGTTCATTGGTCTCTTGTACGATTCGAAAGTTATGAAACAAATAGGCAGATAAGAGCATAATTGTAGACTTTATTGTGTTTCAAATGTCCTGGATTTCAGATATGTGTAGAAATTGAGAATACTCAACAAATCGAAGACGCTAACGCAATTACAAAAGACATTAATGCACATTTCTAAGTCATTTGACATTGACATTGAGCACAAGGACCACATTTGTTGGCTATATAATGGAAATTCGGATTGTGTATTTCAATCAACACAGTTACTTTGGGATCATCCCTCGTACATGCATTTCAATCAATATACAGTGAAACCTCTATAAATCGGACACACTGGGAGGTCCCCAGGCTCTTCGGCTTAGAGAGCTTTCACTATAAATTAGGCATTTGATCATTCAGAGCCATACTTGTGTGCTATGCGATCACGAACAGACACTATCACCTGAGATAAATGACCAAGACACTCATCAAAATTAAGATCACGGGTGTTTTCTTGGTGTCCGGTTTGGAGAGGTTCCAATGTATTAGAAGGACCATATATCCACCTGACGGATGGTAAAATTCTCGTGACATCTGGAATGTCACAGAAAGACAGTTACTTTTGAAAAATTACCCTCGTACGCGTATTTCAATCGATACATTAGGTTATGGGATCACGTGGTCTATTGTTACACTGGATTAATGGCGGCGCCCGTGTTCAAGCCGTTAACACTACCAAATACTAAATACCAAGTTTAACAGCATTACTTATGTTGTTAGTCTGAACATTCTGCAGAGAAATGTATCTGCCTAATGTTCAGACTAACTACACAAGTAATGCTGCTAAATATTGTATTGGCGGACTCGTAGTGTTAACGGCTTGAACACGGTCATCATTTAAAGGAAGAAACCGCAGTCGTATTGATGAACACTTAGATTTACCTGAGACCACATGGGCGCCGCCATTAATCCAGTGTAACAATAGACCACGTGATCCCATGCCCTGTATATGTTAACAGGACCATGCGTCGAGCTACCCGAAGGTGCAATTCTCCCACATGACGATGACTGTACGGGTTGGTCCATGTGCTCCAACGTTGCCGCGATAGTGATGCCGGCCTGTGGCACGGGCTGTGTATTCAGCAGATCGGAGAGCACGTGTGTACACGAGGGCGGAGTGTACGATGACTGTACACAGACTGGTGAGTTGACATGGGGATGGACGTACAATTGGTACATGGGTACATTATGTGAGTCCACAAGGTGCGCAGCTCTCAAAATGGCGGCGCCCAGTGGCAGCAGCACCACGAGGTTGGTACATTTTGTACGTAATTTCACACATGCATTAAACTTTGAGCAAATCCATATAGGCGTGGGGATGGCGATATGTGACCCCGATAAACGGCTACTAACGTCTTCACTGAGGCACCATTCAGTAAAACGTTATTGAAGGTACAACGGAAGCCGGTTTGTAAACGAACGGTTTTCTGTGACATTTAATATAAGCTTTAAAATAAATAAAAAATATACTAAGTTCATGATGCTGCTGCCACTGGGCGCCGTCATTTTGAGACCCAAACACCTTTTTGCCTCACATAAGGTACCCATGTACCAATCGTACGCCCTTCCCCCTGAGTTGATGCCGGCACAAATGGAACTAACCCACATTTTCTGTTTGTAACGTATGGCGATTTATGTGTAACTACACCACTGCCTGCGCTAATATAGCCAATATTTGTCAATCTATATATGTGCCGCGTCATATTGGATGTTGCAGTTGCAGGTTATGCATATGGGATGCCCATCCCCCATATAAATCCAGCACAAAAATATTTACACAATTCCCTAACATTTGATTGGCCCGTAGCAAGTCTCTGTCCAAAATTTATATCCCAGTAAACTCCCACGCCAAACTACTTTCCGTAACCGTGAGGCGCAGTCAAAATAATTCTTAAGAAAACGGAAAATAAACACATTTTCTTGATGAATTTATTTAAAATGCTGGAATTATAAGGAATGAATGGCCTTTTTGTGGAATTTATCGGGGATATAAACTTGGAAAAGTCGCGGGAATACTGGACGAGGCCTTCCGGCCTTCGTCCAGTATTCCCGCAACTTTTCTAAGTCTATTGGGGAAAATAAAAAAATCGCCACTTCAAAAAAACAAAAAAACAATTGGACATAAAAAATTACAATTTTCGAAAAAAAAAGAAAGAAGATTGAAGATTTATTTTTATCGCCGCGACTTTTCCAAGTTTATACCCCGATAAATTCCACAAAAAGGCCATTCATTCCTATAATAAATCCGCCACAGCTGGAAGGTCATTTTAGATATGAATGACTTTCATATCATGACATGATAAAGTTGTGTTATTTTAATTACTACAGACCCACATAGATAGAAATAAGTGATAAAAAGATCACCTAAAAACTTCATTTCAATATGAAATACATTTCAGACACACCGATTGGCATTCAGGGATGAACTATATTCCCAAGGGGCGCTTGTCCCCGAATACCCAATCCCCACCCTTCGTCGCCGGATCATATCATTGTGCCCACACGTAATTTTCACGATAATTGTTTTCTATTCCAATATTATATCATAATGATGTGTACGGAATTAACTTTGCGACAAAACACGACGTCGGGCAGATTTTGTAGCATGATACCTTATAATTCTCGCCGTGTGTCTTTCTTGAGGATCGCATTACCATCGCCTGATTAAGACATACATTATTATGCAGTCAGGTGATAAACTGATGATTTGATACTACAAATCGTGTGAAAAGCAAGTTTATGACCATCAATTTTCCACTTAATTTCAAGACTTTTCGAAAACTCCACCGACCTCACTGTGTGTTTTGTGTATTATGTATTGCTTATACACATAGAATCAAGAAGCTGCATCGAAATCACTGATTCGGAATCTATTAGAGAGATTTTGATGCATTCATTTTGCCAAATTCAATACAAACGCCGGATATATATGTTATTATATAGCTGCGTGTCTACCTCCGGTTATGATAAAATGAGTGGCATTAAAGATACATACCCACGCAGTAGACACAAAATGTTCTTTATACCAGAGACATCATCTGAGACATTTTCTGACAAATAAACATTCATTCACCATTACCCCACCTTTGGATTGTCATTATTATCATGATTATACATTTTATATCGGAAGTAAATTTCCACACTGATATCAGGGGCAATAAACGTGTTTTCTTAAAATGTTAACGGACATTACTATTTATTCCCTGTATTTATTTTTCGATGTGCAATGATCATACCTTATAGTCTGTCGTAAATATTAGTTTTTCAGGTGACGCATTTAATTAGTATAAATAGTTAAAAATGTCATGCCTCATTTGCATATGAAAATAGCCTGATACCACCGTGCGTCACTATCTGTAAGATAAATATTACTACATGTAAATTATTATATCTGTATAGCGGGCACTCATAAGTTTTAGAACTGGTGGAATAGTGACACAATTATACACTTATTCAAATCATATAAAGAACAGTTTGTGCCTACTAAGTGGGCATGTACATTTAAATGGTTAGAATTGTCCAAAAGTCTCGATTTACCAACTGAAGATAATAGATGGTAATATCGTTGATATACACTAGGTTGTTCATATTTAAGATTATTCAGGAATCAAAGTGCAGTGTAAGCGAAGACTTCGCTGATATGTAGCCAGTTAATTTATGCGTTCACCAAAAATGATTTTGAATTCAAAAAGAACGACAGTTAGGCGACAATGTACATCACCTCAAGCATTTCTAAGTCAGTGATGCTGCGAGGAACGCGTGCAAGTATCCTTGCTATACTATTTTGTCACGACACCATGGCCATAACGTCAAACAAGGATTCACGTTCAGTGACGTCACGTCATGATGTCATAATATGTGTACTGAGGTACAAGGCATCGCGTCTCGTATTAGTGAAAGTTTCTGTAAGTTATTATTTTCCGTTTTCTGTTCACACTTAATGTTAACTGACACCAGTAAACGTAAATTGGAGTGCAAAATGTGAAATTTTACGGCCACGTTAGAAAATTTGAATCGTCGTTTTTCCGACGTCGTTTACCGCTTTTCATGACGTTGTCATTAAGCCCGGTTTTCGTATGGCGCGGCCCATATGTTATTTGATTTGTATGTGGATATAAGCACGAGTTCCGCAGTGTGAGATATTGCGCCACTTTAGGAGCGCATTATCATTGCGCGGCGGCGGACCGAGTGGCATATACCCACATACAAGTTCAATAACTTTTTTATTATATACGTAACTCACTCACAATTTATATGCGCCTCGAAAAATATACAAAATATAAATGAAGTAAACAAATTAGTGATTATTTAGAAAGAACTATTTTACGAGGTGAAATTTAGTTCCAGCACTGACCAATATGAATTCACGAGACGTCAACATGGAAAACCTATTGACGCCCTTCGTTCCATTGTGTTTCAAAGGGAAACGAAAGTACGTTTATTGTTTGCCCTAGTTTCTCGACCAATGAAAGCATTGAATTTCGTCTCAATTAATCACATATTGCGACTATTTCTCCAATATCTACTAAATGTATTCATTAAATGTTCCAATACGTAGGAAAGTTATATTTAGATCTAGACGTCACAGCTTGTTGTCGGACGCATCCGATTGTGACGTGTACATGTGCGCTCCGATGCCAGACGGCCAATAACGTTTGTAATATCGCAAATCGAAAGAGCCTACGGGCGGGACTTGCATTGAAACCGACATGTGTATGCGAAGAAGGCGGGGCAACCAATAAGTTAGTTATAGTTCAAATATTGAATTTGTAATAAATTAATTATTACATATAATACTACAAAATACTTGAATATTGTGTTTGCTAGCAAGCAGCTTGATTGACAGCTCAGGCACAACCAATCAAACTGCCTGAGTGCGAGTTGATATGGCCAATATATGTTCAGAAACGATGAAATATTGGCAAGAATAACGCCGACGGTTGCTTAACACGAGTTGTTTGTCTTTAACGCAGGGCGATTTATATGTATATGGTATCACACATGTACGGAGTCCCGCAGGGGACGTAGAATTATTTTGTTTATTAATTCGTTCCCACGAAATAAGAATTCGTTCCCTGGGAACGAATTGTCATTTCGTTGGAACGAATTGTTGATTCGAGGGAGCTAATTGTTACATTGGTGTAACTAATTGTTACTTCGTGGTAACGAATTAATAAAACAAACCCATGTCCCCTGCGGGGCTCCGTACACATGCATGTGTTGTATTGCTACCTTATACTTCATGGGAGTGGCGATATAGAGAATAGTAGGTTAGTGCCGTGAATGGGAAAAAATATCCGGCAAGGCTCAAGAATTTCTTTATTTCTCATCAGAAGTATATGTTGTGACCACTCATTTTTACCGTCTCGCCGAGACGGTTCATATGAGTGGTCACAACATATACTTCGGTTCAGAAATAAGGAAAATAGAGAATAGTAGGTTAGTGTCGTGAATGGGAAAAAATATCTGGCAAGGCTCAGGAAACGGGATGGGCGAGGCTCTGCCGAGCACATCCCGTTTCCGTGCCGCGCCAGATATTTTTTCCCATTCACGGCACTAACATACTATTCTATTTATCCCGTCAACACCTACAAATGGCTGTAAAATGCAAAAATAGTATTGACTGGATATCAAAAATGTTTCACGGCACAGTGTTTCACGGCACATACGCACTGTGTTGACGGGATAAAACTGTGGTTTACCTATTAACATTATGTCCCCATATTTCACCAGCATAGTTCAAGCGAGGTACACAACGCGGGTGCTGGCTTGATACCACATACACGAGAATGTCCACTAATAATCAGGAGCACTAATCGTGTTTTCACAAATTAATAGTCTGTCCCCATAGTTCACCTTAATAGTTCAAGATAGGCACGATCCGGGTGTTATTCTACCATAAACATCAGGGGGATAATTGTTTACATATTAACACGATGTCCCCATATTTCACATGAATAGTTCAAGAGAGGTGCGACGCGGGTGCTGACTTGATACCACACGCAACATAATGCCAACTCTACTATGATTGCTCCAATGCTGAAGAGTGGAAAGGAGAGGCGCACCTGTCGGAATGTCTGTATCCCAATCAGTTCAACTGGAACACGCTGACATGTGACGACTTTGAGAACGTTCAATGCCGCGGAAGAAAAGACATCCAGGAATATTGTGAGTAAATCGGTTTTCTATATGTGTGATACGTTATTTATACCATGTAAGCCTCAGAATTCCTACGCGTTTCCTAGCCTTGCCGGATAAACTTGATATCAAAACAAACTATCCTGGTATTCTCTATATATTTCCATTTGCTTACAGAAACCAAAACAAAATCAGCTGTCGTCCTATTTCATTTTGAAGTCACGTTTGATTTCTTTTCCTACGCGGGTAAATAAAAAAAATGCATACAGTATCAAATAAACGTTAGCATTATTCGTATATTATGTCGTAAAGTAAAACACAAACTCATTCATTCATTGGTCCTTTGCAGGGCATAACGCAAACAAAAACGCATACAGAAAACTACTGTCTGTTTCACGAAGGCTGTCCCAAATATTACAGTAACAAAAACAATGCAAAAACAACATTTTTATTTTGCAAAATTTGGGCAGATATTGATTTCAGTACGAAAACTGATTTCCCTATGGGAATTTAACATGTGGGAAAAATCTTGAGAACCTGGATGAGTAGAAAAACGAAAACAAAATGGAAATTGACCCTGAAACCTGGCTAGATAGCTTGGAAATGATCTAAGGAAACGAAAGTTAGATCATTAAAAATGGTCCACTATTTGTGAAATTGGAAAAAAAACTGTCTTCAGAGTGAATATGTCTGTGGGGATAGAATCAATATTTGACCAAATTTCACGCAATAAAAAGAAAGCTCATTCTTAAATATTGATACAATTTAATATCACAGTGCAACCTCTCTGCAACAGCCCCACATGTGAAGACGCAACAATGGTTGTTATACAGAGGTGGCTGTTGTAGGGAGGTTAGATATAGAGGCATTTACCCAATTGGGGTATAAACTAGTGGCTGTTATAGAGAGGTGGCCGTTGATGGAGGTTTGACTATATCAAAAATAAATTGTTTTTTGCATTGTGCGTAAAATATCCGTAAAATGTGGGTAGGTTTCGTAAAACAGACAGTAGTATTCAGTATGCGTTTTTGATTGCTTCATGCTCTCGGCTGCAGCGCATGAAGCAACAAGAATTGTCAGAAGACAACGAAGCTCGCCTGTTGGCAGCCTTCACTCAAACTTGGCACAGTTGCATAAACACATGAATATTATATAACTTGACCTTGTGTTAAGGGGCGTGCGGTGGACCTTTACATTGGGGTCAGTGATGCAAGGTGGGTCGTGGGTTTGCTATAGCATAATATAGCATATTAAGACGAATGCATGTATGAAATATCAATGCGCCCCCTGAAAACAAAAGTAAAACAAAATTCAACCCAACGTTAAGTTTATGAACGCACTAAGTTGGTGATTTTCTACAGCATGATAGCTATTCACATGAGGAATGCATGTATGAATGTGCTAAGTTTGTGACCTTGACCTTGAGGAAAGGGGTGGGGTTGGGGGCGTGGGTCATGGATTTGCTGTAGCACACTAGAGGATCATCGGATGAATGCATGTATGAAATATCAAAGCGTTCCCTGTAAAGAAACAGAAGTAACGCAACATTTACCCCAACTTTAAGTTTATGAACATGCTAAGTATGTGACCTTGACCTTGGGGCAAGGGTTGGGTGGTGGGTTGTGGATTTGCTACAGCATGATATAGGGTCATTTGAGGAATGCATGTATGAAAAATCAAGGCGTTCTATGAAAGGAAACAAATGTTATAAGACATTTACCTCAACGTTAAGTTTATGAATGTGCTAAGTTTGTGACCTTGACCCTGGTGTAAGGGGTGGGCGATGAGTCATAGATTTGCTATAGCACGATAGAGTATCATTAGCTGAATGCATGTATGAAATATCAATGCGTTCCATGAAAGGAAACGGATGTTATAAGACATTTACCCCAACGTTAAGTTTATGAATGTGCTAAGTTTGTGACCTTGCCCTTGGGGAAAAGGGTGTGGGTGGGTCACGGATTTGGTATAGCACGATAGAGTATCCCGAGATGAATGCATGTATGAAATATCAGGCGTTCCCCGTAAGGAAACAGAAGTTATAAAACAGATTTACCCCAACGTTAAGTTTATGATGTTGATCTTGGGGAAAGGGGTGGGGGGAGGGGGTGGGGTGGGTCATGGATTTGCTGTAGCACAATAGAGGATTACATGAATGCATGTATGAAATATCAATGTGTTCCCTGTAACGAAATAGAAGTTACACAACATTTACCCCAACGTTAAGTTTATAAACATGCTAAGTTTGTGACCTTGACCTTGTGGTAAGGGTTGGGTGGTGGGTTGTGGATTTGCTACAGCATGATAGAGGGTCATCGGAGGAATGCATGTATGAAATAGCAAGGCGTTCCATAAAAGGAAACAGATGTTATAAGACATTGACCCCAACGTTAAGTTTATGAATGTGCTAAGTTTGTGACCTTGACCTTGGGGTAAGGGGTGGGTCATGGATTTGCTATACCACAATAGAGTATCATCAGATGAATGCATGTATGAAATATCAAGGCGTTCCATAAAAGGAAACAGATGTTATAAGACATTTACCTCAACGTTAAGTTTATGAATGTGCTACGTTTTGACCTTGACCTTGGGGAAAGGGGTGGGGTTGGGTCATGGATTTGCTATAGTACGATAGAGTATCATCAGATTAATGTATGTATGTATGTATGAGATATGAAGGTATTCGCTGTAAATTAACAGAAGTAACACAACATTTACCCCAACGTTAAGTTTATGAACATGCTAGGTTTGTGACTTTGACCTTGGGGTAAGGGTTGTGTGGTGGGTCATGGATTTGCTACAGCATGACAGAGGGTCATCTAAGGAATGCATGTATGTAATATCAAGGTGTTCTATGAAAGGAAACAGATGTTATAAGACATTTACCCCAACGTTAAGTTTATGAATGTGCTAATATTGTGACCTTGTCCTTGGGGTAAGGGTTCGGTGGTGGGTCATGGATTTGCTACAGCATGATAGAGGGTCATCTGAGGAATGCATGTATGAAATAACAAGGTGATTCATGAAATTAAACAGAAGTTATAAGATATTTATCCCAACGTTAAGTTTGTGTACGCCGACGCCGACGCCGACGACGACGACGACGACGCCGGAGGTATATTCATAAGCTCTTCTGCAGTTCGTGCAGGCGAGCTGAAAACGATCACGCATACTGAATATCTGAAACACCATATAAGACACGGCGCCTTTACTATGTTGTCGTGAATGTATTACTTAACTGTACTGTTGTATATTCCGCAGACGATATTGTTGATTTCCGATAAAGTGACAAGGGCAAAAGTCACAGGAGATTCCATGTTGAACCATAATAGGTAAAGTTGGTGTGTTAAAAATGCAAAACTGACATTAGCAGGACGATGTAGCATGCATGTCACCAATGTTGGCCCGAAATATATTCAAGCAACGTTCAGGCATATTCTGAATCAAGCTAACACTTTTGTTGTTACGTATTTTCTGAAAAAGAAAATAGTGAGCACAGGCACTCGAATCGTATATGTATCACACCATCATATGCTCATTGGAAATGCATGCATGAGCAAGTCGATATTAATCGATATCAATGCACCTGTGTTTCATTATCCAATTTTAGAACATACAAGCAGTGTTATACATACGTGCACCTATATCAGCCTGTGACCAATAATTACATTTCGTATTTTGATGCATGTAGCGTAGTGGTAACAGTATGGGTTTTTTTGTTTAATTAATCAACGTTGAGGGTTATGGGTTCGAAACCAACACTGTGTTATCTTTTTTTTATTGAATTATGTCCCTCACTTCATACTCCCAGATAGATATATGTCGTCGTTAATAGGTTTATTTTATTAACATTATTTAATGTAACTTACAGAAACATATTTTTTTATTGGTTCAAAAACTGATAAAGACTTATATTGCAGAGTGTCATTTGAATCGTTTTAGTTACATCCATATGTCTGTCTGGACAAAATGTATCAGCGCAACCAATCTTTTCCTCGCTCTGGGGCCGCGGACATACACATGTGTGGGGTGTATTTACAGTCAAACATTTCCAGGGGCCGGGAATTAGGAGGCCAAGAACCCCGACGATGTGTATATTTGACGTTCCCAAGAGACCCAGCCCCACCCAGTACTGTCGTTTCTATGAATACCTACTGGCGACAATTTTAGAATGTGTCTACATCCCGATTTGTTTCACGTTATTTGATAGTCAAATATTTATTCAATAAATGAAGTTTGAACACCGTATGCCCTGATCTGACTGAGTGATGTGCATCCTGATCTGTGACGCTGTAAACCCAGTGCAATGTCACAATGGTCCGTTTGTCAAACTCTATCTAAGACATTTTCGTACAAGTGAGAAAACGTTGAATCTGTTATATGAATACAAAAAAAAAATAATTTGTCCGAGGCTCGAACTCGCACAAAAGGAACGTATGTCGAATGCATTTACCGAACACTCTACGGGACAATACTGCTTATGCTGGCGGACAACTGTGTAATCAAAATTAATCAACTATCGAAACGTTTTACGTTTACAAATATGGCATGTATTGTGGTTTCCAATCGCCTATTTCACCAGTCAACCAGTTGATAATTTAAATTACCTCCTAAGCAATCGGAAGCATGCATTTACAAGCTCTAAATTGCTCTAGATAAGGCGTCGATTCGGCCAGCTAAAATGGCTGCAAACGGTTGTATCCATAGAAAGCTATAATAGACATAGTCCGCTGACCCTGTGACGTCACGTGCCCTTGCCAATTTGTTGGTCTCCGATAAATTGGCAAGGGCACGTGACGTCGTACTGTTGGTTTCCGATAAATTGGCAATGGCACGTGACGTCACGGGGTCAGCGGACTGTGTCTACTTTAGCTTTCTAGGGATGTAGCCGTTTGCAGCCATTTTAGGTGGTCGAATCGACGCCTTATCTAGAGTAAGTTAGAGCTTGAAAATGTATGCCCTGGTAGCTTGGGAGATAAGTTAACTTACCATCTGGTTGACTGGTGAAACAGACTATGGAAAACCACAATAAATGCCATATTTGTAAATGTCAAATGTTTCAATAGTTGATTCACTGTGATTGTCCAGTCTTGCGAAAACACAATCATTATTGTCCCCACAGCTCAGATGGTAGAGGGGTCGGTAAGTGCATTCGACCTGCGTTGCTTTAGTGCGAGTTCGAGCCTCGCACAAATCATTATGTTTATGTGTAACAGATGCAACGTTTTCTCAAATTTTATAAATATTAGACATTCACACAATAACGTGTGAACTGGTGACGTGTGAACTGGTTTTATTTTTTTCACAGATCAGGATGCAAATCACCCAGTACGGAAGCCCATTAGGGCCATTTCACTTTTTGTTAATTTCCATTTATTCAAGATGTTTTCTTGAGAATTTTCAAGTTCTTTTCTTGAATTTTCAAGATCTTTTCTTGAAAGTTCACGAAAAGAACTTGAAAATTCAAGAAAATATCTTGAAAATTCAAGAAAACATCTCGAAAATTCAAGAAAGTTTCTTGAAAATTCAAGAAAAGATCTCGAAAATTCAAGAAAAGATAAAAAAAAAAGTGAAGTGGCCCTAATGGGCTACCGTAGACCAGGGCTTACTGTGTTCAAAATACAAATATCCCGCCCCCTGAAAATGTTTGGCTGGCTAAACTCATCCACCACACGTCGTATGTCCGCCGCCCCCCCCCCCCCAGATGGGGAAGATATTGGTTTCGTATATACGTTTGGTCCAGACACTATGCATGTATCTAAGGCGATTCAAACGTCATTATGCAATATACAAAGTACGTATATATCAGATTTTGAACAAATGCAAAACAATATGTTTCTGTAAGGTACATTAAATAATGTTTATAAAATAAACGTAGTAACCACGACAAATAGCTGGGACTATGAAGTGAGGGACAACATTGAAATATATAAAATTATAAGACAGTGGTGGTGTCGAACACACAACCCTCAACGAAAAATTAATTTTAAAAACGATAATTGTAACCACTACGGTACATGCAACAGATAGGACATAGAGAATACCAGGCTTGCCAAGGAATTCCTACCGTTTCCGAGCCGAGCCTGATAAACGTGATATCAAAATACACTAGTCTGGTATTCTATTTCATTGTAGCCCGGATGTTTGTATCAGGGCAATGCCTGATACAACAATATGTTATCAGTCAGTATGTATTCGGTCAATACAGGGCAGGTTACCTGATAAATATATATCTTGGTCGCAGGTTGAGATAGGTGTGAGTATGTATAATTAATATATTTGTCCTTATAACGTATAGACAAATATTGCTGTCATATCGGTGGGTAAATCTGGTATATGTTTTGGCAAGTCTCGCGAGACTTGAATTGTTATGATGTGAATATGATGACAGCGGGAAGTTAGTTTAAAATCACTTTCCAGCCAGTGTTCGTAGGTTGAACATCTAACAAAACGATCGAATGTATATGGAAACATGGTTATTCTTTGGTCAGATAAGAGTCGATATGTTGTCTGTAGGCGGCGAAAATGGGCCTTACGATGTATGCAACTAATGTAGCTCCAGATCAGACTGCGCTTTAGGCATAGCCGGATCAGACATTATCAGATTCTGTCAGGTCAAGGGTCGCGCCCATACTTACATGTACTGTCAACTATAGTCTGTTTCACGAAAGCTGCCCAAATTTTACGGCCATATAAACAATTCAAAAACAATATTTGTTTCGATAATATTAAATTAAAGGAAAATTTAAGAATGAGCCTTCTTTTTATTTCGTGAAATTTGGTCAAATATTGATTTTATTGCGAAAAAACAATTTCCCCATGTTAAATCCCCATAGACATCTTCACTCTAGACATCTTCACGGAGTGAAGATGTCTATGCGGATTTAACATGGGGAAATTTTTTTGAATTTCAGAAATACTGCACCGATTTTTAAAATTTAACTTTTGTTTTCTTAGTTAGATCATATCCAAGCTATCTAGTCTGGTTTCGGAGTCAATTTCCAAAAAAAAACGTTTTTTGACTCCTCCCACACTTCCTTACCCCATGTTAAATTCCCATAGACAAATCAATTTTTCGTAATAAAATCAATATTTGACCGAATTTCACGAAATAAAAAGAAGGAACATTCTTAAATTTTCCTTTAATTTAATATTTTCAAAAAAAATATTGTTTTTGAATTGTCTATATAGTCGTAAAATTTGGGCAGGTTTCGTGAAACAGACAGTAGTATATGGAAAGTGTTAAATTATCGCCATCTAACGTATGTCTCCGTAACCGAATAATCTTCGGTCACCAAATTACTGTATGTTTTAAGATAAGCTGTGTGTAAATATTTGCTTGCGTCATGATAAAACGGGAACAATATATGGTGCAGTTTGATCATAGCAATTGTAATTTCCATGAAGTCATGGTTTACGACATTGCATGCGGTTTTATATAAATTGGTGGATAAAATTGTTCATAATAAATAGGAGCATCTACACAATTATGAGACCCAACATACAGTACCATTTTACATTGACAAATGGGTACAGGGTTCCGAAGTTGTTTCCCTCTCCAAAAATAATAAAACGGGTTTTTTTTATGTCTGGTTTTACCTGGGCGAATAAAATCGTGGATAGATGTTTGCTCAGCATTTTACTTAAAATACAGACATAAATGCGCGTCAGCAGTGACGCAGATATATTGGTTGCTTGAGCGTCAAGTTTTTTTATTCGATGTATATGATCGAAAATAACATTTTGTTGTATATGTACATGTAATAAACATGCCACCCAGTCGATTGTCAAAGGCCCTAGACACGCACGGCTAAAATGCAATCACTTGTTTCTATTAGTTAATATAGGAATGAATGGCCTTTTTGTGGAATTTATCGGGGTATAAACTTGGAAAAGTCGCGGGAATACTGGACGAAGGCCGGAAGGCCTGGTCCAGTATTCCCGCGACTTTTCCAAGTTTATATCCCCGATAAATTCCACAAAAAGGCCATTCATTCCTTATAATTCCAGCATTTGAAATAAATTCATCAAGAAAATGTGTTCATTTTCCGTTTTCTTAAGAATTATTTTAACTGCGCCTCACGGTTACGGAAAGTAGTATTAGATATGTATAGTCTACGTGTATACAGATATGGTGGCGTACGCCCGGCGTCGAATACTCATATGAGTAATATGTATAGTTTTTGTGTGTTTGCTTGTTTATTAGTGTTTAACGGCCTATCAACAGCTAAGGTCATGTAAGGCCGGGCAAAAGTGTTCGATCCCATTTTAACCTGCTGCATTGGGGAGAAAATCCCAAAATCAGAACGGAATATTTATATCGAGAACAAATATATTCAGCCCTGAACATAGAATAACCTGACCTGGTGTAATACGTATAGATAGTAGACCAATGCTTGTATGTTCTAAAATCAGATAACGAAATCATAGGTGCATACTATCGATTAATATTCACTTGTTAATGCATGCATTTCCCATGGAGTGCTTGACGTAGTTGGTGTGATATGTGTATGATTTTGAGTGCCTGTGCTCACTCATTGGGCACATACATGCTACACCGTCGTGCTAATGTCAGTTTTGCCTTTGTAACACACGTATCTTATCTATTTCCTGTGACCTTTGCCCTCGCCACTGTATCGAAAATCAACAGTAACTTGCTACTTGTTTGCAAACAAACCGTTCATAAACAAATCACAGAATAGGTGAGAAAGGTAAATATATCCGTGCCAGTATTCCTTTTCAATATTTATTTTGAGATTTGTCATCAAGTCTTATGTAGTCGAGGGGTTAGAGTGATGGATATCAATGCCATAGGTAGTGAGTTCGAATCTTAGTTTTTCATACATATATTCACATAATGCGAAAACCGGGCTTACTGACAAAATTTTCAGTTTTTACTTTTTCGCGTATTCTGAATTGTACATCTTTTAAAAACCATATGCCGCCAAAATGATCAATGTATCCTAATTATTTTTCATTTTAGAAGTATTTTTTATGACGTGTGGTAAAAACTTATATGACGTTTTAGATCATTGACGTTGAAATTACGACGTTTTTATCAACGGCGTATAAAAGGGGTATTGATGAAATACCCGGACAAGTCCTATAGATTTGTCATCTTTTATCGCATGTCAGCCAAATTTGGATATCTCGTAGCCTTTCCAAGTGTTTCCCATTAGGCCAAGACAAAGTATGAAAATAATGTTTATTGCAGTTGCTATTAATGTAACGTCATGTTTTGGATTGCGGCCCAAGTAACGTAATTCCGTATGAATAATTTTCAAATAAGGCAGAGTGTTGGCGTTTCCCTGTTGTTTGCTGCTGTCTGAAATCATTTTGGGGAATAATAGCGACATTATTTAACATTTCGTATGCGACGACATATTTTAAACGAGGAAGTAGTCTGCTTATAACATTAACTTCGTAAAAAAACACGACGTCGGGCAGATTTGGTAGCGTAATACCTTATAATTGTTGCCAGGTGTCTTTCTTGAGCATCGCATTACCATCGCCTGATTCAGACATGCATTATTATGCAGTCAGGTGATAAGCTGATGATTTTATACTACAAATCGCAAGTTTATGACCATCAAATTTCCAATTAATTTCAAGACTTTTCGAAAACTCCACCGACCTCACTGTGTGTTTTGTGCATTATGTATTGCTTATAAACACACAAAGAAGGAGCTGCATTGAAATCACTGATTCTGAATCTATTAGAGAGATTTTGATGCATTGTTTTGCCAAATTCAATACAAACCCTGGATATATATGTCATTATATAGATGCGTGTCAACCTCAGTTTATGATAAAATGAGTGTCATTAAATGGCATATCATTCGCTAAGTACTGGATAGAATTGTTCAAAAGTGTCTCCATTTACCAAGACAATAGATGGTAATATCGTTGGCATACAATAGGTTGTTCATATTTAAGATTATTTAGGATTCAAGGTGAAGTGTAAGCGAATACTTCGCTGATATGTAGCCAGTTAAATTACGCGTTCACCATTTTAAATTCATAAGGATAACCGACGAAAAAGAGTGACAATGTCAAAGAACGACAGTTAGGCGACAATGCACAGCGCCTGAAGCATTTCTAAGTCATTGATGCTGCGAGGAACTCGTGCAAGTATCCTTGCTATAATATTTTGTCACGACACCATGGCCATATCGTCAAACATGTATTCACGTTCAGTGACGTCACAAGTGCGTGACGTCAAGTCATGACGTCATAATATGTGTAATAAGGTGCAAGGCATTGCGTCTCATATTAGTGAAAGCTTCAGTAAGTTATAATTTTCCGTTCACACTTAATGTTAACTGACACCAGTAAACGTAAATGGGAGGGCAAAATGTGAACTTTTACAGCGACGCTGCAAACGTCGTTTTGCCGACGTCGTTTACCGCTTTTCATGACGTTGTCATTAAGCCCGGTTTTCGAATGGCGCGGCCCATATATACACATATATTTGTATTTGTTTAAATTTTATTATATATTTATTTGTATGTGTGCTGCTCTTACAAATTACATTAACTAAGCATGATATAGATTACATGTAGAACGTTAGTCTCACTTTGAAGAATACTAATAACTAAATGCACATTTCATGTGTGTGTACATGAAGAATCTGGAGTATCTTCTCGCCGATCATGTCACATGGAGGTCATACAGCAATAGTGATGACCCTCGCCGTTTCAGTTATTCCCTTCTCCAGCAAGCAGTCATAAAAAGAACAGAATGACATCGACAAAAGTAATGCGTTTTGTGAGGTACGAACTCTTGACCAGATAAAATGAACAAAAGTTCTGCAAACGTATGGATATTCTCCCGCTTCGATACCACTGAGCCACACTACATGTCAATTTCGGGCACCGAGATACATAGAGAATACCAAGTTTATCAGGCAAGGCTAGGAAACGCGTAGGAATTCCGAGGCTTGCCGAGCCGAGCCTAGCCGAGCCTGATACCGTTTCCGAGCCGAGCCTGATAAACTTGATATCAAAATACACCAGCCTTTGTATTCTATTTATCAGGTAACGTTTTATGCTCGAAAATGACATTAGATGACGTCGTATTATATGGCCAGAACGCGCACTTGTTTACGTTGCGTCATTTACACTGACGTCATTCGGTAACGTCACGTGACGTCATCCGAACAATGGAACGTCAATTTTCACTTCGTTGTAACCCGGATGTTTGTATCAGGTCAATGCCTGATACAACAATATGTTATCAGTCAGTACGTATTCGGTCAATGCAGGGCAGGTTACCTGATAAATTATTATATTGACATGCATGCACGTGCACTTTGCCATGTTGTTATTATACACGAAAGCGATGCTATGATATTATAATTCGTGATACCTATTTTTGGACTCATCGATTGACCTCCAGCAACTTATTATCGTCTGTTATTTATAAAGGCTGCATAAATCAAGACTATCAGACGCTTCAATGTGTGGTAAAACAATAGACGACACACGGATATCTACTGTCGTGGAAGCGTGCATATTCTAGGGTTAATCAATCAAATATTATAGCATTACTTCCTGATTAGTCCAGTGTTCCTGTTAATCCTACCTGTACGTGTACAGCGGACCGTTTCACTAAACTTCGTACGACTAAAATGTTCATAAGGTAAAAAGTATGATAATCTGTAAATTTCACATTAACAATCATGTGTTCTTGTAAACAATTAGTCGATTTACATTTATTGAGCATAGGCTGCATATGCAGCCTATGCTCAATAAATGTAAATACATCAATAGACATTTACAGACGATCCTAAATGTGTACTTACGAACATTTTAGTCGTACGAAGTTTAGTGAAACGGACCCCAGTAGTCTTGATTCTCCTACTTTTGATTTGCATATACATGTATGATCAGTTAGTGATTCATGACGTTCATGCTATACAGGGGTCATACCAGTTATCCGGACACTCAGTTTATCGGACGAATGAAAATACCTGTTAATTAAACGTATTCATTTGATCTGATTTTGCAACCAAAACATCTAAGTCATTCATGTGCTTGCTGTTTCCATGCCAGTGTTAAATATATATCGCCAAGGTAAACATTTTAGTAATATTTGCTGAACTCAACTCGGTCCACAAGTTGTATACATCTTCAAAAGTCGCGCGCGGGTAATCGAGTGCGCCCATTACGTCATTTCAGAATTGTTTTATAAATTGAATAAATTATATAAATACGATATTTTCCAAGAAGCGAATGGTCAAAAATCCCATAAGCACCCTTTCCTCAAGTCTTAGCGTCATATATATAATACCGGGATGTTCGATAATGAAATGCTTGGTGAAGTTTGATGAAACAAAAGTTGCCAAATCATTGGGTGATGTTACAGCTTACGCAGAGATTGACACGGTTTAATGTTTAATGCGATAGGAGTATTGTTCAAGGAATAATTTAATTGTGAAGGTAATGTGATCTCACATTTTCATTAAATATACGTACATTCCATATTTTCATTATAAATGTAATGACATTAAACTTTTCATATTTTCATTTTTAAATAGTTTTATATGTTTTCATTAGCTAACGCGCGTCTGCAACAACAATTGAATGCTGAAATGGTGACACAAATTAACAAAGGATATTTTAATAATTGCAAAAGTAATGTTGTCTTATTGTAAGACGAGGTGAACATGTTTTCTTACTCTCTTGCCTGTCATATTCAGCATATTTTCCTAATTTATGTACACTATAGTGCGAAACTGTGACGTCAGTTAAGAACAGTGACCGTAGAACATATGTTTCCAGTGTATACCCTACTCATAATAATTATTGTACTTTTACATTCAGCAGATTGTTACTAATAAACATAGCAAATGCTGTGTTGACTCAACGACCACCAGCGTATGGCCTAATCAGACAGCCGGGAAGCGCAGTGGGCTATACTGGTGTGCTATATCGTAACGGGGTGTTCTCACTTTCCCAACATTCTGTATTTCACGGCAGGTAGAAATTGTGTGGTTTTGCAAGTGAGACACTATTGTTATGCTTAAACTTGTTAAAGGTACATGCCCACTCAGTAGGCACAACATGTTACTTACATCAGAGACATCATCTGACACATGTACATAAACATTCATTCACCGTTATTCCACGTATTGATTGGCATTATTATACATTTTATATTAGCCGTAAATTTACACACAGATATCAGGGGCGATAACCGTGTTTCCTTAAAATGTTAAGGGACATTACTATTTATTCTTTGTATTTATTTTTTGATGTGCAATGATCATACTTGATAATCTGTCGAAAAAATTTTTTTTTTCAGGTGACGCATTTAATTAGTATAAATAATTAAAAACTATCATGCCTCATTTGCATATGAAAATAGCCTGATTCCACCGCGCGTCACTATCAGTAAAATAAATATTACTAATTGATTGCATAGCGGGCACTTGTAATGTTTAGAACCTATGGAATAGTGACAAAATAATACACTTATTTAATTCCTTTAAAGAACAGTTTGTGCCTACTGCGTGGGCATGTACCTTTAACACTGCACTAAATTGGTGATAATTGGTCAAAATTGCTATTCTGCAAAGCAGAAAGTTACGTACCACAATTCGGGTTACTGTAAAGTAAACGTGTGCATAACATGACTTTATTAGCTATTAAATGTTTGAAATATGTAAGTAAGTAAGTAAGTAAGTAAGTAAGTAAGTAAGTAAGTAAGTAAGTAAGTAAGTAAGTAAGTAAGTAAGTAAGTAAGTAAGTAAGTAAGTAAGTAAGTAAGTAAGTAAGTAAGTAAGTAAGTAAGTAAGTAAAGTATTTGTTATAGTGACCTGTGTATACATATTGTAACGATTGTCCATGCCAATTATACATATGGGGCGTCGATATAGAGAATAGTAGGTTAGTGCCGTGAATGGGTAAAAATATCCGGCAAGGCTCAATAATTTCTTTATTTCTCCTCAGAAGTATATGTTGTGACCACTCATTTGAACCCTCATTTGAACCGTCTCGGCGAGACGGTTCATATGAGTGGTCACAACATATACTTTGGTTCAGAAATAAGGAAAATAGATAGAGAATAGTAGGTCAGTGCATGGTAATGCAAACACCCGGCTCTATGTGCCTATACGTCACTGTTGATAGACAACTTGAAGGTAATACGTGGCGAATTGTTTATTATACAAATTTAATTAATGTTGGTTTATGTTTCCTCAAAACTGGATCGTGGATTTTGTTGCCATTAACAACATGACAAAAAGTCGCATTTACATATTAATATATATATACATGTTGCCGTATGGGGAAGGGAAACGAGGCTTATTGACTTTACTAGAGTAGATTCTTTGGAAAGGTTTCTATGACTGATTATCAAGTTGCGATGCGATCAACATAGACCATGATCAGGCTGTGCGAATGCGCAGTCTGTTCTGGGTCTACACTGAACGAATATTTACCAGGTAACCTGCCCTGTATTGACCGAATACGTACCGACTGATAACATAGTGTTGTATCAGGCATTGACCTGATATCAACATCCGGGTTACAACAAAGTGAAAACTGGCGTTCCATTGGTCGGATGACGTCACGTGACGTTACCGAATGACGTCAGTGTATGGACGCAACGTAACAATTCCTCGTTCTGTCCATAGATAACGACGTCATCTGTGGTCATTTTCGAGCATAAAACGTTACCTGATAAATATAATACCAGGCTAGTGTATTTCGATATCAAGTTTATCAGGCTCGGCTCGGAAACGGTACGAATTTCTCGGCAAGCCTCGGAATTCCTACTCGTTTTCTAGCCTTGCCTGATAAACTTGATATCAAAAGACACTAGCCTGGTATTCTCTATGTCCCTGGTCCTATTGTGTCGTGTTGTGTCACAATAATGTAGATACGACGATCTGCCATGGCGGCATCAATGTGACTCGTACAGCCTGCATCAGATGTAGTTTAATGTATGTCATTTCTGAATGCTGAATGCGGGTAACCAATCACGTGGTTCGCCGCATTAAGCATCAACACTATTGTTCCGTGCAGGCTGCACATGTCCCAGACCCACGGTGCAGGTTTTTATCAACGGTTTTAAATCAAGCATGTAAGCATAAAGTATGACTGATGGTAAAATATGTCCCAATATAAGCAACCCATTGGCCGTTGTACATGTTTGTATGTATAAACATATATATTATCTGTACGTCCATATACATGTAACCTTTTGATACCATAATATAAATTCTTTTTCCGGGACAGGGCACGTGGAAGCCCCAGCTTTGAAAATCACCGAGCCCCGTCTCGAATAGTGATACGTGTCTTGCAAGTAAAGCCCATATCCATACTGTAACATTTATATAGCTACATACAAGCAGTTATGACGGTGTAAATATGCTTTTACCATGTATTTAGCCAGCCTACGAACGTGATTTTTCATGAGAAATTCCAGTTTTTGTTCTCGGCTCATATGAGCAACCGTTTCATCAAGTAAAATCGTTTCGAACGTATTTGATCGTATCGCATTATAATGTGAACACGAAATCACGAAATGCACTTCGTTTTCGCACTGTCACAGAATCTACATAGTCTGTCCGCTGGTGTTTCACATGTATGTACATGTAATTAATTATTAAATCAAGCAGGAAACAGCAAACGTCACAATTTGTATTATGTAGATCCTGATCAGCTATAACTACTAAAGTTAACTTAGCACATTTGTACACTATATTCTATTAAATTACAGTGTAGTTCCTGATAAGAAGTAACTTTTATTTAACATACATATGTAATTTATAATGTGTAGAAACTGATCAGCTATGAGTTTTATCCCTTCAACAGAGTGCGTATGTGCCGTGAAACACGGTGCCGTGAAACATTTTTGATATCCTGTCAATACGACCTAATCACCGCGTATGAATATATGCAGTGATTGGTGTTACTTTGTTTGCATTTTAAAGTCATGTGTAGGTGTTAACGGGATAAATAGAATAATAGGTTAGTGCCGTGAATGGGAAAAATATATAGCGCGGCTCGGAAACGGGATGTGCTCGGCGGAGCCTCGTCCATCCCGTTTCCTGAGCCTTGCCAGATATTTTTTCCCATTCACGGCACTAACCTACTATTCTCTGTCTATTTTCCTTATTTCTGAACCAAAGTATATGTTGTAACCACTCATTTGAACCGTCTCGGCGAGACGGTTCAAATGGTGGTCACTACATATACTTCTGATGAGAAATAAAGAAATTCCTGAGCCTTGCCAGATATTTTTTCCCATTCACGGCACTAACCTACTATTCTCTATTTAACCCTTTCCCTGATAGAGACGACTTTTCACGCCTCTGCAGAAGATGTCTTTTGAAAACATTGTGGGAAAAGGAGAAATTGCTTGTAACAAGCAATTTCTCCTTTTCCCACAATGTTTTCTACTCTATCAGATAATTTAACCATCATTTGACCCAGCATTTGATTCTTTTATTCAGATGTATTGGATTTGGATGAGTCGAAATATCGCAAAACAGGGAAAGGGTTAACACACCAGTGTAGATCATGATCAACACCACTAAAACAACTTTTTTTACTCAGCACATTTGCGATTGAAACAATATATTTCCTCATAAAGTGTACAGTTAGATTGTTTTTATCTTATATTTAAGGGTAGGAATTTGCTGGAGGACCTTCTAAACCCTGGCATTTGAGCCCAAAAATTGCAGGCCAATGACCGTTGGTCCTTTTGTTTCCGAATTTACTGCCATACAGTCGAAATATGTCAATTAAATGAAGGAGGCAATGAAGCGGTTAATTTAACCTAGCTAGTTCATTCTCCTGTCGCACGAAGCCGGTGGTATATTAGACCGTGAAAAAGGCTGAGTGTGAGTGCATGTGATATATAGAGACTCAGCCGTAAGAAGTTATCCTATATGATGCTGATATTTGACGGTTGGTCAGGGCAAAACATATCAGGCAGGGAATGATCGATATTAGGTTGTGCAAAGTATGATGTAATATGTTTTCTGGCCAGCTACTGTCGTTTCGCGGCTGATCGCTATATACCAGTTGCTATTATTCGAGTTCAGGTGCGGCGTTTATCTGTTTTTATTTGGTTAGATGACAATGTGTTTCACATATTCTGAAGATGAAAGAAAAATAGAAGATAATACACGGCGGTATAGTAATTGCCCATGTATTAGTGAGTGGCGTGTGTGTGCAAGTATCAGGCTGACAGTTGTTCTGCCAGTTTATCGTTTCGTGGAATTGATAAGGATACGGTCACGTACCATACTGCCGGTCATGGTCCAAATATTTAAAGTTTTATTTTAGACGATGCAGATTACAGTCAATAATGTTTAATCAGAGTAATGAGGGTGGCCAATTCCGGTCTAAACTGCATTACTCCGTGAGATGAATGGTACCCGGGGAAAACCACCTCCTCCGGCAAGTAATGACAACTTCACATACGTCGGTGTAGATGTGAAGAGCTGTGATCGAACAGCTACCGGGGACCAATGCCGGCGCTTTACGTGAATGATTTTGCTCTACCAATTTTACGGCTACATAAACAATTCCAAAACAATATTTGTTTTGATAATATTAAATTAAAGACAAATTTAAGAATGAGCCTTCTTTTTATTTTATGAAATTCGGTCAAATATTGATTTTGTTACGAAAAATTCATTTGTCTATGGGAATTTAACATGGGGGAAAAGGAGGTGGATGCGCCGTGGGAGGAGTCAAAAAAACGAAAAAAATAATGGAAATTGACTTCGAAACCTGGCTAGATATCTTGGAAATGATGGAAAACAAAAGTTAATTTTGAAAATCGGTCCAGTATTTCTGAAATCTATGAAGGTGAAGATGTCTATGGGGATTTAACATGGGGAAATTGTTTTTTTCGCAATAAAATCAATATTTGACCAAATTTCACGAAACAAAAAGAAGGACCGTTCTTAAATTTTGCTTTAATTTAATATTATCACAAAAAATATTGTTTATATAGCCGTAAAATGTGGGCAGGTTTCGCGAAACAGACAGTAACTTGAATTCTACGTTTAACATACTTGGGGGTGCCGTGAATGACTGATTTTGCTCTACCAATCCATTGTTTTGGTAGAATGACTCTAATGATGTCCGGTACGCTGTCGAGTGTACACCAAATATCTGACATTTATTTAATTATATGACAAAAGTATCTTGAAGTATCTTTAATTGATATGTTAAATAAATGTATATAATTAAGTTATTATTAACATAATTACTGGGATTTTTAGTCATTGTCATCACATACCTGTGTTTAATCTTAATAGTAATTGACACTATTAATTAGTATGATTTATTTGATCTTGTCCGATACAGGACACATGTTAAAATTGTTAATTTATAATTAAATATGTGTGTAACGCAACTTTAAGCCAAGCAGTATACCCAGCATACAGTCTAGACAGACCAAAAGGTTGGGAAAGTGAGATACAACCATCGTAAGGTACTTTCTGTATAATCACCAATTCACAATAAACATCCGGGTATCACACCTGGGTGCAAACAATGGATTAAAATGTTATAAACGCAGTAATTATCAATCCACGCTGATCTGTAGCCTATTTCATCAACATTGTAAAGTATACTTTAGTAGCAAAGTATACTTTGAGGGAGAAATTTTCAATTTTATGATAAATTTATTAATTTTTATTATACTGAATTTATTACATTATCACAGCCAATTTGGCTGTGATAATGTAATAAATTCAGTATAATAATTCTGCATACTTTTAATCATGAAATATATGTATTTGTTAGTTCTATATGAAATAATGCATTTCAGGAAAAATAAATGATTGCTCCCTCAAAGTATACTTTGCTAGTAAAGTATACTTTGCAATGTTGATGAAATAGGCTACAGAATATCGACAATCCGTAGGTCAGTATAGTCCCTGACCAACTTGTATATATACACAGGCTGCTGAGAATATCACCAGATTGTAGACCAGTGTAGTGCCTGATTAGCATGCTCATCAATTTGGGACGACCACACTATCGCTAATATGTACAACAGTGTAGTCCCTGAGTAGCTGGCATATCTAGCTATGTTGATCAGACTATCAGTAATATGTACACGCTGTAGTCCCTGAGTAGTCGGCATACCCAGTTGGGTTGATCAGACTATCAGTAATCTGTACACCGGTGTAGTCCCTGAGCAGCAGGCATATCTAGTTGGGTTGATCAGACTATCAGTAATATGTACACCGATGTAGTCCCTGAGTAGTCGGCATACCCAGTTGGGTTGATCAGACTATCAGTAATCTGTACACCGGTGTAGTCCCTGAGCAGCAGGCATATCTAGTTGGGTTGATCAGACTATCAGTAATCTGTACACCGGTGTAGTCCCTGAACAGCAGGCATATCTAGTTGGGTTGATCAGACTATCAGTAATCTGGTTCAATGTTAAGTCCCTGAGCAAGCATGCATTATCTAGTTGGGTTATCTAAATTTTTCCGTTAATTTTATGTTACACCGATGTAGTCCCTGAGCAGCAGGCATATCTAGTTGGGTTGATCAGGCTGGAGTACGGACAAAAGCCCCAATGGACAAATACCCCGACTCCAAAAATGACAGGGTAGGACAAATGCCCCGACAATGTTTGCATAGGGCGACATATGCCACACATAAGGAGGACAAAAGCCCCGATTATCTTTGCAGTTTATCACATGGTACCTGATACGCGATTAATGTGTCAATACAATACTGATAAGATTTATAAAGGAGAAGCAGGAAGACTACAAATATGGTATTCTTATCTTTTTACATGACGCATTTATATCGTTCTATCTATTTTTAAACTGTGTATGACATGTAACACTATTGTTTTAACATACTCCAACTCTGTTATTTTAATTCTCATATTCATGCATTGCCTGTAATTATCTTTTACATGTTGTAATTATCTTATGCTTTTACCTTACATGTAACTTGTGGCCACCATAAATAAACTTACTACAATAACAGCAGGCAGAAAACGTGTCAAGAATGAGACTGCAAACCTACAGAAGAAACTTAAATCCCTCTGCATGCAGCTCAACTCCGGTGGGAAGACTAAAGCCGAGTTCCTCAAGTGCATTGGACATTGCATCAGACTTCATTAAGACTATATAATGCTATACAAATTATGTGCTATTCAATGTGTCGTAAATCAGACTTGTCTTGTGGAGACGATATGTGAACAAAAACAAACATACAGGGGAAATACTAATATACACATGTTAAATGTGCTGTACTACCTTAGAATCGTCTCCACAACAGTGTAGTCCCTAAGTAGCCGGCATATCTAGCTATGTTGATCAGGCTATCAGTAATCTGTACACCATGTAGTCCCTAAGTAGCCGGCATATCTAGCTATGTTGATCAGGCTATCAGTAATCTGTACACCGGTGTAATCCCTGAGCAGCCGGCATATCTAGCTATGTTGATCAGGCTATCAGTAATCTGTACACCGGTGTAATCCCTGAGCAGCCGGCATATCTAGCTGTTGTTCAGACTATCAGTAATCTGTACACCATGTAGTCCCTGATCAGGCGGCATATCTAGCTAAGTTGTTCAGACTCTCGATAATCTGTACACCAGTGTTGTCCCTGAGCAGCCGGCATATCTAGCTAGGTTGATCAGACTATCGGTAATCCGTACACCTGTGTAGTCCCTGATCAGTCGCCATATTTAGTTAGGTTGATCAGGCTACCGACACTATACATTAAGCCAATATATGAATATTTGTTTGTTGTATATTATGAATTTGTTAAATTTTAGTAAAATAATATCATCAATAATAATAAACAGCAACAAATGTTTTATTCATCCCGGGAATTAATGAAGGGGTTTTTGTCCACCCTGTAACAATCATGAAGGGGGTTTTGTCCACCATGTACAAATCATGAAGGGGGTTATGTCCACCCTGTCAAAATCATGAAGGGGGTTTTGTCCATGTCGTCATTTTCACACGAAGGGGGTTATGTCCAAGGGGGAGATACGGACATAATCCCCCCGGACATAACCCCCTCATGCTTTTTGATACGGGAGGACAAAATCCCCCCCCCCGTCAAAAAAAATGTAGGACATAATCCCCCCGCCATATAAAAACCCACGTAGGACCTGATCACGCGGCATATCTTAGCTAGGTTGATCAGGCTACCGACAATGTGTATATCAGTGTAGTTCCTGATCACGCGGCATATCTAGCACAGTTGATTAGGTTACCGACACTATGTATACCAGTGTAGTCCCTGATCTCGCGGCACATGTAGCACAGTAGATCAGGCTACCGACACTGTGTATATCAGTGTAGTCCCTGATCAGGCGGCATATCTAGGACAGTTGATCAGGCTACCGACACCATGTATACCAGTGTAGTACCTGATCACGCGGCACATCTTGCACAGTAGATCAGGCTACCGACACTGTGTATATCAGTGTAGTCCCTGATCACGCGGCATATCTAGCACAGTTGATCAGGTTACCGACACTATGTATATCAGTGTAGTCCCAGATCAGGCGGCACATCTAGCACAGTTTATCAGGTTACCGACACTATGTATATCAATGTAGTCCCTGATCACGCGGCATATCTAGCACAGTTAATCCAAGGGGGGGGGGGGCATGGACATAATCCCCCCGGACATAATCCCCCTCATGCTTTTTGACACAGGAGGACATAATCCCCCCCTGTCTAAAATACAGGTAGGACATAATCCCCCCATTTAAAAACCCAGGTAGGACCTGATCACGCGTAATATCTTAGCTAGGTTGATCAGGCTACCGACACTGTATATACCAGTGTAGTCCCTGATCACGCGGCACATCTAGCACAGTTGATCAGGTTACCGACACTGTGCATACCAATACCAGTGTAGTCCCTGATCAAGCGGCACATCTAGTTAGGTTGATCAGGCTATCGACACTATGTATACCAGTGTAGTCCCTGATCACGCGGCACATCTAGCACAGTAGATCAGGCCACAGGTGGAAGACTCGGACCTATGACACCAAAAATATGCCTATTAAAAAAAAAAATCCCATTACCCCACCCACTTGGTCTCGTACATTACAATCTTCTATTTATAGAAGGTGGGTATGAATATGACAATTATAGAAAGAGCCCTCTCTTTTCCGATTCGCATAAACACAATAAACATCGATTAAATGTATGAAATATGTCTCTGGCAATCGATAAAGGTATTAGGTGTGTGAATATACTCACTTCAAATCGCTGTTTCAAGTATTTATTGAGTTATTCGCGTTTTGATTACCCATCCAAAGCGAAAGTTGCGCGTACGAAAGAATCTCACAGAGAATCGGAGGCCGTCCGGCGTGGATTATCGGTCATATTTGGCCGATAGCTGATCGCCAGCTCAAACTAAAGTGGTGCACCATGACCATATACATTAGAAACTCCAACAATACAAAGTTCGTCCAATTGTGATCGTTCACCGATCTAAAAAACACTTTTTTTGTCTAATTTCGTTCATTATCGGGAACTGGGTCAATGCACCATCTTCCATAATACAACCAGAAGCGTCTATGTAAAGAACATCTCTGATTGGCTAAATCTAAACTGTATGACGTCATTCAACCTATTTCGGGATTGCGGAAGACATAATCTGATAGTACGCGAATCATGAATGAAAGTAGAAAAAAGGTGTTTTTTAGATCGGTGAACGATCACAATTGGACGAACTTTGTATGGTTGGAGTTGATAATGTAACTATATGGTCATGGTGCACCACTTTAGTTTGAGCTGGCGATCAGTTATTGGTCAAATATGACCGATAATCCACGCCGGACGGCCTCCGATTCTGTGTGAGATTCTTTCGTACACGCGAATCGGAAAATAGAGGGCTCTTTCTATAATTGCCATATTCATACCCACCTTCTATAAATAGAAGATGGTAATGTACGAGACCAAGTGGGTGGGGTAATGGGATTTTTTAATAGGCATTATTTTGGTGTCATAGGTCCGAGTCTTCCACATGTGGATCAGGCTACCGACACTGTGTATATCAGTGTAGTCCCTGATCACGCGGCATATCTAGGGCAGTTGATCAGGTTACCGACACCATGTATACCAGTGTAGTCCCTGATCACGCGGCACATCTAGCACAGTAGATCAGGCTACCGAAACTGTGCATATCAGTGTAGTCCCTGATCACGCGGCATATCTAGCACAGTTGATCAGGTTACCGACACTATGTATATCAGTGTAGTCCCAGATCAGGCGGCATATCTAGCACAGTTGATCAGGTTACCGACACTATGTATATCAGTGTAGTCCCTGATCACGCGGCATATCTAGCACAGTTAATCCAAGGGGGGAGGGGGGATATGGACATAATCCCCCCGGACATAATCCCCCTCATGCTTTTTGACACAGGAGGACATAATCCCCCCCCCGTCTAAAATACAGGTAGGACATAATCCCCCCATATAAAAACCCAGGTAGGACCTGATCACGCGGCATATCTTAGCTAGGTTGATCAGGCTACCGACACTGTATATACCAGTGTAGTCCCTGATCACGCGGCACATCTAGCACAGTTGATCAGGTTACCGACACTATGTATATCAGTGTAGTCCCAGATCAGGCTGCACATCTAGCACAGTTGATCAGGTTACCGACACTGTGTATATCAGTGTAGTCCCTGATCACGCGGCATATCTAGCACAGTTAATCCAAGGGGGGGGGGGATATGGACATAATCCCCCCGGACATAATCCCCCTCATGCTTTTTGACACAGGAGGACATAATCGCCCCCCCCCCCCGTCTAAAATACAGGTAGGAGATAATCCCCCCCCCATATAAAAACCCAGGTAGGACCTGATCACGCGGCATATCTTAGCTAGGTTGATCAGGCTACCGACACTGTATATACCAGTGTAGTCCCTGATCACGCGGCACATCTAGCACAGTTGATCAGGTTACCGACACTGTGTATACCAATACCAGTGTAGTCCCTGATCAAGCGGCACATCTAGTTAGGTTGATCAGGCTATCGACACTATGTATACCAGTGTAGTCCCTGGTCACGCGGCACATCTAGCACAGTAGATCAGGCTACCGAAACTGTGTATATCAGTGTAGTTCCTGATCACGCGGCATATCTAGCACAGTTGATCAGGTTACCGACACTATGTATATCAGTGTAGTCCCAGATCAGGCGGCACATCTAGCACAGTTGATCAGGTTACCGACACTATGTATATTAGAGTAGTCCCTGATCACGCGGCACATCTACCACAGTTGATCAGGTTACCGAAACTATGTATATCAGTGTAGTCCCTGATCACGCGGCAAATCTAGCACAGTTGATCAGGTTACCGACACTCTGTATATCAGTGTAGTCCCTGATCATGCGGCATATCTAGCACAGTTGATCAGGTTACCGACACTATGTATATCAGTGTAGTTCCTGATCACGCGGCATATCTAGCACAGTTGATCAGGTTACCGACACTATGTATATCAGTGTAGTCCCAGATCAGGCGGCACATCTAGCACAGTTGATCAGGTTACCGACACTATGTATATTAGAGTAGTCCCTGATCACGCGGCACATCTACCACAGTTGATCAGGTTACCGAAACTATGTATATCAGTGTAGTCCCTGATCACGCGGCAAATGTAGCACAGTTGATCAGGTTACCGACACTCTGTATATCAGTGTAGTCCCTGATCACGCGGCATATCTAGCACAGTTGATCAGGTTACCGACACTGTGTATATCAATGTAGTCCCTGATCACGCGGCACAACTAGCACAGTTGATCAGGTTACCGACACTGTGTATATCAGTGTAGTCCCTGATCACGCGGCACATCTAGCACAGTTGATCAGGTTACCGACACTGTGTATATCAGTGTAGTCCCTGATCACGCGGCACATCTAGCACAGTTGATCAGGTTACCGACACTTTGTATATCAGTGTAGTCCCAGATCACGCGGCACATCTAGCACATTTAATAAGGTTACCGACACTATGTATATCAGTGTAGTCCCTGATCAGGCGGCACATCTAGCACAGTTGATCAGGTTACCGACACTGTGTATATCAGTGTAGTACCTGATCACGCGGCACATCTAGCACAGTTGATCAGGTTATCGACACTGTTTATATCAGTGTAGTCCCTGATCACGCGGTACATCTAGCACAGTTGATCAGGTTACCGACACTATGTATATCAGTGTAGTTCCTGATCACGCGGTACATCTAGCACAGTTAATCAGGTTAAAAACATTATGTGTATCAGTGTAGTCCCTGATCACGCGGTACATCTAGCACAGTTAATCAGGTTACAAACACTATGTATATCAGTGTAGTCCCTGATCACGCGGCACATCATAGCACAGTTTTAATTCAGGTTACACACCCCTATGTCTAGTCAGTGTCAGTCCCTGATCACGCGGCACATCTAGCACAGTTAATCAGGTTAGCGACACTATGTATATTATTTTACCGACACTATGTATACCAGTATAGTCCCTGATCACGCGGCATATCTAGCACAGTGATCGGTCACCGATATTAAATCAGGTTAGCGACACTGTATAATTATTTTACCACACTATGTATACCAGTATAGTCCCTGATCACGCGGCATATCTAGCACAGTTGATCAGGTTACCGACACTATGTATGTCAGTGTAGTCCCTGATCACGCGGCACATCTAGCACAGTTAATCAGGTTACCGACACTATGTATACCAGTCTAGTCCCTGATCACGCGGCACATCTAGCACAGTTGATCAGGTAACCGACACTGTGTATATCAGTGTAGTCCCTGATCACGCGGCACATCTAGCACAGTTAATCAGGTTACCGACAATATGTATACAAGTGTTGTCCCTGATCACGCGGCACATCTAGCACAGTTAATCAGGTTACCGACACTATGTATACCAGTGTAGTCCCTGATCACGCGGCACATCTAGCACAGTTGATCATGTTACCGACACTATGTATACCAGTGTAGTCCCTGATCACGCGGAATATCTAGCACAGTTGATCAGGTTACCGACACTATATATACCAGTGTAGTCCCTGATCACGCGGCACAGATATCCAACTTTCGCGGCCACCTTACCTGTAGAAAGTCTGCATCAGTAGCGGCGATTTGTATATGGAATTATATAGGAGACTATTACCTTTTCTTACGTAACTTTTAAACTACACTACCGATTGAAAACGCAAAAGTCACATTTTAAACTTCAATTATTGTACTTTATGATGATGTTTCGATCGTGTTTTTAAAATAAAAAGTATTTTGGTCCTTTTAATCTTTAAACATAGTCGGTAGTTTTTATATGATTTATATACAAATTGTGATTTTTCTTCTCGATTTTTGTTGGGAAATTTGCAAAATCTGTTTTTTAAAATAATGGTTACAAAAAATGCACAGGTATTTTCAATTAGCTCATTTATTTTTCTATCTATTGATATAAAAATTATGTTTCTAAGTTAATATTATTTTGGTATTTTTTAGATAATAATAATAACACCATCTGTTTTCATTTTCCAATTAGCGTATCACGGACATCTTCGGCAATTTCCGTGATATTCGTTGAAACGGGCACCTGCTTACGGTCACTCTAAAAACTTTTATGTTGCCCGAGGCATGACCGTGTTGTCGGTAACATTATTAGTGAACAAAGTAAGCAACATTTTCTACTGATTTGTAATTTCAGCATAGACTTTGTCTCAATTGATTATCTAGATAATTGCAACTTGCAATACTTAATATAATTTCATCTTAATTTGATTTGGCTAGAAATAATTAATGTAATTCCCTTTATACATGTACGCGAGAATTATAAGTGTTGGTCAGAATACCTTAGTTGGTAAATACTGGTTGTAAATATTGGTATCGTTGCATGTTTTCTCTTGATTTCAGGGCAATATTAACGGGATTTATACCGATTATCGAAACTAATATTGGTGAAAGTGTCACAAATTATAAAATTGTCAATAAATGGAAATGTGTTGATTTTATTTACAGGGAATTAAGCAGAATTATCGCGAATTATTTACTGCAAACTAAACCTTGAACTATATGTGTACAACCAGAGTGTGCGGATGCGCAGCTTGATCTGGGTATACACTGGTTTCAATCGCTGTTTTGCATTAGGCTACATGTAAATTGCCCGAGAAATTTACTTAAAAAAGTTCGCTAACCTGAGAATATATATCGAGTACATCGGTCATCTGTAATTATTTACGTGATTTAACTAATTGTTACGACTGTGTGGTTGTTTGCTCGGCATAACTATAGTGCAGGCTTCATAATGATTAATAAACAGTGTAAGCCCAGATTAGAAAACATCATACACGCATATAACCCCCTTACATATTCTAACTATGTATTGTGTATTGACCAGTTATATGATACATATGTTTATGTAAATACAAACTTGTATTATATATAAAAGACTAAAAAGAGATCATGGATTTCTTATGCATTCATGATATTTTACACAAGGACAATTGTGCTTTTTTAGAGAAGTTATATTATGACTAAAAGAGAATCTCGATTGTTTGTGCATTTATGATATATTGCACAAGGATAGCAGTGCTTTTTAAAGAATTTATATTATGACTAAAACAGATTATCTTTTTTTGTGCATTTATGATATTTTGCACAAAGATAACTGTGCTTTTCGAAATAAGTTATACATGTATTATGACTAACATAGATTCTCTATTTTTGTGTGTATTTATGATATGTTGCGCAAAGATAACTGTGCGTTTTTAAAGACGATATTAGGACTAATATATATATAGAGATTCTCAATGTTTGTGTTCATTTATGATATTTTGTCCTAAGATAAATGTGTTAATTTAAAGATCCTATAATATAATATAATATATCTTTTTCTGCAGCATTACAATTTGAACAAAGATAAATTTTCGGATCATTCGTACGTTCGTACCAACTTTAAAACAGGAACTGTTTGCACCGTGTTCATTATTTCCTTAATTGCCAGACTGTTCGATAATAGGTTTATAGTATCATTTGCATGTTCTGTTAAACCGCAGGAAACCCCCATTTAGGCCAGGTATTTTAGAATTTGGCAACGAAATTAACGTTAACGAGCTAATTTATTTTCGGGAAAAAAAATCCAGAAATATTTACTGAACAAGACAAAAAAGTCCAAGGGCTTTCAACCGGTGCTTCCAAGATGGCCGCCAAAATGGCCACCAAATCACGCATGTTACGGTTATATATGATAATGGAAAAACTATAAAAAAAAGTCTTATCCATATATTGAAAGATATAAAATATTACACTGAGGAAAATATTAAATAAGGCTATTTAGCATTTTTTGACTAACATTTTTACAAGATGGATGGTAAAATGACAGCCAAAATGGCCGCCTAGTCTAACTTAGGTTTTATATGTATTCTCAATTTTTACAAGGTATAATCTGACCCAACACAGGTAGGTAGTACCCGCAACATCGAATCTAGTGGCAGATTGGATAGTTGAAAACTACCACTGAGTGATGTCCTCGCTTCACCTCGTGTGTACGCTACGTGGCGATACTGGTCCAATGATGCGAACTCCTCAGTACTGTACAACGCAAGAAGAAACCTTTCCCCTACACTAGTAACTTGATCGCGCGTGCTGGACACGCGATTGAACACATCCATGTGAATCTGCTTGAAGTATCGCCACGTAGCGTACACATGAGGTGTTACGAGGACATCACTGTATGCTGATCTCTGTACACATCATTATTCAATAACATTTGTTATTCACAATAATAAAGTGCGTAGGTTGGTCTGTGCATACCATCGTTACAAATTGCATTTAACACCTGATCCCGGACATGCCATTTTATGTGCCTTATCACAGACACTTGGAGATAAACAGCGTTGTTATGTAATTTAAAACACGAATGTGTGCAACAGTGATCACCATATAGACAATACCAGTAAGAAAATCAAGTTAAGTTTTATGTGGAACAACACATTCAATTATGTACACGGATTACCTATTATTGGCGGGATACTGCATGTCAGCACCATAATAGAAATCATTTGTGTTAACTATGACTCATCATAATTAATAATGATTTTATATTATGAACACATTTTTGATATTTAAACAAATATTATACCATACTGTCGTCATCACAAAAGACACCAAGAAACATAAATATGTTACAGGTGGTCTGTCATGAATGATGTTGTAAAATAACAATATCTAATTTTCACTGTTATAGTCTACATCATAGTAATACCAATCGAACGCAAAATTTCAATCCATTATTAAGCTCGACTTGGTTTAGTAATAATGTGTGTATTAATTATTTTAAATGTATATATAGGGGAGATAATTTGGTATTGCAACGTAACGATCCAGCTATTAAACTCATCTTATGGATAACTAGATGTCGATGTAGCATACCATAGTATATTTTGACATATTGGCATATTTAAATAAATTGGGAATAATAACTGCCTCAATTAAATTATTGATAGTAGCATATGTGTGCCATTGTCATTGTCAAGCAATATATTATTATTGCGAAACCTAAAGTGTGACAGCACCTTTAACTGAAGTCATGCCATGAATATTGATATACAATGCGCGTGAATTTAATCAACATAAAACTATTTGTGGTCATGTCTACAACACAAAGTGACATTCGAGAAAAAAATGTGAGTTATTTAAACATAGCTAAGCACGCATGTTTAAAACTAGCATGCAGTGCAGTCAAATGAACAATCAGTCTAAGGACTACGTATTCACACATAGTCGATATTTAATGAACAAGTTGTGTGAACGACCTCGATCATCCTTAATTGGCATATTCGTCACATTTTAAATCTCCCATTCCAAATCAAATGGTCTTGTCCCAACATATCTATCGAATATCCTCGCTCCACGAGTAGGCGAAGGGTCAAATTAGCCATTACGAAACTCTGAAAATGTTCAAATACCCCAAACCAGAACAACTATATACTACAATGCTTTGTTGCCATCTACTCTTTGAGTCTGTCACAATATTGATTTGTATGTGCGAAACAATCGATCATTAACCGCATTTAAACAAGCAATTAGTGGAATACCATCTGTCATACCCGACTACTATTACGTAGGCTTAGGAATGGGTCAAATACTACATGCAAGACTTAGATTACAGTGTAGCTCTCTAAATGATCACATTTTCCGTCGTAATTTTGTACCCAGTCCATTCCGTACTGCACGCGGTTGTATTGAGAGTTGACTTAGACTACAGTGTATCCCCTCAATGATCACATTTTACGTCGTAATTTTGTACACAGTCCACTCTGTACTGCATGCGGTTGTATTGACAGTTGACTTAGACTACAGTGTAGCTATCTCAATGATCATATTTTCCGTCGTAATTTTGTACCTAGTCCATTCTGTACTGCATGCGGTTGTATTGATAGTTGACTTAGACTACAGTGTAGCTCTCTCAATGATCATATTTTCCGTCGTAATTTTGTACCTAGTCCATTCTGTACTGCATGCGGTTGTATTGAGAGTTGACTTAGACTACAGTGTATCCCCTCAATGATCACATTTTCCGTCGTAATTTTGTACACAGTCCACTCTGTACTGCATGCGGTTGTATTGACAGTTGACTTAGACTACAGTGTAGCTATCTCAATGATCATATTTTCCGTCGTAATTTTGTACCTAGTCCATTCTGTACTGCATGCGGTTGTATTGAGAGTTGACTTAGACTACAGTGTAGCTCTCTCAATGATCAAATTTTCTGTCGTAATTTTGTACCCAGTCCACTCTGTACTGCATGCGGTTGTATTGAGAGTCGACTTAGACTACAGTGTAGCTCTCTCAATGATCACATTTTCCATCGTAATTTTGTAACCAGTCCATTCTGTACTGCATGCGGTTGTATTGAGAGTTGACTTAGACTACAGTGTAGCTCTCTCAATGATCACATTTTCCATCGTAATTTTGTAACCAGTCCATTCTGTACTGCATGCGGTTGTATTGAGAGTTGACTTAGACTACAGTGTAGCTCTCTCAATGATCACATTTTCCATCGTAATTTGGTACCCAGTCCATTCTGTACTACATGCGGTTGTATTGAGAGTTGACTTCAGTGTAGTCCCTGATAACGCGGCATATCTAGCACAGTTGATCAGGTTACCGACACTATATATACCAGTGTATTCCCTGATCACGCGGCACATCTAGCACAGTTGATCAGGTTATCGACACTATGTATATCAGTGTAGTCTCTGATCAGGCGGCACATCTAGTTAAGTTGATCAGGTTACCGACACTATGTATATCAGTGTAGTCCCTGATCACGCGGCATATATAGCGCAGTTAATCAGGTTACCGACACTGTGTATACAAGTGTAGTCTCTGATCACGCGGCACATCTAGTTAAGTTGATCAGGTTACCAACACTATGTATATCAGTGTAGTCCCTGATCACGCGGCATATCTATCACAGTAAATCAGGTTACCGACACTATGTATACCAGTGTAGTCCCTATTCAGGCGGCACATCTAGTTAAGTTGATCAGGTTACCGACACTTTGTATATCAGTGTAGTCCCTGATCACACGGCATATCTAGCACAGTTAATCAGGTTACCGACACTATGTATACCAGTGTAGTCCCTGACCAGGCGGCACATCTAGCACAGTTGATCAGGTTACCGACACTATGTATATCAGTGTAGTCCCTGATCACGCGGCATATCTAGCACAGTTGATCAGGTTACCGATACTATGTATATCAGTGTAGTCCCTGATCATGCGGCACATCTAGCACAGTTAATCAGGTTACCGACACTATGTATGCCAGTGTAGTCCCTGACCAGGCGGCACATCTAGCACAGTTGATCAGGCTATCGACACTATGTATACCATTGTAGTCCCTGATCACGCGGCACATCTAGCCTAGTTGATCAGGTTACCGACACTATGTATATCAGTGTAGTCCCTGATCACGCGACACATCTAGCACAGTTAAGCAGGTTACCGACACTATGTATACCAGTGTAGTCCCTGATCAGGCGGCACATCTAATTAAGTTGATCAGGCTATCGACACTATGTATATCAGTGTAGTCCCTGATCACGCGGTATATCTTCACAGTTGATCAGGTTACCGACACTATGTATACCAGTGTAGTCCCTGACCAGGCGGCATATCTAGCTATGTTGATCAGACTACGACACCAGATGACAAGGGTTGATTCATGCAGTGTGGAGCCAATAATGCCGGATGATCCTTTGCCATATCTCATGTAGGGCTACTCTCAATGAATAGATCATGACATATGCCGTTCCAAATGCTATCTTGGTGGTGCATCACATGTTACAGAACTGCGGAGCGAAATGAAGGCGATGCATACTACGTAGGTAATACAATCAGTAGCGAGCGTAGTTCACATGGCCGGATGCAAAGAAGTAAGGCCACATTTTCCCAACCGCTAACAGCTAAAGCGGCCATTCTTCCTCGCGCTCTGCCCTTACGAAGGCAAGCATTAGCAACACAGGTCTGACAAGACCGTCAACCCACATCCTGGTTGTTATACTCTTCTGACTGCTTGGTAACTGTACTGTAACAACATTTATACCTATTGACTTTACATTTACATAATAGCAGTTAAACAATATACAATTGCTTATTCATGGCGGCCATCGTGATTTTCGCCTTTCTAGTTGAATGTAAATACAGGTTTCAAATATCGATGGTCTAGTAACATAAGGTCGTAACTGCTATGCTAAAGCATGGCAGTTACGACCTTATGTTACTAGACCATCGATATGTTACCACAATAATCAATATAAGTGTGTATATTGGAAAGAAAACAAGAACGCCATAATGCACGATTGAGTAATATGTACATCAACAAATATGTGACATATTATATATATGTGTCTATATGTATCATAATCATTTATATTTGGCGGCAATTTTTAAACAAAGTGAATTTAATTGGCATATGCTGTCTATCCAACCCCTCATAATAACAGCTAAAATGCCGAAATATAAATTTGAGCTGAAATATCTAAAAACAAATCTAATTTTTTTCAGATTATGCTTGTGTCGTATGCAATTAGAATTTCTCACAAATATTTATTGTTCACATAAGCTAAACATTTAAACATTTACCATGTTTACATCACCGAAATGCAGCATTCATTTGCCTAAATAAGAAATATCGATGAAAACTGGCGGCCATCTTGGATTTATGCAATTCTACAAAAATGCTCAAGGTTTTCGAAGTGGCACTCAACTGAATCGGAATCAGCGCGGTAGAGACATGTAGAAACAGCAAAAGAACGTTGTATATATTACAAAACAAGGTTCGGTGCCTTGTAGCTGGGACTACTATGTATACCAACGTAGGCCCTGATCAGCCTCCACATCTAACTAGGTTGACCAGACAACCGGCACCATGTACTGCAGTACATGCACTAGTAGTCCCTGATCAGCTGGCATATTTACCAAGGCTGATTAGACTACCGGCAATATGTACATCAGTGTAGTCCCTAATCAGTCTGGATACAGTGGGGATTCTTCTTAGAGCAAATTAAATATGTTTTGGTTGACATAAATAATTATTTTTTATGGCGATATTTTGCAAAAATTATGGTCGGTTTGTAATTAGAGTTTTCAACAATCTGAATAAGATAATTCAATTATTATACTCTGTCGATATGCTATGAGACTTCACAAGTTACATTTTTTGGCGGTTAGCAAAATTATGTTTTTTATGTAAATTCAGCAGTAATTGCCAATACATATAAATTAAATATATGCTTAATTACTCTCTGCAACAAACCAGAATAAGATCATTAAAATTATACTTGGTTTGTAAGCTTTGAGACTTACAAATAGAATATTTTGTCGGCCGACATAAATAATTAATTTTTATGAATGCGATATTTTGCAAAAATGATGCTTGATTTGTAAGATTTGAGACTTCACAAATGAAATAATTGTCGGCCGGCATAGTAAATAATTATTTTTTATGAATATTTAGCCAATAGAAATTAAATTGATGCAGAACTAGTGTCTTCGACTAATGAAATTCAGTGGTTGCCTAATGAATTTAAACTGTTGCTTAATTAGAGTTTTAGACAGATACAGATAATTACGTTTATGTACGACTAGCTCTCCCATACATATACAACCAGCAACTCATGTTCTGCAAACACCAGACATTATTTGAATCAAGTGAAACATTTATGTTGCAACAAGGTGACATATAGGTCCAATGGGCCGGGTGTAATTAGTATGATTATCAATGTTATATTTATTATTGTACGTTTACACATGTCACTATAATAAACAAATTACTTACTTACTTACTTACATATATGTTCAGATTACCTTTTCAACTTAACTGTGGTCAGATATAATACTTTATACAATAATTATTCACTTGAAAATATAATTCATGTACAAACATAATAAATTCATCTTACTCGTTGGAGGTACTTGTATGTGGTGCAGCATGACGACATATAACTCATCTTGCCGATAGTCACTATAGGAACTAATAATTAGTTAACGTGATATATTTATTGGGCAGTCTAAATCCATGTCGGATTGCACAAAAGCGCATGACCGGGATCTACACTGTTCGGAACAACGGTAACATGCGTTCTGTCTCGTCATGATGCACTGTAAGCAGTGCCCATGATTCATGTACATGATATTTCCTGAAGCCTTGTTCACATTTGTTGAATCTATATACCTCATGTTGCCATATGTATGGACTGGGTGATTAAAGGAATATGGTATTGTATTGTATTGACAAGTTGAATAAGATAATTCTATCTTCTGGAAATATAATATTTATTATGCTCGGTCGGTATACTATGATACTTCACAAGTTATATTTTTTGTGGTCAGCAAAAATAATTATTTTTCATGTAAATTCAGCAGTTTGCCAATATAAATTAAACAAATGATAAATTACTCTCTGCAACAAACCACTGAGAACAAGATCATTTAATTATTTTGCACAAATTATGCTCGGTTTGTAAGATTTGAGACTTCAATAATGTACTCAATTTCGAAGTCGACAAATTAAATGGAAATACTGTTACATATAGAAAATGTTCGCAAAAAATAAACGATATTATCAACAACAATGATTTATATATGATATATTTAGAGCCAGGCATCCAGACAAAAAACGATTCACGTGGCATTCTAACCACAAACCACCCATATGTTGTAGATTAGACTACTTTCTTATAACAGCGAATATGCTAAATATGGTCATAGAATGCGACATTATTTCCGGATTTCTTTCAGATAATTCGGCAATTACTTTAAATTTGAATTTATGCCAAACAGTCAGAGGAAGTGGCTATTTTAAATAAAATAATAGTTTACTACTACAAAATGAATTTAAACAAAAAATAAAAGATACAATACACGAAACTGCTACCAATAATAACGGGTGTAATCCAATCACGATGTGGGAGCTAGTAAAAGGTTCATTTCGAAATGAAGCAATCAAATACTCTTGTAAACTAAAAAAGAAACAAAGGGAGGAAGAAACTAAAATAGAAGAAACAATTCGACAATTGGAAAAACAAATAACTGAAAACCCAACCAATCAAGATGTAGCAGACAAACTCAATTTATAAAAAAGTAAACTTGATAACATAAATGAAGAAAAAACAAAAGGAATACTTCTAAGATCAAAAGCTGAATGGGTGGAAGGTGCTGAAAAAAAGACAAAATATTTCTCAAACATGGAGAAAAAATGATCAGAAGAACGAACAATTAAACAGCTAAACATACAGAATAACATCGAAACAGACCATGCCAATATTTTTGAATCATGTTAAAGATTATTACGAAGGTATTTATAGCGAGGACTTGAACTTGGATAATGATGATAGTAGCTTTTTAAATTCGACAGAACATAAACTAAATGACGATGAGAAACAATCATGTGACGGTATCATAAACGAATACGAATGTCAATTAGCTTTAAAAGAAATGAAAAACATGAAAAGTCCTGGATCCGATGGTTTAACAGCAGAATTTTATAAACTATACTGGAATGATATAAAGCAATATTATATCAACTCGATAAATTACTCGTATGAAAATGGAACGCTAACGGAGCTCCAAAAACAATGCATAATTACTCTATTACCAAAAAAGGACAAGAATACACTCTTTATCGAAAACTGGAGACCGATATCACTTTTAAACGTTGAATATAAAATTGCAACAAAGGTAATAGCTAACAGAATAAAAAAAGTATTGAACATCTTGATAAATGTTAACCAGACAGGGTTCATTAAAGGAAGATATATTGGAGAAAATGTAAGAACCCTTAAGGAAATAATTGATGACACAAATGAGAACAATAAAACGGGAATGATATTTTTTGCAGACTTTCAAAAAGCTTTCGATAGTCTAAGCCATAAATTTATAATTAAATGTCTAAAGCATCTCAACTTTGGCAACTCGCTAATTCAAATGGGTAGCGCTATTTTACAAAGATGCTAAAAGCTGTATCACAAATAACGGTCATTTATCCAGTTTCTTTAATGTTAAAAAATGCGTCAGACAAGGCTGTCCTTTATCAGCATACATTTTCATTCTAAGCATATAACTATTGTCACTGAAAATTAGCAGTAATACAAATATTAAAGGTCAATTTTTTGGTGGGGAAGAAATAAAACAAACACTTTTCGCAGATGATGCAAGCTTCACACTTGATGGAACAGAAAAATCGTTTAAAGAACTTGTTAGTACATTAAAACACTTTGCAAATGTATCTGGGTTGAAATTATACAAAGGAAAATGTACCATTTTAAAATTGGGAGTAACTAGATATAACAATAATAAATGGTGCAACAATAACTTATATACATGGTCCAATGAACAAGCCTCTAGTTTAGGAATAACTTTTGTAAACGATAAAACAAAACTGCAAATACTAAATCTAACACCCAAAATTAAGTCATTCCAGAACTGCCGTAATAGCTGGAAAAGATGGAACCTAACACTAATAGGAAAAATAGCGGTATTAAAAACGTTTGATTCCCTAAACTGGTGTATCCGCTAACAGTACTAGAAAATCCTTCCGATCAAATCATTAAAGAAATTAATACATATATATACGACTTTCTTTGGGATGGAAAACCTGATCAAATATGTAGAAAAACAATTATTCAAAACTACGAAAATTGTGGATTAAAAATGATAAATATTCACGCCTTTTTGCATTCATTAAAAGCATCTTGGATAAAAAGATTAAAGGGATCACAAAATCAATGGAAAACAGCCTATAACAATGAACTAAACAAGCATGGTGGTGATTTACTGTTCAAATGCAATTTTAATCAAGTTGATGCAAAACTGATAATCAAAAAGTATACTTTTTTAGGTGAGATTGTTACATCGTGGAGTAAAATTAACTACAGACATAAACATCCTGTCATAGCTGATGAAATATTATGGCATAATACTAATATCAAACAAAACAACAATACATTGTTTTATAAAGATTGGTACGATAAAGGGATAATGTATGTAAAAAATATTTACGATCACAGAACAAAACACTTCTATACATTTAATGAACTGAAAGATTTGTACAATTTGAACAATGGAGATTTTTTAAAGTACTTCACACTAATAGGTTATATTAAAGACGAATGGAAAGAAACACTTAGAACAGAAAGTATTAACACAGTCACACCTGAATATCTAATTTCAAAACTTTTGAAAAATAAAACGGCTAATAAGATGCTATATGACAAACAAATCGATGCAATGCAATTACCTATACTAAAACACACTGTTAAATGGGAAAATGAATTAAATATTCAAAATGTTGAATGGAAGCAAATATTTATATCACCTATCAAAAGTACTATTAGCACAAAACTAAGAGCATTCCAGTACAAATACCTAATGAGAATAATACCAAACAACTCCTTACTATTTGCATGTAACTTGAAACCATCAAATCTGTGTGAATTTTGTAATATGAACGTAGACTCAAATAAACATATGTTTTGGGAATGTCAAACTATCCAAACCTTTTGGTCGGAAATAGATGAACTATTGAAATCGAAACTAAATTACAATACGAATCTAAACTACGAAAACATCTCATTTTATAATATTAACGTAGTATCCAAACAAAAGTCGTTCTAATCAATTTCATTATCCTTCTAGCAAAATATTTTATCTTCAAATGTAAATGTTGCTCAATATTGCCAATACTAAACTCGTTTAATATGTATTTACAAAAAACAATCCTGATTGAAGAAAAAATCGCAACAATGAAAGATAAATTGATGCAGTTTAATGCAAAATGGAATGATTTTCGCTTAAACTAAAATTTGCCAAAATACCTACAAATCAGTTTTTTTATACGCACACACACACATATATATATACAATGCAAACAATAGTATCCCCCCTTTATTAAACCGAGACCCAGCCCCCACACCCATTTATACTCACACCACCACTCACATCATCAAAATAAAAACTCGTTGTTACATGTCACATATACAAAGACACAAAACACTGTTTATCTTCATAAATTGTTGAACATTTTGTGAACAAATGCATTGTAAACATTGTGTATGTACATGTATATATTATCTCTATAAAGTCTTTAATCGTTTCTGTACAAATGCATTGTAAACATTGTGTATGTACATGTATGTATTATATGTAACAAAGAGAATTAAAAATGGAAATACAAAAAAAAAAGATTTGAGACTTCCCAAATTAAATATTTAGTCGGCCGGCATACATAGTTAATTTTTCAGTTATGAATGCGATAATTTTGCAAAACAAATATGCTCGTTTTTTAATATTTGAGAGTTCACAAATTAATATTTTGTCGTCCGACATAAATCATTAATTTTTATGAATGCAATATTGTGCAAAAATTATGGTCGGTTTGTAAGATTTGAGACTTCACAATAAAACATTTTGTCGGCTGGCATCAATAATACATTTTTAATGAACATGAACAATTCATTTCTATGAACATGATGCATGCGATATTTTGCAAGACTAATGCTCAGTTTGTAAGATTTAAGACTTCACAATAAAACATTTTGTCGGCTGGCATCAATAATACATTTTTAATGAATGCGATATTCGGCTTGTCAAATTTAAATGTGTTCAAATTTAATTATGCTCGGTCGGTATGATATCATTTTAGTTAACATTTTTGGCGGTCAGCAAAAATAACTAATTTTTAGGAATGATAACTTGAAATTCAAGTTAATTGAATTAATTATTCAGATGTATTCAAATTTTATTATGCTCGGTCGGTATGTAATGAGATTTTGTGAGTTCAATTTTTGGGACTGCTAACTTGAAATTCAAGTTAATTCAATTAATTATGCTATAAATTTAAATTCAGCTGTATTCCAATTTAATTATGCTCGGTCGGTATGATATGAGATATCGCAAGTTAAATTTTTTGGCGGTCAGCAAAAATAAGTAATTTTTAGGAATGCTAAATTGAACTTCAAGTTAATTCAATTAATTATGTTATAATTTCAGGTGTACATGTATACAGCTGTATTCAAATTTAATTATGCTCGGCTGGTATGATATGAGATTCCGAAAGCCTGAGTTAAATTTAATTTTTTGGAGGTCAGCCAAAATATGAGTAATGGTTAGGAATACTAACTTGAAATTCAAGGTAATTCCATGAAGTATGCTATAAATTCAGGTGTATTCAAATTTAACTATGCTTGGTCCCTACGATATGAGATTTCGCAAGTTAAATTTTTTGGCTGTCAGCAAAAATAAGTAATTTTTAGTAATGCTAACTTGAAATTCAAGTTACTTCAATTAATTATGCTATAAATTCAGCTGTATTCAAATTTAATTATGTTCGGTCAGTATGTATGAGATTTCGCAAGTTAAATTTGTTGGCAGTCAGCAAAAATAAGTAATTTTTAGGAATGCTAACTTGAAATTCAAGTTAATTCAATTTAAATTCATAAATTCAGCTGTATTCAAATTTAAGCATGTTCAGTCGGTATGATATTAGATATCGCAAGTTAAATTGTTTCGCGGTCAGCAAAAATACGTAATTTTTAGTAATGCTAACTTGAAATTCAAGTTACTTCAATTAATTATGCTATAAATTCAGCTGTATTCAAATTTAATTATGCTCGGTCAGTATGATATGAGATTTCGCAATTTAAATTTTTTGGCAGTCAGCAAAAATAAGTAATTTTTAGGAATGCTAACTTGAAATTCAAGTTAATTCAATTATTTATGCAATAAATTCAGCTGTATTCAAATTTAATTATGTTCAGTCGGTATGATATTAGAAATTGAAAGTTAAATTGTTTCGCGGTCTGCAAAAATACGTAATTTTTAGGAATGCTCAATTGAAGTTACTTTAATTAATTATGCTATAAATTCATGTGTTTTCAAATTTATTTATGATCGGTCAGTATGATATGAGATTTTGCAAGTTCAAGTTAAATTTTTTGGCGGTCAGCAAAAATAAGTTATTTTTGGGAATGCTAACTTGAAATTCAAGTTAATTAAATTAATTAATCAGTTGTATACAAATTTATATACTCGGTCGGTATGTATAATTATCAAAATTTTGCGAGTTACATTTTGTGGCAGTCAGCAAAATTTAGTAATTTTTGGGACTGCTAACTTGAAATTCAAGATAATTCAATTAATTATGCTATAAATTCAGGTGTATTCCAATTTAATTATGCTCGGCCTGTATGATATGAGATTTCGCAATTTAAATTTTTTGGCGGTCAGGAAAAATAAGTAACTTTTAGGAATGCTAACTTGAAATTCAAGTAAATTTAATTAATTATTCAGCTGTATTCCGATGTAATTATGCTCGGTCGGTATGATATGAGATATCGCAAGTTAAATTTTTTGGCGGTCAGCAAAAATAAGTAATTTTTAGAAATGGTCACTTGAACTTCAAGTTACTTAAATTAATTATGCTATCAACTCAGGTGTATTCAAATTTATTTATGATCGGTCGGTATGATATGAGATTTCGCAAGTTGAAGTAAAATTTGTTGGCGGTCAGCAAAAATAAGTAATTTTTGGGAATGCTAACTTGAAATTCAAGTTAATTAAATTAATTAATCAGCTGTATTCAAATTTATATGCTCGGTCGGTATGTAATGATCGAGATTTTGCGAGTTACATTTTGTGGCAGTCAGCAAAATTAAGTAATTTTTGGGACTGCTAACTTGAAATTCTAGTTAATTCAATTAATTATGCTATAAATTCAGGTGTATTCCAATTTAATTATGCTCGGTCTGTATGATATGAGATTTCGCTAGCTAAACTTTTTGGCGGTCAGCAAAAATAAGTAACTTTTAGGAATGCTAACTTGAAATTTAAGTAAATTTAATTAATTATTCAGCTGTATTCAGATTTAATTATGCTTGGTCGGTATGATATGAGATATCGCAAGTTTTTTTTTTTGGCGGTCAGCAAAAATAAGTAATTTTTAGAAATGCTAACTTGAAATTCAAGTTAATTCAATTATTATTCAGCTGTATTCCAATTCAATTGTGCTCGGTCGGTACGACATAAGATTTCGCAAGTTGAAGTCAGTAAATTTTTTGTTGGTCAGGAAAAATAATTAATTTTTAGAAATGGTAATTTTAAATTCAAGTTAATTGAATTAATTATGCTATAAATTCAGGTGTATTCAAATTTATTTATGCTCTGTCGGTATGATGTGAGATTTCGCAAGTTCAATGTTTTGGAGGTCAGTAAAAATAAGTAATTTTTGGGAAAGCTAACTTGAACTTCAAGTTATTTCAATTAATTATGCTATAATTTCAGGTTTATACACATTGAATTATGCTCGGTCGGTATGATATGAGATATCGCAAGCTAAATATGTTGGCGGTCAGGAAAAATAAGCAATATTTAGGAATGCTAACTTGAAATTCAAGTTAATTCAATTACTATTCAGCTGTATTCCAATTTAATTATTCTCCATCGGTATGATATAAGATTTCGCAAGTTAAATTTTTTGTTGGTCAGCAAAAATAAGCAATTTTTATGATTGGTAACTTGAACTTCAAGGTACTTCAATTATTTATGCTATAAATTCAGGTGTCTTCAAATTTATTTATGATCAGTCGGTATGATATCAGATTTTGCAAGCTAAATGTTTTGGCCGTCAGCAAAAGTAAGTAATTTTTAGGAATGCTAACTTGAAATTGAAGTTAATTTAATTGATTCAGCTCTATTCCAATGTAATTTTGTCGGTAAGCAAAAATAAGTAATTTTTAGGAATGCTAACCTGAAATTCAAGTTCATTCAATTAATTATTTAGATGTATTAAGATTGAATTAGGCTCGGTCGGTATGATATGAGGTATCGCAAGTTAAAAACATTTGGTGGTCAGCAAATATAAAAATTGTTTAGGAATGCTGACTTGAAATTCCAGTTAATTCAATGAATTATATGGATTATTATATTATATGTCACATCAGAGACATAAGTAATATGTGTTTCTGGTCACATTAAAAGTAAGAGTCACATACCACATTACACTGTACATAGGCGTAACAACGGGTGCGGCCGTGCGGCCATGGCCGCACCACTTTTCAGACCATTTCTATTTTTTTTAGAAAAGAAAATTATACACATCGCTGTATGCAAAACTAGATAACTGTATATATATATAATATCTAATCTGACAAATGATACGCATGTTCATTAGCCTAGTAGGCATAGTGAAAAATAAATGTATGTGACAATGATTTATTTTGGGCGAAACCACCATGGTAAGCTACATTTTGCTTATGGGTTTTGCGAATAGTGGAGATCCAGATCAGTCTGTGTATAAGCAATCTGATCAGATGCTGCACTGTTCGCCATTCCATCAATGAAACACTCGTCTTGCCTCTAACAAGCCATACAGATCGTTATCAGGATACAGCAGTCAGTGTGCTATTTGTACAGAAGCTACACTGATCACGTCTATTTTTTAGATTTACAGACCGACTACTGGAAAGTGTACATCCTGGTCATATATAATTCTAATATGTACATGTATCAATCACAGAGATCCACGTTCCAAATGGCGAATATAATATATCCGGATAAATTGAAATAATTATGTACATGCATAAATCATAGTTAAATTCGTGGACTAAATGGAGAACAATCATTATGCTATTCAGACCTACTAATACCCTCATTTTCCTGCATATATTTCCTGACAAAGTAAATGGCAAACGTTGTATTTCCTGATACACTGTACACAGACACAGATACATCCGGATATATTATATGAGCCGCTTCGTGGGAAAAGGTACCTAATGGCCACATTTTGACTGTTTTACTTGTTGACGTTTTCCGATGCAGAGCTCATTTCTGAACATACTGATATTTGTTTTATGCAATTCCGATGTAAATCGGCTGATTTAGTAAACATTTAGCACATGCACTGAATGCGATTTGAACGTCACGTCGCTCATTATTGTGACGACGTCGCAACTTTTTTCTGACTGCACATTAATTACCTCAGGACAAAGTAATCGTATTTCGGTTTTACGCCATGTATGATACATATGTAGCCTATAATATGCAATTACCACGTAGAGGCGAACATGTGAAGCAATAGAGAACTGAACGTAATATGATCCGTGTTTGAACTAATAGAAAATGGTTACTCAAAATATTTAGAGATTGGGGTGGCGGGCACCTTTCCTCTGTCACATGATACATGTTCACAGTTTTGATGAGTCACGGCGGTTACCACATTGTGGGTAATACAATTCATTCGTTACTGATACATGCAACATATCTGATGTCTGCCCTGATTATAATACGGAGTGTCTCTCGCTTCAAGGAAATGTTCAGCTAATTGGGCCATATCCATTGCGGTGGTAGGCTTTCTCTCCCTCAAAAACACACTTAGCAAAGTACTAATAAAGGTAAGTTGCCCACTTGTCTTCTGGCCAACCTTGTGCTATTGCTATTAACTCAAATGATTTTAGATAGGAATCAACGTTATCTTTGGTTTCCTCAAACGGAGGTAATTTAGAGACCTTTGGTATTGAAGGTGTAGAATCGGAATGTCTGTTACTGTGTGGAGTTCGATCAGATTCGCTACTGGATAGTCGCAAACTTTCACTTTTCAACTCAAACTCTTTAGCAAGTCTCTCATTTTCTAGGGCCAACTTCTCACGCTCAAGTAAGCTAGATTGTTCTGCCATCTTAAATTCTCGCTCACGTGCTAACTCATCCCGTTCTATCTTAGCATGTTCCACTTTCCTAAATCTATCGTCTCGCTCTCTACTAACCTGCTCTTCTACACACTTCTGTAGAGTTTCTCCACTAGACGCTAACCGTTTGCCCAGAATATTAAGATTTCCATGGTGACTTTCCTTTGCCTCTAAGTCCACGAACTGAGTTCAAACTATACCCATATTCTGATCAGTCACTGTGGCATTACAGTATGAAAGGTAATTAGCTTACCCCTACCCGGATTCTCCACCAAACTGTCACACCTAAATTAGACTCGTGACTCAGAAATATCAATGCAGTATTTATTTACAAGATATACACGGTATTTGCACTTTACAAAACGTGTAAGGGTGTGATAGAGTATCGTTCACTACTGATCACTTATCCGCTCTCTATGTGACTCCTACAACACTAAACCTCCTACCGCACTACTCCTCTTATAACCCTACTACTCAATCTATGCTATTCGTACTATGCTACCTCTTCCTTTAGTACACATCCTACGATACCACCTATTTCTATACCCCTCCTCCTATACTACCTCTCTATCCATGATGATATCTTCAGATACTGCCAGACTATACTCCTCTAGTTAACTATATACAATTAATGTCAATTAACCATGCATATTTAATATGTCCTACCATTCAGTAATAATGAACATGAAACACATGCATGCACATATCATATCACAATTACATATAAATGTGAAATTCCCAAATGACGTTATCAAGTTTGGCACAGTTACAAGTTTGTCGCAGTTACTATTTCATCATATATATGTATCTCCTAATAGGGTTGTGTAACTTCTCATGTCAATAAATATATGGTTGAAAAAATATGTTCTCAAATACCATACCCGCCGCCGAACAGTAGGTGTGGTTTTTAAAAAAAGAATTGATGCTTACTCCCCCCCTTTTGTTGTTTATTGGAAAATTAAAAATTATGCCATACTCCCCCCTTCGTGTTTTTGAAAAAAAAATTTAAAATTACTCCCATTTCTCATAAACTATTCTCCATAAAAATGGAGGAAAATCTGAGTAGTATATAAGAGTCATTAATTAATAAGCACCCAACCTGGTGGGAGGGGTAACCTCGTGTAGCCGGTGGCTTCCAGAAGGGTGGTGGTATCATTTTGACTCTTATATACTACTAATGGGTTACACAACGTAGCTACACACACTGTAGCAAATTATCACTGGGTTACATGACGTAGCTACACCCACTGTAGCAACTGATCACTGGGTTACACAACGTAGCTACGCCCACTGTAGCAAGTTACACACGAATTACACAATATATGTTGTAGACACTATAGCATGTTACATCTTGGCTACGATTACACAAACATTGCTACACACACTGTAGCAAAGTATTACTGGTTACACCATATATGTTGTAAACACTGTAGCTTTATCTAACCTGGTTACAGTTACACAAACTTTGCTACACACACTGTAGCAAGTTATACATGCGGGTTACGCCGCATCTGCTACACACACTGTAGCAAGTTACCCATGCGGGTTACGCCACATCGGCTATACACACTGTAGCAAGTTACACTGGAGCACGATTCTGCCTAGTCTACACATAGCCTTCCGTCACTGGTCTACTCTAGGCAAGAATGCTGCGCCTACACCGGTCGCTACGTCTCGGGTACTACACCTTGCTATACATTAACATACTTGCATATTAATAGTTGGTACAGCCTTTGTAAATACAATCCAGTCAGTTTGCAGACAAAAGTTATACACACATTTATGCAGCCAATGTAGTTACAGTTTAGAAAATAAAAACTGCTCCAGATTCAACTATTTTGTCTCTTATCTCTTACCTCCACTACCTAACACCACTACATGGTACTTACGCCAACTGGGCTGTATAAGACGACGTAAAACCTGAATATTTGCACAACACACATCCAACTTCACCAAACTTTCCCAGCTGACTGTCCAGAGTATTCTCACTAATTTCTCACCTACGGATATTTACTCATCCTACCTATCTACAAGCAAGCCCAAGGTGTATGATCACGTGGTACATGTACTAACAACAAAAACAAGTACCGATTCAAAGTACGTATTATTTTATAGTGTCCTTATTACGTAACGGATCTTAATGAAATATGGCGCATCAAACGCGTCTTGTTAAGATGCATTTGGGTGTCTCTGTATTTTCGCCCAAACCTCTGTCGTTTTTGCGAAGAATCGATTTCCGTGTCTCCGACACGGAAATCGATTCTTCGCAGAAACGATATAAGTCTGTGCCAAACTCCACAGAACACAAAATGCAGCTCACGAAGACGCGTTTGCTGCGCCATATTTCATCAGAATCCGTTGCATATTAAGGAAAATATCAAATAATACTTACTTTGGAGTGGGCGACGTTGTTGTTGTTGTAACCACGTGATCATGCCCCTTGATTTAGCTATAATTCGCTGGACGTTCACATTCATACTTCGCTGTTTTATTATTGACGGTAAAGGCACTATTACACAAACATATTATCATAATCTCCACGAAGTAGAAAGTAAACAAAGAGCTCTTAAAAATGTGGAAATAGAGTATACCACTCCGCGATAACTGTTAAATTTATAGAACGCAAAATGTACATACACTCTAATAATTAATGCTAGCTCTAAATAATTAGAAATAGCATTAAATATTTAGAGCTAGCTCCAAATGATTTGAATAGTGCTCTAAATCATTTGGAGCTCTAATTATTTAATATAAGTATTTGAGTTTAATGTAGTTATGGCGTTCACTATTTGTTTAATACAATGTAGTGTGTCGGTTATGTGCTCACCCTTTTGTTTAACCCTTTGAACCCGAAATCCAGCTATAGCTGTGTTTGCAAATAGTGTAGATCCAGATGAGCCGGCTCGTGACGAGCCGTCTCATCAGGATCTGCACTATTTGAAAGTAATTGTTATATTTTTTAGCACAAAAAATACCCCCTTTTCATAAATGGACTAGTCTGAAAATCATTTTGTGACAATTAGATCGGCTGCAAAATGAACATATCAACATCCATTACAGTTACCTAGGGGTGCAAGGGTTAAACATACAGATTATGTTCTCAGAACATCTCCAAACCGGACACCCTGGAGGCCTGAAGGTCTCCAGGGTGTCCGGTTTGGAGATGTTCCATAGTAAATCAGACATGTGAGCACTTCATGACGCATTCTAGTGTTTTGCAATCATGAAAAGTCATTGTAATCAGAGATTCATAACAGCGAAACACATCGAATGTAAACATCTATATTTGCCTGAGTGTCCGGTTTAGAGGGGTTCAACTGTACATTGCAGAGTGTGATTGATGATTTTCCGCCAACAACAGATATGACGACTGTTTGAATACACGGGAGATAACTGCAAGAGTCGGCGTTCCGGATTCTGTAACCGTCTTCAGAGTTATCTTACTTGTAAATAGCAGACGACCAAACCGACAGTATGCCATTGAACCCAGCTTACGATTCGGACACGGACGAAAGCGATACATATGTAACAACTTTAAACATTAGAGCCGGGGGCCAGCTGGGGAACCCACAATCCAGTGCGCTTCCGGTAAATCAAAATGGTGACCACGGATATCCACAGGTTGATCAAACCATTGTGGAAATCGGGGACGTTGAAACAACCTATGATAGAACAGATACAAACACAAGGAGTTCTCCAACTCCGCATGCGCAGACGGAAACGGAAATGGAAAGTGTGAGTGATTTGAATACTACCGCAGACGACTCCATTTATCACTTGTTTACTTCACACGACGTAGACAAAGTAAACAGTTATTGATTCTTTTCCCAATGTAACCTTACTACTGTAGAGTAAAATGTTTCGCGTCGAAAAAATTCATCGGTTTTCTGACAAGATGCCACTCAGCTCTACTCAGAAATATCGATCAGTAAACGCATGTTTCGTCTCGCAACGTGTGATTATGCAGTATATTCTGAAAAAAATCTGTAGCCTATTTCATCAACATTGCAAAGTATACTTTAGTAGCAAAGTATACTTTGAGGGAGACATTTTCAATTTTATGATAAATTTATTAATTTTTATTATACTGAATTTATTACATTATCACAGCCAATTTGGCTGTGATAATGTAATAAATTCAGTATAATAATTCTGCATACTTTTAATCATGAAATATATGCAGTTTTTAGTTCTATATGAAATAATGCATTTCAGGAAAAATAAATGATTACTCCCTCAAAGTATACTTTGCTAGTAAAGTATACTTTGCAATGTTGATGAAATAGGCTACTGACAAGAAACTGTTTTTAATGAAATATGGCGCATCAAACTCGTCTTGTTAAGCTGCATTTGGTGGTCTCGGTACTTTGGCCCAAACGTCTGTCGTTTTTGCGTGGAATCGATTTCCATGTCTACAGACACGGAAATTGATTCCTCGCAAAAACGACATAAGTATGTGCTGAACTCCCGGGACCACCAAATGCAGCTGACGAAGACGCGTTTGCTGCGCCATATTTCATCAAAGTGCGTTGCATAATATCAAATAATGCTTACTTTGGTGTGGGCGCGCTTTCAACACGTTCAGCCATTGTTGTTGTTGTAAACACGTGATCATGCATCTTGATAGTCATCTTCACAGAATGAAGATGTCTATGGGTAGTCATCTTCACAGAGTGAAGATGTCTATGGGGATTTAACTTGGCGATTTTTTTCCAATTACAGAAATAGTGGACTGATTTTCAAAATGTAACTTTTTTTTAGTTATTTCCAAGCTATCTAGCTAGATTTCCAAAATGTTTCGCTTTTCGACTCCTCCTCCACGTTCTCAACCTCTTGTTTCCCCATGTTAAATTCCCATAGAGAACTCATTTTTCGTAATAAAATCAATATTTGACCAAATTTCACAAAATAAAAAGAAGGCTCATTCTTAAATTTTGATACAATTTAATATTCTCGGAAAAAACATAAAGTTTTTACATTGTTTATATAACCGTACAATTTGGGCAGGTTTTGCGAAACACAATTATACTAAATTATTAATTATATTTACAAACTATACATTAAATCCCCTATGACCATACTGGTAGTTACACAAAACGTCAGCGGCTGCAATTGACCATACGTCATGTGACACATATGTTCATAATTTGTTGTGAAAAACACAACTTACGCAGTTGTACTTATGAGTCACCTCGAAAATATATCTTATGACATCTTTGATACATTTTAGAGTTTTGTTATGCAATTGCAGAGCACATGGGCAATGTATGGACACGAGGGTGTGATAACACAGTTAGATCACGTTCGTCCGCATGTACGATCGATAATCCACTCGCTAAAGCTCGCGGATTATCACCTCGTACATACGGACGAACCGTGATCTAACTGTGGCATATTTCTGATCTCGATCATGTTTTTTCTCTAGTCACACCTACATATCAGGAGCTAGACTGATCACATTGGCATAGACATTGTGCTACAGTCACCGGACAGGATCTGGATTTCTCGCAATACCATAGACCAATTCTGCCTATGCTTTTGACGTTAGTCCCTCCACCCCACCCCAACCACCCACCACCCCGCCCATACACATTCATTACAGTGTCAATAATGTGCATTCTGCTTGTTATATTCATCCCATATTTATTATTTTCAAGGTCACTCATGCGAAAAATACGCTGACAACGTCACAGATAAAACAGCGGCAGCGATTCCGCGAGACTTTAAGGAGGAGCAGTGTAGCTGGTTCTGGAGCCGACTCCAGTTCCCCCCGGTCAGTGACATATACAGGACACTCCACCGCCTGTCAATTATTATAGCAATGAATGGCCTTTTTGTGGAATTTAATGGGGTATAAACTTGGAAAAGTCGCGGGAATACTGGACGAAGGCCGGAAGGCCTCGTCCAGTATTCCCGCGACTTTTCCAAGTTTATATCCCCGATAAATTCAACAAAAAGGCCATTAATTCCTTATAATTCCAGCATTTTAAATAAATTCATTAAGAAAATGTGTTTATTTTCCGTTTTCTTAAGAATTAATTTAACTGCGCCTGACGGTTACGGAAAGTAGTTCGGCATAGAGTATACTGGGATATACATTTTGGACGGAGACTTGCAACGGACCTATCAAATGTTAGAGAATTGTGTAAATATTTTTGTGCTGGAATTATTTGCTTGTCAAAATGCTTGATATGAATGGTGTGCTTGAAAGCAAGCAGATTGATTGCCCGAGCCTGAACTGTACTCAGCAAAACTTGTCAATTGTTGCGCTAATCTGCTAATACTTGTCAATTGTCTTCTTACAAAATGATTGATATAAATATTCTGCTGGAAATCAAGCAGATTGATTGTCTGAGCCCGAGCTGTGCTAGAGCTCGGGCTCAGCAAACTTGTTAATAGTTGCCAATTGTTGCTCTGGTCTTGCCAAATAGTTGTCAGTTGTTTTCTTGCAAAATGCTTGATATGAATGTTGAGCTTGAAATCAAGCAGATTGATTGCTTGAGCCTGAGCTGCGCTACAGCTCAGGCTCTGTCAATATAAATGATTGATATGGATGTTGTGCTTAAAAGCAAACATATTGGTTGTTTGAGCCTGAGCTGGGCTACAGCTCACGCTCTATGAATCAAAATGATTGATATGAATGTTGTGCTTGAAAGCAAACAGATTGATTGTCTGAGCCTGAGCTGTAGTACAGCTCAGGCTCAGCCAATCAACCTGCTTGATTGTGATTTGAGATTGCCAACATATGTTCAGAAACGTTCAACTTGGCATAATGGGCAAGTTGAACGCAAACATTGAGTTGAGATTGCCAATAGAAAATGCAGAAACGTCGACGTCTATTCAAGACTAACACAGGCCGTTGAGATTGTCAATAAATGATCAGAAACTTTGGCACAGTGGGCAAGTTTAACGTCGGCTGTTCTGTATTTATATAAAACAGCGAGTTGAGATTGTCAATAAATGATCACAAACTTTGGCATAGTGGGCAAGTTTAACGCAGGCGGTTGTGTATCCAAGAACCCGGCTCTAGTATTACCTCCCTTATCGCATGACCGTTTTTCGGCGGTATTGATTTCGAAATCAATTTCGCAATATTTCCCGTGAATGACGTCGAAAATTGACAGAAATAGCGGAGCTCATGCGGAATTAAATTTTGCACGTGGTCTGAAATTTTCGTCGATTTGCAACGTCATTTGCGAAAAATATGGACGATTTTTTAAATCAGTACCGTCGAAAGACGGCGGTGCGAAAAGGGAGGTAAATCAAAAGCCGGGTTCAAAATTGTGTTGTTCCCGGTGTAATATCATATTTGCATTTCATCAAGAAAACATCAAAGATTGTGTTTGCAAGAGTGACAATTCATGGATAGGTGTTAATTATTTTTGTGTTGATAGTTTGAGAGTATGCGGCCTCCATGCCCAAGGTCAATGTCAAATTACTTAGACAGTTGCGTCCTTAAGATTTGCGTTAAAGTGTTCTCTGCAACGGTCAGTCGGATAGACTTCAGACTTCACATACGTCCCTATAAGCATACATATTTTCATTCCCTACCACACCCATGCGGCATTCATGTCCAAGGTCAAAGTCATTTTATTTTAAATATTTGCATTAAAGTTTTTATTTGTGGGTCCAGGCGGCGGCCGGTGGGGGTGGGGGCTATCCGTGAATATGTGCTCACTTGCTCTAGTTTATCAATACTTTTACTTCTTAGAAATCGTTTAGGATGAGCCTCGTTTCTTTATTGATTGTAATACGGAAAGCTTTATATAGCATTGGTGAAAATGTCTAAGGGACACGAATTTTCAAATTTCGAGTTTAATTTTCAAAGCTACGTATCCAGGAGTCTGAATCAATTTTCGTAATGTTTCGTTTCTCAACTCCTTTTCCTCCTCCCCATTTCTCTTTCCACTTGCTAAATTCCCACAGAGAAATCATGTTCGTAGTAAAATAAATATACATGTATGACCAACTGTCAAGAAGTAAAAAGAGAAGGCACATCCATAAAGACATTTTATAAAGTTTAATATTACCAACAAACATGTTGTTTTTGCATTGTTTGTATGGCTAGAATACGTGATACAGAAATCAGCTATAGCAAGGTGCGTGCTCACGTGGTTATAACAACAACAACAGTAGCTGAAAGTGTTGAAATCTTGCCCACTCCAAAGTAAGTATTATTTTATATTTTCTTCAATATGAAACGGATTTTGATGAAATATGGCGCACCAAACGCGTCTTAATGAGCTGCACTTGGTCGTCCATGGCACAGGCGTATGTTGTTTTTGCGAAGAATCGATTTCCGTGTCTACCGGCACGGAAATCGATTCTTCGCAAAAACGACAGAAGTTTGGGCCAGAGTACAAATACCACCAAAATACAGCTTAACAAGACGCGTTTGATGCGCCATATATCATAAAATTCCGTTACCTAATAAGGACAATATAAAATAATACGTACTTTGAATCGGATGGATTCTTGAAGTTGCAGTACTTGTTGGTGTTGTTGTTAGTACCACGTGATCATACACCTTGTATAAGGGGCTATACAGCTATTTATGTCTAACATATACTATCACCGCTTGCTATATATTTCTCACCACCAACCTATAGCTTCCCAAGGAATTTGCCAGAAACTCAGCTGATTGGGCGAAAACTTCTCTACATGAAGATGGGACCCAGTGGGTAGGTACTACTTTATCGTGTGCGATGACATGTTTTAATGCTTCAAATGGATGTTAATGATAAAATGACTTCCAAACCAACACATATCCCTTATATTTAAGGAATAAAACCATGTGCTGTTGCGTTCACTTAAGTATGACAAACATTTGGTCTGTTTAATGTCCGTAGAATCCTAACTAATCCTCGCAAGCTTTAAACATACCTATTATTTTTCTTACTACAGTAAACGAAATAACCCATTATTGTATTACTTATATTTACATTGCATGTTTTGATAATTTCAAAAATGTAAGTAATCAAATAACAGCGACGTTGCCGGTCAATAGCGTGACGTTATTGACAACGACGATGAACGTCATGCATTTTAATGACGTCAAACAAACTTCAACTAATCAACAACGTCGCGTGAAATCACACTGGGCTAATGTAAAATACTGGGATATAAACGCAATACGTTGAATGGGCGTTTCCATTATGAAACAATCTGACCACAGGCATTCGGCGTGTTTCGGCTTTCGTCGGTTTCGTTTTTTATATGAACGGCTCTGTAATACTGTATACATTACATTGATTACTTCCCTTGAGAGTAACATAACATTTGCTTTGTTATTGATAGTTGTTCATATATGAAGAGAGCCGAAACAAACCGAATGTCTGTGATTTCGACTAAGCAAACTATGCTTCTCTAAATTTAACAGTATGCCGTTCGGACTCTATAATGCACCTGGAACATTTTCCTTATTTTAGATTTAAATCTTCAACGTCAAACATTTGAAAATGACAACTATTAGTTTGATAATGTATTTGAATATTAAAGAAGGTCTGTGTCTGTGTATGTGGTGATAGGTAGTTCTAAATGAATATGGTCTGTACATTTAACAAAATATTTCGCCCACTGGGGGACTCGAACCCACGACCCTCAGATTAAAAGTCTGATGCTCTACCGACTGAGCTAAGCGGTCAATATTCACAATCGTAATAAAATATATATTCTTGGTCACTATTGATATTTGTTGGCTTCCAATTCAGCGTTGTGCGATCAATATATTAAGCTACTCGTATGTATGTATGCATTATTCATTTGTTGTTTGCTGCACTTTTGGGACAAATGTAGATCTACACGTAAAATTTCAAAGTAGCAAACACTGCGGTCAGTTTGATTTATATATTGTGGCCATCTTGGTTGTGTGAGATGAAAAAAAACGAGTAAAACATTTGAAAACGACAAACATTAGATTGGTAAAGTAATTAATAATCACAGGACCTCACTGGCTAGCGTGAGAGTTCGATAACTAACTTTAAAATCAGAATACTCATGATGCAAACCAATAAAATTATAAAAAGGTTTCGCCCGCTGGGGGACTCGAACACACGACGCTCAGATTTAAAGTCTGATGCTCTACCGACTGAGCTAAGCGGGCTCATAGAGAATATTAGTATAGTGTCATGAACGTGAATAAATATCTGTCGAGGCTGAGAAATCAGGATGGGCGAGGCTTGCCGAGCACATCCTGATTTCGAGCCGAGTCAGATATTTATTCACGTTCATGACACTATAATAATATTCTATTTATCCCGTTAACCACATTAAAGTTGTTCAAATGTCTCTACAAATGCATTTGTGGCCTCATAAGTTTGTCATAAGCGACAAGATTATCGTGTTACGTCATTCACATAATGACGTAACGTCATACATAATGACGTATCTACTAGACGTGAACGAGAAAAAATACACGTACCTGCTTTTCACGTCTAGTAGCGACATAGTTGACGGGATAAATTAAGTTCAACATTCACTATCGTAATAAAATGTATATTTTAGGTTACTATTGATTATTTGTTTACTTTAAAACTTTGTATATTCAACGTTGTGCAATCAATATATAATATATTTGTATGTAGTGCTTGATACACTTGGTACACTCATGACAAATGCTAAATACACACACTTCAAGTAATACAACTGTGGGTGGTTTGATTTCTAATTTGGTGGTCATCTTAGTTTTGTGAGATGAAAAGAAAAGGAAATAAAGACATTGAAAAAGTATTTCATTTACAACGTAGCTGCTCATCAAAAGCGTCACGGGCTATGTATCCGATAGCATGAAAGTTGTAGATGCAGTAGCCTATTTCACCAACATTGTTTAGTATACTTTTCTAGCAAAGTATACATTGAGGGAGCAATTTTAAATTTTAGGATAAATTTATTAATTTTTATTATACTGAATTTATTACATTATGACAGCCATTTTGGCTGTAATAATGTAATAAATTCAGTATAATAATTCTGCATACTTTTAATCATCAAATATATGCATTCGTTAGTTCTATATGAAATAATGCATTTCATGAAAAATAAATGATTACTCCCTGAAAGTATACTTTGCTAGAAAAGTACAGTTTGCAATTTTGGTGAAATCGGCTACTGATGTTTGATAACGTCAAAATTAGTACAATATTAGCAGAATATTTATATCAACGTAACTGCTCATCAAAAGCGTCACGGGCTATGTATACGATACAGGGGCACCGGAAGCATCATAAGATTGGTCCGGCGAATCTACTGGGTGCCCCCGCTACCGAGACAGTTCAACTGAGTGGTAACAACATACACTGTTGATGAGAAATGAGAAAAAATGCACACAAATATTTACATTTTTATTACAGTGGGGTCAGCGTGTAAGTGCACACACGAACGAACACGACAGGTTGGTTCGCTACCCACCCAAAGTGTATGTTGTTACCACTCAGTTGAACCGTCTCGCCGAGACGGTTCAACTGAGTGGTAACAACATACACTTCGATGCGAAATGAGAAAAAATGCATACAAATATTTACATTCCGTTTTTTTATACATGAATTACAAATATGTTAAATGTATTCATCCGGCAGTGGCCGGATCTGCCGGACCTGTTCCGATGCCCCTGCGATAGCATGAAAGTTGCAGATGCCGATGTTTGATAACGTCACAATTAGTACACATGTGATGCAATTCAACACAATTGTACAATAATTCGCCCACTGGGGGACTCGAACACACGACCCTCAGATTAAAAGTCTGATGCTCTAACGAATGAGCTAAGCGGGCTGATACAAGGTCAATATTCACTATCGTATACAATATACACACTATATCGCTATTGAATTGCGTTGGCTCTGCATTCAGTTATGCAATCAATATATTGTATTATGTTATTTGGTAACTATATACTTCCAGGTTAAATTTTGCTATTGCATGACGTTTCATTTTCTATGTTGGCCATCTTAGTTTTCAAAATACAATGTAGCTTCTCTCCAAATATGTATTCTTTACTTCTTTTTCATGCATATCTTACGTGTGAAATGTTGTTTTGGCCTTTCTTACCTGGAGTATGATACTTTTACAACAACATTAAACGTTAGCCATCATGTATTTCAAAATGGCCGCTCTATAATCTATTGTTACTATACAACCCGTCCTAATCCACTTAAACTGGTAAATTCTGAGGCTAACCCATAGTCTAAGGGGCAGTGTCTTTTTTCATTATATTTTCTTTTATTTATCCATGTAAATATCATAAATATATTGCATTTCGCTAGAAATTATAATGAAATTACTAGACATACTGGCAGAAAAAAATAAAAAATAAACAAGAAAAGTTATAACATGTAGATATTCATGGCAATTCATGGTTTTGATTCAGTTGCTATGGCGTTTATCAGTATCACCGACGGGGTGGTATATGGACGTTGCTGTAACCATTCTGACTAGAATTTATAATAGGATTCGTATACATGTATTTCAAATCATCGCCATTTTTGGATAGATCATTTATTTGATAATTGAATTGCTTATCACACACTATTTTCTGTCGGTCACTCAACCATGTATGACAGAGTTAACTATTGTAATACACATGTAGTTGTATCAGCTGTATTAACCTAGATAGCAATATCGCATGCATGTGTTATTAAAGGTATATGCCCACTCAGTAGGCACACACTGTTCTTTATAGCAGATACATCATCTGAGACATTTTCTGGCAAAATAAACATTCATTCACGTATGATTGGCATTATTTTATACATTTTATATCAGACGTAAATTTTCACATAGAATGGCAATTATGCAACATCTGTATGTAAATATATTGTATGCTGTTTTTGTTTTGTAAACTTGGTGAGACGTAAATAAATATTTAATTCTACATTATAATCTGTCGAAACTATTATTTGTTTAGGTGACGCAATAAAATAGTATAAATAATTAAAAAATATCATGCCTCATTTGCATATGAAAATAGCCTGATACCACCGAGCGTCACTATCAGCAAAATAAACATTACTAAGTGATTATATCTGTATAGCGGGTACTCGTAATTGTTAGAACTGGTGGAATAGTGACACAATTATACACTTATTGAATTCCTATAAATAACATGTTGTGCCTACTGAGTGGGCATGTATCTTTAATATATGCTTGTACGTTTATGTTAAAATCGAAAGCAAAATTGTCGTTATGAGCAATGAACAATGTCATAGCAAAACCAATATCTGAATAAATGTAGCCTAGCTTAAAACATCATAAGCATGTCACCGACTTTGTTTACAGTTGAAAGACGGGCGCAAAGGAATTCCTGAAATAATAGCACATTGCTAATCTGAATCCACACACCTCACAAAAAGAATAAAATAAATTCACCAATTGGGGGAGTCGAACCCACGACCCTCAGATTAAAGGGCTGATGCTTTACCGACTGAGCTAAGCGGGCTCATATTAGTCAATACTTGGTATCGTACTAAAATAGATAACGCTACATTACTATAACTTTCCGTAACCTACTTATTCAGCTTTGTGTAATAAATATATTTAATGTACTATATATGTAATCAATATACTGTACTAGGTGTTTTGTATTTATAGCTGCACGTTTTCCACGTTATAGGCAATATGTTGCACTATATCGCTGTACCACGCTACACAGTAAAAATGTGTGTAATAGCATTTACACTTCGTGCACTAAACTACAGAAAAGAAACTGCAGGGCGTTGACGTTCATACTTCGCTATATTGTTATTGAGAGACAATTCTACAATATGACACAAACATATTACCATAAACTTACCAATAAAGTGTGTATTAGCAAACTTCTTAGGCCACTCTCCAGGAAGTAGAAAGAAAACAAAGAACGCTTCAAACGCACATTTAGAAACACTAGTCCGTCATAACGCTTATGTAATGCAGTGTAATGAAAAGTAATTAGAGTTATGTACTCAGAACTAATGTATTTATTGAGTTTTATTTTGCTACAATTTAACTCATTTAAGCATATATGAATGCATGCTGTTGTGCATATTGAATACATATAGTGCCATAATAGTGTTGACCGAATATGATATGTATTGCTCGTTGACTTGATTGCTATGAAATCAACACACTTGATTAATAAACAGTATCTCTCATGTAATATATACATTTATATTTTACTAAAATACAGACACTATTTTCATTGACTTTTACACATCGTTGCGAAATATGCGAAACCTACGGAGCACCGCAGGGGATATGGATGTTTTTTTTTAATTCGTTCCCACGAAATAACAATTAGTTCCCTCAATTTAACAATTCGTCCCCTCGAATTAACAATTCGTTCCCACGAAATAACAATTAGTTCCCTCAATTTAACAATTCGTCCCCTCGAATTAACAATTCGTTCACACGATATAACAATTCGTTCCCTCGAATTAACAATTCTTTCCCACGAAATGACAATTCGTTCCCACGAATTAACAATTCGTTCCCTAAATTTAACAATTCGTTCCCTCGAATTAACAATTCGTTTCCCACGATATAACAATTCGTTCCCACGAATTAACAATTCGTTCCCGTGGGAACGAATTGTTATTTCGTGGGAACGAATTGTTAAATTGAGGGAACGAATTGTTATTTCGTTGGAATGAATTGTTATAAAAAAGAATTCTACGTCCCCTGCGGGGCTCCGTACATCATAGTGTCTATGTTATTTTTACATTTTTTATTGATCCGATTAGTACGACGCATTATCCCGTCAACACAGTGCGTATGTGCCGTGAAACACGGTGCCGTGAAACATTTTTGATATCCCGTCAATACAATTTTTTCATTTTACAGCCATTTGAAGGTGTTGACGGGATAAATAGAATAGTAGGTTAGTGCCGTGAATGGGAAAAAATATCTGGCGCGGCACGGAAACGGGATGTGCTCGGCAGAGCCTCGCCCATCCCGTTTCCTGAGCCTTGCCATATATTTTTTCCCATTCACGGCACTAAACTACTATTCTCTATCTATTTTCCTTATTTCTGAACCAAAGTATATGTTGTGACCACTCATTTGAACCGTCTCGGCGACCCCACGTACATTAGAGTGGATGCATGTGGTGGGTGTAGTGATCAGCTAACTACGGAGCCCCGCAGGGGACATGGATTTGTTTTATTAATTCGTTCCCACGATATAACAATTCGTTCCGTCAACAATTCGTTCCCACGATATAACAATTCGATATATAACAATTCGTTCCCGTGGGAACGAATTGTTATTTCGTGGGAACGAATTGTTAAATTGAGGGAACGAATTGTTAATTCCTGGGAACGAATTGTTAATTTGTGGGAACGAATTGTTAAATTGCGCGAACGAATTGTTATTTTGTGGGAATAAATTAATTAAGAAAAAAAAAAAGGTTAACAGTGTGAACCAATGTCCCCCACCCACCCCTCAATTTGTAATGAGAAATAATTTACTGTACTTTCACAGTGTAAACACGATAATACATGTACACTAGGCCTAGTGTAATAAATATGTCATTGCGAACAACACTACAGCTTCAATGTACGATGATATGCTTATACAAGACTTATTTTAGTTAAATAATATTGTATTGCAAAGTGCAAAAACAACTTAATGTTTAAATAACATGAAAATGGGTTGGGCTACAAGCTATATCAACATCAGTTTCAAACCTCCCCAATGCTGTACATGTATCAATTGAATTATAAGTCGAAGTATCCGCATCGGTGCACAGGCATTCGGCGTGTTTTGGCTTTCATCGGTATAACTATATATACTGAGCAAAACTAGAAACGTCCCTCCATGTTTAAGGAAAGATTCATCAAAAACCAAAAGGGTTACTTTTAAAAATCAAAATGGAAAAACAAGTTCATTCATTTCTGTATCAAAGCCAATAAATTGCATTTGGATATCTTCTTACATATTCGAGAGATAACCGGCCAAGGGCGGTAGGGGTCAAAATCAAAAATCACAAAAACTCAGAAATGTGTTACTTAATGTTTAGAGATGGAATTTCAATAAGTAATGTGGCAAATTCAGTAAATCTCGTTAGTACCGAGTGTGGCCACCATTTGCATGAATGCATGCAATGATCCTACGCCGCATCGACGTGACGTAACGCAATACCAGTGCGTTGGGCAAATTCCTCCATTCCCGTTGTAACGCCCGTGTAAGATCGCGAACATTGTCAATCTGATGGTTAGCTCGTGCTTTGCGGCCCAGCTCAGTAAGTATTGAGTGGTGACCCTGGCTACGTGAGGGCGGGCATTGTCGTGCATCAATGTCACACCAGGACCATGCTGACGGATAAATGGTAAGGCATGTGCATTTAGCACATCTGCAACATAACGTTGTGCATTGATGTTGCCCTGTACAACAACCAAATCTGTCTTCCGGTTTCCCATGATCCCACCCCAGACCATTACGCTCCCTCCCCAAACCTGTTCTTCTCAACAATGCAACAATCGGTGAATCTTTCATTTTTACGCCTGTATACCCGTAATCTTCCGTCAGCATGACTAACTGTGAACCGAGATTCATCGGTGAACAAAACTCGGTTCCAGTCAGCCCTTCTCCAGTTCAGATGACGTCGCGCCCATAACAGTCTGGCAGCACGGTGACGTTGGGTCATTATCTGACCAGTGTACGGGCGGCGTGCCCGGATTGGTTGGGCGTTACGACGTAACCGGTTCCGAAAGGTCTGCCCTGAGACACCGTATCGCCTAGCAGTGACTGTGGCTGCCAATCGACGTTGACGTAAATGCGTCAACGTAATGTAACGATCGGCTCTAGCCGTCGTTACACGAGGCCTACCAGGTCGCTGCCGGTCGTGAACAGCCCCAGTCTGCTGGTACCGGGCTGCAAGACGATCAATCGTCTTCCGACAGCAACCAAACCGAGGCGCGACCGCCCTGGCGGCCATCCCACCCGCAAGCATCCCAATTGCCTGATTTCGCTCGTTTTCGGAAAGCCGTGGCATATCGAAAACAGTGAAAAATTAAAAAAGTTTTTTAATTTTCCGAATAGCCCATATCGCATGAATGGTACGACATGAACTGAATCACCTTATCGATGACAAGTATAGCGTGCACGTGCAAAAAGTGAAAATCAACGTTCCGGTCACTGGCCGCTATGTAAACCGTGTGTATCGGCTAAACTCTACACGATCGTATTCTGAACATCGCCACGGTTTAAATTACATGTACTTTGAACATGTGGTACATACATAGACAGAGCTACACCGGCTATAAAACAGGGACGTTTCTAGTTTTGTTGAGTATATATATATGAACAAGGCTTCTAACTTTGATCGGACACGACCTCGTATCATAACAAAATAACATGCTTAAAATTGTAATTTGCTATGCATTCTATGTATTTCTGCAGGGTATGGATAATTAATTCTTAAATGATCACATGAACTTGCCAATACAATATTGATGTTAGAGCCTTAAACACATTATTTCATGTGTTATGATACGATGTTGTGTCCGACATAGGAACAGGAGCTGTAATTCGATATAATTGGCATATATATGTTCTAACAATGTTATTTTAGCAAGATAACAATAATTCTCAAATGAACAAAATATTCACATTAGCGTTAATAAAATGGCGGATTGTGTTATGATACGAGGTCGTTAGAAGCCTTGTTCATATAGATATAGTTATACCGATGAAAGCCGAAATACGCCGAAGGCTTGTGCACCGATGTGGATACTTCGACTTATAATTCAACATGTGCGCTGATTACAGCCGTGTTCAAACGTACAGGGCGTGCTGTTTGACCATGGCTGTAGACAATGCTCATTTCAGGCCAAGCCAACACATACGTAATGCATGCGTCTCATGACGTTACTAGAACGTGCCATTACGTCATAAGACCAGTTCACAACTGTCGCACATACATTTTGAAATTGATGCGGCTGCATCACAAGACGCGTACTGCGGCGCCGGAATATGTATGTGTAAATCATCTGTTTGAATTGGGCAGATTATCAAATTACCAAAAGTACTGCATATATACATGTAATGAAATTACCGATATTTCCGACGGAAATGTAACCAAAACGTTTGACCATGTCCCGTCATGTTTGCCTACGGCCTTGCACAGTTTGCCTACGGCCTTGCACCGCCTCGTTTCTTACGAAGTCCGTAAACTCGTTTAATAAATATCATATTGAATCATAACTCAGGTAAGATAATTTATGTCTGCACTATGATCTTATGACATGTTTCCGTCATTTTCTTAAAGAACAAATGAATATGAACATATATATTTTGCTTAAATATGCAAGCTTGTGTATATATTTTTGCTTAACATATTTTATATGTAGTAGTTGCATATCATACTAATATTAAAACTAAACTAATATACATGTATTCATGTGTCATTGTTGTATATTGTGTATGTGCTTATATTTGTAAATCTGAATGATTACACTAAATGTCATTTACTTGTTTGTGCATGTACCTATTATCCATCAAATCACTGACATTTTGAAACAATAATAATTTGCAACAATTTATAATAAAACTATGAGAATTAATTTTATTTTTTAAGAAAATGTACAGGCATTCTTTCGTTTTTAGTTCCATCCAGAAACGTACAGTAATGTACGGAGCCTCACAGGGACGTATAATTCATTTTATTTTAATTAATTAGTTCCCACGAAATAACAATTCGTTCCTTCAATTTAACAATTCGTCCCCACGAATTATCAATTGGTTCCAACGAATTAACAATTCGTTTCCTCAATTTAACATTTCATTCCCACGAAATAACAATTCGTTCCCACAGGAACGAATTGGTAAATCGTGGGAACGAATTGTTATATCGTGGGAACGAATTGTTATATCGTGGGAACTAATTGTTAATTCCAGGGAAAGAATTGTTAAATTGAGAGAACGAATGTCATTTCCTGGGAACGAATCGTTAATTCGAAGGAACGAATTGCTAAATTGAGGGAACGAATTGTTATTTCGTGGGAACGAATTAATAAAAAACATCCATGTCCCCTGCGGGGCTCCGTAGTAATGGTCTTTCGAATCGATACTCGCCGAATAAACTCGAAACTTGAACTGAATCACTATAGGAATGAATGGCCTTTTTGTGGAATTTATCGGGGTATAAACTTGGAAAAGTCGCGGGAATACATAATGAAAGCCGGAAGGCCTCGTCCAGTATTCCCGCGACTTTTCCAAGTTCATATCCCCGATAAATTCCACAAAAAGGCCATTAATTCCTTATAATTCCAGCATTTGAAATAAATCCATCAAGAAAATGTGTTTATTTTCCGTTTTCTTAAGAATTATTTTAACTGCGACTGACGGTTACGGAAAGTAGTTCGGCATGGGGTTTATTGGGATATAAATTTTGGGCAGAGACTTGCTACGGACCAATCAAATGTTAAGGAATTGTGTAAATATTGTTGTGCTGGAATTATAACTGTGTGTTTTGAAATGTATTTTAGGAAATTTGAAGATCATATGTGTCTTATTTACAATTGAGCATCCATACCCCCTCTAGACCTAAACTCTGGATCCGCCCCTGACCTAGATTCTGGATCCGCCCCTATCCTAAATTATGAATTTGACCCTGTCCTAAATTATGGATTTGACCCTGAAATAAAATATGGATCCGCCCCTGACCTAAATTCTGGATCCGCCCCTGTCCTAAATTATGGATTTGCCCCTGACATAAATCATGGTTGTGCCCCTGTCCTAACTTCTTGATTCGCCCCATGGTACAGTAGTAGCTTAGAAAATGTATGAGAACGTACGTTGAACAAAAATAAAACAGGTGTGCGTGACTGTCTATACCCACCGTATATTAGAAGCATCCTAATTTACAGAGACTTGGACGCCAGATGGCTCGAACATATGGAGGCGAAGTTCAGGACGATTACTGAATCAAAAGGTCATATCAGCGTGCAGACATTTAAAGATGCATTCGGCCTTAAACGGGTAAGTTGTTGCAGGGATCAAAGATACACCCTTACTCAAGGTGTATGATCACGTGGTACTAACAACAACAACAAGTACAGAAATTATTACGTAACGGATTTTGATGAAATATGGCGCATCAAACGCGTCTTGTTCAGCTGCATTTGGTGGTCTCTGTATTTTCGCCCAAACTTCTGTCACTTTTGCGAAGAATCGATGTCCGTGTCTTGGCAAAAACGACATAAGTCTGTCCACCAAATACAGCTCATGAAGAGGTCGGTAAATGTCTCGTCAACATATTATAGGAATGAATGGCCTTTTTGTGGAATTTATCGGGGTATAAACTTGGAAAAGTCGCAGGAATACTGGACGAAGGCCGGAAAAAGGCCATTCACGGCATTCCTTATAATCCCAGCATTTGAAAACAATTCATCAAGAAAATGTGTTTATTTTCCGTTTTCTTAAGAATTATTTTAACTGCGCCTGACGGTTACGCAAAGTAGTTCGGCATGTGATTTTACTGGGATATAAATTTTGGACAGAGACTTGCTACGGACCAATCAAATGTTCGGGAATTGTGTAAATATTTTTGTGCTGAAATTATTGTGACGTAAGTTAGTTTATTTCGTAACTTACTCGTATTGTCTCGACATTCACAGCAGCATGTACATTGTGTAAATATTCATGGTGTTGCCTTGTATATATGTTTTGTTTGTTACATTCTCGTGAATCTTCATTTAATGGAGGAAATAAAGATCCCACACACACATCAATCCATCAATACATCTATCTATTTCAGTCGTTTTTCGCCGAGAGGTTTTTTGAGCTGTTTGACCAAGACGATAGCGGGTCCATCGATTTGATTGAACTAATGGACGGACTGCGCATGCTCGCTAAAGGAACGCCGGCGCAGAAACTCCTGTTTTTGTTCGACGTTTTTGACGTTAACGGTAATTATTAACGCTTGTTAGTTGTGGCTTTGATTGGGGAGATGGGGTTTAAATGTTCTGCGACCAGTGTAGATCCAGATCAGCCTGCATCCACACAGTCCGATCGGGATCTGCACTGTTCGCCGTACTTTGTTCGACGATCGGGATCTGCACTGTTCACCGTATTTTGTTCGCCGCTTTTGATGTTGACGGTAATTATTAATACTACATCACATTTGTTTGATACCACGTGATACAACACCATATATTTTCAAGTGGACACTGTGTTGTGGGAAACTCATTTGAAGTAATACATGTGGTTTCACGGGCGGGTAGTTAATACAATACAGTAAAGTGCGATACATAATAATGCAATACAATACACATGATCTCGCTTAGTATCAGACTTTTAATCAGTATGGGTCGTGGGTTCGTGTCCCCCAGTGGGCGAAATGTTTTTGGTTTTGCATGGATATACACGCTATATTTGAGGAAGATACAGACAATACACAAATCAGACTTTTGCTACACATTTCCTACGTTTGTTTGTTTATTTTAAAGTTACTGAATCTCAATGATAAAAATAATAAATAACAACATGATTTGACAGCACTTCAGAATCATTTCCATTGGAAATGATTCTAAAGTGCTGTCAAACCATGTTTTTATTGAACAAATTTGATTCAGTAAAACGAATTTAATGGTGGATATGTACCGTGCGACTCAGTTCTGAGTGCATAGAGGATATTCATATTTTTGCAACGCATATGTTCATCGAGTGGTGTTCATCAAATTCGCTCCAGGTGTTATTAAACGTGTGTCACATCACAATTTTTGAAATGGGTTACAGCACGGATGTGATAAATAGAGGATATTCATATTTTTGCAACGAATATGACATACATGTATATGTTCATCGAGTGGTGTGAAATGTCCATATTTCACACCACTCGATGAACATATATGTCATTTTCGTTGCATAAATATGAATATTCTACTTATTATATACCGCTCCATGGAAATTAGCAGTTTTTTAGACTGTATACGGTAATGAATGTGTATTTGCAGCATATTTGCAGTCCGGCACTGAATATGCACGTTATGAATATAGATAGCGGAAGTAGTCTTATTTTCACCGGAAGTTGTTTATTTCATCGATGAGAACATATGACTTTTATTTACATCGTATAACTATGTATTTCTTGGGTAGGTTTTTAATAAATAACTCTGCATTACATAAGTTATGACGGAGTAGTATTTATAAATGTGCGTTTGAAGCGTTCTTTGTTTACTTTCTACTTCGCGGAGAGTGACCTAAGCAGTTTGCTAATACACACTTTATTAGGTAAGTTTATGGTACATTGTCATATTTTTGTGTCATATTATAGAATTGTCTCTCAATAACAATATAGCGAAGTTTGAACGTCAACACCCTGCAGGTTTGTTCCATACTTTAATGCGCGAATTGTAAATTATATTACGCACATTTGTACTGTGTAGAGTGGTGTAGCGATATAGTGCAACCTGTTGCCTATACAGTGGAAAATAGCTACGTACGACTGAACCAAATTGTAGTTATGACACAAGTCTTTTGACAATCAAAAAGAATACAACGATTTTATTAAATGTCGGTTCTGATACCGAAAAATAACTAGTGTTGCGAATTTCGCAAATTGTGTTCTCTGGTACACATTCAAGCATTGACGGCAAATTATAGTCCATGTTTATCACAATCTCTATAGTTTCACGAAACCTGCCCAAATTTTACGGCTATATAAATAATGCAAACGCTAAATATTTTTCGATAATAATAAATTATAGCAAAATTTAAATATGAAACTACTTTTTATTTCGTGAAATTTGGTCAAATATTGATTTTATTCCGAAAAACAGCGTGAAGATGTCTATGGAGATTTAACATGGGGAAATGTTTCTAATTTCAAAAATAGTGTGCCGATTTTGAAAATGTAACTTTTGTTTTCTTAGTTAGATCATTTCCAGATCTAGCTAGATTTCAGAATGTTTTCGTTTCAACTCCTCTTCCAGGTTCTCCACCTCTTTTTCCCCCATGTTAAATTCACATAATTTTTCGTAATAAAATCAATTTTGGATCAATTTTCACGAAATAAAAAGAAGGCTCATTCTTAAATTTTATTAAAATTAAATATTATCGAAAGAATATTGTTTTTGCATTGTATATATGGCCGTACAATTTGGGCAGGTTTCATGAAAAATAGTATATGTTAGGACACATAAACTTTTTATAATTTGATCAAATAAAATTGTCCGCTTGGTTGATACCTGTGAGTTTGCAGTTCATAAAGCGAGAGAAAACGCACATATTAAACATCACTGACTTGAAATGAGACACGGATATAGGGATTCTAATATAAAAATAAAGAAAGATATAATAGACAAAACTAATTTACAAAATATCAGTCATCAAGCATTACAGTTTTATGTATTACAATACAATGCATTATAATACAATACAATACAATGCATATGAGCCCGCTTAGCTAAGTCGGTATAACTATTAATCTGAGGGTCGTGGTTTCGAGACCCACAGTGGGCAAATTATTTTATTTGTATTATGCGTGATACGTATTATACAACATTCAGTGTATGTTGAATTACAAGTACAAGCAATAGTGATGCTTATTTGAACAAATAGTCGTACAGTGTTACCTAAAGTTTACTATTGTTTAGCCTAGTTTCACGACCAATTAAAGCAGAGCGAAATGCTCTGCTTTCATTGGTCGGGAAACTAGGCCAAAATTATTTTGAATCTCATTAATCTGAGGCTCTCGCCAATATCTATTAAATAATTCATTAAATGTTTCAATACGTAGAAATCTATATATAGAACCAAAGGCTCCACCTTGTTGACGTAATTTCCCGTGACGCGAACTATGTTGCCGCGTGGGCTCGATCGATAAGTGTCAAACCGCCAATCACGTCGTAGTATCGCAATTCGGCAGCACCTTTATGGACGGGGCTTCATTTCAACAGACATATGCACGCGAAAAGGCGTGAACAACAATAAGTAAGTTATAGTGCACATATTGCTCCCTAGCGCTCTCTCCGATATTAATTTATTAATAATTTAATATGTGAACTATAGCTTATACATCAATGTCGTAGATGAGTGTAATTGGGTTAATTTGTTATTGAGCAAGATAGACTATTTATCCCGTCAACACAGTGCGTACATGTACGTGCCGTGAAACACGGTGCCGTGAAACATTTTTTATATCCAGTCAATACTATTTTTGCATTTTACAGCCATTTGTACGTGTTGACGGGATAAATAGAATAGTAGGTTAGTGCCGTGAATGGGAATAAATGTATGGCGCGGCACGGAAACGGGATGTGCTCGGCAGAGCCTCGCCCATCCCGTTTCCTGAGCCTTGCCAGATATTTTTTCCCATTCACGGCACTAACCTACTATTCTCTATCAACCACATAAAATAGGACGAGTAGTGTGCAATATGGAATTTGGAATTTAAGCGATGTCAATTGTCAAGGATGACAATATATCATATGTGTCTGTGACAGGAGAAATGGGGCTTATGGGATTTGTGACCAGTCCAGTTGCTGATAAAATTACACACACCTAAAGCCTGATAACGATCTTCATTGTCTGTTAAAAGCATGATGGAATTGCGAACGGTACATATTCTGATCAGACTTTGCTGATACGCAGACTGATCTGTATCTCACACTGTGAAAGACGAGTAAACCACATTTCTCCAGTCTAATTAGGACTTAGTATCTCCTAATTACGACTTAGTATCTCCATTGGCACCAGGACGCTTCCATACCTACCTGCTAATGATAGTTGTATATATCCTGCATGTATTACACACTAGGGAATTTAAGGCGACAAACTGAAAAGAATAATTCAACATATATGACGTGGCCAATGGTAGCAAAGGGAGTTAGCCTTATTCGACGACTGACCTCTTCATATATCCTAAATGTATCACAATCTAGGTAGAGGGTTCATACACAAAGACGACCTGAAAGCAGTTCTACAAGCACGTATGGAAGAAGTTTCTCTATTCCTTACGTGCTAATGATAGTTGAATATGGGAGTTCGGCAATATAAATAAATACATAATCTATTTATAATTGCTTAAACTTGTTTATTTCCTAAACACTTTTTTATTTTGCAGAACCCCATTTATAATAGATAGTATCATCTATGTAATATGAAATAGGCACTACCTATGACGGGCGACGTTAACTTAGTATATGAAACTAAATTTACCAATTGATACCTTTACCATGATGTTAGTATGCTATAAACGGTACCGTAGTATATGTAGTGCTGCATAGCTACTTCCCGCAACTACCACCGTGTTAACACTTCTCTATTATAATTAAATGGTGTCATTGTCGCACTTCTCTTATTTGAACCAGTGATACAATTTAGATATTTCCTTTTCATATATAATACATAAATAGCCTAGGCATAGTGGAGCGCGTGGTCGAGCGGTCTGAGGCGTCGGACTGCTGATCTTACGTGGGTTCGAGCCTCATTTACGACCAATTTAAGAAAAAATAACAATAGAGACAACAAGGCTATCAGTGATATTATTCCCAATTTTCGCAATCTCAGTCGTCATTGAGCACGACTGTCACTTAAAGAGTTATACACATTTTGCACATTTTTGGTATGAATTGTGTTAAGTTTTACATTTACTTTTGATTAACCCAGTGCTGTGTCAGATGTGTTTCTATTCTGGACTACAACAACAGGTGCACTAGACGCACACTTGCAATACATACTTTGTTCTGGTAGTCGTGTTCCCCAATTATCCCGGATCGCTTGACTATGTCTTGTATTTTTAAACTCACATCAGCGAAGTTAAGTGCAGCGTGGCGGCTATAGAAATTCTCCAGGTGTGTCCTTCCAGTGATGCTATTATTTTCTCGATCCCTGGTGGTCTTTGAGCACATTTTGACTATTTTTTGTATTAGTTTTGTCCTTTTTACATACAGCTTCTCTTCAGATGTTGGTAAGAGGTACTTGTGTCAGGGGCACAGGCCGAGACACAACCGAACAGGCGCAATAAAACAGCAGTTGCAATGCATACTTGTTTCTGTTAGTCATGTCCACAGAATATCATGGATCGCTTGACTTTGTCTTGTAAACAAAATCACAACATATGCGGTTTCTATCTAATGATATTGAGAGAGATATAGTGTGCTTCTATCTAATGATGTTGAAAAATAGAGAGAGAAATAATATGGTTTCTATCTAATGATGTTGAGAGAAGGAGGGTGGGGGTGCGGGGGAGAGATATATTGTGGTTTCTAGGTAATGATAGAGAAAGAGACACACAGAGAGACATATAAAGACAGAGAGAGCGAGAGAGAGAGAGAGACAGAGAGAGACATACAGACAGACAGACATACATAAAGATAGAGAGAGAGAGAATGACAGAAAGAGAGAGAGAGAGAGGGACATATAGGGAGAGAGACAGACAAAGAGAGTCAGACAGACAGAGCGAATATAGACATGCTAGAGAGAGAGAGAGAGAGAGAGAGATGAGAGAGAGAGAGACGAGAGAGAGAGAGAGAGAGGGAGAGACACACACACACAGACAGAGACAGACATGGATGTGGGATAGAGAGGAAGAGATAGAGAGAGAGAGAGAGAGTGGAGACAGAGAGAGAGATAGAGAGATAGAGAGAGAGAGAGAGAGAGAGAGAGAGAGAGAGAGACATGGGTGTGGGAGAGACAAAGGTGTGTTAAAATAAATACGGCAAATTGAAACTCCATTCGTTGCAAATTGTTTTGTTTTTTTTTCATAAAATATTCCAATGCGCATTTAAGGCATTTGTACTCAGATCATTTAAAACGCATATTTTCAAGCGTCTCTCGAGATAATTTGAAGATGTTTATTCGTGTACATTCTGTCCACTTCGTCATCTTTTCGCGTTTAATGGTCAAACAATAATGGCGTCAAAGGATTATTTATTTTAGATTTACGAAATGGTGCGATGGTTTCCGAGTGATTCGTGTATCCTTGGCGACTCTCGTGAGCGAGTCTAGGTACAACGACAACACAAATATTTTGAAATGCAGTAACTTCGTAAGCTATATTCAGTATACTTGCCGACGTTATATACATTTTGTTTTAGAAGCATTTGGCACTTTGGGCGAAATTATTCGTCGCCCGTATTAGTAAAATTCCACCTGTCGTAAAACATCCAGCTCCAGATTGGTTGACGGTAAAACAAATTTTACACTTTCAATCATATGTTCAACCTAGTTTCACTGAATGGTAAGTTTTCATATACGCGTAACATAAAGACGGCTACTTCGTCGCCCGTATTACAATCTAGGCAGCGGCTTCATAGACAGAGATGAGCTTAGCAATTACTGCCTGTTCCACGTTTTGCTGCCGACGAACTTTTGGCTAGTCACCCTCCCCAAAACATTTTATTTGATGAAATTCCATCAAATATTGATTCCTATGGGAATTTAACATGGGGAGTCAATTTCCAATTTTGGAAATTGACTCCGAAACCTGGCGAGATAGCTTGAAAATGATGTAACTAAGAAAACAAAATTAGATTTTGAAAATCGGTCCACAAATAAAATCAAAAAAATAAAAATCAATGTTTAGCCCCCATGTTAAATTCCCATAGGAAAATTGTTTTTTGGCAAAAAAATCAATATTTGATTGAATTTCATGAATATTTTTTGGCGAGGGTGACTTTTTGTTATTGATAAAAAATTACTTACTTCCAAATATTTTTTAGATTTAATGTGTTTAATAGCCAAAAGTTCGTCGGCAGCAAAACGTGGAACAGACAGTAAGCAGTTTTAAGCAATTCTAAGCAATAACAATTAAAATTGCTTTTTTGGTAAACAGACACTTTTTACATTGCAGAACCCCATTTATAATATATAGTATCATCTATGCATTACAATCTACTTACTGCTTATTTGCTAAGCTCATCTCTGTATATGAAGCCGCTACGGCTTCATAGACAGAGATGAGCTTAGCAAATAAGCAGTTTTAAGCAATTCTAAGCAATACAAATTGCTTAGAATTGCTTAAAATTGCTTATTTGGTGAACAGACACATTTTATATTGCATCACCCCCATTTATAATATGTATTAGCCTCCATGTAGCGGATTCTTTGTAGGAGACGAATTGAAAGCAGTTTTGGTAGCATGTATATATGGAAGTTCCATTGATGTACATATGTATTACAATCTAGGTAGCGGCTTCATAGAAAGAGATGAGCTGAAAGCTGTTCTACAAGCATGTATGGAAGAAAGTTCGCTGTCTCTGACTAATGATAATATAGACGAACTGACGGACGTCCTGTTTGAAGCTGCCGATGTCAATGGGCAAGGAATGATATCGTTCCTGGAGTTGGAACAGGAACTGGAGAAACATCCGGGTGTTATAGAGAATCTCACTATAAGGTCAGTATATCGGATGTGATTATCGATGTGTCTTCGATGCTAATTACAAAGTATGTCGTGGGGTATATAATTTTCTTATTTCCGTCCATCCGTCGGTTCAGGCGGCGGCAGGGGGTATCCGCGATATTTTGAAAAATAGAAACAGCTTAACCAATAGAGACTGAATAGCCCAGATAATATGTCATGTAACAATTTAAGGTCATATAAAACGGATATGCGTAGAGCGGTAATCAACAGGTGTCAACTGAGGCCCTTTACGACTAAAATGTTCGTAAGTGCAACATTATGATAGTCTGTACATTTAACATTAACAATGTTTTCTTGTAAACAATTATTATATTTACATTTATTGAACAGCCTATGCTTAATAAAGGTAAAGCCAGCAATTGAAATTTACAGACGATCCTAAATTTGAACTTACGAACATTTTAGTCGTACGAAGTTTAGTGAAACTGGCCCCATGCACCTAGTTGCGTTCTAGGGATAGCGGTGCATGGTCCCTTAACGTAATGGAAATACATACGAAAAGTGTTCTGGCGTTCAATGTGGTCCAATTTGATGGCTAGACAAACGTTGTATGGATCATCATCACTCGGTGAAATTTAGTACCTTACTTATCACTTTATATTGAATTAGAAAACATAATAGTATGTACATGCCACAGGGCGAGAAACAAATGTGCACCGCCCCGGGATCGAACCACGAACCTCTGGTTTAACGTACCATCGCTCTAACCGACTGAGCTAGCCGGGCACGAATACACACATTTTGCCCATCGTGAGCTACATACATACCGTGCCATAAATGTACGTGTAGTGACATAATTTGCAAATAAATGCGCGAGTACTCTAAATTATTATCTATAGATGTAAAGCGTTGCATAATACATAAAATAGAAACACATGCATCATAATATGTTTCCAATCTGCTAGTGCGGCGAAGTGGCTTCAGGAGCCCAACTCTCAAAAAACGACTGGTCCGTTCTTCCGCTACTTCACGAAAAACTACTGGGTGAACAATCGCCGCAAGTGTATGTTCTTCGTCGTTTACTGGCTCCTGAATACCCTCCTCTTCGCCATAGCTGCAGCCTACCAGTACAAAGACGCGAATAACTGGATCAAGGTTGGTTGGAACTTTGGTTTGGCTACTCAATACTCAAGTGTATCTTCTCTGTGTTGTTTACTGACTCATAAACTGGCTCATTGTTTACTGGCTCTTCGCCATTGCGGCCGCCTCTCAGTACAACGACGCGACTAGCTGGATCAAGGTCAAGGCCAAGGTGCATGATCACGTGGTTACAACAACAACAACGTTGCCCACTCCAAAGTAAGTGTTATTTGATATTGTCCTTAATATGCAACGGATTTTGATGAAATATGGCGCAGCAAACGCGTCTTCATGAGCTGTATTTGGTGGTCCATGGAGTTTTGCAAAGAATTATGTCGTTTTTGCGACGAATCGATTTCCGTGTCGGAAACACGGAAATCGATTCTTCGCAAAAACGACAGAAGTTTGGGCGAAAATACAGAGACCACCAAATGTAGCTTAACAAGACGCGTCTGATGCGCCATATTTCATCAAAATCCGTTACGTAATAAGGACACTGCAAAAGAATACGTACAATGTACTTTGAATCAGATGGATTCGGGAAATTTCCGTACTTGTTGTTGTTGTTAGTATCACGTGATCATCCACCTTGAAGGTAGGTCAGAACTTTCAATTTGCTACTCAATACCCTCATATTCGCAATAGCAGCCGTCTCGCAGTACATACACACAATTTATACTGGGTCATTAATACCGATACTGTTATACTCGCAGTAGCGACCGCGTATCGTTATAAAAAACGCGAATATCTGGATTAAGGTACGTTAGCTTCTTTTACACCATTATTTAATGCTTACGGACTTCGCAGTGCCGTCCTGTTCGCCATTGCGACCGCATTTCAGTTTGAAAATGCGAACAACTGTATTAAGGTAGGTTAGTATAACCAATGTTTGCTTCTTTCGCACTGTTACTGCGATGCTTAATAACTTATCAAAGCCGTTCTGTTCGCAATAGCGGCCGCCTCGGATACTGATCAGTAGCCTATTTCACCAACATTGCAAAGTATACTTATCTAGCAAAGTATAGGGAGAAATTTTCAATTTTAGGATAAATTTATTCTTCTTTATTATACTAAATTTATTACGTTATCACAGCCAGTTTGGCTGTGATAATGTAATACATTCAGTATAATAATTCTGCATACTTTTAATCATCAAATATATGCAGTTGTTATTTCTATATGAAATAATGCACTTCAGGAAAAATAAATGATTGCTCCCTGAAAGTATACTTTGCTAGTTAAGTATACTTTGCAATGTTGATGAAATCGGCTACTGATTAATGTAGGCCAGGACTTTCTACTGGATCATTAATACCATACTCTTCGCAATAGAGGCCGCTTACATTCAATACAAAGATGCGAACAACTGGATTAAGGTAGGTTAGCATAACCAATAGTTTGTTTACATAAGTGGAGGAAAGTTAATGTTATTCAAGGAACTTTATTATTTTGTTATTAAGAATAGCAATTAAGAATAGCAATAACAATGTTGCTACTTTTTTTCTTCGCACTATTTGTTCGTCGTCAACTGGCTTCTCAATGTTGCCATGTTCACCAGTTCTGCTGTACTGCCGTTGTTATTTTTGTTATTATTAGTACCCTTTTTTTTTCATTCGCGTTTATCTTCAGTCTGTGTCATAATTGTACTACCTTGCTGAAAGATAGTGCATTGTTTATTTTTCTACTCATGTTCATCATCATCATAAATATTGTCAATATAATTTATAATGCTTTCTTCCAGGTCGCCAGAGGGTGTGGACTATGTCTGAATTTTAACTGCGCCTTCGTCGTTGTTCTGATGCTCCGGAAGTGCATCACTTTTATCAGAATGACGAAGTTACGTCACGTGCTTCCGCTCGACCATCACATCATGTTCCACAAGCACGTGGGAATGGCGATCGTCGGGTTCAGTATCGTACATTCACTGGCGCATATCGGCAACGCCTGTAAGTGGAATCGCACGACATCCCTAAACATCTGCAATATATGTTTAATGATCAGTCGTTTAGGCAAACGTTTGCAACAGAAATTAATTCACCATTCATAGATGGTACATATTCTGATAAGACGGCTTGCTAAATGCTAACGACGCTGTCCGTTTTCTTGTTGATATACATATGCTTATCACGGTAATGTTGTAAAATTGTATAGTATTATGATCGACATATGTTTATACATGTATGTTTATTTATTTATGTCTGTCGCCATAGCAACCATATCCAGGGACACCCCTCTGGAGATGTGGGAGGTTCTGTTCACGACCAAGGCGCATGTTGGCTTCGTCGGCGGAAGTGCGTTTATCACGGGCTGGATACTGGACGTTGTGCTCATTGTGATGGCCGTCTGTTCCGCTCCGTTTGTCCTGCGTAGTGGACATTTTCAGGTGCACTTAAAATGTATTTATTCTACAAGGATCTCAAATTCAAGCTAGAGAGTTCTTCATTTATGCAAATGCTTTCGTTGACAGAGATAGCGTAATGGTGGTCATTAATGTAGGAGGTACGTTATTTATGAGACAAACACACGACGATTCAACATCATAAGGTATAAGAACAAATTTCACATTTTTCAAAGAGCATGTAATATAAAATTTATTCCACTACCATTTTGAAATAACGGATTTATTTCCTTGACAACTGGAAATCCGTCGGATTTCCAGTTGTCTCGGGAAATAAATCTGGTATTTCAAAATGGCAGTTGAATATATATATATATATTTTTATCTTATATTTAAGGGTATGAATTGGCTTGAGGACCTTCCAAACACGGGCATTTGAGCGCAAAAATGGCAGGCCAATGATTGTTGGCCCGTTTGTTTTCGAATTTACTAATTACGAATTTACTAATATCTGCCATACAGTCGAAATGTGTGCAGTTGAATAAACTATATATCTATTTATAGGTGTTCTACTGGAGCCATACCCTGTATGTCCCTTTCCTGATACTCGTCATTCTGCACGGACCACACTTCTGGAAATGGTTCGTCGTGCCCGGCCTCGTGTTAATTTTGGAGAAATTGTTTCGGTCCAAACTGATCAAACTTGCCCGATACGGCGATACCTACATTGATGAAGTTAATCTGCTTCCTTCCAATGTGAGTATTTGTGTCACGCTGTCTCGAAGCCACAGTTGGATCACGGTTCGTCCGCATGTACGAGGAGATAATTCGCGAGCTTTAATCGAATGGATTGTCGATCGTACATGCGGTCGGACGTGACATGTCTTGTCACATCCTCATGTCCATACATTGGTGTGTAAATGCAGAAACAAAAGTCGAAAATGTATAAAATATGTGATCATTTCAGTTACCCGATATTTACTCCAAAACCTTTTATCTCGAAGAAACGTTTCATTATTCAAACAGCAATACTTATAATATTTTAATCGAATATTTGATAAGGGAATTTCCCTTTTCGTTATCTCGAATTCGTGATTGTTTTATATCAACGAGGAGAACTTACTTACACCAGATGTAAGTATTTGAGCAAGAACAGTGGTTAGCTTGAAGTTAATTCCCATGAAATTCCCTCTCAAAATTCACAATCTACTGTCTGTTCCACGTTTTGCTGCCGACGAACATTTGGCCATTAAACACATTAAATCTAAAAAATATTTAAAAGTAAGTACTTTTTCATCAATAACAAAAAAAGTGACCCTTCCCAAAAAAAAATATTTTATGAAATTCCATCAAATATTGATTTTATTGCGAAAAAACGATTTTCCTATGGGAATTTAACATGGGGGCTAAAAATACATCTTTTTTAAATATTTTTTTATTTGTCAACCGATTTTAAAAATCTAACTTTTGTTTTCTTATTTACATCATTTCTCGCCAGGTTTCGGAGTCAACTTCCAAATTTTTCGTTTTTTGATCCAGTTTGGAAATTGACTCCGCATGTTAAATTCCCATAGGATAATCGTTTTTTTCGCAATAAAATCAATATTTGATGGAATTTCATCAAATAATTTTTTTGGGGAAGGTGACTTTTTTGGTATTGATGAAAAAGTACTTACTTTTAAATATTTGTTAGATTTAATGTGTTTGATGGCCAAATGTTCTTAGGCAGCAAAACGTGGAACAGACAGTAGTTACTCATTCACTTATGAAACGTCTTATTATTACATCGATGAAGTTGTGACTATCGAATGTGTTATCCATGATGATTTGGAAATTCGTTATCTCGAATTTGAATCCCTCGAACTCCTCTTATTTTTGTTGTTGTCATTGGTGTATAGTATCAATTCAGAGTTGATTGTCTGCACAGGTTAACGTTGCTATGTACTGTATTACCTGGCACACAGCACTAGTATCCATTTACATAGGAAGTCATTTTCCTTTCAGGTGACCCATTTGATCATCACTAGACCGTTAAATTTCCGCTATCAGCCGGGAGACTACGTGTTCGTGCAGATACCCGTCATAGCTCAGCAGGAGTGGCACCCGTTCACCATCAGCAGTGCCCCGGAAATGGAAGGTACGAGGAAGGTTAAAACTCACTAAATCATGCTGACATCTCTAACCTTTTTAAAAACTACTGTCATTGGGTCGCCTACTGACTTAACGGTATTCGTGTCTTAACGCACTGCATGACTCCAGATAAGGAATTAGTAATTAAGTATTGTCACTCCATCATTTCTGAAGCAATTGGTATTTCAAAATTTTCATTGGGTGAAATAAAATCACACTACTGTTTACACATCAATAGACAGCAATTATTGAATAGTTTGCTTCGAAATGAAAAAATGTCTTGGCATTTCATTAGAATTGAATAGGCTGCGATATGTTAATTTTGCAACCAATCCAATCATCGCAAAATGATTTTCAGACTATTCCATTTATAAAAAGGGGGTATTTGTTGTTTTCAAAAATATGAAAATTACTTTCAAACAGTGCAGATCCTGATGAGACGGCTCGTTACGAGCCGGCTCATCTGGATCTGCATTGTTTGCATAAACCGATATTGCGGGCTTTCGGGTTCACAGGGTTAAGGTGCCTGACATCGGGTATTGCTACTAAGCTCCCCAACCCCATGCGGGTACATTCCCGTACATACATATGAAATTTCTACTGAACGGTCGTAAAACCCACATCTTTAAATCAATCAATCAACCAACCAATCAATCAATCAATCAATCAATCAATCAATCAATCAATTAATCAACCAATACATAACGCAATCAATCAACCAATCAATCAACCAATCAATAAATCAATCAATCAATCAATCAATCAGTCAATCAATTAATCAATCAATCAACCAATCAACCAATCACTCAATGAAGTAATGCATGCCCTAGTGTATTGTCACAGGTCATATCTGGCTACACGTGCGATCGGCAGGCCACTGGACGAATAAGCTGTACGAATACTTTGACAAGCTTCAAGTAAATCAAAGTACCGAAAGTCCTGCACGCGGAGGAAGTAAGTCGCCCCCTTAATACTTGTATGCAATGTGTGCTTATTGTGACATTTAAATATATGCTATTTGGCTATTATGTTGTATACCAATTTAGTAGATAAGGCAAAGAAATACGTAGGGATTCCGATGCTTACAGACAAATTTCGTCCATTTCAACGCCGAGTTTGATAAACTTGATATCAAGACACACTAGCACGGTATAGTCTATTTATCACGTAATGCTTTATTCTGTATAGGAATGTAAACTAAACATTTATAATGTTTTTAATAAAAAGGAACGCGATGCTTAATGTTGAAAATAGTTTTAAACAATACCTGCATGTTTCACATTACAGTATTTTGTTATCAGCCAGTATTCGGTTACCTGTTAAAATCCAATTTTCAGTGATCATATTGGGTCTAATATTGTACAATCTTATGCAATACATGTACGTCGTAAAATACATAGAGGATATTCATATTTTTGCAACGAATTTGGCATATATGTCCTATTTCGAGTGGTGTTAAATGTGCATATTTAACGCGTGCCGTTAGGCACGAGTGAAATATGGACATTTCACACCACGAGATGAACATATATGTCATATTCGTTGCAAAAATATGAATATTCTATTTATTATATACCGCTCCATCGAAATTAGCAGTTTTTTAGACTGTATACCGTATTGAATGTGTATTTGCAGCCTATTTGAGCTGTTTTATTTCGATGCGCGTTATATAGATAGCGGAAGTAGTCGTATTTTCACCGGAAGTTGTTTATTTCATCGATGAGAACATATGACTTTTATTTACATCGTATAACTATGTATTTTATGGGTAGGTATATAATAAATAATCCTATTCATTTGTGTTTCAGAACATAACATGTCCGGTTTCGAAAGGGTAAGTTGTTTTCCTCTACGCTATAAATTACGAAAATAAATCGGCCGATATATTTTTCTTTTCTGTTTTATTTTATTGTTTATCTTACCAAATGTACATATTTCTATGGACGATATGTAGTCCCATTAACGTTCCTGAAATGTATGCCTTCCCTTTTCGAAAATGACAAATTACACAACATATATTGCCCTATGCCGTTACACCATTGCACATGTATTTACCACATTGGTTACAATTTGTTATGGTTTTAATACACTGATTTCATTTATAGATGAAGAAGAAACTGAAGAAAATCTTGTTTCCTTCTCTTTTTTTTTCTTCTGCGTGTGTATACGGTTTACCCAAATGTGTGTCAGTCATTTGTGATCATTATTTATGTTTATTTTATGTGTAGGTGTATTCCCGTGGTAGCAGACGATCGAAGGGGAGACCAAAACGTCAGACGAACAAAATTGTCAACATAAAGGTAACGTCTTTTTTTTAGGTTATTCTCGAAAAACGTTAGCGAAATACAGTTTGGTACAAGGGGTTACACATAGCGCATTGTGTTATTTATTATGTTTATTTTTATCTGTATGATGACAAAATGGAGATTTAGTTTGCCTGAAATCTCGAAAATAAATAACGTAGGAATGTTTGGCAACTTTAAGCAAACAAACAATTCGATAATTTCACGTTTTTTTCAACACCTTCAAGGTCAATGGGAAGGAACAATCCATCGTCAGTTGTTAAACTACAACGTTGTAATTTAACTTTAACGAATCAACAACGTCACGTGGGGCTAATGTAATGTACTGGAATATAAACGCAATACGTTGAATAGGCGTTTCCATTATGAATGTAAGGACAGTGTAAATATTATGCAATTGATGAAATTTTACACAGAAAGCACTATGCGAACAGTTAAAACAAGACAGGCAATTCGGTACGGGGACGTGATAATGATTTTACACGAATTACGCCGTAATTACAAATGTAAATACGCATATATGTTACATTTATTACAAATGTAAAATAAATAAAATTTGTAATAATTTTATACTGTGTTATATAGACGGGTCATTCCGCATAGAAACGCGGAAGTGTTTAACACGAATCACGCTTAATTACAAATGTAAAATAAGTGTATTACTAATGTAAAATAATGTTAAATAAGTTAAATGTAAACCTTTTATTTTGTAACAGTGCTATATAGACGGGCCATACGGCACGGGGACGCGGAAAGTGTTCGACACAAACCACGCCATGAATAAACATGTAAAATATGTTAAAACTGTATCACAAATATAAAATAAGTTAATTTTGTAAACCTTTTATTTTGTAACAGTGCTATATAGACGGACCATACGGCACCGGGACGCGGGAAGTGTTCAACGCAAACCACGTGGTGTTAGTTGGCGCGGGAATCGGCGTGACGCCAATGGCGTCGATTCTCCAGAGCATCTGGTATCGATTTAACGCCACCAGACAGACGTGCCCCTCATGTGAACACGTCTGGTACTCCGAGGAGGCGGAAGAAATGCGCCTGAAAAAGGTAGGCAAATATGTTGTCGTTTTATATAGTCGTATAACTAGGTTGGACAATCTATGACATGGACAATCACAGTACCTTCCCTTAGAATTTATGTGAGGTATTCTTGGCGTTATAATTGGCGAGGTGTGTCGGTTTGATGACAAACCGACAAACCCCGCCAATTGTAACGCCAATAATGGCCCCGGAAGTAGGTACAACAGCCACAGTGAATAATTGTGTTCAATTCTCGTTTCGCCATATTTAATTTTGCACTTCTGTCAAAACCTGTCCTTAGAAAAAAAGTATACATGAATAATTCCAGCACAAAAATATTTATACAATTCCCTAACATTTGATTGGCACGTAGCAAGTCTGTGTCCAAAATTTATATCCCAGTAAACTCCCACGCCGATCTACTTGTGAGGCGCAGTTAAAATAATTCTTAAGAAAACGGAAAATAAACACATTTTCTTGATGAATTTATTTCAAATGCAAAGAATTATAAAGAATGAATGGCATTTTTGTTGAATTTATCGGGGACATAAAGTTGGAAAAGTCGCGGCAATACTGGACGAGGCCTTCCGGCCTTCGTCCAGTATTCCCGCGACTTTTCCAAATTTATACCCCGATAAATTCCACAAAAAGGCCATTCATTCCTATAATACATATAGCTAATGCGGAATTCCATATTTTCCATATATATACTCAACAAAACTAGAAACGTCCCTGTTTTATAGCCGGTGTAGCTCTGTCTATGTATGTACCACATGTTCAAAGTACATGTATTTTAAACCGTGGCGATATTCAGAATACGATCGTGAAGAGTTTAGCCGATACACACGGTTTACATAGCGGCCAGTGACCGGAACGTTGATTTCCACTTTTTGCACGTGCACGCTGTACTTGTCATCGATAAGGTGATTCAGTTCATGTCGTACCATTCATGCGATAGGGGCTATTCGGAAAATTAAAAAACTTTTTTAATTTTTCACTGTTTTCGATATGCCACGGCTTTCCGAAAACGAGCGAAATCAGGCAATTGGGATGCTTGCGGGTGGGATGGCCGCAAGGGCGGTCGCGCCTCGGTTTGGTTGATGTCGGAAGACGATTGATCGTCTTGCAGCCCGGTACCAGCAGACTGGGGCTGTTCACGACCGGCAGCGACCTGGTAGGCCTCGTGTAACGACGGCTAGAGCATTACATTACGGCACTTACGTCAACGTCGATTGGCAGCCACAGTCACTGCTAGGCGATACGGTGTCTCAGGGCAGACCATTCCCAACCGGTTACGTCGTAACGCCCAACCAATCCGGGCACGCCGCCCGTACACTGATCAGATAATGACCCAACGTCACCGTGCTGCCAGACTGTTATGGGCGCGACGTCATCTCAACTGGAGAAGGGCTGACTGGAATCGAGTTTTGTTCACCGATGAATCTCGGTTCACAGTTAGTCATGCTGACGGAAGATTACGGGTATACAGGCGTAAAAATGAAAGATTCACCGATTGTTGCATTGTTGAGAAGAACAGGTTTGGGGGAGGGACCGTAATGGTCTGGGGTGGGATCATGGGAAACCGGAAGACAGATTTTGTTGTTGTACAGGGCAACATCAATGCACAACGTTATGTTGCAGATGTGCTAAATGCACATGCCTTACCATTTATCCGTCAGCATGGTCCTGGTGTGACATTGATGCACGACAATGCCCGCCCTCACGTAGCCAGGGTCACCACTCAATACTTACAGCAAAACAACGTCGACGTCATGCCATGGCCCACGGTCTCCCCGGATCTCAATCCCATTGAGCACATATGGGATGAGCTGGGCCGCAAAGCACGAGCTAACCATCAGATTGACAATGTTCGCGATCTTACACGGGCGTTACAACGGGAATGGAGGAATTTGCCCAACGCACTGGTATTGCGTTACGTCACGTCGATGCGGCGTAGGATCATTGTATGCATTCATGCAAATAGTGGCCACACTCGGTACTAACGAGATTTACTGAATTTGCCATATTACTTATTGAAATTCCATCTCTAAACATTAAGTAACACATTTCTGAGTTTTTGTGATTTTTGATTTTGACCCCTACCGCCCTTGGCCGGTTATCTCTCGAATATTTAACAAGATATCCAAATGCAATTTATTGGCTTTGATACAGAAATGAATGAACTTGTTTTTCCATTTTGATTTTTAAAAGTAACCTTTTTGGTTTTTGATGAATCTTTCCTTAAACATGGAGGGACGTTTCTAGTTTTGCTCAGTATAGAATCCAACGTTGCCATACTATTCAGTACCCATACGCAATTTCAAAATCAACAACCGTACACTACGGCAATATGACTATGGATATACTACCAGAGACGGCCCACTGTTTCTAGAGTACGTATTTACCGGACTCTTCACATCCAGGTGGACTTTATCTGGGTGAATCGGGACCAGAAATCGTTCGAGTGGTTCCTGACGTTGCTGAATCAACTGGAGACAGAACAGTCTTCCCACCACGGTGCACTAGAAAACTGTATACAGACCCACCTGTATATGACGGCCGCCCAGAAGAAAACTGATATGAAGGGTATAGGGCTACAGGTATGTATAATACATACTGGAGATAGAGCAGTGTTCACACCACGGGGCGCTGGAGAACTGTATACAGACCCACCTGTATATGACGGCCGTCCAGAAGAAAACTGATATGAAGGGTATAGGGCTACAGGTATGTATACTACATACTGGAGATAGAGCAGTGTTCACACCACGGGGCGATGGAGAACTGTATACAGACCCACCTGTATATGACGGCCGTCCAGAAGAAAACTGATATGAAGGGTATAGGGCTACAGGTATGTATACTACATACTGGAGATAGAGCAGTGTTCACACCACGGGGCGCTGGAGAACTGTATACAGACCCACCTGTATATGACGGCCGTCCAGAAGAAAACTGATATGAAGGGTATAGGGCTACAGGTATGTATAATACATACTGGAGATAGAGCAGTGTTCACAGCACTGGGCGCTGGAGAACTGTATACAGACCCACCTGCATGTGACGGCCGCCCAGAAGAAAACTGATATGAAGGGTATAGGGCTACAGGTATGTATAATACATACTGGAGATAAAGCAGTGTTCACAGCACGGGGCGCTGGAGAACTGTATACAGACCCACCTGTATGTGACGGCGGCCCAGAAGAAAACTGATATGAAGGGTATAGGGCTACAGGTATGTATACTACATACTGGAGATAGAACAGACGTCACACCACGGGGCGCTGGTGAACTGTATATAGACCCACCTGTATATGACGGCCGTCCAGTAGAAAACTGATTTGAAGGGTATAGGGCTACAGGTATGTATAATACATACTGGAGATAGAACAGACGTCACACCACGGGCCGCTCGAGAACTGTATACAGACCCACCTGCATATGACGGCCGCCCAGAAGAAAACTGACATGAAGGGTTGGAGATACAGCAGTGTTCACATCACGGGGCGATGGAGAACTGTATACCGACCCACCTGTATGTGACGGCCGCACAGAAGACAACTGATATGAAGGGTATAGGGCTACAGGTATGTATACTACATACTGGAGATACAGCAGTGTTCACATCACGGGGCGATGGAGAACTGTATACAGACCCACATGTTTGTGACGGCCGCACAGAAGAAAACTGATATGAAGGGTATCGGGCTACAGGTATGTACATGTATAATACATACTTGAGATGGAGCGGTGTTCACACCACGGGCCGCTGGAGAACTGTATACAGACACACCTGTATATGACATGACGGTAGCCCAGAAGAAAACTGATATGAAGGGTATATGGGAATAGGGCTACAGGTATGTATACTACATACTGGAGATAGAGCAGACGTCATACTATCGGGTACTGGAGAACTGTATACAGGCCCACTTGTATATGACGGCCTCCCAGAAGAAAACTTATATGAAGGGTATAGGGATACAGGTATGTATACTACATATGAACCGCTCTAAACCGGACATCAAGAGAACACACGTGATCTTATTTTTGGTTAAGTTCTTGGTCATTTAACTCGGGGTGATAATGTCTTTTCAGCACACAACTATGGCTCAGAATGATCAAATGCCTGATTTACAGTGAAACCTCTCTAAACCGGACACCCTGGGGACCTCCCAGGGTGTCCGGTTTAGAGAGGTTTCATTGTATATGCTGGAAATAGAGCAGACATCACACTACGGGGCGCAGGATAACTGTATACAGACCCACCTGTACATGACGGCAACCCAGAAGTAAACAGTTGAAGTTATCAATTGCACATGATTGTAATATGGGGTTACACTAGGGGAGGCACAGTAGCGGGCTCTGCAGAGTTCCCGTAGCACGCATGTATAATAAGTAACCGTCTTCGGTGCGCTATATATCATCAATATCCCTCTGTTTCCTAGAAGATTTTAAAGTGGCATGCATATCCTGATTTTTAAAAAAAAATTATAAAAATTAAAAACGTGTTTTCATTATGGCCCTGTATAAAGTGGTTTAAATGAAGATAAATAACGATACTGGGACCGCTGCGTTGCTTCTATGTTAACCCATATACATGTGGGTACATAAATATCGGATTTCGTATATTGTTACGTAGATAGAACCGCTGATACGTATGCACCGATACCGTTGAAAATTGAAACAACTCAGCGGTCTTAATATGTTCACATATCTTCAATTAAACCCCACTTTACACAGGGCCATGATGAAAACACATTTTCACTTTTTATAGTATTTTTTTAAAAACATGCTCCTTTATTTTCTTCTAGGAAACAGAGGGATTTTAATTTTGTTTAATGTGGCGATTTTTTTATTTTCCCCAGCGGAATCCCTGGTATAATCTTGGAAAAGTCGCGGGAATACTGGACGAAGGCCGGAACGCCTCGTGCCGTATTCCCGCGACTTTTCCAAGTTTATATCCCCGATAAATTCCACAAAAAGGCCATTCATTCCTTATAATTCCAGCATTTGAAATAAATTCATCAAGAAAATGTGTTTATTTTCCGTTTTCTTGTTATTTTAACTGCGCCTCACGGTTACGGAAAGTAGTTCGGCGTGGGAGTTTACTGGGATATAAATTTTGGACAGAGACTTGCTACGGGCTAATCAAATGTTAGGGAATTGTGTAAATATTTTTGTGCTGGAATTATTGATATATAGCGCACCGAAGACGCTGACTTATTATGCATGTGTGCTACGGGACCTCTGCAGAACCCTATACTGTGCCTCCCGTAGTGTAACCCCATGTTAAAATATTGTGATTTTTTTTTTGTATTATCATTTTTCAAACCAAAATCCTAAAAAGAAAATTCAGCGGTCCCAGTATCGTCATATACATCATTACATGTATCTTCAATTAAACCACTTTACACAGGGCCATGATGAAAACGTTTTAATTTTTGATACTATTTTTTCAAATAAATCATGATATGCCCCTTTAAAGTACATCTTCTGTAAAAAATAAACAAAAATGACGTCACTGTGTGTTTCAGATCGCCCTTGACTTGATATACGAGAAAACGGAAAAGGATCTGATAACAGGGCTACGGACAAAAACCTGTGCCGGCCGCCCCGATTTCGATCAGGTAAGGGAAATGGTCGGTTTAATTCGAGGGGCGTGTTTAGGATTTAAATTTAGAGGCGGTGTGGATTTTGAGCGAAACTAGGCGCACGTTTCACTAAACTTCGTAAGTGCAAAATTACGAGAGTCTGTAAATTCCAAATTAACGAAGTTTTCTTGTAAACAATTATTGGATTTACATTTATTGAACATAGGCTTAATATCCGCTCTAACGAATACGTCGGCGGATATATTCGCGTAGCCGTAAGGCGCGAATATGTCCGCATGAAACGAATACGCCCGCAGTGATTTTGTTGGGTCTTCTCAAGGTGTGCATATTTTGCACATTTGTTATCTTCATAAATCGACTCTTCATGTTGATGACTTAACCATCCTGTGTTATTTACCTGTCTTTCACGTACCAAAAACACGCATCGTCGATCGTCTTTTTGCTTGTTGTCATCGACTTATTACCGATGATTTCTTTCAGCTGTTCAAGACGATCCGCGACGAAAAGAAGGGCAAAGTGAAAGTGTTCATATGTGGCCCGCCAGCCGTGTCGAACTCAGTGAGAGACGTCGCTAGGAAATACAAATTTGACTTCATCAAGGAAAACTTCTAGCATGAAAATACATAGTTAATACAAGGCTAGTTGTCTTGTGATGTCAAGTTTATCAGTCAAGGCTAGAAAACGCGTAGGAATTCCGAACGTGCTGAGGAATTCTACCGTTTCCGAATTGTATCAACATACGATGTCTGGGAAAGGCGTAGGAATTACGAGGCTTGCCGAGGAATTATTTCCATTTCAAAGCTAAGCCTGGTAAACAGGATAGCAAAGCATACTAGCCTGGTAGCATACGTATGTCTTAGGGTGAACAATGTGCTCCGGCCAGGGGCACGAACACGGGACCTCTGGTTTACCGTACCATCGCTCTAACCGACTGAGCTAGCCGGGCACGAATACACACTTCCTCCCCTCAGTGAGTTACGTACCGTGACATACTCCCCCGCCAAATTGGAATTCGTCAACGAATTCTGTATTTAATTCGTCTCTGAAATACATATTTTTGGTACATTTTGGGTAGTATATATATCAGTCACGGTCCCCCGTTGGGCGCCAAAGTTGTCACAGTGTGATGGGGGGGGGGGGGGGGGATTAACTGAAATCGACCCGTATCGACGGCTGCAGGGTTTATTTTGCGATCTGCAATGGTATGAAACAAATTTACAAACACATGTAAATTTCTAACTGGTCTGACTTGCGTCTCACGGCGGAATGCCTTATCTCACAAACAGTGTATATTTATATTCAGGTAAGGTAATGCATACACATTCATGAACAATATAACCGTAGTTGTATAATTCATGAATGGCTGACACAGACCGTAGATACAAGGTCATTGTAATAATCGTTCAGCCGGCCGACAAAATAGACGTTATGACGTGTGCGACCAACGTAGTACCAGATCAGCATTCGCGCAGTCTGATCATGATATGCGTTGGTCAATATTTAACTGATATTATATCGTGCATGTGTTTAATCTCTGCCCGCATAATACTATATAATGATGTGGGAATGCACAGTATGATCAGGATCTACACTGCAGACGTATGCCACAAAGGTGTATTTATCAACCGGGGCCTACATGTAATAACCAAGGGATACGTACATGTGAGGTACGGTAAAGTTTTAAATTTAGAACTATTGGCAAATATAATATGATTTTCTTCCTTTTTAATTTAAAAAAAGAAGAAGAGAAAAGGCTCGCTACCACTATACATTCGACTTCAACATGGCAAACTTATAATACTAAAATACAGAGCAACCTAGGTTATACAATGGTATTGAGTTATTTAAATGATTCAATTTCATAACATGACATGAATGCGGAATGAATAGGCTGTTCCGGATATTTATGTGTTGCAGCGATTGATTGTGTATCATGTGCCATATAAAATTCAGGCCCGTACGCAGAGGGGGTGCGACGGATGCGTACGCACCCCCCCCCCCCTTAACCTGTTCAACACCACATGCCTGTATAGTGGTATTGGCAAAAAGTGTAGATCCAGATGAGCCGGCTCGAGACGAGCCGTCTCATCAGGATCTGCACTTTTCGCAATCAATTTTCATAATTTTGAGAACAAAAAAAAACCCATCTTCATAATTGGACTGGTCTGAAAATCATTTTGTGATGATTTAGATTGGTTGCAAAATTAACAAATCAAAATCCATTCCAATCACTTAGGGATGAAAGCGTTAATCTACCGAGGTCTGTCCGTGGATGTGCAAAAACAATGTTTAGCCCTTCGCGCCGTCGATAACGCACCCCCTAAAATAATTTCTGCGTACGGGCCTGGGTTGTACATGTACAATAGTATTGAGTTATTTAAATTATTCAATTTCATAAAATGACATGAATACGGATATTTACGTGTTGCAGCGGTTGATTGTGTATCATGTGTCATATAAATACTACAGTGGGGTCAGCGTGTAAGTGCATACACGAACGAACACCACAGGTTATTCCAATCTGTCGTGTTCGTTCGTGTCTACACTTACACGCTGACCCCACTGTACATGTATTTGTACATAAATTATGTAAATTCAGGTTGAACATATCAATGATATTTGCACGCACTTATGTGCATGCTGTTCATCATATAAGTGGTGGGGTTCAATTCTATAATGTATTCACGTATACATTTTTATCCCGTCAACACAGTGCGTATGTGCCGTGAAACACAGTGCCGTGAAACATTTTTGATATCCAGTCAATACTATTTTTGCATTTTAAAGCCATTTTTACGTGTTGACGGGATAAATAGAATAGTAGCCTGGGTTAGTGCCGTGAATGGACAAAAATATCTTGCGCGGCACGGAAACGGGATGTGCTCGGCAGAGCCTCGCCCATCCCGTTTCCTGAGCCTTGCCAGATATGTTTTCCCATTCACGGCATTAACCTAATATTCTCTATCTATTTTCCTTATTTCTGAACGAAAATATATGTTGTGACCACTCATTTGAACCGTCTCGGCGAGACGGTTCAAATGAGTGGTCACAACATATACTTCTGATGAGAAATAAAGAAATTATTGAGCCTTGCCAGATATTTTTTCCCATTCACGGCACTAACCTACTATTCTCTATGTATTCACGTATACATTTGAACATATACACATGTATATGAAAGCCATTTGATATTGTACATACGAAGATGTGCGATTTGTCATGAAAAATAACTGTGATATATTTCGTAAATGACATCAAAATTTTACGAAATTCTCACAGCAAATGCGGAATAGACTTGGTTTACAGGAAATATTAAAATATTTGTCATGAACAATCGCACATAATCTGCGTAATCATATACTCAAGATCACATGACTTTTCTCATAATGGGTCGGCTCTGGATTAACTCCCTTTTCGTATCACCTTCAGATCTAAATTTTGTGTCAATTTTCGACGTCATTTACAGAAAATATGGCATTTTTTATAAATCACAATCGGCGGAAATCGGCGGAAATCGGCGATGAAGTAAGGGAGGTCATACACGATACGGACATTGTCTCATATGATGGTTGTCTCTGGATTACCTCCCTTTTCGAATGGCCGTATTTCGCCGATATTGATTTCGTAAATAAACCGTATTTTCCGTAAATGACACAAAATTCCGCATGGGAATGCAATTCCGCATGAGCTCTGCATTGTGTGTCAATTTTCGACGTCATTTACGGATAATATTGCATTTTTTTGGAAATCAATATCGGCGGAAAGCAGCGATGATGTAAGAGACGTAAGTACCATATCAGGACCAACTTCTATATTAATTATTACCAAATGTCCAAATGTCAGATATACGTATGTAATGACATTTACAGTAGAACCTCTCTATACCAAATGTCCAAATGTCAGATATACGTATGTAACAACATTTACAGTAGAACCTCTCTATACCAAATGTCCAAATGTCAGATATACGTATGCAACAACATTTGCAGTAGAACCTCTCTAGACCAAATGTCCAAATGTCAGATATACGTATGTAATAACATTTACAGTAGAACCTCTCTAGACCAAATGTCAGATATACGTATGTAACAACATTTACAGTAGTACCTCTCTATACCAAATGTCCAAATGTCAGATATACGTATATAACAACATTTGCAGTAGAACCTCTCTAGACCAAATGTCCAAATGTCAGATATACGTATGCAACAACATTTCCAGTAGTACCTCTCTAGACCAAATGTCCAAATGTCAGATATACGTATGTATCAACATTTACAGTAGAACCCTCTAGACCATATGTCCAAATGTCAGATATACGTATGTAACAACATTTGCAGTAGAACCTCTCTAGACCAAATGTCCAAATGTCAGATATACGTATTTAATAACATTTACAGTAGAACCTCTCTAGACCAAATGTCAGATATATGTATGTAACAACATTTACAGTAGTACCTCTCTATACCAAATGTCCAAATGTCAGATATACGTATGTAACAACATTTGCAGTAGAACCTCTCTAGACCAAATGTCCAAATGTCAGATATACGTATGTAATAACATTTACAATAGAACCTCTCTAGACCAAATGACAGATATACGTATGTAACAACATTTACAGTAGAACCCTCTAGACCATATGTCCAAATGTCAGATATACGTATGTAATGACATTTACAGTAGTAGGGATGTCGGAGTTTTCCCCGAGTTTCGGTTTGCCTTCTGACCCAATGTTAAATTTGGCCGTTTTGAAAGTCGATTTTTTTATCAATATTGGACGATTTAGTTAATAAAAAACATACACGCACATTGTGTAATATATATTTTATGATTTACGATGTCTTTATTTCAGATATGTAACATATGGGTGACTTTTAATCGATACATTCTAATCACTTGCGCGTTCACTTTTTTTTGTGGACGCAGCCATTTTGAAAAATCACGTGATAGTTGGTGTGGCTTAATTTCGATAACGCGATCATTTCTTGATGGATATTTAATTTTGGCGTGTCAACGGAAAGAAAAATGCACCCTCTACACGATTCCGTTGTCTGATATTGAAATTTCTGAGAGGAAAATCGTGTTTTTGGTGCTAGAACGAGGCAAATATTTGAACAGTGATTTTTATAGGAACCTCTGGATTCGACATCCTAGGACATCGACAGTTTCTTTAACAATCATTAATGTGCACAAAAAAACACTTTATTGAACCGTCTGGCTTGTGCGCACTCGGTGGCAAACTTTTTTAGTAATCTCATATCAAACCGGAAGTTCGGAACACGAGCCGTGTCATCTATTTTCGCGACCATTTTATTTTCACTTCCACATCGAAAAAGCCAGCGTTACAGCTGAGCTGGCCGTTTTTAGTGTAATATTAAAGTGCAAAATTGTTGTTTAATGATGTCTCTGTGTGTGTGTGGGTCCTTGTAGATTCACTTTGAATATATGTTCAACAATTCAATAAAAAAAATAAAATCAACTCCAAATCGCAATGTTATTATCAATCAAATTGAGCTGAATCATTATTATTGAGTATTGTGTATTTAGTGATTTTTTTTTGAGACACTAGACTGTCAATCCTCCCTTCCCAAGCGCCCTCCGCACCCCTCACCACAGCCCCACCTCTTTCTGTGGGCATTGTTTTTATTATTTGAAGGCCAATTAATTATGCAATATAACTAATTGATCTATTTTGTATTCAAGAAAAATGTCTGCTTTTTCTACAGCAGTGGGGTGGGAGGGGGGATTTATATTATATATTTGTACAGCGCCGGCGGTGGCGGGTGGGGCAGCTTCCTATTTTTCCTTTCTCCAACAGGCACAAATAGATGTAGGTAGAAGTTTACAGCTAACATATTGACTCCCTCCCCCCAGTTTGCATTGAGAGGTTCGCCGGTCAATTCTGTCATAACTTTAAGGATTGGTTATATAGGATTAGATCAGTTAAATATTTAGACACAGCATACTTCTGAACAACTACCACACATCCATGCTGCCGTTAATATGACCTTCACCTTTTGGCGTTCACAACTTTGAATTTTTTCGCATGTTCAGAAGTTCGACAGAGTTGTTCATTTCTTCGTGGGTAACCCGGTGAGTTATTTAACGATCGGGATTCTTCCTTACCGGAATCCCGACCGGAGACCTAGTTTGGCCCTCGTATACGTCTTTGGTTTTCTTGTATGTGAGAGTTGTAACCCTTATCTGAGTATGATTAATCGTAATCGAACCCGTTGGTCCGACCTTATATTACCATATATAGGCCGTTAAACACCAACAAACTGTCATAACTTATATATCATTTGAACATAAACAGTTCAACACAACATACCTGTGGACAAATGCCAAACATCCATGCTGCCATTTTTATGACCTTGACCGTCACAACATTTTTACACATTAAGAAATTTGCCAGAGTTTCTCATTTCTCTCATCACTTCTATTTCCCTTGATGGATTACTTTAACATTTTAATACATCGTACATGTGGACAAATGCCATACATCCATGCTGGCCTTAATATGACTTTGACATTTTGAGCTTCACAAATACGTTTGTGAATACGTATCACTTGGTTAATTAACTTGTGACACAGTTTCTCCAATCTGCCACCATGGGCATTTGTGTGCCGAAACGCCACATTTTCTTGTTGCCCCTGCAGCCACATGTCGGATCAAATTATTTTAGTGTTGATCATGCTACTTTTGTGGTTGGGCTAAGTGACTGGTGTGGAATGGACCTAGCACCAGGATAGGATATTCTAATTTCATGGCTGAATATTGATTTTTCTGTAAATATTCAGTTCTGGTTTTGGGAATTTTTCTCATTATGGATATACGGGATAGACCCGTTGGCCAAGCCTTAAATTACCTTAGCTGTTGATATGCCGTTAAACACAAATTATCAATCAATCCGTGTATGAGAGCCACTGTTGACTAATTGTTGGTTAATTAAATGAGAGCGCACTATTTTAGTTAATCTCACCGCCGACCTTGTATTTTGGATAGATAAATTTTTTTTGTAATTCGGTGCATTCATTAGTTTGGCCATTAATATTCAGTTCATGAATAACTAGTAATATTTAAATAAAAAAATATTATAAACACACCAAACAGCTCTATTCATTAACACATTATAATCCTGATATGAACATCTTTGTGCAAAAAATAATTGAGCTACTTACTATCAAGTGGTGCATGTATATTATCCGGTTTAAGATCTCACAAAAAACGTTGCTTTTTTCCCCCAAATTTGAAAATTTGAATAACTCCTAAACCAATCAAGATATCTTGATGAAACAACTTCCATTGTTTTGCATATTTTCAATACCTTTAATTTGATACCAAACACTCCATAATGCACACTTTTGTTTTGGAAACAATATCCACTACATTCAAAATTGGCAATATTTTTTTTAGAAAATTTGTTATTTCTCGAAATAAAGAATTGAATAACTTTTTAACCAATCAAGATATCTTGATGAAACAACTTTCATTGTTTTGCATTCGTTAATACCTTTAATTTGATATCAAACACTCCATACTGCATATTTTTTTCGGAAACATATCCGCTAAATTAAAACACAAATTATTTTTTTTTTACAATTTTATTTATTTCTCTCGAAATTAAAAATTAAATAACTTCTTAACCATATCTTGATGGCACAACTTCCATCGTTTTGCATTCTTCAATACCTTTAAATGGATACCAAACACTCCATTCTACACATTTAAAAAAATCATAAAATCTTTAAATACAAAGTTGGCAGAAAATGGTCAGAAAATTTCCGAAGTTCTCCAATTTGAATAACTTCTTAAATAATCAAGATATCTTGATGAAATAACATGCATAACACAACTACGTTCCTCAGCTTTAATTTGATACCAAACAATCCATAAAAATATCAATTTTTGAAAAAACTCCGACATCCCTAACAGTAGCACTTCTCTATACCAAATGACAAAATGTCAGATAATTATACGTATGTAATGAGATTTACAGTAGCACTTCTCTATACCAAATGACAAAATGTCAGATATACGTATGTAATGAGATTTACAGTAGCACTTCTCTATACCAAATGACAAAATGTCAGATATACGTATGTAATGAGATTTACAGTAGCACTTCTCTTGACAAAATGACCAAATTTCAGATATACGTATGTAATGACATTTACAGTAGAACTTATCTAGACCGGACAGGCAGGCAGTCTTTGTAACCTTAATTTTATGGGTTTCATTGTCACCTATCTATGTAGCCTATTTCACCAACATTGCAAAGTATACTTATCTAGCAAAGTATACTTTGAGGGAGTAATCATTTATTTTTCCAGAAATGCATTATGTCATATAGAACTAACGACTGCATATATTTGATGATTAAAAGTATGCCGAATTATTATACTGAATTTATTACATTATCACAGCGAAAATGGTTGTGACAATGTGATAAATTCATGTTAATAAAAATTAATAAATTTATCTTAAAATTGAAAATTTATCCCTCAATGTATACTTTGCTAGATAAGTATACTTTGCAATGTTGGTGAAATCGGCTGCTGATGAAAACGCCCGTTCAAGTTCGCAAAGCACATCCACATGCATTGGCATAGTCATATCTCTGATTTTTACACTGTAACATCTCTAAAGGTTTAAAGGGTTCCGTGGGTGGTTGGTCGGGCGATCGCTACGGCGTAAATTAACGGTATTAGTTCCTCCTTATAGGAATCACGATTTGCCTGGTTCTGCCCTCAGGTACGTTATTATCTTTGACTATTTTGTTACCTGGGAGTTGAATTGGGTTATTGCCCATTATGAAAGTAGAAATATTATTACTGATCCTACTGCTTTTGTGACGGGGCCAAGTGATTCTGGTGTGGCGAGGACCTTGCATCAGATCAGGATTATTCTGATTTCAGTGCTGAATGTAGCGTTTTTTTGTATATGAGCTTTTGTACTAAACCCATTGACCCGGCCTTAAATGACCTTAGCTGTTGATAGGCCGTTAAACCCCAACAAACAAACAATCAAACTATCCTTTTTTCACAATTAGTGTAGATCCAGATGAGCCGGCTCGTGACTAGCCGTCTCATCAGGATCTACACTTTTTGCAAGAAAATTGTCACTTTTTTGAGAACAAAAACACTCCCTTTTCATAAATGGACTAGACTGAAAATAATTAAACAATAGAGAGGTTCCACTGTATATCATGTATATGAACATGTATATGTAACTATAGTCTGTTTCACGAACGCTGCCCAAATTTTACGGCTATATAGACAATCAAAAACAATATTATTTTGGATAATATTAAATTAAAGGATAATTTAAGAATGAGCCTTCTTTTTATTTCGTGAAATTCGGTCAAATATTGATTTTATTACGAAAAATTGATTTGTCTATGGGAATTTAACATGGGGGAAAAGTGGTAAGGAAGTGTGGGAGGAGTCAACAAACGAAACAATTTGGAAATTGACTCCGAAACCTGACTAGATAGCTTGGATATGATCTAACTAAGAAAACAAGTTAAATTTTAAAAATCGGTCCAGTATTTCTAAAATTTCACAAAAAAATCCCCATGTTAAATCCCCATAGACATCTTCACTCCGTGAATATGTCTATGGGGATTTAACATGGGGAAATTGTTTTTTCGCAATAAAATCAATATTTGACCAAATTTCACGAAATAAAAAGAAGGCTCATTCTTAATTTTCCCTTTAATTTAATATTATCAAAATAAATCTTGTTTTTGAATTGTTTATATAGCCGTAAAATTTAGGCAGCTTTCGTGAAACAGACAGTAGCAAACTGAGCACCTGTATGTAGATGTATCTGTTCATATTTACAGATAACGATATATATATATTATAAACTTTTGTGCAATTCCATTATTTTGTATAAATGATCATGAACAATATCTAAGTATTTTACACTTTTGTACACTTCCATTAAAGGTACATGCCCACTCAGTAGGCACAAACTGTTCTTTGTAGGAATTAAATAAGTGTATAATTGTGTCACTATTCCACCAGTAATAAAAAATTACGAGTGCCCGCTATATAGATATAATCAGTTAGTAATATTTACTTTACTGATAGTGAGGTGCGCTGGTATCAAGCTATTTTTAATGCAAATGATGCCTGATATGTTTTAATTAGTTATACTAATTAAATGTGTCATCTGAAAATATAGTATTCTCGACAGATTATAAAGTATGATCAGAGTTTTTAATACTATTATTATAATTATAAGCAGATAAGCTGCGTAATTGCTTATATACCCAATTAAAATTGCCAAAAAAAACACAATTGGAATCTGAAGTAGCGAGTGTCACGCCAGGGTGACACCGAGATAATTTACTGATGGGATGGAACGTTGTGGATATAGGCAACAAGGTATATATTTAAAATTATGATGTATTTACATATAATGAAATGCTCAAACAATGGATGGTAATGTCAGTACGGACACCATCCCCTGGATGAAACCCCCAGATACAATCGCACAACCAAGGCACCGTCACTATTCTGGAACAGGTAGGTATAGTTCAACATTATGCATCAGGTTCAAGATCCGATTTTAGAGTTCCGTTAATCAACTCCGGTTTCCGCCATGAGGATAGTAACGTTCTTATGACGTCGTAAAGTTACTTGGAACTAGAATATACAGCCTACTTGGGCGGATGGGGCCAATATCACATGGGTGAACATCCTTCGAGATTTATCTCGTCCTTGGACGGAATGACGTCACCGGAATGATGCCCCACTCGATACACCCTTGGTCGACGCGGAGCAGAGTCCCCGCCGGTACACGGTGTCGTGTTGTGGACTCGAGTATAAATATGAGTTGCGTACTGGTTCTACGTGTATACACCAGATGGACGTGCCGTCGCTGGTTGCTGACTGGCTGGCTGACTGCCTGGCTGGATTACTGGCTGGGACTACAAAACACCAACGGTGTTGTTACCAGAATGTAACGTGTTATAGTCTCAATAATAGTCACAGTAGTGCGCATGAAATCAATATTATGATTGCATGGCAATACTAAACGACATCAAATATTAAAATGATGAAACATGATAAATTGCAATGTACACACAGATATTTTCACTAATTGGAAGAAGGGGGCTGATGGAATTCATAAGTCGGAGAATGCGATATAACACATTAATGAACAGCCACTATATCTAGTGTACCCAGCAATTTATATCTTCACAGCCGTGCATGTGAATACAGACGTCATTCAAAGTTATTTACCATCAGTAAACAAACATTTAATTGCGACGACAGGCCTTACTCTGATCAGATTGCCCGTGGCCAACTGCGCTAACTTAATAAAGTGCAACTGTGTCAAGTATTTTCCTGTGCAGACACACAGTATTACATTACTAATGATAAACACTGTAGACTCCTAATCAGACTGTAGGATTCCACAGGCTGACCTAAAGCATCAGTGATTGAAATAAATTATACTTCACATCATGTCCTTATTGCAGTTTACTGACGTATAAGTCAGTGCATTTAGAGCAGAACTGTCTGATCTGGTCTATCCTGGTCGCAATAGCATTTACAATATTTACAATACACTGTGAACGTACAATACAATGAATGAACAGACGACTGGGTTTGGAGTTTGTTTACATGTGTCCACCATAGAGTAAATGAAAGTCGTCCAGAAAATTCACGTTACAATTGTAACATGTTACAATTGGCAATATTCTCATGTATTGTACAGGGCGCAGAACTGATATTGGACTGAATCGTAATATAAAATGCATAACTATGTTTAGTAAACATTTCAATCGTGTTCGATCTTCGTTTGCAAATAGAATAAATTGCTACTGAAATTAGTCGGAGTGACATGCACAAACAAACACATGAGAATAATATGCCATTACAATACTAACGGAATGCTCCCACATGCCAGACCTGTCATCGTTATCATTTACACGTAAACACGACATATTAATGAATCAGTTCGATTTGATTAAGGGAGATAATCGACATCAGCGGATACATGCCATACGACTTTTATTGACCAAGCATTTGGTTGAAATGGGTCCAAATAACTCAGGTAAATGAAATAGGGCAGTACTATTGAGGATACGATAACAATGCGGATAATTGCCGGTCATGGCAGGATTCAGATTTAAATGGCAGCATTAGAAAGTAACTAATAAACATATGTACTAACCAATTCCCAGTGAAGGCTTGTGATCCAATGTGTTCACAATAATGTTTTGAGTGTCCGACTGCTAGAATATGGTTTGTGATAATATATATATGCAACTCTAGCGCACAATGTTCCTACCGTAGTCCGCCTGTCAATATAAAAACTCTGTGCCAACATTAGGCTTACAATTTTGCGTAAGTGGACTAATGTTCTAACAGTCAGTCTAGCTCATGAAATATCTGGTGAATGAATCTGAAATACTTCAGTCATAAGTAGATATGACCTACTAGGTATTCAGGCTATCATCCAAGTCTGCATAGACAGTGTAAATCACCCAGCTATAACCGGTGCAAAATCCAATACTGGTGGTCCGTGTACGGTTCCGGATAAAGCGCTATTCTCTCCAGCGGTGTATTCCACGGAAGCGATATTTCACACACGAATACCTATTCGATAGTCTGTACTAGATTATTCGATTATTGTGCTCTAGACTAGTATTGTGTGACCCGTGTTACAAATAAAAAAAAATAGTCGGCTTCAATTCGTGACAATACTCCCCCCTAAATAAAAGTGTGAAACACTTAGCGGTAATCACGAGTTGTACCGACATTTTTCACATATATACATATATACACATCCTACACAACTTTTACTTTTTGAAGCCCAGGATCTCGGCTATGGTGTGATGATCTGTCTCGAGTACGAACTCATTACCAAACAAATACTTGTGGAATTTCCCCACACACCAGACTACTGCTATGCACTCTCTTTCTGCGACTGAGTAGTTTTGCTCCCTTGGAAGTAGTTTTGTGCTAGCGTACGCAATTGGTAGTTGTGCCCCGTTTTGTTCCTGCAACAAAATGGCCACTAAACCTACGTCGGATGCGTCTGTTCTCAATATGAACGGCTTGTCTACCTCTGGGAGCTTGAGGATGGGATCGTTAGTCAGCGCTCTTTTCAGGCTGTTGAAAGCATTGTCTTGGGAGTCTCCCCATTCAATCTTGTTCAGTTGACCATTTTTCGTGAGATCTGTTAGTTGGACAGCTATTTCTGCAAAATTGGGGATGAATTTACGGTAGAACCCCGCTAACCACAAAATGCCCTCACCCCTTTCTTAATTTCGGGGACATTCGCTTCCTGTACAGCTGTAATCTTATCTGGGTGAGTTCTGAGCTCTTTCTTGCCGCTTATGGTATGGCCTAAACACTCTAGTTCGCTGAAACCAATGCTGCACTTCGATGGTTTCGCGGTCAGATTAGCACTGGACAATCGGGACAAAACCTACCTGAGGGCCCTAACGTGATCATCCCATGTGATGGTGAAAATGAGGATATCATCCACGAAGCTGTGTGCATTCGGGACACCGTTCAGAATTTTCCTCATAAGCCTACAGAAGGTAGCTTGTGTCGTCACCATTCCGAAGGGCATTACTTTGAATTGGAAAAGGCCTTGGGGTGCTTCAATAGCAGAATAGGGCTTTGCGTTCTCTGAGAGTGAGACCTGCCAATACCCCTTACTTAAGTCCAGTTTCGAGAAATACTTGTATTTTGCTAATTTCGAGAACATTTCTTCAATTTCAGGCATTGGCTCAGCGTCAAAAATAGTGACTTGACGAAAATCTGACGAAAATCTATACAAACACGGAGTCCTCCGTCCTTTTTCCTGACTAGAATGACTGGTGATGAGTCTGGGGACCTAGAAAGTTCGATAACTCCTAACTTCAACATTTCTTCGACCTCATCTTTTATTAAGTCGCGAACTTTGTACGGGATGGGATAACCTTTTATCCGTAATGGGTCTGAGGAAGACAATTTAATGTCATTAATCTCTACATGGGTGCGCCCTGGTCTATCAGTCAGTACGTGCTCATATTCCTTAAGCACATTTTCGTCCTTGGACAACCCTGGGGCTAAGTCCACCCTATCTATCGCTTCCTGTGTCCCCATTGGACACGTCATGTGCTCATCGGCACTATACTCCCCTGTACCAGCGCTCCCGACAATTATGTCGTCAATTATCGCCGTGTTTATGACGGCTAGCATCCCCATCCCTGGGCTTTGAGGCGTACGCTCTTCATAGCGCTTCAACATGTTGACATGGAATGTTTTCAGTTTCCCCTTCATGTCGATCCTGTAATCCCAGTCATTTAGTACTCCTACTATAGGTTATGGACCTTTCCATTGGAGTAACAGTTTGTTCCTATCAGTGGGGAATAGTACGAACACCCGGTTACGCTCCTTATACTTCCGGTCACGCGCTTTCCTGTCATAGTACTTCGCGTACCGCTTACTCGATTTCTTGAGATTTTCTCTCGCGATTTCACAGGTTTGCTCGAGTTTCTGTCTGAGATCCAGTACGTACTGGTATGTAGTTTTAACGTTTTCGTCAAGTTCCTTCTTAGACCAAAGATCCTTGAGAACACTCATAGGACCTCTCACTGTTCTCCCATAGAGTAGTTCTAATGGGGAGAATGCTAGGCTCTCATGTGGAACCTCGCGATACGCGAACAACAACGCGTTAATGTACTTATCCCAATCTTTGGGACGCTCGCTCGCCATGCGTTTAAGCATCTGCTTCAATGTACCGTTGAATCTCTCCACCAACCCGTTGCACATATGATGGTGGAGAGTAGTAGTAAGTTGTCTCAGTGATAATAGTCTACTGACCTCCCGCATTACGTTCGACGTAAATTGAGATCCGCAATTAGTCAATAATTCCTCAGGAATTCCTAATCGACTGAACATGTCTACGAGTGCCTCAGCTACTCGTTCTGCTTCGATAATCGGTAATGATACTGCCTCTGGATATCGTGTGGCATACTCTACTAGCGTTAGAATATACCGATTTGTATTATTCGTTGCTGGATAAATCGGTCCTACGTTGTCTACGGCTACGCGTTTGAATGGCATGTCAATCAGTGGCATATTGCCCAGCGGTGCCTTTATTACATGACCCTTCGAGATTGTTTGTTGACAAATGTCGCATGACCTGCAGTATCGTGTCACGTCACCGGACACGCCAGGCCAGAAAAATTCTGCCAAGACGCGATTTGTTGTTTTCTTTACTCCTACGTGCCCTGACATAATAGATGCATGTGCCACCTTTAACACGGTCTGTGTAGGTTTTTCCGGAACGACTAATTGATAGAATTTCTTTTGCTACCCGTCGTCTCAAACTGTCGACACAGTAAATCTTTTCGGTACAGGAATGACGTAACGTTACCGTCTTTAGAATGTTTCACGTTTCCTTTTTTTGTGTTTGTGTGTAATGACGTTAACGTAACGTCGCTTGTTTGTTGTTCTTTGAACTCACTACGTGAAACGTGCGATACGGCTTCCGGTACCCGCAGTTTCCGGTACGATTCATCACGTTTCAAAACCTGTGAACGCGTTTCAGCTGCTAACGTGGTCGCGCCTTTGAAATCATTTAGTACAGGAAATTGTGACCCATCTATGTTCCCTATCGTTACATCGTACATAGTTTCTTCCATGCATAGTGCTTCGGTCTCTCCTTTGCAAATGGGGAGTCAATGGTGATTTTCGCTACAGGTACTTCACTCAAGCGTCTCTTGTCTACTAGCATACATGTGGCCACTCTCCTGAGAAACTGATCAGGATGTACTAGTTCCTTTCTCACTACTACGTAGGCCCGTGAAACCTGTATCACGCATCACAGTCACCACTTTCCCATTCAACAAACCTTCTGCAACTGGCAATTTCGCACTGGAAAATTTGCTTCTTGTAACCTTCGGACTCTGGTCAACTTCCTTACCTGCGCATATCTTATTGATTTCACCGTCATCTTTGGTCTGGTTGTCTTTTACAATACAGAAATTACCCTGATCTATAGGTGGGGAAAATGGGCGCCCTCTGCCTCTTCCACGGTGGTGATAACGCCCTCTGCCCCTGGTCCTGCCTCTACTCCTGCCTCTGTGTATTGCATCCTCCATTTCTTGTTCGTCGCCAGTGCCTGCAAAGCTTACCTTCTTTTGCCCATAGGCACCAGTATCATTTTCCCCAAGGGCTGCAGCTCGATGCATGTGACCTCTTCTTGGGCAGTCTGGAGCTACATGACATCGACCTCCACAATGGTAGCATGTAATGGTACGTTTGTCATTGTCTCTGTACCTTTCCCTACTACTATCTATACTTATCTCGCCACTTCTCTCTCTACCATAGTTACGAGATCTGTCATTGCCTCGATAAATCTGACCTAGACCTCTCACCTTCCTCTCATAACCTGTGTTACGATTCTAACTTTTCGCTCTATTGTCTCGGTTCTCTCCTTGTACTACGTACTTTGTACCGCCTCTGGCTTCCGCAAAGAAGTCAGCTTGCACTGCCATCTCATGTACTTTGCTAACGACCTTTTCATTAACAAAAACGTACAAGTCACGACTGCAACTGCTTAGTAACTGATCCATGAGCAAGAAATCTATCACGCCTTCGTAAGTACGTTCAACTTTGCCTAGTGCCAACCATCAACCACCTATCAAGATAACTCTTAGCCCTGTTGAGATATTAAACAAATGTCTCACCCGGCTCTGGCTTACCGTTCTTAAGTTGCTTCCTAAACCCGTCTACGGTTAAGGTAAACCTTTTGAGCAAGGCTGTCTTCAATGTGTCATAATCAAGAGCATCTTCCAACGATAAACGGGAGTAAACATCTAGAGCTTTGCCCCTTAATAATGTGCTAAGGTGTAATGACCACTGACCTTTCGGCCAACCTTGCACTTCCGAGTACCGTTCAAACCGTGCCAGATAGCTATCCATATTGTCCTTATCTTGATCGAAATACGGTAATTTCGGACCTTGTGGTATCTAAGTTCAACTACCGGACTATAATTATCCGATATTACCATTTCTGTCTTCGCTATCTCAACTTTCTGCGTTGTCTCTAACTCACGCATTTAACATTCGTACTCTAATATAACTTAAGTCATTTGCATTTCTACCTCTTTTGCTAGTCCCTCAGCCTCAAGCCTATCTGTATCAGCCTATCTTTCAGTCTCAATCCTATCTTTCTCAGCCTGTCTATCTACCTCTTTTGCTAGTATGTCAGCATCAAGCCTTTCTTTCTCAGCCTGTCTGTCAGCTGTCAGCCTCAAACCTATCTTTCTCAGCCTGTCTTTCTACCTATTTTGATAGTCCGTCAGCACCAAGCCTATCTTTCTCATCCTGTCTTTCTACTAGTCTATTCTCTCTCTCTCTCTCTCTCTCTCTCTCTCTCTCTATCTTGCTCTTCTTTCACAAAGGACCTTAACACCATCCCAGTTAAGCCTAATTCACTGCATACGTCCATTAACTCTTTAATGGTCGACATGATTGCCTTCTATTGTCTCAACAAATCAGTCACTTAGTCACGAGGCGGAGTGTACTATGTACAGCTCTATGGAATACGGGGTCTCAGCACTACAGTCACGAGGACTGTGCGAGTCTCAACCCGATTCACGCTTATTGGGTAATGTCAAATCCGGTATGTATTGTGTTCCTTCCCACCCGACTAATCCTAGTCCAGCACGTATTTACACTGGTGGGGAATTTAAGTTATGTCACCGTCTCACCCATCTCATATAGCGTCCCACATCGTGAGGAAATTTGGGATATACGTCACCTTCCCACTAGACTGGTATTTACAATTATGGGAAATTTCCCATACACGACAAACACATTAAATGGTCAATTGTGCTAGAGTCATAAAGCGATTGTCCACACACCAACAAAATGGACTCTGAGTGTAATGATATAACCCGGAAAATAATGAATCTGTCTCAGATCAAACCCAACCAACTAGAGATACGCGTTGCGTCTCTTCACTGACAGATTAAATTTTCAACAATATATTGCTAAATGACAGGGTGTATGAGACTTACCTTAGCGTCCAGGTGTACAGCTTGCCGCACGTCTTGGTGGTGAGGCTAATACCTGTACATGGCTTGCATATCCTGTAGTGGATTTAAAAAAAATTAACGGGTTATATTTCAAGATAGTAAGTGCAAGGACTTCTGACACCATTGTCACGCCAGGGTGACACCGAGATAGTTTACTGATGGGATGGAACACCAAGCACGTTGTGGACAGACATAACAAGGTATATATTTACAATGATGATGTATTTACATATAATGAAATGCACAAACAATGGATGGTAATATCAGTATGGACACCGTCCCCTGGATCAAACCCCCAGATACAATCGCACAACCAAGGCACCGTCACTATTCTGGAACAGGTAGGTATAGTTCAACATTATACATCAGGTTCAAGATCCGAGTTTACAGTTCCGTTAATCAACTCCGGTTTCCGCCATGATGATAGTGACGTTCTTATGACGTCGTAACGTTACTTGGAACTAGAATATACAGCCTACTTGGGCGGATGGGGCCAATATCACATGGGTGAAGGTCCTTCGAGATTCATCTCGTCCTTGGACGGAATGATTTCACCGGAATGATGCCCCACTCGAAACGCCCTTGGTCCACGCGGAGCAGAGTCACCGCTGGTACACGGTGTCGTGTTGTGGACTCGAGAATAAATATGTGTTGCGTACTGGCTCTACGTGTATACACCAGATGGACGTGCCGTCGCTGGTTGCTGACTGGCTGGCTGACTGCCTGGCTGGCTTACTGGCTGGGACTACAAAACACCAACGGTGTTGTTACCAGAATGTAACGTGTTATAGTCTCAATAATAGTCACAGTAGTGCACATGACATCAATATTATGATTGCATGGCAATACTAAACAACATCATATATTACAATGATGAAACATGATAAATTTCAATGTACACAAAGATATTTTCACTAATTGGAAGAAGGGGGCCGATGGAATTCATAAGTCGGAGAATGCGATATAACACATTAATGAACAGCCACTATATCTATTGTATCCAATGATATATGGGCCGCGCCATGCGAAAACCGGATATAATGACAACGTCATGAAAAGCGGTAAACGACGTCGGAAAAACGACGTTTCAAATTGTCTAGCGTCGCCGTAAAAGGTCACAGTTTGCCCTCCCATTTACGTTTACTGGTGTCAGTTAACATTAATTGTGAACAGAAAACGGAAAACGATAACTTACTGAAACTTTCACTAATATGAGACGCGATACCTTGTACCTCGGTACACATATTATGACGTCTTGACTTGACGTGACGTACTTGTGACGTCATTGAACGTGAATACATGTTTGACGTTATGGCCATGGTGTCGTGACAAAATATGATAGCAAGGATACATGGAGAGACGTCTGGAGAGCCGGTTGGACGCGTTGGAACGCAGACTGTTGGACGCAATTTTCGACGATGCCCGCACGGCCGATTCCGAGTGTCCGAAGAAAGACGAGCGGGAGGTACACGACATCTGGAGAACCGTAGAGAATACGAAGTGGTGGCTGGGGGCCTCTGTGGCGGTGTACACGGTCTGCTCTAGAGGCCCGTAGACACCGGAAGAGCAAAACAGACACCGACGCCCAGTTCGTGCATTCCGCAAAACAGTCCGGTACACCGAAGGAAAAAAACGAAACTAGCGACTCCGTACACCAGCACTCTGGTAGTAGCGACCCGTTCTACATGGAGTAGCCATTTTGAAAACAAGTTCTTTGTCGATTTTGGCGATTTTTTGTCGCTGCTCGTTTTGGACAAAAGTTCTTCGTCTTTTTCGAAGTGTCTTTCCGAGTTTTCTTTCCAAGTTGTCTTTCTTGTTCTGTACCGAGTTGTCTTTCTTTCCGTTCCAATTTTTGTTTTCTACCTCCTTTGGGAGAGATTTTCTGTTTTTCGATGTGGTCTAGATTTTGTTTTGCTCTTGGGAGACGATTTTTCTTCGACTTTCCCTAAATTGGGTGGTAACATTTTTCTACCTAGCTTGGGGAGAGGTTTTCTGGTGTTTTGTTTGCCGTTGGGAGTCGGGATGGGGGCAAACTGGCCAGTGCAAAAAGTGGGGGTATCCCCCTCTCTCTACAGATCGAGATCTGTCCAATCGATCTCTCCGTCGTCTCCGTCGTCGCCGTCGACGTTCTCGTGTCTCGCTCCCTCGCGAGGTTTTCCATCCCACAGTCTAGCTACCTCCTCCTCCAACTCTACCACCCTCCTCTCCAGTACCAGGATCCTCTTCCTGGTCACAGCCTTCTTCTTGCTACCCTCCGTGGGTCTATCCTCCAGGCCCCCGGGACACCTGTTCGAGTGATGTTGCCAGAGAGTCTTGTAGGTGGCGAACTTCCGTCCACATCCGGGACACTCTCTCGTGGGAGGTCTGCACGGGTTCTTGCGACCCATGTGTCTTCGAAGATTTGTAGGCTTGTCGAAGCACTTGCCGCATGTCTCGCATTACTTGTATGGCATGGCTAGTTGTAGTCTATTCCAATGGGGTCCCATATCTTCAAATGGGCGTCCGATTGTGGATGTGCCGAGGCGAGCCGAGGTGTCGAGACGAGGTGGCGAGGTTGTGTGGGGGAATCCTCCAATTCTAGAGAGGTTTCACCGACAGACTTTTTGTTTTGTGGTTCGAATTTTCTACCTCAAATTCTAGAGAGGTTTTCGATCTTTTCCAAAATAGTTTTGAGCCCAATTACATACAAAACACTATTGGGAAAATGGAGTGCGAAAAGTGTGGTAGAGTCTTTGCCAAAAAGTACAACTTGGCGCGACACGAGAAACGAAAAAATGGGTGTATTCCGCCGCGCTTCTTGTGCGATGGTTGCGGAAAGACTTTTTCCCATGCACGATCCCTAGCTAGGCACGGCCACACCTCGTGTCGGGATGGCCCCCCAAGCGAAAACGCGCGGCTACGACTCCGGTTTGCAGATCTAGAGAAGGCGCTGGCCGTAGAAACACGAAAACGAGAAATCGCCGAGTCCTGTGTTCGCGCTCTGCGAGAAAAGGTCTTGTAGATGCAAGCCTCTTTTTCCAAACCGCCTTTCCCAAATGTGTCCAAATACACAAATGGGTGGTATCATTTCTGTTTGTCTCTTGGGAGACGATTTTTTTCTACACTTTTCCCAAATGTGTCCAAATACACAAATGTGTGTATCATTTCTGTTTGTCTCTTGGGAAACAAATTGTTTCTACACTTTTCACAAATGTGTCCAAATACACAAATGGGTGGTATCATTTTGTCTCTTGGGAGACAAATTGTTTCTACACTTTTCCCAAATGTGTCCAAATACACAAATGGGTGGTATCATTTTGTCTCTTGGGAGTCAAAATGATACAAGTTCCAATTGTGTATATCGTGTTCAAATTGTGGATACTCGCGTCCCAATTGTGGATTTCTCGCACCCATTTGTGGATGTCTCGACCTTTTTCCCAATCTCGTATGCCATATTTCTCATATTTTGGTGATTTTTGGTGGGGTAGGTGGTAGTACGATTGTGTATGTTTTCGTCCTAATTGTGGATACATACGACAGAAACAATTGTGGCTCCGTGTAAAATGTACTAGAACCCCCATCCACTATTGGGCGAAAACATCGTCTTTTGTACTACAAGTTTAATTGTGGATATCGTGTCCCAATTGTGGATACTCGCGTTCAATAGTGGATGATTTGGTCCCAATTGTGGATATTCTCATTGTCATATTGTCATATTTTGGTGATTTTGGTGATTTTTGTTTGATTTTTTGGTTGTACAATTGTGGATGTTTTCGACACAATTATGGATGTTTTTGGCGATTTTTGCAATTTCTGTAAAAACATCCACAAGTGGGACTAAAACATCCACTATTGGGCGAAAACATCGTCTTTTATACTACCAGTCCCAATTGTGTATATCGTGTCCAATTGTGGATACTCGCGTCCAATAGTGGATGTTTTCGTCCCAATTGTGGATGTCTCGACGTTTTTCCATTCTCGTATGTCATATTTCTCATATTTTGGAGATCAAAATTCACCTGCTTTCCACGCGTATGTTTGCTCAAAAGAGGATGTTGCATGCAATTTTGTATCCACAATTGAACTTGTATCATGTTGACTCTCATATATTACCGATGGTCATAAACTTGCTTTTGTAGTCGAAAGTGCTTGTGTAGTATCAAATCATCAGTTTATCACTTGACTGCATAATAATGTATATCAGGCGATTGTAATGCGATCCTCAAGAAAGACACATGGCGAAAATTATAAGGTATCACGCTACCAAATCTGCCCGGTATCCTGTTTTGTCACAAAGTTAATGTTATAAGCGGCCAACTGCCTACTTTAAAATATGTCGTCGCATACGAAATGTTAAATGATGTCGCTATTTATTCCCCAAAATTATTTCAGACAGCAGCAAACAACAGGGAAACGGTTCACTCTGCCTTATTAGAAAATTATTCATACGAAATTAACAGGCTCCAGTTTTGTTTGAGCAAATCCAGTTGCTCAAAATAGCGACCCCATATGCATAAGGAGGGTTATGAAAAATTCAGACTGCACTTTAAAATTATCATAATTTTTCACCAGATTGTAAGAACAGACATTAGGAACAGACATTCAGTATACGACATAGCATACTATGTCTGCGATCTCCTCTGCCTTCAAGCGTTGTGAGCTTGTTCATAAGAATTTCTCAGCAATCACCAGTGCAACCATCGCTGTGACTCACATATTGAAATCACTATGACAATTTTCATAACATTCCGTTCTGAGACAAACAATTTTTCACAAAATGTACTAGCGCTCTCGCTATGAAAATTGTCATAAACCGGACTATGACAATTTTCATAAAGCGTAATATACCTCTTCTTATGAAAATTTAAATAAAGTTTAATATCACTCTCACTATCAAAAGTTTCATAAAATGTAATATACCACTCGCTATGAAAATTTTAATAAAGTGCAATATCACTCTCACTATTAAATTTTTCATAAAATGTAATGTACCTCTCGCTATGAAAATTGTCATAAACCGGACTATGACAATTTTCATAAAGCGTAATATACCTCTTCTTATGAAAATTTAAATAAAGTTTAATATCACTCTCACTATCAAAAGTTTCATAAAATGTAATATACCACTCGCTATGAAAATTTTAATAAAGTGCAATATCACTCTCACTATTAAATTTTTCATAAAATGTAATGTACCTCTCGCTATGAAAATTTTCATAAAGCATAATATCACTGTTACTATGAACAATTTCATAAAATGTAATATACCTCTCACTATGAAAATTTCCATAAAACGTTCTATCACTCTCACATATTGAAGTCGCTATGAAAATTACTGCTTTCAGACAAATTTTAGTCGCTATGAAAATTTTCATAAAATGTACCATCGCTCCCACATATTGTAGCCGCTATGAAAATTTTCCTAACATTCCCGTTCTCAGACAAACGTTAGTCGCTATGAAAAGGTTCATAATATTATCGTTCTGAAACAAGCATGTGTCACTATGAACTTGGACATAAAATGCAGTTAGGTTTACTAATTGTTCCTATTGACGGTTAATTGTCACAATGTTAATGTTCCAAATATATGTCAAGTTAACGGACTCTCTGAATTATACCATAACTGCGGCACATGTATTAAACATACTTGTCAAATATTCGTTAGTTGGTTAGTGATTGAAACAGCTATTGTAAGCAGAAATAGGAACATAAATGTGACTGTGACAGGCAACATTGGGTTTATGCGATTTATGTTTAGTTCCTGGTCAAATATGACACCTATTTTGGCTAATAACGATATACAATGTATGTTGCTTTAGAAAAATGACGGGCGTTTCGTTCACGGAATAGCGAACGGAGTAGACCCCGATCAGACTACACGCATGTGCATACTACGCTGGTGGCATACCCCATAAACCCCGTTTTCCTGTCTCATCCATAAATACAGTGGTTATACACAAACAATGAATAAGTACTAAACCTTGTATTTTCATGTGGGGCATTTACAATAAAGAAGACTGTCTAGACATACATGCAACACAGTTGAGTGAAATCGACCTTAAACAGTCGGACATGGTGTTCTAATTCACATGTATGCACACGTGTCGTTACCAACTATCATTTGTCTTCCTTACGCATCAGGAATCAGAAAAAAAACGTTGGTTCCATTACATAGATTAACGTATTCCTGTAGGGTCATATCCTCTGAAAATATAAACAAACGACTTAAAAGGTGGCCATACTATATACATGTATGACAAACATTACGTCACAAGTCATGATCGGAAACAGTGAAAACTAGAAAGAAAGTCCCAAATAACAAATTAATTTCCCGTTACATATAGAACCCATATGGAATTCATCACGCGCAAGTGACGTCCATCTTACAGTATGTATACATGTAGGTACGATTATCATAATACTTGTATGTAGGGTTGGTCCTAAGCAAAACTAAATAACGTATATATGCCTGCGTAAAATCCAGTGTTCCGCAGTCAAAACGGAAAGCGAGATATACCGCCGAAATTAGAGGCATGGTCTAGTCTGACCAACGTGCCAGTCAGTGTCGGTTATCTAATTAATGGGTTCATACGTTCAGTCAGGCAATCAGATGTTCCATAATATTCGCGGCAAAAAACGATGGTGGCGGCGGGATTAAATGCTGCGCGGGTATTCATGTCTGGATGCATGACTAACCCTTACAATGCTGAATTCCTCTTTGGCGTCTGCCTTTTAATTTTAGTTTTACACCGGTCTCGGTAGAGCCGGTGGCATATCGTGTTTGGACTGTGTATCTTTGTGTCCGTCCTTCACAAGTCCGCTGGAGTTTCGAAAATATATCTGCCACAATATGGAATTCGTGTGCCGACATTTTCTTGTACGTAATGAAAACCTGGTAATTGTCTCCAATGTAGACATTTAGCATGTGCTGTCGGACATGTGCATTGTTAAAACATCTGAAAAATGAAAAGTCAGACGATAATCTCCGGTTTTGGCCTTTTAAGAATTAATTATAAGTTTAGTTGTGTTCACTATAAGACACGTGTATGTAGACACGTGTAATGGGGTAACACGCATGCAATATTAGTTCTGAGTACATAACTCTAATTGAATTTAATTACACCGCATTACATACGCGTTATGACGGGGTAGTCCTTCAGAATATGCGTTTGTTTCATTTCTACTTCGTGGAAAGTGACATAACAATCTTGCTAATACACACTTTCTTAGGTAAGTTTATGGTAATAGTTTTCTGTTATATTGTAGAATTGTTTCTCAATAACAATATAGCGAATTATGAACGTCAACGCTCTGCAGGTTTTCCATACACTTTAGTGCGCGAAACGTCAATAAAAATGCGCAATTGTTGACCGTGGTGTAGCCAAATAGTGCATCCTGTGCCGCTAATACAAAATGTGACGATACCCTACCGGGATATGGTCCTAAAACCTTTACACAAGTAATCAACGGATCGTCATGTCGCCGTCACACTGCACCGGCAATCATAGGTGGCGGATAATTATATTATCGCTAGTAAATTGAATTACAATGGTACCACATGTGTTATAATTCTCATGAGAAGATTCTAATAAATGCAGTGCACCAGATAACCATATGGAGGCGATTCTCATGAGCAGTACTCTATGACTAAATGTATTAAATATCGGTGCATTCACCGATAAAACATTATGAAACATTATGTTAGCGCTTTCTCGAACTTAACAGTGGGGCAAATTTATTTTAATGTCTGCTTCCTTTCACACAGCTTCTTGATATTCGTTAAACTAAAGCATCACCAGGCGCGCTTCGTTGTCTTCTGACAACTCTTGTTACCAAATCTATTGATACGCATATTCCAAAGATGATGCACCAGAGACTATGCAGGTAACTGCACTCTAGACACATGCTGACATGTGTATCTATCGAGATTAAACATCAAATAATAAAGGTTATTGCAACTTAACGGGTCTCGGAGTAAACTTTTCTTTTCCTTTTTCCTTCTCAGTATAGTTTACATATATATAGGCTTTTCGGTAACATTTCGGAATATTATTTCTACTTTGTATAATAACACATTGCAATTACTAGTGGTTCTGGCGACTTTTGGAACCGGTATGACAACAATTAAGCATTTCAACAGCGATCCTGCATTCATTGTGCGTGACCCAAGCTATTTGACCGGGTCATGTCTGGTCTGCACACTGGAGTTACTCAGAGTTCATGACCTCCAAAGAATGGTGCAACCAGTCTAGTCCCAGATTGGACGATGCATCTGTATGGTTCAGTCAGGGTTTATACTGTTTGCCATTCAGTCCATCAATTCCTACACTATAACAGTAGCCAGACTTGCTAAACTGGCATCAGCATTATTTCCGCAACATGCGGCATGTTTACACTATCCAGTAATAATGTGCATAAGAGCATGAAGAGTGTCACATAAATCGTGCCAACACGTAGCAGGGTGTCCGAATTGCGCGATGGAAATAGGCGTGAGTAATTACCACTGATGTGCACCAGCCTGCGAGTGATATTTGGAAATCGGGTGATGATCGGCAAGGAGATAAGAATTTGTAGAAAACTAACTTGATCCCGTTCATTGAATCTACTTGACAGCGATTAAATTACGATTAAATTGAAAACATCTTGTCTTATGTATGATCGGATGTTGTATGCTAGTTACATTTGGAAGCAGTGTACGTAGTTCCTGATCAAAATGTACATGTACAATCAGGGATGCTACGATGCCATAGTACGATGTAATTATGACAATAGTACGCTGCTACGATACCGATATATCGTAATATCGTCATCGTGCTATCGTGATATCGCATCATCGTTATCGTGGTATCGTTATATCGACCCGATATCGATATTACGATGGTCTAAAAGGAACACCGTACATTAATGATGTTAAACTGTCATATAGCAGTTTACAATAAGAATGTCGGATGGTAATCACCACCATTGTCCTATATATCGTAGTATCGTCATCGTGCTATCATGATATCGCGCCATCGTCATCATAGTGTCGGGTTATAGTAGTATTGACGCGATAGCGATATTACGATGGTCTAAACAGAACACCGTGTATTCATGCTAATGTTAAAACTGCCATATAACGGATTACCATAGGAGAGTCAGATAGTAATCACCATTTACCTACATTTAAACCCATATATCCTGATAATGTTCCCTAAATATTTCGGGCAGTGTTCTTTATTCCATGAATAATGATTCCCAAAGATATTTGTCTAGTATTTTCAGCCGCGGCCTTTGATATTAGTAGAGACGCATTATTGTGAACTTTCAGCCAGAAACTATAGGACCACCAGAGAAAGGGCTGTTTGAAAGATGATTTGCTGACATATTACTATATTTACGTAAATGCGAAGTCAATGCACAGAATTTTGGACTGTATGTGACAATACGAGTATCATGAGAGCAATGCATGTGAAATATGAAGAAGTTCAGTGGAAGGAAACATATTTGATAACAAACATATTCTTGAATTGCGGTAAAAGTGGCATATATGCCCATAGGGCCGGGTGTATCTGAATACAGACAATTGAACATTGCGATATTTTATATATATTATTGTTTACACATGTCACTTTAATAAATAAATAAATTACTTACTTAGATGACTCTACGCAAGTCACAATTCAGTCAGTATATGTCTCAGAACAACATTTATTGACATGAGTTATGGAAATAACTATGTTGAGTAGTTTGTGATTAAAAGTACAGATAATGATAATAGCCTACTTTGATCACACGTGCCGTAATGACATTTTCATCAGCCGGCGGCCGAAATATGATTTTGTCTGGCATCGAATGGTTATCGGAATGATAAAACGCATATTGCAATGTATTGCGAGTAACATATACACCGGCACGTTAAACGTAAACCAATATGCAAGCATACACGTAGCACAGGCAATGTTGAATATCCCCCACTCACTTGAATTCATGTAGTATAACAGAAGGCCAGACACTAAAGCAAACAACAGATCATCATTTTCTAACAATGAAACATGTTTCAGATGAAAACCTTGGCATTGCCATATCAATACATCTTTTACAACATATTATACATGTTTTCCCGATGATAGAGTACTTGTAGATCGCATAAAATTTATTTTATTAGCCTGAATCGAGATTCATTTCAGTGTCCCACTCACTTCCGGTTGAGCTAAAATTTCCAACGGACGATTTGATTGGTTGAATTTGTTATCAACCAATCAAATCGTTTGTTACAAACGCTTTCCTATAAACCGGAAGTAGCCTGGACAGGCAAAATAAATCTGCAGTAAAACAAATTAAAAGCATTATTTTGTATGTTTTAACACATCTGGGTTGTAATTGAAGGTGACATTCTGTTTATTATAAGTTTACTCCAAATAGATATGCCAGAAATTGCACCAATATTGATTAATATTAGACAGAATACACGGCTGAAAATACTCGACAGATATCTTGGGGAATCATTATTCATGGAATAAAGAACACTGCCCGAAATATTTAGCGAACATATTCAGAATATATGGTTTTAAGTGTAGGAAAATGGTGATAACTATCTGACTCTCCCATGGTAATCCGTTATATGGCAGTTTTCACATTAGTATGCATACATGGAGTTCCGTTTAGGCCATCGTAATATCGCTATCGGGTCGATACTACGGTAAGTCGACACTACGATGAAGATGACGCGATATCACGATAGCACGATATTATATCGTAGTATCGTCATCGTCGTATCGTAGTATCATCCCATGATATTCGTAGCATCATACTATCGTCGTAGTGATAATACTGTGTCATCGTAGCTTCGAACTATTGTCATCATAGTATCGTACAATAGAGCATAGCAATACTGCCGGGAACCAGTCTAAAGCACCGAGAGTATCCGATTGCATAAAGATATTGCAAATTATTTGGTCTGCAGGATACCATAGTACGATAATGATATTACAATGGCATTAACGGAATACCGTACATGTATATGCCATTTCCTTTGAAATCCATGGATTTTTATGGGCGAACACACTCCAAATGGAGATTGAAATAATAAAATATTCTGATACAGCACAGTAAAATTATTTAGAAAAATAGTATTTGCGCTGGTCGCTATGTTATAAACATAATGCCGCTGAAAGACACATTTGAATGTTCTCTAATCGCAGGTGCAGGTTAAGTCATATTGACCTGTGTCAATTACTCGCTCGGATAAGCCATCGTGCAATTCGGGAACCCTGCTACGTGTTGGCACGATTTATGTGACACTCGTATGCAAGTTCTTACAGTATAGTATAAACATGCCGCGTTTTGCGGAACTACGTGTTGATGCCAGTTTATCATGTCTGGCTACCTCGATTGTGCAGCTGCGGTGGCTACATGTAAGTGGTTGATGTAATGGCCATAAGAACCGTACCGGTTCCAAAACTCGCAGGGTAATTTCAGCGTGTTAATATGCAAAATAGAAATAGTATTCCCAGATGTTACCGAAAAGCCTATATAGATGTAAACTGTACTGAGAAGGAAAAAGGAAAAGGAAAGTTTACTCCCGTTAAGCCGCAACAACTTGTTTATTATTTCATCATTCTCGATACATGCATCGTCTCTGGCGCATCATCTTTGGAAAACGCGTATAAATATATTTGGTAACAAGTGTTTGTCAGAAGACAACAATGCGCGCCTAGTGGTGTTTTTGTTTAACGAATATCAATAACCTGTGTGAAAGGAAACACAAAATAAAAGGAATTTACCCCACTGTTAAGGTAAATTGTTACCTTGACCTTGGGGTTGGAGGTGGTCTGAGTGTGATGGCTGTTGAAGGGCATGCTAGAGAAACATTAGAGGACAGGATGGGTACAATATCAAGAAGAAAGCACTAAAAAGTATTTTGGTTGGGACAAACAATAAACGTTTCGTTTCTACGTCGCGTAAATACGAAATTAAGAAACACAGTTTCCTCTGTACATGACGTATGCAATGGCGAGGTCTTAATATGTGGCTGCGACTGGATAAATGGGTTTTATGGGAGTTGTGACCATTACAGCTCTTGATCAATACCACACTCCAGTAGCCTGTTCACGATTTATATTGATTGCTAGAAGCAGTGCGGGTGTTTCATTGCTGTAATGGCGAATATATCATATCATGACGAGACTGTGCGGGTGTACGGGATGATCTGGGTCAGCACTAGTCGCAAAACCGATGAGCCCCATTTCCCCAATCACATCCATAATAATACGTTACTACGCGGCGTGGAAACGAACTATTTATAGGTCATTTGATTTGTCTATGGATATACAAATGTAGCGCGGCGGAACCAGTGGCATATATTCATAAACAAAGCCAATCGCATAAAAACATACACATAACATTCACTCATATACACAAACATGTGCAAGCATATATACATGACATACGTACATAAACAGTGACTGTGTTTCACAAACGAAATGATCTGACAACCGAGGACGCACAGTTTCCATTCATTGGAGCGGGCGGTTTATTACATGTATATGATAATCAAGTAGTGATAATATAGTCATATACCTTGTACATGTATGCAGGTGTAAAACATTCTAGGTTGATATATATATGTAAAGTACGGAACATTGAGTTAATTAAAGGGTATTGGTGAGGAACATTTCGTTTGTGATAGCTTTGTGAAAAAATAACGCATATGCTTTGAACAGTGTTCACGAAATGAATATTTTATGTATTGCTAGTATTTTGATGTGGAGATATGTTCAATACCATAACATGTGATTATGTTAGACATTTGGTGAGAATAATGTGTGGTGGCTAACTGAAAAGAAGAGTATGTAGATTTTTGGTAGTAGTACGGGTGTGCATGTGTGGGGTGGGTTGGGTTGTATGTGGGGTTGGCACGGTTGAAACATGATATTGATCGATATTAATATGAGATCTCTTAATTCCTTAGAACAATACAATGGTTTGTGATGTGTTTTTGCACCATGACATTTTACATAAGACAGAGAATATGTTCAAATGGTTCAAATTATTGTTAAGACAGTGATCCCATAAAATATAGTTTACACAGCCGTACATTCGTGACGTAATATGACACCTATGAATTGTTTGCCCTTGTGTCCAGCATAGATCTTGATCAGCGTGCACACCGCGCAGTCTCACTATGAACATAGGATGGATAAACTCATTTCAGACATATAGGTTTTTACGGACGGCAGAAAATGTTATTAAGTGTCTGGTTAGCAAACAGTGTAGTTCGTAATAAGACTGATCTCTGTAAGCTCTGTCAGGTCAGTTTTCAACCAATGGATTGCGAGTCCATCATTTACAATATGACTGACCAACTGACCATTTTGAATTGCTGTAACGATATCATACCGGGGTATAATTACGTCTCTGGGGTATGGAATGCTCCACTGCTTAGAGCTGGATGTTGCTTAGACCGTTGTCGGCAACACGTTTACATATCGTTCGTTAACAGTCAGGTGTGTAACTGATTTCAGCTACGTTCGAAATAACCTGATACAGTTATGTATTATAGTTGTGTGAGATTTGCCTCCCTTCCGTAGCCAAATTGTAGATAACCTGTATCAGTTATTTTCATTATCTCTCATTTTCTACACAATTTAAAAGGGAGGTAACACAACATAAATTATTGACTGAATTATAGTTTACAGCGTGGTGTTAATTCCCTTATTCATTTTGATACCACTTTGGCCATAACCGTGATAATCATGATAGCGATGGTGAATTGTATTCTGTTTCATCCCTATAATTCGACGACATGTTCAACATGTTGACATTTTCATTGAATTGGTTTAACTGTGTCTCTCACTGCTCCAGCATCTACAAAGAAAATAAATATTCTCAACTCTACATTTTCATCGATATTTCACTTTATTTATCTGGCATGTTCCTCATTTGTATTATATCTCACGACTAATACCATGATCAAGATAATTTATCTACTCTCTGTTCCACGTTTTGCTGCCGACGAACTTTTGGCCATTAAACACATTACATCTTAAAAATATATAAATGTAAGTAGTTTTTCATCATTAATAAAAAGTCACCGTCGCCAAAAATAAATATTTGAAGAAATTCCATCAAATATTTATTTTATTGCGAAAAAAATGAGTTTCCTGTGAGAATTTAACATGGGGGCTAAACATAGATTTTTGTCTCGCCTGCGAAAGTGGAAAGCGAGACATATGTTTTGCTTTTCCGGAGTCGGCGTCGGCGGCGGCGTCGTCGTCGGCGGCGTCGTCGTCGTCGGCGGCGGCGTCATCATTCAATGTTAAGTTTTCGTGTTGCGGTCATTACTTCAACACCTTATCTGCTACAGTCATCAAACTTTATGCATACCTTTACTATGATATGTAGATGAATATAAGACTATTCTCCTGGTCCCTGGGTCAAGGTCAAGGCCCCAGGGTCAAGGTCAAGGCGGAGCAAGGCGAGACATTTGATTTCGCGGAATTCTTGTTTATTTGTGGACCGATTTTCAAATTCTAACTTTTGTTTTCATATTTACATCATTTCCAAGCCAGACAATTTCCATTTTCTTTTGTTTTAGCTCCTCCCCCACTGCTTCCACCTGTCTCTCTCACCCCCCCCCCCCCCCCCCCCCCCCCCCCCCCCACCCCCCGCCCCCCCCCCCGCCCCCCCCCCACCCCCTCCTGATAAATAGGAAAATAGTTTTTTCGCTTTAAAATTAATATTTTAATATTTGATGGAATTTCATCAAACAAATCATTTTGGGGAGGGTGACTTTGTTTTGTTATTGGTGAAAAAGTACTTACATTTAAATATTCTTTTTAGATTTAATGTGTTTAATAGCCAAACGTTTGTCGGTAGAAAAACGTGGAACGTGGAACAGACAGTAGGTATCATGTTACGATCTATGGTCAATGATGGAGTTTGGAAATGAATGCATTGTCATATGAGCATGACTGAACGTGTTTGCCATGTTATCCACTTATTTTTGTAATTGAGGCACAGAGCAGTGGTCTCAAAATGTTTAAGATATATTCCGCACTCCTCGTCCTAATATTTGAAGTCGTATCTACATGTTCTGATGATGATGGTGATGATGTACACCATGTAAATGATGGATGCATCCAATGCACAGCTCCCCACCCATGCTCTACAAATAATTTAATAAGATACCATGTCTTCGTAATGGTACATGTACACAAATATATAATTGTGTTGTACATGTTGTACATTTCTTTATATCTTTGTATACCAAATACATGTTATTTACCTAACTTCTGTGCATTCGGACACTATACAGGTCTATGATAACCCGCGTAAGTTATATTTAAAAGCTTCCTCAAGTTATGATGACATTTAACAAGTGTTATGTTTGCTTTCGTCGACATAACATATCCGTTATTTTTTATAACTTCATTGTTAACTTGACAACCACATACATGTAACCATGTGGTGTCCAGCACTAGTCCATTACCTAATCAGTTATAGAACTCTTTGGAGTGGGTCCAACATCATACTCGTGACGACCATGATGCATAGTTTGGCATGTGGACACTGTATCTGTCTATATATGTGACTGTGACTTGAGAAATGGGTAATGTAGATCCAGATCAGCCTCAGCATCCGTACAGTCAGATCATGATGTGTACTGTTCACCATTCCACCATACCACCCTGCTTATATCAAACAAGATCATTGCCAGGCTACATCAGTGTTTAATGACTTCTTCAAGAGCTACATTACCCAAATACCACAGAACGATGACTAGCATGAGCCAAATAACCCAAATAGAACAGGCATTGTACATCATGTACATGTTTTCAGAAAATCACGAATACATTGCCCACAGCACATGGGGTTGTTACAACTATCTACTGAGTTGGTTAAGATACGCATTCATGATCATAACGAACATACCTGGGATTCACATATCCTAACACATTTAGATTTTCGTTATGTTTTTGATACTGCGCATGAAATTCCCAATTACCATGTATAATTTGGCAGGCATGCACTATATTAGAATAACCCCTGACAGTTATTTCGAATAACTTCCTCAAGTTATGTTGACATTCAACAAAGTTCGTATTTGTTTTTGACAAACATAACCGCTACCAGCTATGTGTAATATCTGTCTCACGTTATCTTGAAAAACAACCCATAGCTGGGTTTCACATATGCGCATTACATGTAGATATACACATGACTGACACACCGAGTTAACTTCATGATTTTGCACATGCAATTTCCATATACCTTGGCAGGCATGCACTATATTAGGATACACCGCGGACAGTTATTTCGAATAACTTCCTCAAGTCATGTTGACATTCAACAAATTTCGTATTTTGTTGGACAAACATAACCTCTACCAGTTATGTGTAATAACTGTCTCACGTTATCTTGAAAAACAACCCATAGCTGGGTTTCACATATGTGCATAACATGTAGATATACACATGACTGACACACATGTCGAGTTATCTTCATGGTGTTGTACATGCAATTTCCATATATCATGACAGGCATACACTATATTAGAATAACCCCTGACAGTACTTTCGAATAACTTCCTCAAGTTATGTTGACATTCAACATAGTTTGTATTTGTTTTTGACAAACATAACCTATACCAGTTATGTGTAATAACTGTCTCACGTTATCTTGAAAAACAACCCATAGCTGGGTTTCACATATGAGCATAAAATGTAGATATACACATGACTGACACACATGTTGAGTTATATTCATGGTGTTGTACATGTTTGATTGCGGACACATTATATTTTTAGGGCTTGGAGAACGCTTGTAGGTTATTTTTAATATAACTTTCTCAAGTTATGTTGACATTCAACACAGTTATGTGTAATCACGTCCTCCAGTTATAATCAGAAAAGCAACCATACGACCATAGTGACTAGCATCAGCCGAGTAACCAAACTCGTATAGGTGTCATCATGATCATAGATACTACACACCATGTACATGTTGTAAGAAAACAATGAAAACCTTGCTCACTGCACATTGTAGGTGCCATATAGGTGTACAAGACAAATCGTCATTGTCATGATGTGCATAATCATGTAAATGCTGGCCATATACATGATGTCTGTTTTTCACATATGCGTAGACCATCGCTATGTTCATGATGTGATACATGCAATTTCCATATACCATATATACATACAACAAATTATACACTATATACTTACATGGCTAGGATAACCGTGCCAGCTAATTTAAATAGCTTCCTCAAGTTACGTCGACATTCAACAAATGTCCTTTTACTTTTGGATAAAAATAACCTATGCCAGTAATGTGTATCTCTATCGTGATATCATTTCATCTGTCTCGTTGAAACGATTCAAATGGTAGTCAAAAGTTCAAAACATGTCATTTGGATCGGAAATGTCAACACTACTGGTTTTCACCAGCAACATGGTAACTCTTTTGACTGTATATGATGTAATCATGGTAATCTGGCAATCATCGTGATCATGGTACTAGCTGTTAGTTGGCCTGCCAGTTCCAGAATTTGAAAATTGCTTTTGTAGTAAATTAATAATTTAAAATTATGTTGTAATTTATATGAAAGTTCCTATTATTCCCCATGATTAGCTACATAATTATCTGTCAGAAAATAATCTGCATATTGTGCAAGTTGTGTTTCTATTTATTGTTTCCTCAAATATGCGTGTTATGTTTCATTCTGATCATCTCTGTGAGGTGGTTCAAATGAGTGATCACAACATTTTCCTTTGTACATAATGTAAATGCCGATACAATGTTTCACCACCCGCCAAGTCACATAAACTTAAAATATGTCATCACGTTTGAGGCATTTATTTCCTACATATCAGTTGTATATCATTGTACAGTTGCTATATCAGGCTATATCCATGCTACATGTAGCTACATTCTTGTAACATATTTAATAACCACTTTGATTATCAATGTTATTGCCATGATTAAAACCTGTGCGTATCCGTCATTTATATTTGCAGCAGATCAACTGACCATTTTCTCCAGAATAATTTGCTCGTACTCGGATGACCGGAACTATGAATTAAAACCTGGCATTTAGATAAATGTTACTATTTCGACACATGTTTGTGTATTGTGCATTTATAATCTACATGCTTTTTTCATTTTCTTTTGACAGACATTTGTCTGTAGAATCGTGAATAATTATTGCTAAATCATCATTATAATTCTGGCAATCAGTGTAGACACTGTTCAGACTGTCCGTTGTATGTTTCATGCACGTTTACATGCATTTTGGCAAACATCATGAACACTATCTAGTAGAATGGTTAAACATTACTTTACTTCTAAGCAAACAAAATGCAAATGCATTTCAAGAAGCCATCGTTTGTTCATAACAAACTGCGCGCATTCGCAAACTAATATTGGTATACGTAGATTACAATCACTGTTCATACAGTGCCCAGCGGAAACAAATGGTTTAACCGTATTCCTTGTGATAAGCGCGTTATTAACTGCATGCTATCATTGTGATATTATTTGTTTATGTAGCGCATTAATCCAATGTGAAAACATTATAAACCCATGAGTAAGACAGATGACACGGCCATAGAATTGATTATTGTAAATATCATGCTATCCTGCACGTATAATAATGATTATCATGCTGACAATCTGATAAAACCACTGACCCCTCTCAGACTTTCCTTTCAGGTATCCCTCTCTCTCACAAGTGGAGATATAATCATGATAATTGCCAGCCACTTGGGGGCCCATACAATCACTGTTCCCTGTTGTGCAGACCGTTAGCGTGGTTAGCATCACGGTGTTGGCAGATCTCATTTTGCGGCGCCGTTCATGCTTTGGAATATATTGAATTCATTAAATTAGCATTAGGTCAGTTCCACGGAGCAGATTATTTTACATTATAGAGTATGCAAAATACATGAATTCCGCATGAGCTCCGAACATTGTTCCAGCCAGCCTAACAAGCCACTGCATCCTAGGATTTTGTTTTGCTGTCCAATTCCCGTTGCTATCTAATTCCCCAAGTGTTAACCCTCGCTATGAAAAACGTCGATATGCCTATAAATCCCATATGCCAATATGTTTATGTATGTTTAGGAAATACATTATTAACTTAACCTATGAACATGATGAACATATATCATTCTGTAATGCGAAAGTCGCATGTAAATTCAAATATATACTTATATCTAGAAAAATAATTTATAATGAAATGTAAATGTAATACAACACAACCATCATTGCAGCACATTAACACATAATTTTGACAAGCAATAACTAGAGAAAAGTCGATGGAGTGCCATCGCAATATACACACATTTGCGCCTGAATGGCGAACAGTGCGAAAATATATGTTGTTACCACCCATTAGAACCGCATTGGCGAGTCGGTTCAAATGACTGATAACAACATATAATTTTGTGCAGAAAAAAAGAAAACTAGTAAGTATTTTCAGTCCGAAAACAATATTCAGCATGAAAAGGATTGATCCAGTGTGAATAATATAAAGGCGTTGAGCTAGACAGATAACACGGGTATGTGCTGTAGACCTTTAGAATGGTAAGATGCTCATGTTGTGTTTGCCGATCTCATATTATAATGTTCATGGTTGAGAATATATAACTTACGTTCATTGAATTCGTTAATTTAACATGAGGTCAGTTAACACTCTTCCACAGAGAACACTACTGCACACGATAGAGTTACTATATCGCGGCAAGAGTTGTCATTCTTGAATCAACAATGTACCAGTTGTAGTCAACACTGTCAGCATATTTTTCGCGTTATCTCCTTATGTATTTTCGCCCACTGATTTCTTGTCCGGAGCATAACTCAGATACTTTTTGTTTTAATACTTTCATGAAACGTCACACATTCATAGACCACGGCCCACATGTGTGTTGCGGGCAAGAATGACACCTCTCAATAATTGTTCAAGCTATCTCCATTTGTCTTTTCGTAAATTAATTTCCTGTCCCTTCATAACTTGATTAGTCTTTGAAACATTTTCATCACATTTAATCACTTTACTAACATATTAGTTATCTCCATTTATTGTTTGACTGCCTGTAAGGATTGGTTGTGGCCTATGGGTTAGAACACCGGATTTATAATCTGGAGGTTGTGGGTTCAAACCTCGCCGAGGGCATCAACAATACTTTCATAGTATTTCCATCTCACCCGTCTGTATATGACATTAGCTGTTGCTCGGACATTAAACCCATTCACTTTCACTTTCATATTTGACAGCGTGTAGGTGGATAGACATGCACTTGTGGACAAGAGTCAATTTCTAGTTAATGAGGGATCGCAGCTAATTGTCTCCTTTTTCAAATATATTAATAGAGATCCGATCCTATGCTGTATTACAGCGTTTATTTCTTACTGAATAGCACCTAAATTAGTTTTGCGAACAGAGTAGACCCAGACTGCATTTATGTATACTAATTTCTCTCCTATGTTGCATAAGCCTTTGAAAATATTATTTGTGCGTTATATCAGCTGCCCACTGCTTCCCAGATGGCAGGCAAAAACTGACCACGCTCGTTGTCGGATCTTATAAACATGCTAAAAGACGCATTTGGCATGTTGGGGCCAGTTGAAATCAACCATGAACATCCTTTCACAAGACCGATAGTGTCAGCCCAGTCGGGACGGGTGTACGGCTATACAACCACAGACTGCCACATTAGCATAAATCCATTAACCCTTAGAAAGCTAGGAACGAAAATTTTTGTCTGCTGTTGTTTTATGTTTTGCCTTTTTCTCAATAAAACATGGTTTCACAGCATTCTAAAGTGCTGTCGAAGTATGTTTTTTGATAGGAAAAATGGAAAATAAAAAATAAGCAGCAGACCAAAATTTGTATTCAGCAGTGTAAAGGTTAAAAGGTTATACAACGGTAATCAGTTGCAATTCTACAGGACAACCGTGCTAATTGTTTTCTACATAATTTCATAATGTGTAAAATAATTTACACCATCCAAACTGGACATTTAGTGAAACCTTTCTAAACCCGACACTCTTGAAGGTCCCCGAATGTCCGGTTTAGAGAGCTACAATTGTAATTCACTGCACACGGCAAGATTTGCAATACATATAAATTACAGTGACACTCCAACACAATTAAACACACAAGTTTTGTATGTCGTCTGGGTCAGACAGGTTCCTCTTTGTACATGGTTGGTGATCAATATTTATATATGGGAAAAAACAACCTTAATGACAACATTTTAGATTTTCACTTTTTTACATTTTCTGATGCGGACACCTTTCAAAAAAAATATTCTGCAAAGAAAATGCAATTATTTTTCATAGTGTTTGTTTTATCTCACTTTTTGCAGCACCATGTGAATCACGTACGGACAAACGTAAAATAATCGAGAAAATGACGTTATTGAAACGGCAACGTTTGTACAATGCAACTCAACAGCCTACAGTACTTTGCTGATATTAGTTACATTAAATGTATCTACAAGTGTTAGTATGTATACTATAAAACATTGAACAGAATAAAACTATGATATGCACATGTAGTGAACAAAACAAACGCACCACTATCGATTTTAAATCTATAATTAGCCGACCTGTGGCTTCGTAATTTGCCACCATCGCCATAATAGATTCATAATGACATACATGTGCCGTCAGAAAGATAAATTGCACTTATTTCAGAAATTAGGCCAGAATATAATTGAAGTCATTCACAGTTAATTGTGACGTCATTTATTGATGTAGACATTACGTCACCAAAGACCAAAAAACTAAACGGCATTCCTGGTGTTTGAAAGAGTAAATTATATGCACATCGTGTCGGTGATTGAAACAAATTAATTTGTTTTCTGTAGAAATGAATGACCATAATTTGGATAGGCCTATGGCTGCACATATCAATGACTTTGAACAGCGCCCGATGGGGTCTAGAGGGTAGTCGGACACCCCCGGGGATTTTTAAAGAAATTAAAAATCGACTGTCCATTCCTGACTCTCGGAATTATATTTACATCTCAGAAAGCGGGAGGAACGTTTTCCTGTGTAGCCAATATGACTAACGGTAGCAGGTCTATGGGAAAATGCTACGCTGACCCCCACTCCCTCGGCGGCCCACCGCCGCCACTGCCCCCACCCCCAACTTCTACACACCGAGGGAAGATATTGTTAGGCGTGTCCTCTTAAACAGTTATTATGCGTTATTGTTATGAATTTAATGCCGGTACTGATTTATTTTTGTAAGTTTCTTCAAATTTATGTTCGCATTTATCAACCGTACTATGCAGATTCCTTCATATATTTGTTATTTTCGTGACTGATATCCGCGCGACAGCATACGTATTTATTTAGAAAATGGAATGCATTGTTGTTAAAATTGAAAGTGGCCAACAGAACATTCAGAGCAAAATGACCCATTACTATTTATTTTTATATTTGTGTGGGTTTTAATTTTTGATCATGGGTTTACCATTTGAAACAAATTATATTTTCATAAACATGCAATATGTATACATCAATGTCGGGAAAATGTGGAGATGTAAGGAAGGAAAAGGACTCGGAAAGGGTGGTGTGAAACAGGAAACTGTTGCGTGATAACATCAAGGGTATCACAAAGCCAGCTATCCGCCGTTTTGGCTCGCCGATGTGGTGTGAAGCAAATCTCTGGCCTGATCTACGAAGATACCCGTGAGAAGTGTCCTCAAAGTTTTCATCGAGATACCTTCTCTAGGATCTGATTACACCGAGCACGCCAAGAGGAAGACTTTAGCCGCCATAATACACTAAATTTGTCCCGATCACAAAATAGATTTCTTTGGAATACCACTCCACACCCTGCGACATTTGTTCGAAGCGGCTCGTTTGAAATTTGACGCGTTTAATCTGCAAATCTAGAACTAGAACGGCCCTTTGATAAAAAACAAGGCCCGCAGACGTACATTGTTTAGTACAATGTAGTAAGTAAATTAACAACGATCTGCCAAAGTCGGACTTCTTAAATGTAATGTAAATGTTGGAGACCTGTGCATCTGTGCAGTCTGATCAGTGTCTGCAGTGATTGCAAATATACTAATACAATTGCTATACATTCATATAACCATATTTACAAGTGGTTATTTTAAAGAATATTTACATTGTTATCAAACGGCAATCGTACGGCTGATTCAATGTGATATGTATTTAAGGTACATATAAGTGGTAGCAGATACATATACAAATCAGTAGGCTACGTCCCTGGTGGCTACACTTATGTTCGCAGTAAGTATGCATGTGACACAATACCAACACACGAACTACTAAAACATGTTTGGCCCAATGTCACCATGATGCGATATGCCAGGAGCCGTGTATATTTGGCACTACCATAATTTTACTTCTATGATATGCTTATTTTTCTAAAATTTCCAAATTGTATTATGTTGATTTTAGAAACATTCGACAGGCGAAACAGTAATTTATCAAATTAAACTAATTAACCCCTGTGCACAGTTCTATTCGTGACCATTTTTATCCAGAATACCTGTCCCAGTTAATGAGCCAACTGTTAATAAAAGTAACGTTTGCGGGCACACTTCCACGTAATCTGAACAGGACCGTTTAGCACAATTAGTAAAGAGCGCGCACATGCGACGCGGGTTCGATCCTCAATTTGTAAGTACATTTATATCTGATGGTGGTCGCCAGACAGGATACGTTTGTTTTCTTTGAGATTTCCGGTTTCAACCCAAAATAATAAACATAGAGACGCCTCCGTATACACCGACTACAGTTGTTCCCACGTTTGTTTGTAATTATCATTGTATAAATAATTATAAATAAAGTTTAAAAGAAATATTCGCAATGTGATTACATACTAAAAAATACCGGTCGTATGGTTATTTAGTTTCAAATGTCAGGGCACAAGTCGTCCATATATATTATAAAAATCATTTGTAATATGCTCATTTGTATAAAAAATAATCGACAAAATCACTACGTGTTTTCTTGAAGGAAACCGAAAAAACAGACAACTTTCTGAACCACTATGAAAACAACTAAAATTCTGTTACGCGTATCCAACAGTAAAATGTGTGTGAGCTCCAAATAGTAAAGCGTACGGTTATAAATAGGACAACTTATTGCAATAACGCAACTATTTCGAGTTTCAAAATCCGACGTGACGTTGGTAAATTTAAGCGTAACTTTGCGACGTCATTTTCAGTCATTAAGGCTGGCTTTCACAGAGCGCGGCCCATATAGTTGTTGACCACTTTACTAGCAAACTGTTCACTTGATACTAATATAAAGCCATCTCTCACCCATTCCGCGAAATCTGGTTCCGACGGACAAATTAGAACCTTACGCCGTGGACCACCAACAAAGCACCAGATACACACATTCATATTAGAGTATAATTATGTTGGTTGCTGATCGCAATATAATGGTACTTATGTCGATGATTTTCATATATAGTTCCATTATAAATAATCGTATTATACACGTATACTTTCGTTTCCCAGTGAAGTCAAAAGTGGTCACGGTGGTAGGTAAGTGGCACATGGATCAGACATTTTGAAAAGGTGTCAAATATCATAATCATACAAGTAGTCGGATATTTTGTGTGTGATATATCCGATGAGCATGATGAGCAGTGATGAGAATGAAGTGGTGAACATTTACGACACGGATGTGATTCCACTGTACAGTATCATTAACTGATGCAATGCGGTACTTGTTCGCAGACATTATGGACACAGTATAGTATTATGGTTCGGTTCAACACAATATTTACTCAAGCAATGTTTAATAGTTATAATTATCATCTGATCATGGTTATCATACACTGGGTAGTATGGGTTAAAGAGACATGTTAACTAGTTTGCTTATTTTTTTTGTGTTTTTTTTTCTTCTTATATTTAAGGGTGGGAAATGGCTCGAAGAACTTCCATACCCGGGCATGTGACCGTAAATTATCAGGCCAATGGCCATTTTCCCATTTGTTTCCGAATTTACTGATATATGCGATACAGTCGAAATATGTGCATTAAATGAAGGAGACGATGAGCGGTCAGTTTAACCTAGTTAGTTCATTCTCCTATTGCACAATGCCGATATGTCAGTCCGTGACAAGGGCCGAGTGTGCGTGAACATGATATATGGAGACTCAGCCGTTACATTGCTATATTACATACTAATGCTATTAGAGGGTTGGTCAAGGCAAGACAGACCAAGCACAGACGGATCCACGTGATATGGGCAAATCCAACGTCCACAGAGAAGGACCAACAGCGCAGGCCGTTTGCTTAGTTAATTCACATTCGCTTATATGTCATGGTATGCTACAATAGGTGTCACATTTTGTCACAACGTCGTAAATGCACCTTTTATTTTAACATTTGCAAAAGTTAATCGAAAAAATTCAGATCACGCATTCGATGAACTAAATAATATTAAAGTTATACAATGTGTATTTTGTAGTCTTTCTTGTGAAATACAATGTGTGGGATCCGTGTAGAAAATGAATGCAAATCTGCGAATTTTACAATGTCTTCTGAGAATGTCACACTTTACAAATTAAGTCGCGAATGCGCATATTTTAAAGCTACCGTAGTTTGTGTGATGCTAACTATTTGGTGATTTATATAGCACGGTAATTATGTTGTAACTACAAAATGTGTTTCAACTCCTTTTTAGTAGTGTACATTTTCTGGCGGTCGCACATTAACATCATAAAATCTACGCTCTTTAAAATGTCTAGTGGCAATATCACACCTTGCAAATTTCATCATTATTGTGCATTTTTTTAAAAAGTTGCCGTCGTTTATGTGATAAGATTTTCTGCCTCTTTTTGTTGTACGATAATGCTATAATTGTAATTACGAAATGTGCATTTTATCTTCTGTCTAGTAATGTATATTTTATGGTGGTTGCCCATGAACTTAATAAAATAATACATACTTCAAAATGTCTAGTGGTAATTTCACATATTGCGAATTACGTCACTATTGTACATTCTTTAAAGCGCAAACGTAGTTTTTCGGGTATGACATTTATGCAAGAATGTGTTGTAAAACAATTATATTGTAATTACAAAATATGCTTTTTGTCTTCTTTCTTGTCGGTCGCACATAAACATACTACAAAAACTGAATATGTCTAGTGGAAATGTCATACGCCGCAAATTAAGTCGCTATTGCACATTTTTAAATGTTTCCTTAACTTGTGTAGTATAATTTTAACAGGGCTCACGCTGGGCTTCGCAAATGGTGCCAAATGCGCTAATAAATTGAATGTGGCACAAGAAAACAAAATTTGGCGAAAGTAATGGCGCCGGTAAAAAAAAAATAGCAAAATTTACACAAGTCTGCTTTTCCTAGAACATGGTCTCTGTGTGTGTATTGATGGTCCAGACTGGGTTTTCACTTGCCTAAGAGGAATCATATTTCCCTTGGAGAAATCAATAACCAGTCCACATGTGTGTGATTTTGACAGACTCATGTGAAGTTTTAAGGACCCGCCAACGTGTACACTAACATAGGGCTGTGCATCTGGTTGAAATGTTTACACATCAACAATTACTTTGAGATTGATGGGAGAAATGCTCAGATATCTTGTCTTTTGTATAGTTTGCTGGCATAATATTTATAGCTTGTCGTTGTCATTTCTGTCTATTATGTATTGCACCAAATTTTATTTGGTTTACTGTCATATTATTTGCTGTATGTTTCAAAACGCACGACGTGGTGAAACTGTATGATGGCTTGTACATACAAAGATGGCAGAGATGGCAACTCAATGTACCATATAGTATACAGTAACAAGACAATATTTACATATGTTATTCATATATCACATCACTCTTATGAAGTTGGGACCTATTTATTATGTTTATTCGGACTAACTGCTATAATTATAACGGTTCACACCAGGAGTGTCAGATTGAAAAATATTCTACACATTTTTTGCGCGGTCCGTTTGTTTTATTTCATCAAATTCGGTGGAATAATAATACATTGTGATACAAATAGTAGGTGTCCATCTGAAATCAGCTGCTTTTGCTGTTCACGTCGATTCCCCTCCGAATAACAAATACCAACGAATAACTAACGGCCAGTGTGTACTGATCTCAAGGGAACCGCTGCCAAACATGCCACCAATCCAGTATATCATCTTGATCAGATCATGATCCCGTGGCATTACCAATGAGATGGCAGTTCAAACCGTCAGTCGTGTCATCATCTGGGTCAGACCATTATGTTATTGGCTCGAAGACCTTCTATACCCGGGTATTCGAGCCCAGAACTTAACAGGCCAATGGCCATCGGTCCGTTTGTTTCCGAATTTACCAATGTATGCGATACATTCGAAATATGTGCATTAAATTAAGGATGCAATGGGGCGGTTAATTTAACCTAGCTAGTTCATACTCCTATCGCACTATGTCGGTATTTCAAACCGTGAAAAGGGCTGAGTGTGAGTGCAAGTCGCATTGTTAAGTGTTATCCTAAACGATGATGATATTTGAACATTGGTCAGGGCAAAAAAGATCAAGCAGGGAATGATCCATATGAGGTTGTGTTATGCAATATGTTATTTAATATGTTTTGTGGCCCAGCTACGGTCCTTTCGCGGTTTATCGTTATATACGAACTGCTATTGTTCGAATTCAGTTGCGGCGTTTATCTGTTGTTATTTGGTTGGATGACAGTTTGCTACACTCATTCTGTAGACGAGAGAAAAGGAGAAGATAACACGGTGGTATGGTATTTGCTCATAATTAGTGAGATGCACTGAGTGACGTGTCACATACCATACCGTCGGTCATGGTCCGAAATTTTAAAAGGATGATTCAAATAAGTGGCGGAGTTTTATACAGAACATAAAGCTTAGTCCGATGATTATGTCCGGCTCCTAAATTATGTTCGCTCGTTTATAAATACACGTACACATGGTACCGCTGTACTCAAATACACACACTACAGAGGGGGATATCGATTGATATTTCAGTGTTAAAACAGATCGAATTCGTTCATGTGTACCGAAAAATATAGAGCATGCCTTTGATATTAAGGCAGAGACGTTACCGCGGTTTATTTGATGTGGAATTGAGGGTAGTGAATAGTTTCGATAGAGGTCGTGTACGTGATACTTTTGATAACGTCAAAACGACGCCAATCCCGGCAAAAGTCTACGTATAAACGTCAGCGTCGTGTTTTGCATTGTCTGACGTTTCTAGCGCAAACATACAATTATGTACATAATACAATGGTTGTCTGTATCATAATCATTAGCAAATATAATGCAAGTATCACGTGGGTGTAATAATAAGTATACCCCCTGTAGCGAATTGTGGAGTGGGGGTATACTGAAGTCAGGTTGTCCGTCTGTCCGTGCGTGTGTGCGTCCGTATGTGCGTGCGTCCCTCCGTCACTAAACTTAACAGAGAAATATGTTATAATTTCTATTTCCTTCATCTAAAATGCTTAATATTTCACACATGCATTCCTATAAGGCTCTAGTACCATGTTGCGCCAAATACACGACCGTCCAACCCCCACTTATTCCAAGGTTAATGTCAAATACTTAGTCTCTTTCAAAACTTAACATCTGTTCAGAGAAATATGTTATAACTTCTATTTCTTTCATCTAAAATGCTTACTATTTCACACATGCATTCCTGTAATGCTCTACTACCATGCTGCGCAAAATCCACGACCGTCCAACCCCCACTGATCCCAAGGTCAAGGTCAAATACCTGGTATCTTTACAAAATTATCGTCATCGTAGTATCGTACTATCGTCATCGTAGTATCGTACTATCGTCATCGTAGTATCGTACTATCGTAGTCGTGGTATCGGCTTCCGGACGGACACGCGCATGCGCATTGTTTGTCTGCGAAAATGGCGGTACGCCTTAATAGCGCAAACAAGAATTTCGGCGTAAACGGCGCAAACGGCCCAAACGGCGCAAACAAGATTAATTTTTCAAATATCTATCTTAAATACCTATTAAATGAAATTAAATCAATCTAATGATTATTATATGTATTTAATCGTGTCCTATATTTATGCTTTACAAAGAAAAATCATAAATTACCCGAAATAAATGCCTATTTGCACTACGATGCGTCTGGCGAAAACACGATTCTTGGGCGAAAACAGCGCAAACAAGATTCAAATTTCTAATTTCACTCTTGTATGTCTATTAAATGGAATCAAATCAATCTAATGCTGATTAAAGGCATTTAATTATGTCATACATTTATTGTTTACAAAAAAATATCATAAAATCATAAAATTTCGAATTTCTCTCTTACAATTGGAAAAATCAATATATTGATCATTAAAAACATATAAATATGTCACTTATTCGTGGTTTACAGTCCCAGATCAGCAGATGCACGGTAATCAATTATTGTTGCAAACGACATGACGTCCATTTTGTCAGTCGCCGGTCTATTTAGAAAATAACACAACAATTGCAAAAGGCAGGTGTCAGCCGGAATAGCGCAGTGGGTAGAGCGTACGACCTGGGATCTAAGGGTCCCGGGTTTGAATCCCCCCAGCGCCGTAAGTTTCGGTGTGTCCTTGGGCAAGACAACTCGTGATAGCCTAGTCCTATCGGATGGGGACTTAAACAAGTGGGTCCCGACATGCAAGGTCAGTGCCGTCGTTAAATACAAGCAATTTACATTTTGCTAAAGGCAGGAAAAAATACCTGCCGGGGCCCTATTGTTGGGCTCTGTGGATTGCAGGCTTACTTACTTTCTATAAGCAGGGTTTTCTCGGGCTAAGCTCGTGCACACGTAATAATGTACCTTTTACCGCGCCAGTGATCCACATACCATGTATATCAATGGCACGTGTTCATTAATCCGGTATTTTTCTTGTGGCTATACCAATGAAGAAATCCAGTTGTTGTCCATCCAGAAGGCGATACCACGATACAACGATACAACGATACCACGATACCACGATACCACGATACCACGATACCACGATACCACGATACCACGATACCACGATACCACGATGACCACGATACCACGATGACGATATTACGATACTACGATGACGATAGTACGATACTACGATGACGATATTACGATACTACGATGGCGATAGTATGATAGCACGATGACGATAGTACGATACTACGATAAACAGTGTTCCGTTAAGGCCATCGTAATATCGCTATCGGGTCGATACTACGAGATCACGACAGTACGATGACGATAGTACGATACCACGATGACGATAGTACGATACTACGATGACGATAATACGATATAATATCGTAGTATCGTCATCGTAATATCGTGGTATCGCGTTATCGTCATCGTGGTATCGTACTATCGCCATAGTGACATCGTAGTATCGTCATCGTAGTATCGTACTATCGTACTATCGTAGTATCGACCCGATAGCGATATTACGATGGCCTTTTTTCATCAAAAACATGCTCTCACAGCATTTTAGAATTATTTCCATTAAATTGCTGCCTGGTCAGATGAAAATTAAAACCGAGATCCCGTCCCTACATGACCATATCTGCTGCTGGGAAATATAACCCACTGACTTTCACTTTCTCAGTTTCTGAAATGCTGCCATGGTTTATTGACAGACAACAACATATATAACAACAGCAGACGACAATGTTGGTTCCCTCATTCTAAGGGTTAAAATATAACTATAACTATATACTAGGTTCCATGCAATTTTGAATACAAGTACCAAGTACACATCAACTGGACCACAACAGCTGGGGACCTCTTGTTGATAAACCATGATAATTAACTTTTTAAATAATCCATTGACCAGTTTATGGCGCATGCCTGTTAATGATACAAACCAAATCTGTTCCCAATAAAGTTTATATGGAGGATTTGACCGCCACTTAATGTAGTAGGTCATAGATAGATACGCTCAGCTTCAATGATCCAACAGACTGAAGTGCCATGTCTAATGGGCGTCTGAGAAGCCATGCTGTTACACCCAGTGTGGACCCGACATCAAGAGTGGTCTATCGGGTCAGTGTAAACGTTCAAGATCCGTGATAATCGTCGCAGTAGCTCAGTATTTATATGTGACCAGTCTTGAAGGCAGGTAGCACACGGCATTTGCTGTTTAATCTGGAAGATTGTCATTATTTATATCGTATATTATTATACCTCATTGCAATTTCTATGCGTTGCATTGATCAATTTCGCAGCGGCCAATTCACAACACAGCGGGCAATATTAGAGGGAAATATTACACTATTACCCTCACGTCCCGAAACTTCACGAAACATACTTACGGAAACAACCGAAGGGTTGGACTTCCTCGGCGTTTATCCAAAATATGAGCTGAAAGTGCGAAGGTATACAAATGAAATGACGATGGGCTGGTACGCCGTGCTTGTCATTCATGTGGGTAGTTTTACTATAAAACCGGGTACCAGCCAGCCAGCAAGCGTCCTAAAACGTATTTTAACTAAACATGAGAATCGTCTCCTAAAAGCGATAATCATGTGATGCTAAAACATGTTTTATTAAGAAATCGAAATATTATGGACAAACACATCAATATTTCTTAACAAAAAACATAGATAATTGTCTTTGGATACGATTCTTATTTGCTCACAAAAGTTAACGTGTTTATTTAAAACAAAACATATTTCTCATAAGAACAAAATATAACAATTGTCTCCTATAAGCGTTTCTCGTTTTCGTAATCTTGCCTTCCGCTTTTGGAAATACGTTTAGCCCTAACCCGAAGTTTCTGTCTGTAGCGCTGGCCGTCTTGCCCTGCGTTACAGACAGAATATTCGGGTTAGTTTTGTCCATGCCTGTGTTTAAATCAGGCGTGTTGAAATTGCGCATGCGTGTGTATACAACGCCAACGCGCTTGTGCGATCACGAAGCAACACACAATATAAAGCAGGAGGTTGCGAAAACGCAATATTGAATAATTTATGATAGAATCTGGCGTTTACGTTTCGCGCTCTCTTGCTCTTCGTTTCACGCTCTCGCAATCACTGTGTTCTCAACTTGTGCGTGAGATCACGAAAACGCGAGATTGCAACATGTCCCTAACAGGACACGTACACATCGTCTTACGAAAAGATTCTCATGTGCTGCTAAACATATTGTTATTAAGAAATAGAGCACATATAATGTGCTGCCAATACATGTTTATGGAAAAAAACATATTTTGACACGTGTTATTGTTTTAATACTGCATCTCATCACCGAATTTTGCCGATACGGCGATACATAATGATTCCTTAACTTCCTTTTTCGTAGATTCTACACCTACACTCCGACTTCTTTAAACTTTCGACGCCATACATTTATGGAAGATGTATCAGATAAAACTCTGTGAAAACCGCTATGCGATAAGAGAGTTAATTCCATAGCCAAGTTCCATTCCGCTACGTGTTGTAACCGTTGATGTCTCACTCTCCGACACCGCCACACTTCACAGTCTGTAACCCCACGTGCATTTGATGTACGACGTGATCGGAAAAAACCGGGCTTATTGCATATGCCACTAGCGAAGACCAATACATGAAAACGCGAGATTGCAACATGTCCCTAAGAGGACACGTAAAAATCGTCTTAGGGGGCGATTCTCATATACTGCCAAGTCATGTTTATCATAAAAAGAATTTTGACAAAACAAATCGCCTTATAACATATGAGAATTGTACGGTGTCCTGTTAGGGCCATGTTACAATCCCGCATTTACACGATCTCGACATATACATGAGATCGTGAAAGCATGAGGCCAAATCGCGATACTGGGAAATCGGGAGGCGTTACCAAACCGTGATATTCAATCTCGCATTCTCGGGGTCTTGATATATCGCAGCTGATTAACTGACGGTTGGACAAGCGCATCACATATACTCTACTGTGAGAAATAATAGCTACGATACTCACAGCGACGAAGTGCCTTGAAAACCAACTATCAAATTTAAGAGAGTACCAGAGACGAGACATCATTTTATAGCAGACTGTTTTTTAACTTAGACCCCTATATAAATCGATACATTGAACAACTATACTCAGAAATACCAAAACTGTAAACATTCTGACATTACATCTTTATTAAATCTAAATTAAAACAAGTCGCTCAGCTGAACTATGGAGTAGGTAATTATCAATTAACTGACTGCTTACACAGACTAGATGGCCGCGGCCGGCATGTCGCGCCCGCCGAGGTTTTCATAGTATACCGAAATACTTTATTAACCTTGGACGTACGTGTACGCCCATTTGCCGACTATAGCGCGCTGTCTGCAAGTGGGCGCGACAAAAACTGAATGAAGTGTGAAGGAGGTGTAAATAAGTGTACACAATTCGGTAAAGGGATATAGTAAATTATTCTGCTGGTGGAGGATTACCATTGAAATGAAACACCAATAATATAAAATATAACATGTAAATGTATATGCTTTGATTTAACGACGGCACTGGCTCGATGACATTGCATGTCGGGACCGACTGTTTAAGTCCCCATCCGATAGGACTAGGCTAGACCAAGGACACACTAAATTGACCATTCGCAGCGGTCGATGTGGGATACGAACCCGCGGTCTCCCGATTCGCAGTCCGACGCTCTACCTACTGAGCTAATCCGGCCACCTGTAAATATAATATACAACCTCATCATACGTCTACATAGACGCCACAATCTCTCCTCGCGGTTTCCCGCATAGGTCGAGATTGTAACATGGCCACCGATTCTGATGTGCTGGAGGAATATGTTCATTAGAAAAATAAAATCTAAGCGAAAGCATTTTATCAAAACATGATGAACATCTCCTAACAAACATGAAATAAATCAATCGCATGGGTGGATGGGTGATACAATAATTAATACAAAATATGGGTTGTTTGGCATGGGAAAATTAATAATTATGGGGGTTGGGGCAATAGAAAATAAGTAAATTGTGTGGGTGGTGGTGGGAGGGGGGTAATATATCATTTATAAACAACCTTCCGTCCACCCTCCCGTACCATTAATTCTGGAAAAGCCCTTACTAGTATGCGAAACGAAATACACGACCTTTACACTTTCATATATAGTACAATGTCCTTCTAATTTCGCTTTCGATGCATATAACCTGTGAGACACCAAGTTCCCGACAAGCTCGTGTTATGAACGCTTAAACTAATAATAACAGACACGCATGAATACAGATACTATCGATTATAAAACACGCTATCGACCAATGATCTAGTATTGAGCGAAAATTGCCCGTCTGATGCTACATGTACACGATGTATTTGATAGACATGATAAACAATGATAACGAGGTGGAACATAATGCAAGATATTGACCTGTGATCTAGTGTGGAAATATATAGAATGCACAAGATCTACACGACTTACTTATATATTTATTGCAAGATCCATTTTGCCTGTAAAGCTTCTTAAGATACTACTACTACAACTTTAACTTATATGTATCACTATTGAACATGAAAAGCGAGACTATACTGCCATAAAGAGTCTGTTAAATACGAGAGTCGTCCTATCCTGCCTCCAGCCTCGTATCCCTGAGGGACGATTAAAATGTCAAACTAACTTTATGACCATGAAATTAGCAGTGCCACAGGCCAGTCGGACAAGTCTATACACTTCACCAGCTTCACTGTCCACAATTCGATCAGCCAATCAGCCAGCCCGGATATCAGATCGTGTATCACATACGGGTCCTCCAGATAAGAAAAGGGACTATACTACAGTTGGAACTGTTTGCAGATCTTGATTCGCTTTCGTGTTAGGTACATTAGACGACAGTGTAGATCCTGCGCGGAAACTGGTTTGAACGCTGCCCTTGCGACCATACACATTATATGCGCAGTCTGACCAGAACCTACCACGTTCATTAATCATTAAAATTATTCCATGTCCGCATGGTCAGGATGCATGTGTGTGCTGACAAATAAGGACATAGACAAGTCGCAAATTGATAGCTGCATACAAAATGCCCATTTGGATTTATTTTATTATAAAATCAATTTTATGTACATAAATATTTACACCAAAAATATACTACTTCTATCAATCACGTCTACCTTCCTTGTGTACTTTACGGCACATACAATAACTCAAGTGCCGCGGATATTACAGCATGTACATAGCTACGCAAAATACGAATACACATATCTTATAGCATCGTCATGATTGTTTAATGCTGCTTACACCGGCGTCATTGTATAACGCCAACAGACAACGCTACACATACGTATAGTTATATCTATATTAATCATTTCAGTGTAGACCATGCAGACTGGTGGCAAAACCACGTGGCATATCTGATCACCATCCGACCATAATAATCTTTAGAATCACAACAGTCATAACCCACGATCAAAGAGCAGGCAAGCAATGACTAACTGTCTTATCGGGACAAGACCTACAGAGTTATCTTGCAGCAAGCGTCGATAAAACATGGCGCCAAAAATAATAACTGAAGCACGTTATCCCGGGAATTACCTATGAACTTTGAAGGCTTTGCGCAACGCTAATCTACGATGCGCAATGAAGAAACATGTTTAAACGTGTTTGCAAGGAGTTGATATATACTGGAAAACTATACAATCACTCGTGAAAACTTTCAGAGCTTCGCGAAACACCAGTAAACATAGCCTTTATTATACAAAAAAGGGTGCGAAATGTGCATAAACTATGCAATTTCCGTGCCACTCGTGCCAGTTAATTGCAATACATAGCTACATTACTTACTAATGAAATAAACACACTGATATATAACACGAACCAATACGAATGATGAGTAAAATCAAACTTGAAACACCGTTTTCAGCGTAAAATTCCGTTCAGCCAACATAACTGACACACGTTATTCGCAAAGGGAGATAATTATGCATGACCTGCAAACATATCTCTATCAAGTTATCCCGAACATAATTGAAATCTGTTACACCCCTGACTGGTTAGAAGTATGCACCCTGATCAACAACGATTTCCAGCTATGACAAACTTATGAGAATAAATCCATTCACACACAGGCCACAGGTGGAAGACTCGGACCTAGGACTCGATACTTGGCTCATTTGGAAAACGCTACAACACCCACCCATTTATATACACTATACATCATTGTACAACTTTGTTGAAGGCTGTAAGATATAGTGTATGGAAATGGGTGGGCGAGTAACGTTTTCCAAATGAGCCAAGTATTGGGTCCTAGGTCCGAGTCTTCCACCTGTGACACAGGCGACCACTAAAAGCCGGTATTTCCCGGAAAAGGCCGGTACTACCCGGGACTTACCCGATGAGTTATTGTTCCCGCCGCTGTAGGTGGTTTTAGTAAGTAGGTGCGAACCCATGGCTCATCGGATTTAATATTATGTGCAACGAATCAGCATGTAGTAAAATAACCAAAAATGTACACTGTAGTTGGGTAATTAATGACTTTATACGCCCCTGTGGGCCACACCATTGTACTCAAATTGGAATTCAGTAAACTGATTTATGCTGTGTTAATGAACAAAAAACAATATTCGTATTTCACGGAACCTATCAATTATTTAAATAACATTTATTTATAATATATATATGTTTTCATTTTGAATTAACACATATTGCAACATAAATACTGTCAGTTTCATAATTACCATAATAAATATTTGGCTGTGACTGGAGAAATTGTGCTTCTGGCATTTGTGACTAGTGTAGATCTTGATAAAATAGCACACCCATATAGCATTAAAATACACATAATGCTTGATAGCAGCATGATGGGCATACAAATAGGTAAGGAGCAGAAATTAAAGCGCTACTGTATTCAGTGGTTGCGAATACAGAAAGGTAGCTTTTATCAACAGGCTGCCAATCATATACATGTACATGTGTAGCAGAATAATGCAATATCACAGTGCGTTTGTATTACGTCCTTTGTACTTGTGCTTAGATATATTTCACATTATCCTATGATTTGATAAAATGCCTAATGAACTCGCCAAACATAATGTTTTGTTGGGCATACGTTAACAGGACTCGTATATTTCCGAGACTTCATTTCTTTCATCAATTTAATAGTTGTGTTCTCATTTATTTACTACAAAGTATATACAACAGATACTGTAGTATTGACTTTGATTGGAAGCCGAAAAATGCGAATAAACACATAAACACATATCGAATATGCGTAACGTTGTTTGAGACACAGTCAGAAAAATACAGGTTAATCGTAATACAAACGTTTGACTCCATCAGACAGTTACCAGAGAAAACAAATTATCAGATGATGTTTAAAATGTTCAATATTTGTTGGTTTTATCACTTTATTGACTGCACATGACCTATGTCCACCAAATTCACCAGGGTTATTGTTTTCAATATTGCGTCCTGTTTGTTGAGTGATAAATACATATACATATTTGTCACTGTGGTAATGCCAGAAACGGTTAGTGTATGGTTATAAACCGTTTTGCAAAATGTTAGAATATAATGTAACCGAGACTCTGAATTATATAAGTTCTTCAAAGTGAAATGATTCAGGATTCGCTTAACAGTACATGAGCTGATTGGCTCGAATGTCAAACGGACGAGAGCGCGTAGCGATGCCATTTTCGCAGTTTACCACCTTGAATAGCCCGAATGGGCGTACTAGGTTTGACCTTACATTGTATACATAGTTGTTATCAGGCAATACCTAGTGTATCTGAACCTCTCTTCATCGATAACATATGAGCCGCGCCATGCGAAAACCGGGCTTAATGACAAAATTTTCAGTTTTTACTCGTTCGCGTATTCTGAATTGTACATCTTTTAAAAGCCATATGCCGCCAAAATTATCAATGTATCCCAATTATTTTTCATTTTAGAAGTATTTTTATGACGCGTGATAAAAAATTATATGACGTTTTAGATCAATGACGTTGAAATTACGACGTTTATATCAACGGCGTATACAAGGGGTGTTGATAAAATACCCGGACAAGTCCTATAGATTTGTCATCTTTTATCGCATGTTAACCAAATTTGGATATCTCGTAGTCTTTCCAAGTGTTTCCCATTAGGCCAAGACAAAGTATGAAAATAATGTTTATTGCAGTTGCTATTAATGAAACGTTATGTTTTGGATTGTGGCCCAAGTAACGTAATTCCGTATTAATTTCAAATGAGGCAGAGTGTTGGCGTTTCCCTGTTGTTTGCTGCTGCCTGAACTAATTTTGGGAAATAATAGCGACATTATTTAACATTTCGTATGCGACGACATATTTTAAAGTAGGAAGTAGTCCGCTTATAACATTAACGTTGTAACAAAACACGACATCGGGCAGATTTGGTAGCGTGATACTTTATAATTGTCGCCGTGTGTCTTTCTTGAGGATCGCATTACCATCGCCTGATTCAGACATACAGTATTATGCAGTCAAGTGATAAGCTGATGATTCGATACTATAAATCGTGGGAAAAACAAGTTTATGACCATCAAATTTCCAATTAATTTCAAGACTTTTCGAAAACTCCACCGATTTCACTGTGTGTTTTGTGCATTATGTTTTGCTTATACACACACAATGAAGGAGCTGCATTGAAATCATTGATTCTGAATCTATTAGAGAGATTTTGATGCATTTGTTTTGCCAAATTCAATACAAACCCTGGATATATATGCCATGATATGAGCCGCGTCGCGAGAGAATCTGTCTTCGGGAAATTCTTGGTCAAATGATATTTGTATGATGCATTGAATGCTTTTTATTTTATCATGATATCTTCAATATTCATTAAGATATTATATTTTATACAACACAACTATGCAGGCCGTTTGAGCAAATGAGACGTCACGTAAAAGCCACGTCAAACGACGTTACAATATATATAGTAAATACATGGTTAGTGCCGTCGAATATAACAAGAGCTGTAGGAGAACAGCATAGCTCGACTACGAGAGTTGTCGATGTACACATAGCTTGACAAACAAGGTGGCCGCGGCCTGCATAAAAACCTTAACCAAGGGAAATTAAGTAAGTAATTCAAGGTTAAATGTAGGTCAATTTCAGATATAGGTCAGGGGTTATTGATATACATCACTAGGAGATGAAGTTTTCCAAGTATGGTTGCTGTAGGCCCAGGAGTATTCCACATAAAAGCTTGACTAAAAACCTCAACCAAGGGGAAATAAGTAAGTAAACCAAGGATAAAAGTAGGTGAAGGTCAAATATAGGTCAGGGATTATTGATGTACATGACTAGGAGATGAAGTTGTCCAAGTATAGTTGGTGTAGGGCCAGGAGTATTCCATCTACAAGCTTGACTAAAAACCGTAACCAAGGAGAATTAAGTAAGTAATTCAAGAGGAAATGTAGGTCAAGGTCAAATATAGATAAGGGGTTATTGATGTACATCCCTATGAGGAAAGGTTGTCCAAGTATGGTGTCAGTATGCACAATAGTATTCCATGTACAAGCTTGACTAAAAAACTTAACCAAGGTTGACTAAAAACCTTAACCAAGGGGATTTAGCTAAGTAATTCAAGGTTAAATGTAGGTCAAGGTGAACTATTGGTCAGGGGTTGTTGATGTACATCACTAGGAGATGAAGTTGTCCAAGTATGGTTGGTGTAGGGCCAGGATCTACAAGGTTGACTAAAAACCTTAATCAATGGGAATTAACTAAGCAATTCAAGAGGAAATGTAGGTCAAGGTAAAATATAGATCAGGGCTTATTGATGTACATCCCTATGAGAAAAGGTTGTCCAAGTATGGTGTCTGTTTGCACACTAGTATTCCATGTATAAGCTTGACTAAAAACCTTAACCAAGGTTGACTAAAAACCTTAACGAAGGGGAATTAAGTAAGTAATTCAAGGTTAAGTGTATGTCAAGGTCAAATATAGGTCAGGGGTTGTTGTTGTACATCACTAGGAGATGAAGTTTTCCAAGTATGGTGGGTGTAGGGCCAGTAGTATTCCATCTACAAGCTTCACCAAAAACCTTAACCAAGGGGAATTAACTAAGTAATTCAAGAGGAAATATAGGTGAAGGTAAAATATAGATCAGGGGTTATTGATGTACATCCCTATGAGAAAAGGTTGTCAAAGAATGGTGTCTGTATGCACACTAGTATTCCATGTACAAGCTGGAATAAAATCCTTAACCAAGGTTGACTAAACACCTTAACCAAGGGGAATTAAGTAAGTAATTCAAGGCTAAGTGTAGGTCAAGGTCAAATATAGGTCAGGGGGTGTTGTTGTACATCACTAGGAGATGAAGTTGTCCAAGTATGGTCGGTGTAGGGCCAGGATTATTCCATCTACAAGCTTGACTAAAAACCTTAACGAAGGGGAATTAACTAAGTAATTCAAGAGGAAATGTAGGTCAAGGTAATACAGATCAGGGGTTATTGATGTACATCCCTATGAGAAAAGGTTGTCCAAGTATGGTGTATGTATGCACACTAGTATTCCATGTACAAGCTTGACTAAAAACCTTAACCAAGGTTGACTAAAACCTTAACCAAGGGGAATTAACTAAGTAATTCAAGGTTAAATGTAGGTCAATGTCAAATATAGGTCAGGGGTTGTTGATGTACATCACTAGGAGATGAAGTTGTCCAAGTATGGTGGGTGTACGGCCAAGGGTATTCCATATACAAGCTTGACTAAAAACCTTAACCAAGGGGAATTAAGTAATTCAAGAGGAAATGTAGGTCAAGGTCAAATATAGATCAGGGGTTATTGATGTACATCCCCATTAGAAAAGGTTGTCCACCAAGTATGGTGGGTGTAGGGCCAGTAGTATTGCATATACAAGCTTGACTAAGAACCTTAACCAAGGCGTGACGTGACGCCGACGCCGACGCCGACGCCGACGCCGGGGTGACAACATAAGCTCTAACTATTCTTCGAATAGTGGAGCTAAAAATTTAATATTTAATATATTCGGTTGAGCCTTAGACAGCTGTATTAGGGCGAGCTTTAGCGAGCCCCTATAAAGTTGTCGAGGCGAAACCAAATATATTTTATATTCTACGGCACTAATCATGTATTTAATTGATACCGCATACTAAACGTAATTGCTTGAACGTGCGTGACGTCATGTTTTGACGTCATTCCCTCGCCATGTGTCACAAATCCAGTGACGTGATTCAAAGCAAAATGGCGGCGTCCACGCTAGGTAGATTCAGTATTGTATCTGATTAAATATCCGATTAAATATCCGATTTATTTACGATGAGCATTCAATATTGGCTCGAGTTAGACTACACAGTTGTAAGCATGATAAGCATTGCATACACAATGGACATGTCCGTGTAGTTGGTTACGTCGCATATAATGTTACTGTAAAGATGGACAAAATCCAGCTGCACCGACAGCGACTTCGATTTTAAAATTCGCCGCCATCTTGAATTTGCTGTTGAGACTGACAAATATTAAAGGTACATGCCCATGCAGTAGGCACAAACTGTTCTCTATAGGAATTAAAGAAGTGTATAATTGTGTCACTAGTCCACCAGTTATAAAAATACAAGTGCCCGCTATACAGATATAATCAATTAGTAATATTTATTTTACTGATAGTGACGGTCGGTGGTATCAGGCTAGTTTCATATGCAAATGAGGCATGATATTTGTTAATTAGTTATACTAATTAAATGTGTCACCTGAACAAATTATATTTTCGACAGATTATCAAGTATGATCATTGCACATCAACAAATAAATAGAATACATAGCATACAGAGAATAAATAGTAATTTCCGTTAACATTTTAAGGAAACACGGTTATCGCCCCTGATATCACGTGTACATTTACGGCTAATATAAAATGTATAGTAATGCCAATCAATACGTGGAATAACGGTGAATGAATGTTTATTTTGCCAGAAAATGTGTCAGATGATATCTCTGATGTAAGTAACATTTTGTGCCTACTGAGTGTACCTTTAAGCTACTTCAGGTATAACATATTAGGTTACTTCAGATATACACAGCATTTATTCAAACCCTTTAGTATGCTTTTCAAATAGTAATGGTCTTGAAACAAAGTGCAGTGTGTCTTATTTTCATGTTAATTTCAACTAAAAATAGTTGTATCCATTAATCATGTTGATATTCGATCAGACGTTTTGTTATCCGTATCCTGTAATGCTAGACGATATTATTCATACAAAGACGTGATCAGGAAGTTTTATATCTTTTTTTTGCTTTCCAAAATGCAAATTTTCTATTTATATTATCACAATACACACTATCAGAATCCGAGGACTTTGTATTTTATTTTACTTGGATATACTTCATAAATTAAATGAGCTAAATGCCAGTAATCACACGTTGTGCATGTGTGGATGCGTCAATCCAACCGTCCGTCTGTGCATGTATATGACCAACTGCACAGTTGATCCACCAAGAATTTGACATTCCGAAGACTCCTGTGAATATGGTATTAGATTTTTAAAAGTTTGTCCATACTGCTATTTATTCATTGACAATGCTGCTACAACCTTTGACGATTAACACGTAACCCCCTAAGTAACTGAAATTAACTGTTTCATGTTAAGTTTGAGACTTCCACTATGCAGAAAAGGGGTCATTTTGCAAAAAAATTAAAAATATCCTCAAGTGGTGCAGATGACTGTCCATGATACTAATTTCTCCAACATGTGTTGCCTTGAAATATCAACCCATCGTAGCTAAGTCTTATATTAACATGACACACACGTCAGTGTGCATTCAGATTTAAGCTTCTCATATTCAGACAACAGAAATGTAGAATGTTCACGACATTGTCCCGCTTACAGCTGTACTTGGAATACCTGTTGAACAAACGGACCTTACAATATCTGCAATAAATGTACGATTGGCGATCCATATCATGTCGGTAATCGAGAAAGGATTCCCTAGTGACTGAATGGCGGATATCCTATGTTCTGATCAGACGGCGCATATGCACAGATGAGACATCGTAACTTCCATGGCTTTGTTGTTTTTGCAGGTAAATGTTGCGATAAATGTTAATTTTATACATTACATGTATATTAGAAAGAAATAATTGAGCAATAAATTCGCGTCGAGTTAACCAGATCTGAAACATATAGTTGTGTGGGAAACCTGGCCCAGGCTACAACGGTCAACACATATGCTGCCGACCATCTGTACGTAAATAAAAAATGTAGCTTACACATAGTTTTCACCTGTAAATGGTGGTCGATAGCAGTTAATGTGGACAATTATATGTAAACTGTGTCAAAGAAAATATTATATGTCAAAATAACGGAACATAAAAAACACATATCAATAAGACAAACATTTTTATATGTGATATCGGCAGCAAAATAATAAAAGAAAATTACCCTTACGCCATTATTGCTAATAAAAACATAATATAAGATGTGCCCGTTTCGAATAAAAATGGTGGATTTCGATCGTACGACCGTACGGCAGTCTAACGTTCATCCAATACATTCTCAGACAGGATCCATGACAGATCGAAGACTGTTTCGCTTTTTTTGCACCCATATATGCCAGATTATAGATATATTCTGTTCGTTAGATAATTTTAACACAACGGAACAAACCTAACACGGCGTTCTGACAAACGTCGATAATTGGAAATCTCGGCTGAAATTACGTCAACTAAGTTCACGACGTCATATCTTGTGACGTCGTCAGACTACCGAAGACATGTTTTCTCGCGACGCGGCTCATATAGCTGCGTGTCTACCTCTGTTTATGATAAAATGAATGGCGTTAAATGGCATATCATTCACTAAGTACTGGATAGAATTGTTCAAAAGTGTCTCAATTTACCAAGATAATAGATGGTAATATCGTTGGCATACACTAGGTTGTTCATATTTAAGATTAGTTATGATTCAAGGTGCAGTGTAAGCGAAGACTTCGCTGATATGTAGCCATTTAAATTATGCGCTCACCATTTTGAATTCATAAGGATAACCGACGAAAAAGAGTGACAATGTCAAAGAACGACAGTTAGGCGACAATGCACAGCGCCTGAAGCATTTCTAAGTCATTGATACTGCGAGGAACTCGTGCAAGTATCCTTGCTATAATATTTTGTCACGACACCATGGCCATAACGTCAAACAAGGATTCACGTTCAGTGACGTCACAAGTACGTGACGTCAAGTCATGACGTCATAATATGTGTAATAAGGTGCAAGGCATCGCGTCTCATATTAGTGAAAGTTTCAGTAAGTTATAATTTTCCGTTTTCTGTTCACACTTAATGTTAACTGACACCAGTAAACGTAAATGGGAGGGCAAAATGTGAACTTTTACAGCGACGCTGCAAACGTCGTTTTCCGACGTCGCTTACCGCTTTTCATGACGTTGTCATTAAGCCCGGTTTTCGCATGGCGCGGCCCATGTATATTCAAGTTTGTGATGCTATAGCAAATTCCAAGTGGGGAAAGGCCTGTGGATTAGGTGATATATCATCAGACTTTTTTTTTGTGACGATGTAAGTGTATTGTATCTGCATGTTTGTTTTCCCCAGAATAAGATTCCCACGGAATGAGGTAAAAGTATCATTAACCCGATTCCAAAGTCCAGCACGGCTGACCCGAGGGGGGATCCGCTGTCATTTTGTGGCAGTTCATTAACAAGTTGTACAAATGTATGCATTGTTTTATTCTGAACAACAGGCTGCCAAAGTGGACCGAAAATAATGATAAAATCGAGTATGAACAGAATGGATTCAGAAAATATCGTAGTACTACTGACCATTTGTCGTCATTTACAAAATATCATAGATACTAGGAAAAAGAAGAAACTATCTACATTCTGTGCATTCATTGATTTTAAGAAAGTATATAACTTGATTGACAGAAGCACACTATGTGCAAGGCTTGCTACTGTTGGTATTAAATAGACAATGTTAGATGCTGTTAAATCATGATATGCTGGTGTATTGTCATGTGTCCGACTTAACGGTCTATGTTCCGAGCGGTTTGATATACACCGTGGATTATGGCAGGACTGTTCTCTATCACCTCTATTATTTAACATAGTCAGCAATTATTTTTCCATACATATTAAGGCTTTCTGAAAAGGTGTCCAGTTTGATGACGAGGTATTATGCATTTTACTGTACGCATATGTACGCATATGACATAGTGTTGATTGCAGCAAACGAAGCGGATCTACAATGTATGCTTAACATGCTTCATCAATGGTGTGATTTAAACTGTATGGTCGTGAATAATAAAAATAACAATATAATTGCGCATTTCAGCCACCATCTGTGCATCGAACTGTTTTCCAAAATATATGTGGACCCGAAACAATATGAATTGTTGACAGATACATCTTAGTCTTATTCTGAGTGAAACAATTTATTATAATATCACAGAAAAAATGGTTGCGCATAATGCTGGTATAGCACTAGGTTTGATAGGCGGCATGCCTCATGATGTTTGTAAGATATTATTTGACTAGTAGGATCAGTAATAAACTTACTACTTATATTTCACTTTTTACCAGGCAAATCGTGATACTATAAGGAGGAACCCCTACCGTTAATGAAAAAAAGATGATGATCAGATATGAAGCTGGATGACAAGCCATTATACATTGTAAACAGAGACAGTAGTGTTAGTGGTGTAGGCGGCAATAAATTGCGAACTTATCATGCTTACAAACACGCATTTGTGTTCGAGAAAATTGTGGAATATTTTTGCCAATTAAACATTGCTCAGCGTTTGCGAAGTTTCTATTTTGCGTCGCACCAATAGGGTTAGAAATGGTCGCCGTCTTTGAAAACAGGAAATCGCTTCATCAGACTGGTCAGAACCTTCGCTGTTTGCAAAGTCTAGGTGGTACATTTCGCATGTTTGTGATCAGTGTATGCGTATTGTCTGTGTATTATTGTCTGTTCCAACACATTGACAAACCCTGATGAGATGCAACCCCAGTGCACCACCCCCCCCCCCCATATTTAGGTGAATTATTTGAAATGGGCACTAATTACTTGCAAAATACGCGTTTGGTTAAGGTCTGAAACAGATATGAATTATGAAGTTCCCCAACCTGGAAGTAATATATTTAAAAACAGCTTTTCATACTCAGGCGTGCTGATCTGCAATAGTATTCCAATCGACATAAGACGTTCCACGTCATTAAATACATTTTCCCGTAATTGTCTTAACTGGATGAAGGGTCGATAGCAGCTCAAGTAGCGGTATTATCTATTAATATAAAATTGTTAATTGTGCCCCCCGCTAGCGTCACTAATCACGAAATTACGACGTATGATATATAGTTTACAATGAACGCGTGTTTGATTTGCCATGATAAAATTGGTCTCGTGGAGCTTAGCGACCGTGTAACCCTATATCAGACGGACGAGAACCAATTTAGCGTCTTATAGCAAACACTGAAATTATCATTGAGAAATAAACGTATTAGACCCAGATCAAGCTGCAGCACCGATGCGCAGTCTGATATGGGACTGTTGGGAAACAGGTACAATTTTTCCATCCATCCATCCATGCATCCATGCATCCATCCATCCATCCATCCATGCATCATCCATCCATCCATCCATCCATCCATCCATGGATGGATGGATGGATGGATGCATGTATGCATCCATGCATGCATGCATCCATCCATCCATCCATCCATCCATCCATGCATGCATGCATCCATCCATCCATCCATCCATCCATCCATCCATCCATCTAACCTGATCCAGGGCTACACTGGTTGCAATTGTTGTCTGCTACCTTCTTCCATGAACGGACTGATGTTCGACAGGAACACAGCAGTGAGAAAATGAGGTCTACCGTGACAATGATACATCAGCAACAGCATAACCAAGTATACTGTCTGCGCATGTGTTGTATGCGCATAATTGCATTGTGACATTAACGTGTGTTATTGTATTTGTGGATCCGATGAATGTGGTGCACATATGATCTGTTTTATCATGTTTTGTTGGCGAAGGGAATGCACCGATTTTAATCATTTTAGTCATGGAGTACTGCACATGAGAATCGCCTCCATGTGGTTATCTGACGCACTGGAATTATTAGAATAATCTCATCATAATTATAATACATGTGGTACCATTGTAATTCAATTTATTAGTGATATTATAATTATCCGCTAGGTATGATTGCCGGTGCAGTGTGACGGTGACATGACGATCCGTTAATCCGTTTTGGGACCATATCACGGTAGGTTATCATCATATTTTGTATTAGCTGCACATGATGCACTATATGGCTACACCACGGTCAACGGTAAACAATTGCGTAATTATATTTACTTTTCGCGCACTAAAATATATGGAAAACATGCAGGGCGTTGCCGTTCATAATTCGCTATTATAGTGTCATTGAGAAACAGTCTACAATATAACACAAAGCTATTACCATAAACTTACATAAACTGTGTATTAGCAAGATTGTTAGGTCACTCTCAACAAAGAAGAAATGAAACAAACGCACATTTGGAAGGACTCCTCCGTCATAACGCTTATGTAATGCAATGTAATTAAATTCAATTAGAATTATGTACTCATAGTTCATATTGTATGTTTGTCAATAGAGTTTAGTACATACATGCACGTCTATTTATCCTAGAATGATTTTTGGTTCAATCTGTCTACAGGATGGCATATTTATTTTCGAACCTCCGTCGAATTAGTGACGGACGGACACACGGACACACAGTCCAAACACGATATGCCACCGGCTCTACCGAGATCGGTGTAAAACTAGAATTAAAAGGCTGACCCGCGCAGCATTTAATCCCGCCCCCATCGCCAATATTATGGAACATCTGATTGGCTGACTGAACGTATGAACCCATTAATTAGATAACCGACCCTGACTGGCACTTGGGTCAGACTGGACTGACCATGCTTATAATTTCGGCAGTATGTCTCGCTTTCCGTTTTGACTGCGGAACACTAGATTTTACTCAGGTATGTATACGTTATTTAGTTTTGCTTAGGGCCAACCCTACATACAAGTATTATGGTAATCGTACCTACATGTATACATACTGTACAATACATACATATACAATCAAAAGGCAGACGACACCAATAAATTCAGCATTGTACGGGTTAGTCATGCATCCAGACATGAATACCCGTGCAGCATTTAATCCCGCCCCCATCGTTTTTGCCGCGAATATTATGGAATAACTGATTGGCTGACTGAACGTATGAACCCATTAATTATATAACCGACCCTGACTGGCACTTTGGTACGACTGGACCTTGCCTATAATTTCGGCGGTATATCTCGCTTTCCGTTTTGACTGCTGAACATTGGACTTTACTCAGGCATGTATACGTTATTTAGTTTTGCTTAGGGCCAACCCTACATACAAGTATTATGATAATCGTACCTATATGTATACATACTATAAGGTGTACGTCACTTGTGCGTGATGAATTCCATATGGGTTCTATATTTAACGGGAAATTCATTTTGTTATTTGGGACTTTCTTTCTAGTTTTCACTGTTTCCGATCATGGCTTGTGACGTAATGTTTGTCATACATGTATATAGTATGGTCACCTTTTAACTCGTTTGTTTATATTTTCAGAGGATATGACATTACAGGAATACGTTAATCTATTTGATGGAACCAACGTTTTTTCTGATTCCTGATGCGTAAGGAAGACAAATGATAGTTGGTAACGACACGTGTGCATACATGTGAATTAGAACACCATGTCCGACTGTTTAAGGTCGATTTCACTCAACTGTTTTGCATGTATGTCTAGACAGTCTGCTTTATTGTGCATGCCCCACATGAAAATACAAGGTTTAGTACTTGTTCATTGTTTGCGTATAACCACTGTATTTGTGGATGAGACAGGAAAAACGGGGCTTATGGGGTATGCCACCAGCGTAGTATGCACAACCGTGTAGTCTGATCGGGATCTACACCGTTCGCTATTCCGTGAATGAAACGCCCGTCATGTTTCTAAAGCAACATACATTGTATATCGTTATTATCCAAAATAGGTGTCATATTTGATCAGGAACTACACATAAATCGCATAAACCCAATGCTGCCTGTCACAGTCACATTTATGTTCCTATTTCTACTTACAATAGCTGTTTCAAGCACTAACCAAGTAACTAATATTTGACAAGAATGTTTAATACACGTGCCGCAGTTATGGTATAATTCAGAGTCCGTTAGCTTGACATAATTATATTTGGAACATTAACATTGTGACAATTAACCGTCAATAGGAAAAATTAGTAAACCTAACTGCATTTTATGTCCAAGTTTATAGTGAAAAATGCTTGTTTCAGAACGATAATATTATGAACCTTTTCATATTGACCTCATTACATGCATGTGTTTTTGCTTTCATAGTGACTTTTATGAACATTTCCATAGCTACTAATGATTGTCAGAGAACGGAAATCTTATGCAAATGTTCATAGCGACTATTGTTTGTCTCAGAACGGGAATGTTAGGAAAATTTTCATAGCTGCTACAATATGTGGGAGCGATAGTACGTTTTATGAAAATTTTCATAGCGACTAAAATTTGTCTGAAAGCAGTAATTTTCATAGCGTCTTCAATATGTGAGAGTGATAGAACGGTTTATGAAAATTTTCATAGTGAGAGGTATATTACATTTTATGAACATTTTCATAGCGAGAGCGCTAGTACATTTTATGAAAAATTGTTTGTCTCAGAACGGAATGCTATGAAAATGTTCATAGTGATTTCAATATGTGAGTCACAGCGGTGGTTGCACTGGTGATTGCTGAGTTTCACAACGCTTGAAGGCAAAGGAGATCGCAGAGATAGTATGCTATGTCGTATACTGAATGTCTGTTCCTAATGTCTGTTCTTAGAATCTGGTGAAATATTTTCATTGTCAAGTGCAGTCTGAATTTTTCATAACCCTCCTTATGCATATGGGGTCGCTATTTTGAGCAACTGGATTTGCTCACACAAAACTGGAGCCTGTTGAAATTACATTACTTGGGCCGCAATCCAAAACATGACGTTACATTAGAAACTGCAACAGGAGCTATGAACATTATTTTCATACTTTGTCTTGGCCTAATGGGAGACACTTGGCCAAGCTACAAGATATCCAAATTTGGTTGACATGCGATAAAAGATGACAAATCTATAGGACTTGTCCGGATCAACACCCCTTGTATACGCCGTTGACAAAAACGTCGTAATTTCGACGTCATTGATCTACAACGTCATATAAGTTTTTACCACACGTCATAAAACTACTTCTAAAATGAAACATAATTGGGATACATTGATAATTTTGGCGGCATATGGCTTTTAAAAGATGTACAATTAAGAATACGCGAAAAAGTAAAAACTGAAAATGTTGTCAATAAGCCCGGTTTTCGCACGGCGCGGCTCATATATCTTCACAGCCGTACATGTGAATACAGACATCATTCACAGTTATCTGCCATTAGTAAACAAACATTTGATTGCGACAGGCCTTACCCTGATCAGACTGCCCATGGCCAACTGCGCTAACTTAATAAAGAGCAACTGTGCCAAGTATTTTCCTGTGCAGACACACAGTATTACATTACTAATGATAAACACTGTAGACTCTAAATAGACTGTAGGATTCCACAGGCTGACCCAAAGCATCAGTGATTGAAATAAATTATGCTCCACATCATGTCCTTACTGCAGCTTACTGACGTATAAATGAGTGCATTTAGAGCAGAACTGTCTGATCTGGTCTATCCTGGTCGCAATAGCATTTTACAATATTTACAATACACTGTGAACGTACATGACTTAATAAAATGAATGTACAGACGACTGGGTTTGGAGTTTACATGTGTTCACCATAGAGTAAATAAAAGTCGTCCAGAAAATTCACGTTACAATTGTGACATGTTAAAATTGGCAATATTCTCATATTGGGCGCAGAACTGATATTGGACTGAATCGTAATATAAAATGCATAGCTAATGTTAGTGAACATTTCAATCGTGTTCGCCCTTCGCTTACAAATAGAATACATTGCTACTGCAATTAGTCGGAGTGACATGCACAAAAACCCACATGAGAATAATATGCCATTACAATACTCACGGAATGCTCCCACATGCCAGACCTGTAATCGTTATCACTTACACGTAAACACGACGTATTAATGAATCAGTTCGATTTGATTAAGGGAAATAATCTACATCAGCGGATAAATGCCATACGGCTTTTATTGATGAAGCATTTGGTCGAAATGGGTCCAAATAACTCAGGTAAATGAAATAGGGCAGTAGTATCGAGGATACGATAACAATGCGGAGAATTGCCGGTCTTGGCAGGATTCAGACTTAAATGTCAGCATTAGAAAGTAACTAATACACATATGTACTCACCAATTCCCAGTGAAGGCTTGTGATCCAATGTGTTCACAAGAATGTTTTGAGTGTCTGACTGCTAGAATATGGTTTGTGATAATATGTATATGCAACTCTAGCGCACAATTTTCCTACCGTAGTCCGCATGTCAATATAAAAACTCTGTGCCAACATTAGGCTTCCAATTTTGCGTAAGTGGACTAATGTTCTAACAGTCAGTCTAGCTCATGAGATATCTGGTGAATTAATCTGAAATACTTCAGTCATAAGTAGATATGACCTATTAGGTATTCAGGCTAGCATCCAAGTCTGCATATACAGTGTAAATCACCCAGCTATAACCGGTGCAAAATCCAATACTGGTGGTCCGTGCACGGTTCCGGATAAAGCGCTATTCTCTCCAACGGTGACTTCCACGGGAGCGATATTTCACACACGAATACCTATTCGATAGTCTGTACTAGATTATTCGATTATTGTGCTCTAGACTAGTATTGTGTGACCCGTGTTACAAATAATGGATGATAAAGAAAATAGTCGGCTTCAATTCGTGACAGCGAGTATCGAAAAGCAATTACAAATGTGTGGTACCTTTATCATGCTGCAGAAAACAATAAACAGACCACAAATAAAGCATATTTTCTTATTTTCCATGAAACCACATCTTGGTATTTCATCAGAATTGTCTCCAAGGATACAAATCTAATGAAATGCCAGACATGTTTTCATTTCCAAGCAATTTATTCAATAATTTCTGTTTGTTGATGTGTAAACAGTAGTGTCATTTTATTTTACCGAATTAACAATTTGAAATACCCAATTGCTTCAGAAATGATGGAGTAACAATACTAAATTACAAATATTCGTTTAATGACGGACACGAAAACTGACATTTTTTAAACATATTTATTGAACAAAACTAAAAAACATTGTTTTATCAATTTCTCCAGGTTAGACAAGTATGACAAGTATCAGGCTGACGTTGGGCCACATTACTGTCTGTTTCACGAAAGCTGCCCAAATTTTACGGCTATATAAACATTCAAAAACAAGATTTATTTTGATAATATTAAATTAAAGGAAAAATTAAGAATAAGCCTTCTTTTTATTTCGTGAAATTTGGTCAAATATAGATTTTATTGCGAAAAAAATATTTCCCCATGTTAAATCCCCATAGACATCTTCACTCCGTGAAGATGTCTATGGGGATTTAACATGGGGAAATATTTTTGAATTTTAGAAATACTGGACCGATTTTTAAAATTTAACTTTTGTTTTCTTAGTTAGATCATATCCAAGCTATCTAGTCAGGTTTCGGAGTCAATTTCCAATTTTTTTCGTTTTTTGACTCCTCCCACACTTCCTTACCTCTTTCCCCCCCATGTTAAATTCCCATAGACAAATCAATTTTTCCTAATAAAATCAATATTTGACCAAATTTCACGAAATAAAAAGAAGGCTCATTCTTAAATTTTCCTTTAATTTAATATTATCGAAAATAATATTGTTTTTTTATTGTTTATATGGCCGAAAAATTTGGGCAGCTTTCGTGAAACAGACAGTAGTTATCATGATTACCATGTTTATATTATACAGTGCAACCTCTCTACAACAGCCACTCATGGGAAGACGAAAAACTGGCTGTTGTAGAGAGGTGGCTGTTGTAGGGAGGTTAACGCTCAATTAAATTCTGTCGTCTGCTGTTTATTTATTTATTTGATAATTCTCATCAAATACATGCTTTGACAGCATTTTAGAATCATTTCCAATGGAAATGATTCTAAAGTGCTGTCAAAACATGTTTTTCTTGAAAAAGAAGACAAAATCAACGGCAGACGACAATTTTCGTGCTCAGCAGTCTAAGGGTTAGAAATAGAGGAAATCATCCATTTCGGATATAAAATAACGGCTGTTACAAAGAGGGTGTTGTTGTAGAGAGGTGGCCGTTCGGGGAGGTTCGACTGTATTTAAATACCAAAACAAAAGACAGGTAGAGGTGAAAGGAAACTTGCTGCCAGGAACCATTGTTTTAATATGAGTATTACAGGTACATAACTATATACATCATACATAACTTGACTCTTGTTAATGAAAAGGGCGTTTTATAACCCGGTTATAATCCAAAACCTGGTGAGATACCTTGGAAATGATGCAAATAAGAAAACAAAGGTTAGATTTTGAAAATCGGTCCACAAATAAAAAATTATGTAAAAAAAATAATTTTTAGCCCCCATGTTAAATGTTTTTTTCGCAAGTAAATAAATGTTTGATGGAATAAACAGACAGTAGTTAGTTATCTTGTTCAATGAGAGGAACTCTATAAGATAGCAATCTTTCGTTCCAATCATCTTTACACTGACTGTATATATCAAACTGATGTAAATTATTATTTAATAAAATATGTTTATACCAAATCGTATCAAATCTATGATCTCGTAAATAAATGTCAACGTTTAATATATTTAACAACGACTTCAAACAGGTGCGAGTGCACTTACTACATCGTACTATCGTCATCGTAGTATCGTAGTATCGTACTATGTAGTATCGACCTGATAGCGATATTACGATGGCATTAACGGAACATCGTAACTTACTCTTACAAAATAGTTAATGGGTACACACTGTGGCGTGAGAGATTTCCCTTTACGTTGCAGGAAACCGGATTACCCGGGGAAACCCCACTATTTAGATCTGGGGAATACTAGGAAGTGACTAACCCAAATACAATGTATACAATATTTCATTTAATATGCAAATTGTATACCCAGTACATCCAAAGGAATAACTCATGCACACAGTACAGATATGGATGTTACGGGAGAATTGGTGCGACCAGTTTGGGTTTTGCGACCAATGTAGATAGCCCTGCTATCAGTCTGATCAGGATCTGCACTGCTCGCAATTCCATCAAGGAAACATCCGACATACTTCTGACAAGCAATATAGACTGGTACCCGGCTACAAGAGTGTGCTATCAGAAGCTACATTGGTCAGAAATCGCATAACGTCCATTTCTCCAGTCACAAACACACCGTCTCACGATACTGATGAGTGTTGATTTCTCTGTCACTTCCTATTATAAATCATGCTTCGTCATTGGCATTGAGGAGCATGGCGGATCTAGAGGCGGGGGGGGGGGGGGGGGGGTGGGGGGGGGGGGGTGGGGGGGGGGTTGGGGCGTTGCACCTCACCATCCCCACTTCAGCCACGGAGTTTACATATATCACAGTTTACCACCAGTTGGAGTCTGAATTTAAATGCCGTAAAACCCAGGAAAGTGCATTTCGAAGACCTCGAAAATAGGACAACCCCATAGTTGCGAAGGAAACTCTTGCAATTACTCCCGTACCGTCCGTAGTTACGGTCACTCTTGCTCCAAATGCTGGATCCGCCCCTGAGGAGAGTTTAACCAGAACGTACTGTCTGTAACTCAGGTGACTAGCCGGTTACAGACAAAAACTAGAAAATGTGTTCATAGATCACGGATGCCCCCACCTGCAGCAGCCTTGATAGTAAAGTGGCATCATTATTACGAAGCTAATTCCTAGACAAACATTGTGGACAAATATCATTGAAATTAGTAAAGTAGTTAGGGAGTAATTGAGAACATATTAAAAACTTAAACACATGTGCCTTATAAAGGTGAAAATGAGTCCCCAGTGACCTTGACCTTGGGTGTTCGGGCGTGGGTCATGTCCAAAAAAGCAGCATCCCTAAACAGCATCCCTGGGGCACTGTACATATAGACTTTGTAGGTTTAACCCTTTTTCACCCCTAAGTAACTGAATGCAGCTGCGATATGTTAATTTCGCAACCAATCCAATCATCGCAAAATGATTTTCAGACTATTCCATTTATAAAAAGGGGGTATTTGTTGTTCTCAAAAATATTAAAATTACTTTCAAACAGTGCAGATCCTGATGAGACGGCTCGTTACGAGCCGGCTCATATCTGGATCTGCACTGTTTGCATAAACCGATATAGCGGGCTTTCGGGTTCGAAGGCTTAAACCCATTCTCTCGGAGCGGTTATCCGCGTTTCCGTGTATTTCGAAACAGGCCATTAAAATACATAAGAACGCAATTTCTCTTCAGACACGTGGCTGTGACTGGAGAAATGGGGCTTATGGGAGTTCTGACCAGCATATCTCCTGATCTTCTAGCACCGTCCTGCCACACGCGATCGGCATGTTGATATACTTGTTTAGACATTTTGAAATCTTGTGTATTATACTTGAAATAAAATGTACGTGCTTGCATAGTAAATGTATTTATAACTCGATTATAAATACATTTACTATACAATGACGTACATTTGGGCCGCGCTCTGTGAAAACCGGCCTTAATGACAACGTCATGAAAGCCTGAAAATGACGTCGCAAAGTTACGCTTGAAACCAACGTCACGTCGGATTTTGACTCTTGAACTAGTTGCGTCATTTCAATAAGTTGACGTTGTCCTATATATAACCGTACTGTACGTTTTACTATTTGTGGTTCACAAACATTTTAATGCTGGATACCATCACAGAATCAGTATTATGTAACAAATAGAACTGGGCACAGGGCTTAATTCGTTTAATTTACTGTTTCGCCTGTCGAATGTTTCAAAAGTCAACATAAAAATACGATTTTGAAATTTTCAGAAAAATAAGCGTATCACAGATGTATAATTATGTTAGTGGCAAAATATACGCCGTTCCTGGCATATCGCATCATAGTGACACTGGGAAAAACATGTTTTAGTATTTAGTGTGTTGGTATTGTGTCACACGCATATTTACTGCGCCACAATAATCATGGTTATATCAGATTATTGTAATACATAATTGTAGCCACCAAGGACGTAGCCTATTGATTTCTATCTGTATCTTCTACCACTTACGTGTCCGGTGTCACGTAATATTTAGCGACATTCAAAAATATCGCATTGAATCAGCCGTATGATTGCCGTTAGTAGTATAGAGGGAGTCAAAATGATACCACCAACGTTTGTAACGTTATTGAGCTGTATTGTAGCTCCCACCACCAACCAAAATTGGTGGTGGTATTGAATGATAAAAAGTGGTCTTGTAGTCCCAATTATATTGAACAGAAAAAAACACTACCAATTATACCAGTATTATTAGAGAAAATGGATAATAAAATACAATGGGAATTGAAAGCTTATAATGACTGTGTTGAAGAAGTTTACGAAGATTACGGGGGTTATAGTCCTATATATAAATTCTATAAATTGAAAACACTAGGCGATATCGAATACATGAAATATCAGCGTAATTTATTACGCTCCGATAAAAACGTTGCATTTACAATATTATACCGGCAATTATGCGAACTATACAAGAGGCAAATACAAACATTAAAACGAATAATGCGTATAGAATATGAAACTAAGGTGTATTATATAAAATTGTTAAAACCCAACGATTCGTTTACGAATATACATTTCTACGATATCGCTTATAAAGATATTGAAAAATTATTATTGAACAAGCACAACGAAAACAAATAGCAAAAGCCTCCACTCGCGCACACCCCCAGCGACTGGGTAGATTTCTTAGCAGGCACCCATCCACTGGGGTGTTGGACCTTTCTTAAGCACACGCATCTGTTGCTCACAGTCTAGTTTTACGGGTCGCCTTTAACGCCATTGCCAATTCGTCTCCGAAACGAATTAAGAGAAACCATCGAAGTAAGGCGAGCCTATTAAGTGATTTGGTTTCCGAAATTGCAAGCTCTTAAGCAGAAATATTTTAGACCGGCACCTTTGAGCTATGCAATTCCATCGCCAAATTCACATATTTAGAGACTGCTACCATTAAACAGAAGAGACGGACGTCATACTGGATCAACAACATGGCATGCACGAGATGAGACCAATTGTTGAACGGCAAACAAACGTATATATACTCATCAGTTTCCTATACAACATACAAATGGTGTGCACATTATAATTATTTAGAGGTTCACGAATTTCCGGGATGGTTCGTTATTTTATTAATTTTTTAAATTTTTTTAATAATTTAAAGATGAACACCCCCTATTATTACAAAATTAAAAATTAATATAAGAAAACAAATAAAAAAAAAACACAACTATTTCCACCAACAAAGTTAGGTTTTGCCGGCGAGAGTTCGAGCCTCGGCGGGACCTAAAACTTTTTTATTTTTTTTATTACTGATTATTATGTTTATTGATTTAAATTGTTTACTGACCAATATAATTAATTTTATAATTTTCTTAAAATTAATTAATAATTTTTACAAAATTAATTAAAAAATTATAAAATAATGCTGTAACATTTCCTCCGACTTTATTTCCAAGTTATACCCTAAATTGATCCCAATCAGTACTCTCAATCTTGGGCATGGTGGCGCGCGCTTTGATTCTAATATCATTTTTTAATTATTCATATCTCCCCATTTCCTCCACCACGGATTCAAACTCTAACTTAGATATTTCATTATCGGTCAACGCTTTGGACACTATAACGTCGATGCTATTTTTCTTAGACCTGGCGAGAACGGATATTCTATCATGTTTTCTACATTTTGTCTCGAGTTTTCCACCAGCCACCCTAATTACCATACAAAGTAATCCAGATAAAACCGTAATTCCACTCAAAACCCCTGCAATTGGAACCGTTCCAATTGTAGATAGCGTTGCAGCAGTCCCCGCACCTCTCATTACAGATACACTTGCATGAACCGTACTAGATGCTTCAGCTATGTTCGCCGCGCGCTTATATTTTTTAGTGTTTCTTTTTCTATTTGTACATTCTCTAACTTAAATATCCTGCATAGCGACGATATTATCGAACCAAAAATCTAAATTTCTTTCGAGAATTGGATACAGTGTTGGTTGATTGGTATTGACAATTGGAAGCGTATTCGGAAGCGGTGATTCGTTCATGATTAAATTTTACAAATCAAGTTCAATTAACAATGTAACAATAGTGGAAGAACTCGCTGGGTCAGCGATTTTCGTAACATAGTTAATAACACTACCTTCGGAAAGTCTAATTGGATTGTCACCGGCGAACAAAACCACCGATGAACTATCTCCAGCGAGTTTATTGACTCCAATTGCCAGTTCTTCCCCATCCATTACGAGATTTATCATGACCGCGCCCACAGATTTACCATTATCATTAACCGAGCAGACAGTCATTCGGAGAAGTGTACCTGGAGCTGTTATGGCGTATCCCCCATATTTATTGCTCGCTTTGGCACCGAACGAATATTCATAGAGCCCCTCATTCAATGGGCCCCGCTTCTCAGCCCAAACTATGATGACACGTTTTTTGTTTTTTCAATAACTTAAACTGCTCTACAGATGTGGTCAACAATCCGGCAAGCCCCCCGATAGAGGTATCGGCCTCAGCACGAACATTTTCAGAGGTCTCCTCAAGTGCTTTGTTCGCGGCTCTACGGACATGTTTCAGTTTATCGTAAACTTCCATAAACTCTGTATGAGCCTCTTCCCGAAATTATGTTATGTTTCCACCTAGTTCAGTATGTGCTGCTTCTCTGATGAGAGAGTCCTCTGAGCGCAACACCCTATAAGACTCCATAAGGGTCGCCTGGTCTTTCTCAATACCCGTTCGGACTTCCTCAATTTTCACCCGGGCCTCTTCGCGAACTTGTGCAGTCACCTTCAGGACGTCTACTCTAAGCTGTGAATCCCGTTTGTGGCCTCCGACATAGTTTTATTGATCAGGGCCTTGTTTTTTCCGGTAGTTAAAAAGGCGCTCTCTGTCGGGATGAATCCCCCTTCTGCCGGTTCCAAATTGTTTGAATCTGTCACCCAATCCCGATTGGAATTGGAAGAACTACCTGGTCCGTATATACTCGTAATTAATTTTAAGAAAATTATAATATTGGGGCACCTATACTCAATTGGAAATTTCATGAACGACCGAAATCGGGTAATAGTTATTCAGCTTTCTCGCTTGATCATCAAGAAAAGAGACCGTAAATTCGTGGATGTGCCCCGTTTCCAAAACTTTCATCTCGGGGTGTGGGAAGTCTAAGGTCACCGTTTCCCCAAAGAAACAGTCGCTGGCTTGCACGGTTTTCAGTAATGTGCTGGGGGATCCGTCTACCATGTTGTACGATGTGTTCACCCGATCCAAGTGCACCCTGAGAGTTTTCGTGCAGGCGAAGTCCACCGGGTTATCACCGACGTACTCACCCGAGACAAACACTCCTTTATTTGCGGAGTATGTCTCTCTAAACCCGTGTTGAATACCTAACGCCGGCGAGAGCACTACCTTACTATCTGGGTCGATGGTCATTGTTGTGAGCCCTGTAGCCTTCGAGATTGTGAGGTTGACTCTACCGCCAAGCTCTGAGGTGACACAATCTTTGAGCTGTATAAAACTCCACAGTCCGGGAGGCAGCTTTACCCCTACTTGTTGTTCATCCTTCACATAGTAAAACCCTTCACTCTTCCCCACATTCCGCCACCCAACCGTGAAGGTGATTGATCTGAGACCGACCCGGCGTTTTCCGCAGCAGTTGTCGATTGACTTTTGAAGTTAACAACTCTCTTTTTTTTAACATTAGTGATAGTAGCAAACATAATAATATATTTCAATGGATACCAAAGCATTTAGCCTTAATTATAATGCAAAATACAAAGTTGGTGATAAATACACGCAAACAGACGTTGTTAACCCCCTTGTACACCCAACTGTAACAGTTAGACCGGAAAGTGGCTTTACCACCAAGTTCCCTAACCTGTTTGAGAAATATGTAGTTCCAAAACTACCAGTCAAGATGTAATACTAAGATGGGATTTTTCCCATAGGAACTTATGGCAGAACCAGCTAAATTTCGCTGTATGGTGCGCAACAGCCGGGTGTGGAGTTTCACATCAAGACCATCTGACATCCAAGAATGTCATGCTCCGAAGTGTCACAACTTTCATGTGTATTACACTATTAGGAGGATTCTCAAAGAACTAGGTATTCCACTACCTCAAGACGACGGCTGTGATCACATTTCCAGCACATACGACCATAAGGCGTTCGAAAGATTGTGTAACGAATTTGGGGTACCAAAAGACGCGGAAGAGGGAGACAGAAAGCATACACCCCAACCAACAGTTTAGGGTTAGTTCACCTTAAAGGCTTAGTTAGTGGTGGGCATCTTGATAAAGTACCTGTATATTTCTCAGGGTTGTGGAGTGATCGCGGAGCTACCCCACCGCCAGTTAGAAAAATGGCAACATGGACTAAATATAAGTATAAGTTGGTGATGAAGTGCTTGGAGGGCTTGCGTGTAAAGACGGTTGTTGTCATTGGCTACCTACTAAAGTAGCCCACGTGGAATACCTAGACCTGGGTGATACTCCACAGATGCGAAATGCGTGTACCACATTTACGTTAGATAAAAGCACTGGATTTACGCGGGGCGGTGCTACCCGCCTCAACGACTCCATTCGCATATACGTATGGGCCATCCTCGCCTTACAGAAGCAAACTCGCAGTGCTATACTGGGCACGGGAACGGTGTTTGATGCACAACAACAGTTGTTGGCACTTGTCGAGGACGCCATCTCAGCTAAGGTGGAAATCCAGAAGGCGATCCAGAATTATCAAGACGTTTGCAGACTGCCCGCACCCCAGTAGTATTATAAATGGAGTCAAAATGATACCACCTACGGTGGTATAACTTTAAACCCTTCATACTACCACCACCACCCCCGAAAAATACAAAAATTGGTTAACGAGAAAATTGTATCCGACAGCAAATTTATAAATTTTGGAGAAAATAATTTTGAAAAGAGTGAGTCAAAATGATACCACCAAAGTTTGTAACGTTATTGAGCTGTATTGCAGGTGGTAATGTCACTCATTAAAAAAAAAAAATAATAAAAAAAATTAACCCTTAGAGTGGGACTCGAACCCGCGCCAGCAAAACCCTTCTGGGCCCACCAGGCTAGCCACCTTCTCTGTTCTTTGTCTTTGTTTTTCTCGTCTCGTGTTGTGGCTAGCCGGGTGTTTAGCTACCCGTACAGTACACCCCCATATATCGGCTGATCTACTAGGAATCAGTGTCTAAATTCTAGGCAACCTTGGAAGTTCCTGCACGGAAGCACTGAGCGCTCATTTTTTTGTCAAGGGGCGTCCCCCAAGACAAATTATTGTTGTTAATTTTACATATATTAAGCTAAAGCCGTGTTGTGCAATACCAAATATTTAATTGTTTATTTTTAATTTGTTTTATATATAACAAGTTCGTTTTTATTTAATAATATAGGTCATAACGTTCTAAATTATTAAAAGTAAAATTAGAAAAATAAAAAACATGCCATCCAATAAGAATGTATGAAATACTTCCGGAAATATCGATAGCGGGTTTCCATATTTTCGGATGTAATACACAACCTCGTGTGTGTAGTATATATGAAAGTGTGTTTATTTTACACCCCGGAAGATGTAATCGTGTAAATCGATAACACGTTTAACATATCGTCTGTTTACCTCTATATACCTAATATACATGTAAGGAGTAATATTTATAAACTGGACACAGAATTATGTTTGTACAGTGGAACCTCTCTAAAATGGACACTTAATATTTTAATCTATCGGCAGATGACAATGTTCCAATTACACGGTTATGAACAGTTGAGTATATCCTTATAGAGGACACGGTGTGTGTATTGATTTAAACACACACAACAGTCACCGGTGTGTTTATACAATAGCGATTGGCGTGTATTAGTTTAACCATAGTAGACAATATGTCGAAAATGCACTATATATAAGAGTGTTGAATGCGGCATGATTATTTCCTGTTACGCACATTTTGTGGTTATCGATAAGTATGGTGGCCGGTGGGTGACTTTAACACGGTGGCGTAACGGGGCCCGCAAAGTTTTATGTTCCATATGGAGGGGCCGTCGGAACAGCTGGAATGTATGGTGGAGGAATATCCTGCTGTCGCCGCTGCAGACACGCGAATAAGCATATCACGTCCCGAGACGGGCGAGGAGATTTTTTCTCTCGTCGGCCCTCCCTTCCATAACGAGTTTCTTTTATATCTTCGTCCGCGAGAATTTGTGGTCGAGCCTTGGACCAGATCGTACCTTTTAACTCCTGGTACCTGGTCATCTCTTCGACGATCATTTTGAACTCGCTATCTGATATATCGTTGTCGGCTATCGCGGTTGACACGATAACGTCGATACTGTTTTTCTTACATCTCGCGAGAACCGCTATTCGATCGTGCTTTCGACTCTTGGACTCTAATTTTCGGCCCACGAGTCTGGTCGTCATGCAAAGCAGTCTCGCCCCCGCCGCTACAGCACTCAACTCAAGGTCGCCGCGACAACTGTTGACAATAAAGACACACTCCCCACCCCACTTATAACGGATGCTGAGGCTAACGTGGTTCTCACCCCCTCTAATATATTGACTGACCGCCTATATTTATTTCATAAACCGTCCGCATCTCTCCCTAGTGTTGTAGAATATGTTGTATCTCAACGATCCTGGTCATCCTAAAGGATGCCGGGTCGGCCGTCACAGAAGGTAATTGTGGATATAGTTTTTCGTCATTCATCATAAATCAAGTTGTATTAACAGTGTAACAATAGTGAAGGAAGTTGCTTTGTCAGCAATTTTTGTAACAAAGTTAATAACACTACCTGCCGAAACTTTAATTGTAGTGTCATCATCGAATATAGTAAACCCTGACCTCTGCCCCGCGTGCTTGGTGATGCCAATATTCTGTTCTACACCATTCAGGACGACATTCACTCGGACTTCAGCAGTGGCGTGTCCGCGAAAGTTGACCGAGCAGACCGCCATTCGAAAAATCGTCCCAGACACTGTCATGGTGTATCCCCCATATATGTTGCTCGCGTTGGCACCGAATGAATATTCGTAGGCCCCCTCGTTTAATGAACCCTGCTCCTCGGCCCAAACTGCTATGACGGGTTTTCGAGCTTGCAATTTTCCCATTTGCGCAACCGCCCTAGTTAAAATTGTGTTGGATTGTGCTACGCCCCTCTCCAGCCTTCTCATTGCGGCTTCATCGTATGCTACGGCCGCGACGGGAACGTCCCGTTCTAAGTTGGAACTACCTGGACCTTATATGCTCATGATTAATATGTAATATATATATATATTATGTTTAATCGGTTATTTCGAGAACGACCGAAATCGGGTAATAGTTATTCAAATTTCTCGCTTGATCATCAAGAATAGAAATCTTCAACTCGTGGATATGTACCGATTCCAAAACTTTCATCTCCGGGGTTGGGAAGTATAAGGTCAGGGTCTCGCCATAGAAACAGTCGCTGGCGTGCACAGTTTTTAGTAATGTGCTGGGAGCTCCGTCTAACGTGTTGTACGATGTGTTCAATTGATCCAGGTACACCCTGAGTGTTTTCGTGAAAACGAAGTTCACCGGGTCGTCGCCGGTGTGCTCACCTGGCTCAAACCAACCCCTATTGTCGGAGTATGTTTTTGTAAAACCGAGCCGCACAGCCAAAGCCGGGGTGATCGTTACGCGGTTGGTGGGTTTGATGGTAAAGGTCGCGAGTCCGGTGGCTTTAGAGATTGTGAGGCTGGCTCTACCATCAAGCTCCGACACAACAAAAGCTTGGAGGGATCTCGAACTCCAAAGGCCGGGAGGCAGCTTTACACCTACTTGTTGTATATCCTTCACGCAGCCGAACCCTTCGTTATCCCCCACGTTTTTCCACCCAACCGTGAAGGTGATTGATCTGAGGCCGGCCTTTTTTTTCCGCCGCAGTTGTCGATTGACTTTTGAAATTCACAACCCTCTTTTTGAACATTAGTGATAGTAGCAAACATAATAATATATTTCAATGGATACCGAAGCATTTAGCTTTAACTCTAATGCAAAGTACCAAGTTGGTGGTAAATACACACAAAAAAAGACGTTGTTAACCGCCTTGTACACCCAACCGTAACGGTTAGACCGGACAGTGGCTTTGCCACCAATTTCCCTAAAACGTTTGAGAAATATGTAGTTCCAAAGACTATTAGTCAAGATGTAATACTAAGATGGGATTTTTCCCATATGAATTTCTGGCAGAACCAGCTAAATTTCGCTGTATGATGCGCAACGGCCGTATGTGGAGTTTCACATCAAGACAATCTGACATCCAAGAATGTCATGCTCCGAAGTGTCTACAACTTTCACGTGTATTACACCATTAGGAGGATTCTCAAAGAACTAGGTATTCCACTACCTCAAGACTACGGCTGGGATCCCATTTCCAGCACATACGACCGTAAGGCGTTCGAAAGATTGTGTAACGAATTTGGGGTATCAAAAGACTCGGATTGGAGACAGAAAGTATACACCCCAACCAACAGTTTAGGGTTAGTTCACCTTAAAGGCTTAGTTAGTGGTGGGCATTTTAATAAAATCCCCGCATATTTCTCCTAAATATAATTATAAGTTGAATAAGATGACGTTCGGTGATGAAGAGCTTGGAGGGCTTGCGTGTAAAGACGGTTATTGTCATTGGCTACCCACTAAAATAGCCTACGTGGAATACCTAGACCTGGGTGATATTCCACAGATGCGAAATGCGTGGACCACATTTATGATAGATAAAAGCACTGGATTTACGCAGGGCTGGGTTATTCGCCTCAACGACTCCATTCGCATATACGTCTGGGCTATCCTCGCCTCACAGAAGCAAACGCGCAGTGCTATACTGGGCAAGGGAACGGCATTTGACGCACAAAAACAGTTCTTGGCACTTGTCGAGGACGCCATATCAGCTAAGGTGGACCTCCAGAAGGCGATTCAGAATTATCAAGACGTTTTGCAGACTGCCCGCACCCCAGTAGACTACGCATTTGGAATAGGTCTTTACATGGCGCCGAGCAATATGATACTACGAGACGACCCGGTTGACGGTTACAATAATCAGATCGTAGTCGCCACCACCAACCAAAAGACCGGCCGATATGGGAACGTGAACACGGGTATCATCAAACTCCTCCCCCCCCCAAGACGGTCGGGAGCGGAGTTGTAAGTGGAATAAAACACTAAATGGATACACCTCCGTTGAACCCAGTACCCCCAATTCGCAAATTGGATGCACCATCGAGTTTCCCCAATCCAATCATCATCAACAATGTTGAAACACAAATCGAGATTGGAAGCACAACACATGAGGAGGAGAAATTAGTGCTCGTCGTTGCCCTCGTGGCTGTCGGATTATTTGTGCTTTGGTTTTAGGAACTCTCGGGCGGAGAATAGTAGGCGATCACCACGATTAGAGCCCAAGCATTCACGGCGAGCCATGCGGCCATTTTTGATAATATAGATATCAAGTATGAGACGATACCCCTGATCCCCTTAGGCAGGGCGGCGGCCGCCTTTCCGGCTAATTCAGCCAGGAGACTGGCGAGGGCTTTTAGTTGTTTTTTTACCCACCCCTTGGCTCCACCGGATGGCGCGGGTGGTGGAGTGGGTGCAGCCGTCGAACCACCAGTGAAAGCTAGAATTATGGTCGATATAGTCATGCCGATAGCCGCGAGGATGCTTGCTATCGTGATGCCCTGCTCTCTGAACAGAGTGGGAAGACGCTCACCGAGTGTCGTGTCCTCGTGCAGAACCCTCGAGATTGTTTGGCGGATCCGACTGATTTGGGTACGGAGAGCCTCACGGCAAGCCGATGCAGCCTCCAATCGAGCTTCTCTTTCGTCCCGCAACGACCGCAGGCGTTCGGTGATCCGCTCGGTAGATTCTCTATCGCCACCGGCTTCCCCAAGTTTTCTTTCTTCTATCGCGATATGCTCATCCAGCGCCGTGAGTTTAGAGAGGTTAAGGACCAATTCACCCCGGACCTTTTGCAGAGCCTTATCGAGTCCCCGGAGTTCGCGAAGAGGTAACGGTGGGTCATCGTTAGACAGGTTGAGTATTTCGTTTTCGCTGAACGTGGTCTCCACCGTGTTAATAGCGTCGGTGGCCACTCGAGGAACCTCGCTGAGCTCGACAGTTTCTATACCGGCGGCTGTCTTCGCCACCGCCCGGGTTTCCGGCAATGGTGTTTAGCGCTAGGGGTTTACCGGTCCTCGTATTGACTATTGGGAGATTTGATGCCGCTTTTAGTCGCAATCTACCGTTCATATCTAATTTGAACTTGGAGTAGTCGCGACCGACAGATGGAACCAGACATTTTTCTGCCAAACTGTTGTAGTAGTCGTTTACAGCTCCCTCGAGTAATTTCCGACTTTGACTAGTGGTAGCGCCACCTATTTTCCCCAATTGTGATTGGATTGGAATTGGAGTCTATGGTGGGTGTCGTGAGGGAATCTTCGAAATCATCATCATCACCATCGAGGTAATCGTCTCTACCGATTTCATCCATGTCAATATCGTAATCAGCCATTTTATAATTATTATATAATTATGTATTAAAGACAAAACCATACGGGTTTAATAGAGTTATTTAGTTTCACTAAATTATGTCTTCGAGTCAATACGGTCGCAAACTCAATCCATATCGCAGACTGCGTGAGCCCCTCAGGACAAAAGGTGTGAGACAGAGTGTCGTTATTACGAACAACCCATCGACGATAGATCAGAACCAGCAGCTATTAGTCCGCTTCCCCAACCTCGGAGCTAGCGACGTCATTATGCCGGGTACTGTTCGCCTCGCTTTCACTATTTCTCTGACGTCGACGGACGCGGACCGAAACGTTCAGAACCTGGGTCGCGCCATTGTTAAGAAGAATCGGGGCTGGTGACAAGGCAGATAACGTCGCGAGCGAAATCGCGGTCGTGGCGCTTACGGCAACCGATTATACATCCCGCTCGACTTTGAGTTGTTGGAGAGTCACATGCCCTACTATCAGAGCGCTTTGGCGAAACGCCTCGAATACAAACTAACGTTCAACGACTACGGCTGAGTTATCATAGCCACTGACATGACATCGATGTATACGATATACAATGTTTCGCTGGAGTACGACATGGTCAAGATGCCCGAACTCGCGCGATTGATCAGAACCCAGTACGCTGGGCGCGTTGCCATACTTTACGACCGAGTTCTTCGCCATCGCAAGATGAAGAAAGACAAAAGCGACACATTGTGGAATATTAACGTCAACGTCCCCGCACGCTCGATGAAAGGCATACTGGTGCTGTTCGAGGAGGGTCGGTTTGAGCTCGGGGCTAGAAAAAGCGATAAATTCTATAACCCCAAAATCACAAAGGTCGAGGTGACGATCGAGGGAGTTCCCAATCAACTCTACAGCGCGGGTCTTCGCGCGCACCAGCAATGGGACGAAGTAAGAAAACATTTTGCTTCCGGCTCTAAGCGTTCCCAGGAGGTTGCCGCGGTTGCCAAAGACCTGCAGCTCTCGGACGTCTCCCTCGCGAGTTTTCTGACTACCAAGTACGCTCTATGGCTAGACATGCGAGCCAGCGACGACGACCAAATGCACGGTAGTGGACGCCAAGTTGAGAACGCAAGCGAGGGTGTGACGATCCAGATAACCAAAGAGGCGGATGGAGCTGGCTCATTGAACGTGTATCTATATATAATGACAGACGCACAACTCAACATCGAAGATGGTCGATACGTCTCAGCTTCATACTAAAAATCAATACCAATTCATGATTGGAGATGCCCACTCTGCCATAATATGTGGGCAGACAGGATGTGGATAAACGGTTTTCATCATCGACTTGCTCGAGGGCTCCTACCGCGATGCATTTCGTCACATTGTGATCCTGTGTCCCACTGTGCGGCACAACGATACTTATCAGCGGCGCCCGTGGATATGGACCGACACTGAGGTAGACGTTATTGACCCCGGCGACAGGATTCACGATTGGCTGCGTGTCTTCTACCAAATATTCCAGGGTGAGCCTACCATATACGTGATTGACGTTTGCTCGGCCAAGGCGGCGATGACTAAAAAGAAGGACATGCTCTCCGAGCTCGCATTTTCTGGTCGCCATGCGAGGCAAAGCGTATGGATCTCCACTCAAAAGTACAACGCCGTCCTCAAGGATCTGCGCGAGCAAACGAAATGGGTCGCCCTCTTCCACTGCAAGGACCGAGACTCATTCGATGAATATCTTAGAGAGAACGATGTTATACCAACGCGCGATGAGCGCCTGGAGGTTCGACAGATGCTTTCGGAAACTAAGCACGCCAAGCTTCTGCTAAAGACTGATCAACCAACTGCTTATAAAGTTATTAATTAATTAATTAAGAAAATTAGCAAATGCTGAACAATTAATTTTAAGAAAATTATCAAATGCTTAACAATGTTGAACAATTAATTTAAAGAAAATTAACAAATGCTGAACAATGCTTAACAATGCTTAACAAATACTTAAAAATGCTGAGCAATTCTTGAGAAATGTTGAACAATGCTTAACAAATACTTAACAATGCTGAGAAAATGCTTAACAATGCTGAGCAAGTGTTAACAATTTGTTGCTCCGCTGCGAGCTTTGTTGCGAGCATAACGGTGATCATAAGTATCTGGTGGTGTGCTTGGCAATATGTTAAAGTTATTGTAAGAATAGTTAAAAAAAAATTAGCAATAATGAACTGCGACGAACTTCTCGATCAGCTAATGGAAGAAACCTCAACTCCGACTGCCGACACGGTATCGTTCCTGAAAGTTATGAAACCTCAACTCCGACAGTGCAATCGGGTTCAACTCCAATTTCGATTGGGTTGAGTGCAACACCTGCCGATACGAATGAAAACGCGGCGCGACGCGAGCGGCTGGCTGCGCTGGTTGCTGGGGGACAGTCGGAGCATTATCTCGGTAGGCGTCTCTCAGTTTGTCAGGTGGATAAGATGTCAGATGCGGAGGTCGATAAAATGTATGCGCGATACGAATCCAAATTAGGTGCGGAGATGACAAAAACTCTCGGATCGGCGGATATTCATTTGTATGCTGCCACCGTTAGTATACTTCTCCCTATACCAGACACCGCGGGGTTGATTCGCGATCTAGAGACTGACCCTTTCATAGGACACACTCTTAGAACAGCCTGCTGCTCAATTTATCACAAGTTTGGAATGTACTTAGCTCCGCTGACAACCGCGTTGACCACGGGAAAACACTGTCAATTTGGACATATATGCCCACGAACTATAAGCTCAGAAAATGATGACACAAGACACACCTGCGAGAGTGACGGAATAGCAATCCCAGATTGCACCAACTCCAACAGGGTTGGGGTTAAAAACCAGTTGCAACACTTCCAACTCCGATTGATCCTCCAACGGAACCGCAATCCCCGATTGCTCCAACACTGTTGAACCCGATTGCACGACATAAAAATCAAAAAGACAGGCAGCTGGGCGAGCAGCGGCTGCCACACGAAAAGCTAAACAAAATAAAATACTGCCGATCTTCGAGAGGCCAAACGGTCGTTGCAATCGGAGACAGAGACAGCAAAACACCCGGTGGCAGCTGTTTCTCCCCAAATTCACGAATTGGAACCGATTGGTCCCAATCCTGATTGGAAATCCAATCTCGATTGGATCCCGTGGGTTGTTGGTGGTGGTCTGTCGGTTGTTGGCACCCTGTATGTGCTTTACCGTTTCAACAACAGGTACCCCCTATTACACCAATCATCAACAAGGTTCAAATTGGAAAAACAACCCCCAACACTGTTGGATGCGGTTCCGAAGAAAGTTACGAAACACCAATCACAATTGGATGCGCCCCATTTAAATATTGGTCACGATCCCTTTTATATGCAATAATTATAACAATGGCTGAAGAAGATGGTAAAATGATAGTGAATGCGCTTTATCACGCCGTGGTGATATCGGGTCTCAGCATCGGGTATGCTCGACTAGGAAAGGCGGTCTTAGGAGGGTCCGCTCCCAAATTGGACTTTACTGTGAGAGACGTAGGGCTCGTGACCTTAAATGTAGCGGTCGCAGTTTGGACCCGAGATTATCTAATTAAAGCAGGAATTCTACCCATTAATATTTGGAAATAAAATGGCTTCGATCGCAGTAATAGTAGGTGGTGCAGTCGTGAGCGCATTGGCGTTCAGCGTTAGCAACTTTATATTCTCTAAACTACAAAACTCGGACGCGGATGAGGAGCGCAAGCGTCACGATTTAGCTGTGGAACAACTCCAGAACGCAAAGGAAGCATGGTCGAAAAAACGGAACCGCCCATCTGGACTGGGTCAACGAAGAGCTTCGCCGCGAGAATCACGCCGCACAAACTTTCCAGAACGTTGAAGAAGCCAACCGCGAGTACGCGCTGGCATATCCGCAGAAAGTCTCGCGCCGCTGGATCGCGAGCCCCAACTTTCAGATTTCTATGTACCGTCAGAGGCCCAAAAAGACCGCGAGATCGCGTTCATCGTCGTGGGAATGTTTGCGACGGGTATCGTCAGCTACTATATTCAATCGAGATTGAAATAAGCAATAATTATTTTAATTTTTTTTTTTTTTTTTTTTTTTTTTTTATAAATATATATGGGCCGCGCTCTGTGAAAACCGGCCTTAATGACAACATTTTCGATTTGCACTTTTTTTACACTTTTGGATGTCGACTCCTTTCACAAACAATATGCTGAAAAGAAAATGCAAATATGTTTCATAGTTTTTGTTTTATCTCACTTTTTGTAGCACCAGGTCAATCACGCCAGGAAAAAAAAGTAACGTCATCGAGAAAATGACGTTATTGAAACGCTGACGTTTGTACAATGCAACACAACAGCCTACAGTAGAAATGCGTGTTCATAGACTCATTGACTGTTCTTGCTGTAAACTGTATTTGCTGATAAGTTGCACTAAATGTATCTACAAGTGTTAGTATGAATACTATCAAACATTGAACAGAATAAAACTATGATAAGTACATGTAGTGAACAAACAAAACGCACCACTATCAATGTTAAATCTATAATCAGCCGACATGTGACTTCGTAATTTGCTACTATCGCCAAATATCACATATTGTGCATATACATGTACCGCCAGAAAGATACATTGTAATTATTTGAGAATTTAGTTCAGAATCTAATTGACGTTATTTATGTAACAGTTAATTGTGACGTCATTTATTGATGTAGACATTACGTCACTCACCAAGGACCAAACACAAACAACTAAACGACGTTCCTGGTGTTTGAAATTGAAACAATCTGTGACTGAAACAAATGAACTATTTTCTGTAGAAATGAATGGCCTGAATTTGGTTAGAACTTGGATAGGCCGATGGCTGCACATACCAATGAGTTCAGCGCCCGATGGTGTATATAGGGTAGTCGAACACCCCCGGGGAGTTTTAAACACATTCAACATCGACTGTCCATACCCGACTCTCGGAATTAAATTTACATTTCCGAAAGCAGGAGGAACGTTTTCCTGTGTAGCCTATGTGACTGACGGACGGTCTTGTGTACATGTACCTCGTACTAGCAGGTCTATAGGGAAATCCTGCACTGACCCCCACTCCCTCGGCTGCCCACCGCCGCGCCACTGCCCCCACACCGAGAGGGCAGATATTGTTAGGTGTGTCCGCTTAAAAAAGTTATTGTGTGGGCTACCCGTCTCGATCCTGTCTATGAATTTACTGCCGGTACTGATTTTTTATATAAGTTTCTTCAAATTTTATAAGTGTACGCATTTATCAACCGTACTTTGTAGATTCCTTCATATGTTTTTATTTGCGTGACTGATGCCCGCGCGACAGCATGCGTATTTATTTAGTAAGTGGGATGCATAGTTGTTAAAATCAAAAGTGGCCAACAGAACATTCATGGCAAAATTATCCATTACTGTATATTTTTAAATGTGTGTCGGTTTGAATTTTTGATAATATGTTTACCATTTGAAAACAAATATATATACAACTACATAAACCTGTCAATGTCGGGAAAATGTGTCGATATGACTTACATGATTGTACAATTGTTATAAAATGTTCTGATAAAAATACCGACAGTAAGCATAATAGTACTGGTGCAAGTATATGTATACACTGTATCCTCTCGTCGGGAACAATTAATTTGAAATTGAAATTTGCAATTTAATTGTGTCAGTTGCGTTTCAGAAAAAGTACATTCAACGCCTTTGTAAACAAAGAAATGAGTGGCCAACCAAGCCATGCTAAAAAACACCGTGGCGTACGTATATGTATTTTGAATTCATGTCTGCACACTATATAATCAAGTTAGTTATTTACACACTAAATTTGTACCGACCACAAAATTGCGACATTTGTTTGAAGCGTCTCGTTTGAATTTAGACGCGTTGAATCTGCAAATATAGAAGTTTTGTATTCCAGGGCGGATTCACGTAGGGGAAAACCCGGCGCGCGCCCCCTAACATTTTGCGAGTAAAGATATGTTTGCTCTAAAATGCGTTATAACGCAGCAAAATGGGGTATAGATATCAACAATATACAGGAGGGCATACCGCTGGACCCACCTAGCAGTCTCCCGAGCTCCGCTTGGTCGACGAACAAACGGTGCTAGTTCGAAAATATAGTAAACTGTTTCAATTAAGAAGTCTCCCCCCACCTGAAATCCTGGATCCGCTCCTGGTATTTGATTTATATTATTTACACGCCTCCGACTAGAACGTCCCTTTGATAAAAAAAAAAGAAATAAAGCACGCAGACATCCACTGTTTAGTAGTAAGTAAATTAACATCGATCTAAAGTAGGATTTCTTAAATTTGTAAATGTTGGAGACCTGTGCATTTGAGCAGCCTGATCAGGGTCTGCACTGATTGCAAAATTGCTAGTAAAATATATGCCATACATTCATATAACCATATTTACAAGTGGTCAATTAAAATAATATTTAACAGTCATCAAACGGCAATCGTACGGCTGATGTAATGTGATATTTTTGAAAGTCGCCAAAAATTACTTGACATTAGAAGGTACATGCAAGTGGTTGCAGATACAGATACAAATCAGTAGGCTACTTCCCTGGGGCCCGTTTCACTAAACTTCGTAATACTAAAATGTTCGTAAGTAACAAACTTAAGATAGTCTGTAAATTCCACATTAACAACAGTTTCCTGTAAACAATTATTGGATTTACATTTATTGAGCAGCCTATGCTCAATAAATGTAAATCAATCAATTGAAATTTCCAGACGATCCTAGAGTTGCACTTACGAACATTTTAGTCGTACGAAGTTTAGTGAAACGGGCCCCCGGTGGCTAAAATTATGTTCGCACTAAATATGCATGTGACACAATACCAACACATTAAATACTAAATAATATTAAAACATGTTTGGCCCAGTGTCAACATGATGCATGCGATATGCTAGGAGCTGCTTAATTATCACTACCATATTAAATCGTTTTCCATAGAACGACATCTGTAAACCAAGACCTTTTCATAAATATGAGCATGCAATATTAAGATATATGTAGACACACAATTAAGTCATGAATACATGAATAAAGTTTACCCGAGGTTGTCTACATATTTAGAAAATCGGTTGTCACGTTCAAATGAAGGTTAGCGTTACTCATCAACATGCGTAATGCAGTGTAATCTATAAATAAATCCCAAAATCAGAACTGGTTTTGTACAGCGTGCACAGTTCCGTCTTAGACGGCCGAAAATACACGACCCCGCTCTAATCTGAACGGGACCGTATAGCATAATTAGTAAAGAGCGCACACATGCGCCCCGGGGTCGATCTTAAAGTTGTAAGTACATGTACAGCTGATGGTGGTCGCCAGACAGGATAAGTTTGTTTTCTATGAGTATTCAGGTTTCAACCCAAACTAAGAAACATGCAGACGCCTCCATCTACGCCGACTACAATTGTTCTCGCGTTTGTAATTGTTATATAAATATATAAATAAAGGTTAAAAGAAATATTAGCAGTCGTCCAAATAATATATTATAAAAAATCATAAATACAATATGCCCATTTGTATAAAAGTAATTGACAAAATTACTACGTATTTCCTTGAAGGAAACCGAAGAAAAAAAAGACAACTATCTGAACCACTATGAAAACAACTGTACAATTCTGCCACACATATCCAACATTCAAATATGTGTGAGCCGTAAAGCGTATGGCTATAAATAGGACAACGTATTGCAATGACACAACAATTCCAAGTGATAAAATCCGAAGTGACGTTGGTAAATTTATGCGTAACATTGCGACGTCATTTTCAGCCTTTCGTGACGTTGTCATTAAGGCTGGTTTTCACAGAGTGCGGCCCATATATAGGACGATGTCATTTGATGAACTTTATTACGCTATGATCCATGTAGGCTACACTGCCCGTAAACACCGTTTACCTGGTGCAAATAGTATGCTTCGTCTGGCCCGAGATTCTCTCGGTACGTGGTGCGAGGACGAACAATCGGCCTCCCTTTTCGCAAAGCGGATGTTAGATTCCTCCGAGTTCCCGCTCCCGAGCTGTAACCTAACCGGCAGCTGCAGCGAAACTTCCAACAAAGGTTTATTATTAACGACGCAGTTACCGGACGATCTGGCGAGGGCATGTTGGAGATCGTCCGATATATTAGAATACTTCGCAAACAATGAACACGCGCAAACTTGATACCGAACTATCGGTTCGCCTAGCGCGCAAGCTATCAAACACGTACTACAGCCCCCGCGGCTACTGGAAGGGACTCGCGGCCATCATGAACCTCGCCGCGGCGACCAAGGTTTCCGAAAACGCTGCCAAGGAATGGCTCAATAAGCAGGCCATCTGGTAGATCTATTTACCCGCGCCTCACAATATTCCACGCCCGAAATTCGACGTGCCGGTGCCAAACCAAGTTCACCAAGCGGATCTCCTGTTTCTCCCTCACGATCTCGTCGGTCGCAAAGCATACAAGTACGCACTTACAATCGTTGACGTAGCGAGTCGCTATAAGGGGGCTGAGCCCCTGGCTACAAAAGAGTCTAAGGAGGTGGCCGAGTCTCTTTCCCGAATATATAAGAGGAGTGCTCTCAAATGGCCGAATCTTCTCCAGGTCGATCCCGCCGTGAGTTCATGGGCGCGGTCTCTCATCTATTGTCTAAACACAAAGTTTCTGTCAGACGAGGCCGCGTCAACATCCACCGAGACCAGGGGATCGTGGAGCGGTTCAATCGAACCCTGGCTGAGAGGCTGTTTGGTCATCAATATGCCAAAGAGCTTGTAGACCCTCATACGCGATCGACCGCGTGCGTTGCCAGGCTGACCGCCGTGGTCTCCGCACTGAACGAAGAGTGACCAGATTGATCGACAAGAAGCCCGTAGATGCCATCAAGTCTAAAAGGGTGACGAGCAAGCCCTCTGCCGTCTCGCGCGGGCGACCCATTGGTTTAGAGGAGCAACGGCTTCCATCGGATGTTGACGTCCGGTACCTCTACCAACCGGGAGAGCTCGAATGTGGCAGCCGCCGCGCGACTGATCCCGTGTGGTCGCTCAATGTATATCATCTGGATATATCTATTACCGAACCTGATGAGCCCGTGCTCTACTGTTTGACTGATGGTCCGTCTCGCGGGTTTGTTCGCGAAGAACTTCTTATGGTACCTCCTGACACCCATCTACCCCCGGATCGTCACAGTCTTTAGATTGATAATTTTCTTAAAATTATCAAAGAGGTTCTGTATGTATTCCGTCTGGTAACACGCGTCTTTTATCGTAGTACGCCGAGAGTCCTAATTTTTGTTGATAGTACGTTTTCATAACACCGTCTTTCATTTTAAATCCTCCATTTTGTGTTACATCTATAATGTGTTTTCCATCTTCTGTAATTTCACTTAGTACTCGTTTACATTTATCCCAATTTAAATTGTTAATTCTCTTGGACATTCCTTTCGCAGAGTTTTTATTAATAGAATTAAGTTTTTCTACGAAATAAAACTTATTAGATAGCGCTATCGCCCTATCTCCGCTAAATTCCATTTTGAAAAGTCTTGGCTCTCTTTCGCTCCATTTATCCCAAGCCAACCATTTCTTTTTTTCTTTTTCAAACTCGTCTATTAAGTTAGGTCTAATCAATTCCTCTATTGTTTTCCACTAACTCCTATATACATACTATCCGTGTCCATCTGTATTAATTCAAATTCTTCTCTTTTTACGTATTTGTCTAGAAATTCGCAGTAAAATTCCAACATTGTCAATTTAGCTAGTTGATAAACCGCTATTCCACAGTGGAAGGGGCTCATTACTGCACACTGGGGTTTTCGGGAAGATATTTCGTACGCATCTCCTATCTCTTCCAAATCGTCAAAGAATGCAGATCTTAACGCGTTGTCAACACAGGTTTCGTCTTGTGTATATGTCGTATTTAAATGTCTCTCTTTTGCCTCTATCATTTTTCCACAACACGAATTACCTAATAATTTCAGTATGTCAGCCACCGGTTTCTTATTTGGTTCTACATCCCCCGTTCGTCTTGCGGCTGTAACTTCTTTCGCGAACCATTCGAAGGGTTTACCAGTAATATAATCTATAACACGATGAACTCCCGTTATATCTAGGCCGTGTTTTAAATACCATTTCAATAGTGGCGCGTACAGCAGTACTTTGGTGGCCGACATAGATCCCACCAATTTTCTTCCATTTCCTCTAGTTCTTCCAATATCTTCCAAATATTTTATCATGTGTTCTAGAACCTCATCAACATCTACTTCTCTGTTTATAAATATTGGGGACATTTCAGAAAACTTATCTTTTAAGTTGTGTGGAACTTCTATATCCACCTCCACAAACCCAAACCAGTCTCCGGATAAAACCCTTTTACAAAACTTTTTAATAACTTTAGGATTATGTGGGGAATCTATATGATGTTTAGTTTCTTTTCCACACGGCATATCTTTATTTAACGTAGATAAATATAACGCGTTTGCATCATACCCCAAAATAGCCTTACAAGGTTTGGAACCCCCTCTAATCTTTGAAACACCGGCTTCTGCATATCGTGTAAATACTATTGATGGACCACCAACTAGAGCGTCTTTCATCATTTCGTATGTACTATAACCGGTACTTGATCTATCCACTGCTCGATCTTGGTGATTTTGTTTTTACGTAAATGTTCTGTATTAAAGCTTTGCAGGATCTTTATCACAAATATGAGTTACTGTTCCTGATAAATTATCTCCTATGCTAACGCTTACCGGAACGTGCTCGGCCTCGTATTCTAAACTATTACCGAGAGTTTCAAATTCTGGCTGGAGATACGCCTCAAAATCATATACTATCTGATATGGATAAAGAGTAGTGTCGCAACCGATCTTTATATCTTTACCCGTTCTTCGAAATTCGCATTCCCACATAACTACTAGGTTGAATTATTTGCTTCTAATCAATTTATCTCTTCCCATTGTGGATGCGCGTTCTTATTGTTTATGATTTGCATGAATCTCACACCCGTGCCAGTAACAGCCGTGATATTGATATACGGTATTGGTTTCCGAACAGTATCCATCGACTGGAGCTCCTAAAATCCATCTTTCACCCCCGTGTCCACACTGTTCATGGTGAATGTGAATTCCCTCCTTCTTTTCCACAGAGTACATCCAATCGATCGCACCATAACTGTTAGAACCTTTTGGGTAGAACGCTTTCTCGAACGACGAACGCGGGCGCTCTAAATAATTACCAACACATATTACTTTTGTCTCACCCTTCATACATTTTGGTGTTTGTCTCTTCATATTACTCGCTTTCGTGAATTTCTGTTTGCAATTATCGCAGGCGTAAATTTTAGATACGTTTTTAAGGTTTTTTATCAGAAATGCGTGATTATTAAACAGTCCTATTGTCATTGGTTTATTACCTATTGCCTTATAGTGCGCTGGTACCTTTTTCAACCACCAAACACCACCTTGTGTCGGTTGATATACTTCTATACCAATTTTAAAAAACTCTTCAACCTTTTTCAGATCTGAAAAAGGAATTGGTGAAACCACATTACTACCGGTATATTGTTTACTAAGTTCTTTCGCCCTTCCTGTACATCTGTCAGGTCTGATCTTTTTATCAAGGTGCATAGCTAGACACCTGAACAGACAAAGATCGTCATTATACTTATCTAAAAAAATACATACCTTTTCTATTCCTCAACCATTCTGGAAGTTCTCCTCCTGCTGCTTCTTTGGATTGTAGTCCCAAATCTATTCCCCTACTGCCCCGTATTAACTTAAAAAAACCTCTACCCATCTTACAAACTTCCACTTTGTATTTGGTCTGTCTATTTTATCGGACATTATTCGTGTTTGTTCCTTATCTGACAACCATTTTTTAACGGTTTTCATTGATGATAGTGGTTCGCTACCACCGAGATTTTTGTGAAATATTATAGTTTTAAGTTTTCTATTTTTAGTTTCCTCCATATGTTCTAGCTTGTAAGAATATGAATATCTTAAATAAAAATTGGTTGTTAGATACGGAGCGAGTTTATCGGACATACGTTCAGACTCGTTAATGTCAGTGTTTTTACGAAAGGATAATGTAACTACCCGTCTTCCATTTTCTACCTTTTCCAATGTTTCATCATGAGCCCCCAATATTTCTTCACCTTTTTCCACTATCGCGCGAACTATAGATCTTTTCTTATTATTTGGTATTGGGTGACCTGTGTGTCTATTTTGGGACAAGTTATTGGTGCTTGAAGGTTTTATTACACTAGCCCTTAACCCCGCAATACTTTCTTTTTGAATTATGTTACCAACTTCCTCTGCTAGTAAGAGGTCTTTAAATTCCCCTCTTTCATAGGCACGGGTAAACCGCTTCATTAACGCCTCATTCTTTGTGGAGTTTATCAGCTTTGTCAACCCCCTAACTCTCAACCGTTTACTATATGTAATCCCTAGAGATTCGGCTTCTCTTCTCAAACTTTCTATATCTGCTCTAGTTTCTGTCGTTATCATATTTTCTGTAATATACTTTTGTATAACCTATGTAATGTATTTGTTCAATTGAACGTGAAAAAAAAACATCATGTAAATTTTCACGTCCAATTGAATATAAACATATACATATACATATATAATGGAGTGTGTGACTTGTTGTAAAACGTTTACGTGTAAAGACTATCTACGAAGGCATCTATCGAGACGTAGAAAATTTCCTTGTGTCGCCCCGCAATTTCAATGCCCCAGATGCCCTTGTAAATTCGTTAGAGCCCAAACTCTTTATAGACATAAACAACTACGCTGCCATGTTGCTAAAGGTGAACGGGGTAGACTAGAACTGGTAGAATTAGTTGCTGATATGCGAAATAAATTAGCTATATTAGAGGAAAAAAATGGGGTGTTGGAATATAAACTATCACTTTATTTATTTCAAAATTATTTTCTCGAAAATTTATAAATTTGCTGTCGGATACAATTTTCTCGTTAACCAATTTTTGTATTTTTTCGGGGGTGGTGGTGGTAGTATAAAGGGAATAAAGTTATACCACCGTAGGTGGTATCATTTTGACTCCCTTTATACTACTCCAGTAGACTACGCATTTGGAATAGTTCTTTATATGGCGCCGAGCAATATGATACTACGAGACGACGCAGTTGACTGTTACAATAATCAGATCGTAGTCGCCACCGCCAACCAAAAAATAGGCCGCAACAGGAACGTGAACGGGTATCATCAAGCTCCCCCCCTCCCCCTAAGACGGTCGGGAGCGGAGGTGAAAATTCAAATAAATTTGCAAAAGATTTCATAAAACCCCCAATTCACCAATTGGATGCACCTCCCTCAATTCCGTTGAAACCAGTACCCCAAATCCAACCATCAAGTTCCACCAATCGCAGATTGGGTGAAATTGGAACAGGAGAGGGAACTAGTGTCACAACCCACGAGGAGGAGAAATTAGGGCTCGTCGTCGCCCTCATGGCGATAGGACTACTCGCGCTTTGGATTTAGGAACTTCCAATCTCTATTGGTGGCGAAGAATAGTAGGAAACCGGCCACGATTAAAGCCCAAGTATTTTTGACGAGCCATCCGGCTGTTTTTGATAATATAGATGACAAGTAAGAAACGATACTTCCGATCAACCCAGGCAGTGCGGCAGTCACCTTTTCGGCTAATTTAGCCAGGAGATTGGCTAAGGCTTTTAGTTGTTTTTTTACCCACTCCTTAGCTACACCGGATGATGGCGCGGGTGCTGGCGCGGGTGCTGGCGTGGGTGCAGTCGCATCACCAGTGAAGGCTATAACTATGGTTGATATTGTCATACCGACAGCTGCGAGGATGCTTGCTATCGTGACGCCCTGCTCTCTGAACAGAGTGCGAAGACGCTCACCGAGTGTCGTGTCCTCGTGCAGAACCCTCGAGATGGTTTCGCGGATCCGACTTATTTGGGTGCGGAGAGCCTCACGGCAAGCCGATGCAGCCTCTAAGCGAGCTTCTCTTTCATCCCGCAAAGACCGCAGTCGTTCGGTGATCCGCTCGGTAGATTTTCTATCGCCACGGGCTTCCTCCAGTTTACTTTCTTCTAGCGCGATATGTTCATCCAGCGCCGAGAGTTTGGAGTGGTTAAGGACAAGTTCGCCCCGGACCGTTTGCAGAGCCTTATCGAGTCCCCGGAGTTCGCGAAGAGGTAAGTTATCGTTAGACCCTTGTTCGAGGTTGAATATTTCGTTTTCGCTGAACGTGGTCTCCACCGTGTTAATAGTGTCGGTGGCCACTCGAGGGACCTCGCTGAGCTCGACAGTTTCTATCGCGGCGGCTGTCTTCGCCATAGTTTCGTCGGTAGACTGGAGGGCCTCTACTGCGCGGGCCGACATAATTGTTTTACCCTTCTTCCAATCCATGAATCCTAGTTCACTCTTTATGATTTGGCCACCGCCCCGATTTCCGGCAATGGTGTTCAGCGCTAGGGTTTTTCCTGTCCTCATGTTGACGATCGGGACATTTGATGATTTTAGTCTCAACTTACCGTCCAGAGTCAATTCGAACTTGGAGTAGTTTCGATCTACAGAAGGGTTCACACCTTTTTCTTCTGCCAAACAGTTGTAATAGTCGTTTACAGTTGACTCGAGTAATTCCCGACTTAGACCAACGCTGCTGGTAGCGCCACCTATTTCCCCCATTTGCGATTGGATTGAATCGAAGACGGGTGTTTTGTCGAAGGTCGTGATGGAATCCTCGAAGTCATCATCATCATCACCATCGAGGTAATCGTTTCTGCCGATTGCATCCATGTCAATATCGTAATCAGCCATCTTTATCATTTTTCTTAAAATTAATTATGTATTAAAGACAAAACCATACGGGTTTAATAGAGATATTTAGTTTCACTGAAAATATATGTCTTCGAGTCAATACGGTCGCAAACTCAATCCATACCGCAGACTGCGTAAGCCCCTCGGGGCAAAAGGCGTGAGACAGAGTGTCGTTATTACGAACATCCCATCGACGATCGACCAGAACCAGCAGCTGTTAGTCCGCTTCCCCAACATCGGAGCTAGCGACGTCATTGTGCCGAGGACTGTTCGCCTCGCTTTCACTATTTCGTTGACGTCGACGGACGCGGACCAAACCGTCGTTCAGAACCTGGGTCGCGCCATCGTTAAGAAGACCATGATAAAGATTTCTGGTAATGAGGTGATGTCATTCGATGACAGTGACGTCTACCATTGTTATCAGGACCTATGGAAGACGGCGCAAGAGCGCGAAAACGCGGCCTATCAGGGTATTAACACCGGCAAAAATAAGAACGTAACCAGACTTAGAATAAAAACGTAACCAGATTTATGCTTTACGACCGAGTTTTATTCGCCACCGCAAGATGACGAAAGACAAAAGCGACACATTGTGGAATATTAACGTCATCGTATCCGCCAGCTCGATGAAAGGTATACTGATGTTGTTCGAGGATGCTCGTTTCGCGCTCGGTGCTAGAAAAACCGACACATTCTATAACCCCAAAATCACAAAGGTAGAGGTGACGATTGAGGGAGTCCCCAATCAACTCTACAGCGCGGGTCTTCGCGCACACCAGCAGTGGGATAAAGTCATAAAGCAGTTTGCTGCCGGCTCTAAGCGCTCCCCGGAGGTTGCCCCGGTTGCCAAAGAACTGCAGCTCTCGGACATCTCCCTCGCTGAGTTCCTGACTACCAAATACGCGTTATGGCTAGACATGCGAGCCAGCGACGACGACCAAATGCACGGTAGTGGGCGCCAAGTTGAGAACGCTAGTGAGGGTGTGACGATCCAAACAACTAAAGAGGCGGATGGAGATGGGCCATTGAACGTGTACTTATATATAATTACAGACGCACAACTCAACATCGAAGATGGTCGATACGTCTCAACACTCTACTAAATCTAACGATTTATTAATAAATCAACACCAATTCACGATTGGAGATTTAACTCTACCTTCAAACTTTAAAGTTTGTGATGCCCACTCTGCCATAATATGTGGGCAGACAGGATGTGGAAACACGGTTTTCATCATCGACTTACTCGAGGGGTCCTACCGCAATGTCTTTCGACACATTGTGATCCTGTGTCCCACTGTGCGGCACAACGATACTTATCAGCGACGCCCGTGGATATGGACCGACCCTGAGGTATACGTTATTGACCCCGGTGATAGGCTTCACGATTGGCTGCGTGGTTTATACCAAATATTCCAGGGCGAGCCCACCCTATACGTGATTGACGACTGCTCTGCCAAGGCGGCGATGACCAAAAAGAAAGACATGCTCTCCGAGCTCGCATTTTCTGGCCGCCATGCGGGGCAAAGCGTATGGATCTCCACTCAGAAGTACAACGCCGTCCTGAAGGATCTGCGCGAGCAAACGAAATGGGTCGCCCTCTTTCGGAAACTAAGCACGCCAAGCTTCTGCTAAAGACTGATCAACCCACAAATAATGAAGTTATCAATTAATTAATTAATAAGCAATTGTTGAACAATGCTTAACACATACTGAACAATGCTTAGCAAATGTTGAACAAATGCTGAACAATGGTTAACAATGTTAACAATTTGGTGCTCCGCTGCGAGCTTTGTTGCGAGCATGACGGTGATCATAAATATCGTGTGGTGCGCTTGGCAATATGTTAGCCATATGAGACTTGTCAGAATAGTTAAATTAATTTTAAGAAAATTAGCAATAATGAACTGCGACGAACTTCTCGATCAGCTAATGGAAGAAACCTCAACTCCGTTGAAGTCGACTGCCGGCACGATATCTTTCCTGAAAGAGCAATCGGGGATTGCAACGGCTGCCGGCACGCTCCTGAAATAAAATGAAAACGCGGCGCGACGCGAGCGGCTAGCTGTGGTGGTTTCTGGGGAACAATCGGAGCATTATCTCGGTAGGCGTCTCTCAGTTTGTCACGTGGATAAGATGTCAGATGTGGAGATTGATAAAATGTATGCGCGATATGAATCCAAATTGAGGGCAGAGATGACAAAAACGCTTGGATCGGCGGCTATTCATTTGTACGCTACCACTGTTAGTATACTTCTCCCTATACCAAACACCGCGGGGTTGATTCACAATCTAGAGACTGACCCTTTTGTAGGACACACTCTTAGAACAGCCTGCTGCTCAATTTATCACAAGTTTGGAATGTACTTAGCTCCGCTGACAACCGCGTTGACCACGGGTAAACACTGTCAATTTGGACATATATGCCCACGAACTATAAGCTCAGAAAATGATGACACAAGACACACCTGCGAGAGTGACGGAACCGCAATCCCCGATTGCTCCAACTCCCAATCGAGATTGGATGAACCCGATTGCTCCAACCCAATCGAAATTGGAGTTGAACCCGAGTGCACGATATAAAAACCCAAAAAGACAGGCACCTGGGTAGGCAGCGGCTGCCGCCCGAAAAGTTAAACAAGATAAAATACTCGCCGAGCTTCGAGAGGCCAAACGGTCGTTGCAATCCCCGATTGCTGTTGAAACAGCAAAACACCCGGTGGCAGCTGTTTCTCCACCAATCGCGATTGGATTGGAACAGTTGGAAGAGCGATTGCTGTAGCTCCTATCCCCTATTACCTCAACATTGTTGAACCTTATTGGAAGATCGTCCCGTGGGTTGTTGGTGGTGGTCTGGCAGTTGTGGGCACCCTGTGAATGCTGAAATACCAATCCAGATTGGAAAAAACAACCCTCATCAATTCACGAATTGGAGGTGCAATCCCCGATTGCTGCGGTTCCGAAGAAAGTTACAAAACCGATTGCGCCCCATTTAAACATTGATCGCGATCCCTTTTATATGCAATAATTATAGTCATGGCTGAAAACGATGGTAAAATGATAGTGAATGTCCTTCATAACGGCGTGGTGATATCGGGTTTCAGTATCGGGTATGCTCAACTATTTAAGATGGTCTTAGCAAGGCGCACTCCCAAATTAGAATTTATTGTGAAAGACACCTGGCTCGTGGCCTTATATATAATGGTCGCAGGTGCGACTCGAGATTATCTAATTAAAGCTGGAATTCTACCCTCTAATATATGGAAATAATGGCTTAAATCGCAGTAATAGTAGGTGGTGCGCTTGTGAACGCATTGGCGTTCAGCGGTAGCAACTTTCTATTCTCGAAAATGAGAAGCTGGAACGTGGATGAGGAGCGCGAGCGTCACGATTTAGCTGTAGAACAACTCCAGAGCGCAAAGGAAGTATGGTCGAAAAAACGAACCGCCCATCTGGACTGGATCAGCGAAGAGCTTCGCCGCGAGAATCACGCCGCGAAAACTTTCCAGAACGTCGAAGAAGCCAACCGAGAGTACTCGCTGGCATATCCGCAGAAAAGTCTCGCGCCGCTGGATCCCGAGCCCCAACTTTCAGATTTCTATATACCGTCAGAGGCCCAAAAAGACCGCGAGATCGCGTTCATCGTCGTGGGAATGGGTGTGGTGGGTCTCGTCGGCTACTATATCCAATCGAGATTGAAATAAGCAAAAGCAATAATTATTTTAAATATATAGAACGATGTTAGTTGACGAACTTTATTTTGCTATGATCGATGTAGGCTACACTGCCCTTAAACACCGTTTAGCTGGCGCAAAGGGTATGATTCGTCTGACCCAAGATTCTCTCGAGACGTGGCGCGAGGACGAAAAAGCGGCCACCCTTTTCGCAAAGCGGATGTTAGATTCCTCCATCAACTCCCAATCGAGATTGGATGAATTACATTCCTCCGAGTTCCTTCAGAACTTAACCTCCAATTCTGATTGGGGTTGCAGCGACAATCGCAATTGTTCTTCCAACAAAGGTTTATTATTAACGATGTAATTACCGGACGATCTGGGGAGGGAATGTTAGAGATTGTCCGATCTATTAGAATACTTCGCATACGATGAACACGCACAAACTTGATACCAAACTATCGGTTCGCCTAGCGCGCAAGCTAGCAAACACATACTACAGCCCCCACAGCTATTGGAAGGGACTCGCGGCCATCAAGAACCTCGCGGCGGCGACCAAGGTTTCCGAAAACGCCACCAAGGAATGGCTTAGGAAGCAAGCCCTCTGGCATATCTATTTACCCGCGCCTCACAATATTCCACGCCCGAAATTCGACGTGCCGGTGCTGAACCAAGTTCACCAAGCAAATCTCCTGTTTCTCCCTCACGATCGCGTCGGTCGCAAAACGTACAAGTACGCACTGACAGTCGTTGACGTAGCGAGTCGCTATAAGGGGGCTGAGCCACTGGCTACGAAAGAGTCTAAGGAGGTGGCCGAGGCTCTTTGTATAAGATATAAGAGGAGTCCTCTCAATTTGCCAAATCTTCTCCAGGTCGATCCCGGCCACGAGTTCATGGGCGCGGTCTCTCATATATTATCTAAACACAAAGTTTCTGTCAGACGCGGCCGCGTCAACATCCACCGAGACCAGGGGATCGTGGAGCGGTTCAATTGAACCCTGGCTGAGAGACTGTTCGGTCACCAATATGCCAAAGAGCTTGTAGAGCCTCATACGCGATCGACGGAGTGGGTGACCAGACTACCCTCCGTGGTCTCTACACTGAACGGCGAGGTGACCAGATTGATCGGTAAGAAACCCGTAGATGCTATCAAGGCAAACACGGTGTCACACAAACCATCCGGTTTAGCGGAGAAACGCCTAGCATCGGAGTTGCCGTCCGGTACCTCTATCAACCGGGAGAGCTAGCTCGAAGGCGGTCGCTGCCGTGCGACTAATCCCGTGTGGTCTCTCAATGTATATCATCTAGATCGATATATTACCAAACCCTATGAGCCCGTGCTCTACTATTTGGATGATGGTCCATATCGCGGGTTTGTTCTCGAAGAACTTCTTATGGTGCCTTCTGACACCCAGCTACCCCCGGATCGTCAGATTGATTTATTAATAAATCGTTAGATTTAGTAGAGAGGTTCTGTATGTATTCCGTCTGATAACACACGTCTTTTATCGTAGTACGCCGAGAGTCCTAATTTGTGTTGACAGTACGTTTCATAACACCGTCTTTCATTTTAAATCCTCTATTTTGTGTTACATCTATAATGTGTTTTCCATCTTCTTTAGTTTCGGTTAGCACTTTTTTTTATCCCAATTTAAATTGTTTGTTCTCTTGGACAATCCTTTCGCAGAGTTTTTATTTACGGAATTAATTTTTTTTACAAAATAACACTTACTAGATAGCGCTATCGCTATATCTCCACTAAATTCTAGTTTGAAAATCCCGGACTCTCTTTCACTCCACTTATTCCAAGCCAACCATTTCTTTTTTTTTCTTTTTCAAACTCGTCTAGTAAGTTAGGTCTAATCAATTCCACTATTGTTTTTCCACTAACTCCATTATACATACTATCCGTGTCCATTTGTATTAATTCAAAGTCTTCTCTTTTTACGTATTTGTCTAGAAATTCGAAGTAAAATTCCAACATTCTCAATTTAGCTAGTTGATAAACCGCTATTCCACAATGGAATGGTCTCTTTACTGAGCACCGGGGTTTTCGGGAAGATATTTCGTACGCATCTCCTATCTCCTCCAAATCATCAAAATACGCGGATAGTAATGCTTTGTCAACAAAGGTTTCGTCTTGTGTATATGTCGTATTTAAAATGTCTCTCTGTTGCCTCTATCATTTTTCCACAACACGAGTTTCCTAATAATTTCATTATATCCGCTACTGGTTTCTTATTTGGTTCTACATCGCCTGTTCGTCTTGCGGCTGTAGCTTCTTTTGAGAACCATTCGAATGGTTTTCCACTAATATAATCTATAACACGATGAACTCCGGTTATTTTAATACAGTGTTTTAAATACCATTTCAATAACGGTGCGTACAGCAATACTTTAGTGGCGGTCGTCGATCCCACCAATGTTCTTCCATTTCCTCTTCTTCTGCCAGTACCTTCCAAATATTTTATCATGTGTTCTGGAACCTCATCAACATCTACTTCTCTGTTTATAAAAAGTGGAGACATTTCAGAAACCTTATCCACCAAGTTGCGAGGAACTTCTATATCCACCTCCGCAAACACAAACCAGTCTCCGGATAAAATCCTTTTACTAAACTTTTTAATAAGTTTAGGGTTATGTGGGGAATCTATATGATGTATAGTTTCTTTTCCACACGGCATATCTTTATTTAACGTAGATAAATATAACGCGTTTGCATCGTACCCCAAAACAGCATTGGAAGGTTTGGAACCCACTCTAATATTTAAAACACCGGCTTCTGCATATCGTGTAAATACTATTGATGGACCGCCAACTAGAGCGTCTTTCATCATTTCGTATGTTTCTGCTTTTGGTGCATATAGAGCATCCTCCGGCATAATCGTCTTTGAAGATTTTTGTTATTTAATGGTTCCTCTCAATAAATATTGTATAGCTACTCCAGGTAGTGTTACCGCATTTTTGAAAATATCCACACCTCTGTGTTTATAAAATTCACACACTTTTTTCCACCGCTTCTAGGAACGGTGCTACATCTAAATCGTTATAATATTTCAACCAATCTCTGAAAGTTTTCATATTCTTTTCTTTGAAAATTCTACGACATTTACTTAATTCTGTTTCATCTATTAACATTTTCCCCGATAGTTTGGAATACCAATTCTCTATATCAGGCAGTCCTGGGTAATCCAGTTTGTCTGGAGAATCTAACCACTCGTAAGGAAAGAAATATTTCTGTCGGTTGCAGTCGTAGGCTTTTATCCAACTATCGTAACTTACACCCGGTCCTAGGTAAAGTATTACATCAAGAAATCTAAACTCTGGAGTAATTAGAAATATTGTTGGGTTTGCCCGTTTTCCGACCATTACTTTCTTTGTTGTTGATGCCAGTTCACCTACTAGCTATTTCTTGATTAAGTTTATATCGTACTCACTACTGTTAAAACCTATAACCAGTACTTGCTCTATCCACTGTTCGATCTGTGTAACTTGATTTTACGTAAATGTTCTGTATTAAACCCATATCTTAACCATGCTTCTTCTCTTATAGCTTTTCCCCTGGCTTTCAAATCTTTTTTATATAAGTTTTGCAGGATCTTTATCACAAATATGAGAACTGAGAATACTGTTACTGAGAAATTATCTCCTATACTAACACTTACCGGAACGTACTCGGCCTCGTATTCTAAACTATTACCTAGCGTTTTAAATTCTGGGTGAGATACGCCTCAAAATCATATACTATCTGATATGAATAAAGAGTAGTGTCGCAACAGATCTTTATGTCTTTACCCGTTCTTTGGAATTCGCATTCCCACATAACTACTAGGTTGAATTATTTGCTTCTAATCAATTTATCTCTTCTCATAGTGGATGCGCGTTCTTCTTTTCTATGCTTTGCATGAATCTCGCATCCGTGCCAGTAACAGCCGTGATATTGATATACAGTATTGTTTTCTGGACAGTATCCATCTACTGGAGCTCCTAAAATCCATCTTTCGCCCCCGTGTCCGCACTGTTCGTGGTGCATGTGAATTCCCTCCTGCTTTTCCATAGAGTGCATCCAATCGATCGCCCTATAAATGTTAGAACTTTTTGGGTAGAACGCTTTCTCGAACGACGAACGAGGGCACTCTAAATAATTCCCGTCACATACTATTTTTGTCTCACCTTTCATACATTTTGGTCCGTATCTCTTCATATTACTCGCTTTCGTGAATTTATGTTTGCAATTATCGCAGGCGTAAATTTTAGATAGGTTTTTAAGTTTTTTATCAGAAATGCGTGATTATTAAACAGTCCTATTGTCATTGGTTTATTACATATTGCCTTATAGTGCGCTGGTACCTTTTTCAACCACCAAACACCAACCTTAAGTCGGTTGATATACTTCTATACCGATTTAAAAAAAAACTCTTCAACCTTTTTCAGATCTGAAAAAGGAATTGGTTTAACAACATTACTACCGAAATATTGCTTACTAAGTTCTTTCGCTTTTTCTGTACATCTGTCAGGTCTTTTCCCTGTTGTGTGCATCGCTAAACATCTGAACAGTCAAAGGTCGTCATTATACTTATCTAAAGAATACATACCTTTTTTATTCTTCAACCATTCTGGAAGTTCTCCTCCTGCCGCTTCTTTGGATTGTAGTCCCAAATATATTCCCCTATTGCCCTGTATTAGCTTTACAAAAACCTCTACCCATCTTACAAACTTCAACTTTGTATTTGGTCTGTCTATTTTTTCGGACATTATTCGTGTTTGCTCCTTATCTGACAGCCATTGTTTAACTGTTTTCATTGATGATAGTGGTTCGCTAACACCGAGATTTTTCTGAAATATTATAGTTATAGGTTTTCCATTTTTAGTTTCCTCCATATGTTCTAGCTTGTAAGAATATGAATATCTCAAATAAAAATTGGTTGTTAGATACGGAGCGAGTACCCGTCTTCCCTTTTCTACCTTTTCCAATGTTTCATCATGAGCCCCCAATATTTCTTCACCTTCTGACACTATCGCGCGAACGATATATTTTTTCTTATTATTTGGTATTGGGTCACCTGTGCGTCTGGAATTGGTGCTTGAAGGTTTTATTACACTAGCCCTTAACCCTGCAGTACTTTATTTTTCAATTATGTTACCAACTTCCTCTGCTAATGAGAGGTCTTTAAAGGCTCCTCGTTTGTGGGCTCGGATAAATCGCTTCATAAACGCCTCATTCTTTGTGGCGTTTATCAGCTTTGTCAACTCCCTAACTCTCAACTGTTTACTATAAGTAATCCCTAGAGATTCGGCTTCTCTTCTCAAACTTTCTATTTCTGGCGTTATCATATTTTTGTATATATAACCTATGAAATTTATCTGTTCAATTGGACCCATTTTAACTTATGTATTTATAACACCAATTGAACATTTATATCTCATAATATAAATGGAGTGTGTTACATGTTGTAAAACGTTTGCACGACCGGTCAACCTGCCAAGGCATCTAGCAAAGAAATATCCTTGTGTCGCCCCACAATTTCAATGCCCCAGATGCCCTTGTAAATTTGTTAGCGCCCAAACTCTTTGTAGACATAAGCAACTGCGCTGTCAGGTGGCTAAAGGGGAACGTGGTAGACTAGAGCTGGTAGAATTAGTTGCTGATCTGCGGAATAGATTAGCTATATTGGAGGAGGAAAATAGCGTGTTGGAATATAAACTATCGCGCGCGGACGCATTGTAATTGCATTAATGATTTCTAATTATTTTTTACAAAGTCAATTTCCAATAATAATTGGGACTACAAGACCACTTTTTATCATTCAATACCACCACCAAATTTTGGTTGGTGGTGGGAGCTACAATACAGCTCAATAACGTTACAAACGTTGGTGGTATCATTTTGACTCCCTCTATACTACTGGTTATGTTAATGATGTGAATATCTTATACTACTCCGTTTGATGACAATGTAAATACTCTTTAAAATGACCACTTGTAAATATGGTTATATGAATGTATAGTAATTTTACTAGTATATTTGCAATCATTTCAGACACTGATCAGACTGCACAGATGCACAGGTCTCCAACATTTACACATTTAAGAAGTCCGACTTTGCCAGATTGTTGTTAATTGTCTTACATTGTACTACATTGTACTAAATAGTGCACGTATGCGTGCTTTGTTTGTTATCAAAGGGCCGTTCTAGTCGGAGGCGTGTAAATAATATAATACAAAAGCACATGCACACCTTAAACCCGTCTTCATTCAAATGAGCTGCTTCGAACAATAGTCGTAGGGTGTGGAGCGTCATTTCAACAAAATCAATGTTGTGATCGGGACAAATTTAGTGTGTAAATCACTGAATGTTTTATAGTGTGGAGCTATGCAAAATACATGTACGTACAGTAGCTCCTTACCTATTTGTATACACTAATTTTTCCTATGTGGATTGATGTTCTAACAGTCAGTCTAGCTCATGAGAAATCTGGCGAATTAATCTGAAATAATTCAGTTCTCCGTAGATATGACCTACTCGGTATTCAGGCTAGCATCCAAATCTGCATAAACATGATAAACAGTTTAAATCACCCAGATATAACCGGTGCAAAATCAAATACTGGTGGTCCGTGCACGGTTCGGATAAAGCGCTATTCTCTCCAGCGGTGTATTCCACTGGAGCGATATTTCACACACGTAGACCTATTCGATAGTAGTTACAAGGTTATTCGAGTATTATGCTCGAATATTGTGTAATTGTGTAACCCGTGTTACAAATGATGGCTGATAAAGAAGACAGTCGGCTACAATTCGTGACAACTGCTATGACTCACCTCCCGCGGGTGAGAAGATAAATCATGCCAAGAAAGTATAATAAAACCGGCGGATGTTGCGGTTTTTGTGGTATGTAAAACATCTAAAATTCCAAGGATCCCAAATCTCGACATAGGCGTCGATTCCTGGAATATCACGACATTGTGCACATATAAGGCCATTATAAAATAAATGCTAGATTCTCATCTCCGCCCGCCCCGAGAATTAAGGCCCGCCCCGATTGTGTTTATTGTCAATACGTGGTGGGTGGTTGGGAGCATGCGATGGGTATTTACATATTTGCAGAGAGAAATAAGTAAGACATTCATGAATTGTCATTTGCTATTAAGTTAGAGAGTATAGCCATTATTTTCATTCCCAGCATGCAAAGAGTAACACAAACAATGGTCGATGGTCGGTATTTCCGATATCCTGAAAATAAAAAAATATATGAAAAATCAAACCCCGCCCACATTTTAGAAACAAAATGGATGAGAATCTAGCATTTATTTTATAATGACCTAATGTGAATCATCTTACAGCGAAACCTCTCTAAACCGGACACACTGGGAGGTACCTACAGTGGAACCTCTCTAAACCGGACACGCTCGGAGGTCCCTACCGTGGAACCTCTCTAAACCGGACACCCTGGGAGGTCCCTACCGTGGAACCTCTCTAAACCGGACACCCTGGGAGGTCTCTACAGTGGAACCTCTCTAAACCGGACACCCTGGGAAGTCCCTGTAGTGGGGGTTCCCAGGGTGTCCGGTTTAGAGAGGTTCCACCGTAATTAAGCACTATATGAACAAGTTTGTCATTTTCAATCATGAACAGACATGATAATAAAATAATTACAGTGAAACCCATCTAAATTAAACAAAATGGTGTCACCAGGTTTAGAGAAGTTCTACTGTATTTGGTTATGTACGTTCGTTTCCCATTGTAGCAAAATGGAACGCAAGCCGTCAATATTATATAAATAGTGCCCGTTGTTGAGGGGAATATTGTGAATTATCTCCCCGAGGGGAGATAATCCACAATATTCCCTTCAACAAGGGGCATTATTTAATTTATTATACCGAAAAGATTGTTAATACAAGGTAACCGTTATAAATAGCAAAACAATATCAATATTACCGGGTTTTATCCAATAACATATTGATCAAATGTTGAATTTGTAAAGTAAATAGAAAAATGTATTGGTAATAATAATGAAATAAAAAGACGTAACAACATATGCTGGTGGTGGGGTACGAACCCTCGATCCCTACGACGTCAAGGACTTGTACCACAATTACCTTCAAAGTTACCGCTACGCCACAGTGCTCGGTTATTTCCTTAATGTATATCGGGTGTCTTCGGTCGCAGGGGGGATATTTTCAATATTCCACGGCAATATCCAACGGCAATATATACGAAAGGGGAATATCCCAGATTGGTTACATGTAATACCACGTGACAGCAATCTGACAAATGATATGTCTAGAAATTACGATGAGATATAATATCAATATTGACGTCGCGTGAGTTCATATTGGTCAGTGCCGGAACTATGTTTCACCTCGTAAAATAGTTCCTTCTAAATTATCACTGATTTGTTGTTTACTTCATTTATAGTTTGTATATTTTTCTAGGTGCATATACAGTGTGAGTGATTTACGTATATAATAAAAAAGGTTACTTAATTTGCATGTGGATATATGCCACTCGTTCCACCGCGCATTGATATTGCGGACCTACAATATCGCACGCTGCGGAACTCGTGCATATATCCACATACAAATCAAATAACCTATACTTATTATATCCGTACTTTCGTTTCCCATTGAAACAAAATGAAACACATGCTGTCCATATTTATCCATACTGCCGTCTCGTGAGTTCATATTGGTCAGTGCCGAACTACGTTTCACCTCGCAAAATAGTTCCTTCTAAATCATTACTAAGTTGTTTATTTTATTTATGGTTTGTATATTTTTAGGCGCATATAAATTACGAGTGGTATAGGGCCTATGTATGTAATAAAAATGAACAATAAAAAACGTATATGCCACTCGTTCCGCCGCGCAACGATATTGCGCTCCGGTCCTAAAGTCGCACAATGCCATACGCTGCTGAACTCGTCCATATATCGACATACAAATCTAGTAACCTTTAACTATCAAGGTGTATGATCACGTGGTTAAAACAACAACAACAAGTACCGAAACTTCGAGAAGCCCTCCGATTCAAAGTACGTATTCTTCTATGTTGTCCTTATTATGTAACGGATTTTGATGAAATATGGCGCATCAAACGCGTTTTGTTCAGTTGCATTTGGTGGTCTTGGTACTTTGACCCAAACTTTTGTATTTTTTGCGAGGAATCGATTTCCGAAATCCCGGGACCATCAAATGCAGCTCATGAAGACGCGTTTGCTGCGCCATATGTCATCAAAATCCGTTGACTATTAAGGAAAATACCATATAATACTAACTTTTGAGTGGGTGCGTTTAGCCTTTTATTTTCTTGTTGTAACCACGTGATGATGCACATTGACTATTCACCAGCCAACGGCATTATACACTGGCTCTAAAAATAGAAAACCATCGCCGGAGATTGCCTAGCTGTAGTATACATAATCAAATAATAAATCTTAATTTACATTCATAATTCACCCGCATTTGTAGCATTCAGCTCTAATATAAGGTTCGACCATGTCCAGCCATGGGTAAACGTTTGCCTTGGCACGAGGGAACTGTTTGAATCCCAAGGCCGTAGGCCGCGGGTTCAAACAGTTGCCGAGTGCCTGGGCAAACGTTTGCCCACGACTGGACATGGTCGAACATCATTGTTACATTTTCGTCGCAAATATTGTGTAATTTGGGCGTATGTACCGTACTTTCGGTACTTTGATAGCCTGTTCCATTCAAACAGCTTATTTACGTGTACGCATTACACGTCACACGATGCAGGTGCCCCATCCTCCGCAACACATGTGTCTCGGGACACCTGGTGGGTGAGAAATAAGTATCACTCTAAGACGATGTAAGGGGGATTCCCACGAAAAAAAATAATTAGGAAAACTTTCACTGTCTGTATTGTGATACGGTGGAGAGTTTCCGTGATACGGTGCAGACAGGGTATATATATGTCGCCAAGATGGCGTCGCGGGATGACAGCAGATCTTGTTTTATAATTATAATACGAGAAAAGAAGAAACTGACGCTCAATGATGCTGTAATCAACGCACCTTATGTCAGCTGGCTCTGAAAATAAATGTGCGACACACCGTATCTATTCTGTCTCACCGGTACAAACCGTAGCTTGTTTTCGCGCAACACAGTATCATTTTATGCAGTTGCTTACTGGAATTCAACACCATAACAGGCGGACCAACCCGTAACGAGATAAATCAGACAATGCCTTAAAAACATGTCACATCCTGCATGTAGAGAGCTTACACTTTCCTTGTATCATTTAGACCGTATTTATTTGATATCGCCACCGAAGAGGGACAATAACACGTGTTTGTTATCCAGAAATCACCACTTTCATCCCGCTTCATCGATTCAAAATTCACGTGCAAAAACGTGTCATCTTTGCAAGCGAATTATTATACGTTGTTGTTAGTTTTGTGAACGTGATCGTTGGATGTCATATTCATTTCTGCGTCTATACATACAATATTCGTTGCTGATATTGAATGTCCTGTAAGCTGCAAAATATTTAATTAAACTGACACGTACCTGCTGCCACCCCGCGACGCCATCTTGGCGGCATGTACATACCCTGTCTGCACCGTATTACGGAAAATCTCCACCGTGTCCAAATACCGACAGTGACTTTGCATTTTCATGGAAATCACTCTCGACGAAAGCGGTAATGTGATAAGGTATGTAATGCCATGATCGGACTAAGTTAGTATTGCTTAAATACAGGACACATTCAAATGTTTGTCATAGTTCAGTCTTCACTCGGGTATCGGCGTTTGAACAACACTTTATAGGAAAGAATGTATTAAGGTTGTCGTCTGCTGTTTGTTTTTAAAATTGTCTTATTTCTAAATGAGGAGGTGATTCTCGTGCACAAGTAAAACAAGTTTTAGCAACGGAATATTGCAATTATCTTTTAAAAATATGCAGACGATAATTTGTCCATGATTTTATTTGTTAAAGTAAGAATTAAGGCTGTCGTCGGATGTTTCTAGAATTATCTTATTTCTTAACAAAGCTCTCCTTGGGCGGCGCATAGCAGCCAAAACAGGGGGCCGTTTCAATAAACTTAGCAAGACTAAAAGTGAACATTTATGATCGTCTGGAAATTGCAATTGATGGATTTACATTTTTTGAGAAAAGGCTGCATATGTAGCCTATGCTCAATAAACGTAAATCCAATAATTGTTTACAAGAAAACAGTTTTAATGTGAAATGTATAGCCTATCATAATTTTGCACATTTTACGAACATTTTAGTCGAAATGGCCCTGGTTTTATTGATAAATAATGAAATTCTTTTTTTCGTGAGTGTGAAAGTTGCAACAAAGCAGACTTCGAACAGGTTCTATGAAATTTGTTGTGAAACAATAAATTTCTTTTGTTTACATCACGCGATAAATGCTATTCTGTTATTGTGAAACTTGCGAAATGGAAATCATGAGTCATTTATTAATACAATTGGCAATCATTTTAATTAATATAGTACATGTTATTATAATTATTATTGGTTTATTATTATTATTATTAATATTTACTTTTTCTTATTTCTTTCATTTAGAAGAGCAGAACACAAAATACAAAGCGAAACCATATAGTCAAGCAGACGAAAAAACCTCACTCCAAGAGTCTTCAGGTTCTTAACAACACACCAATGGCGCACGTTAACAAATTACTCACCGCGCTGGTAACCACAATCATAGCAACAACCGTGGCGGCTGATATTCCGAGTTGCGACGGCTTACTGGAAGGGACGATGCTGCGGACGGAGGACTGTACCGGATGGTACAGATGTGTGTATGGAGTCGCCCATAAGATGCGCCCGTGTGATACGGACTTAATTTTCAGCATGCTTGCGTACACGTGCGTTGCACGAGGAAGTGTATACGATGATTGTAAATACACGCCACCGGGTAAGTTAGAATCGGCTTATTGTTATTGTTATTGTTGTTGTCAGTATGGCGGCGTGCACGTGCGTTTCGTGCGGAAGTGTACACGATGATTGTACGTACACGCCACCGGGTAAGTTAGAATGCTTGTTGTTGTTGTTGTTGTTGTTGTTGTTGTTGTCAGCATGCGGCTCACACGTGCGTTACACGAGGAAGTTTATATGTTGATTGTTCTTACACGCCGTCATGTGAGATTAATTGCTTGCTGTTGTTTGTTGTTGTTGTTGTTGGTGTCAGTATGGCCGCGTGCACGTGCATGACATGTGGAAGTTGTTGTAGTTGTTGTTTTTTGTTGTCAAAAAGTTTTTTGTTTTATTTTGTTTTTGATGTTAATGTTCATTGGTCTCTTGTACGATTCGAAAATTATGAAACAAATAGGTAGATGAGAGCATAATTGTAGACCTTATCGTGTTTCAAATTTCACATATGTGTAGAAATCAGTAACAATTCAAACACTTTAATCCTTTCACCCCTAAGTATCTGGAATGGATTTTGATATGTGAATGTTGTAAATTTTCTAGTTAGTCTGAACATTCTGCAGAGAAATTTGAATCGGACGGAATCGAACGTTGTTTAAACTTGGTCCGATTCAAATTTCTCTGTATAATGTTCAAACTAACTACATAAGTAATGCTGCTAAAATTGGCATTGGCGGACTCGTAGTGTTAACGACTGGAACATGGTCATCATTAAAAGGAAAAAACCGCAGCCGTATTGATGAAAAATAAGATTTACCTAAGACCTCATGGGCGTCGCCATTAATCAAGTGTAAACAATAGACCATGTGCTCCCATATCCTGTAACAGGATCATGCGTCGACCTCCCCGAAGGTGCAATTCTCCTACGATGACTGTACACAGACTGGTGAGTTGACACGGGGATCTTTACACACATTAATGTCCTCCAGATATCTACTGTAAGTATACAATGAAAGCTCTCTAAACCGGACACCCTGGGAGGTCCCCAGGGTGTCCGGCTTAGAGAGGCTCCACTGTAAATCAGGCATATGACCATTCTGCATACTTTCAATCATCTAATATATGCAGTCGTTAGTTCTATATGAAATAATGCATTTCGGGTAAAATAAATGATTACTTCCTCAAAGTATACTTTGCTAGATAAGTATACTTTGCAATTTGGATAAAATCGGCTACAGATGACTGTAGCGTACTTCAAGTATGATTTACTACAGCCTTAATAATTGTTGTTTTACCTATTAACACGAAGTCCCCATATTTCACATGGATATTTCAAGGGAGGTGCGACGCGGGTGCTGTCTTGCTACCACACGCAACAGAATGCCAACTCTACTATGATTGCTCCAAGGCTGAAGAGTGGAATGGAGAGGTGCACCTGTCGGAATGTATCTACCCTAATCAGTTTAACTCGGACACGCTGACATGTGACGACTTTGAGAACGTCCAATGCCGCGGAAGAAAAGACATCAAGGAGTATTGTGAGTAAATCTGTTTTTTGTATGTATGCTACGTCATTTATAACATATATGTTAACATATATAAACATCCCGAGGTTTACGAAATACATCATATATTTATACCATATAATTATGTTAATAAACTCGTGATTTATGGAATAGTTATATGTATATCGTGGTAAACCGGTGTTCTAAACATTCATTCCGATTATATTTAAGGGTGGGAATTCGCTCGAACACCTTCAATACCCGGTGGTGTTCTAAACGTAAGATCCAGTGTATTTATACCATATGTGTTGAAAATCACGTAGTTTACGGAATAGTTATATGAAGGAAATCGTTTTCCTGTACGTATGGTAGTGTATGTATACCGTATACATGTATGTTTAATAAATCATATGGTTTACGCAATAATTATATGAATACTGTAGTAAACCGGTGTCCTCTGTTTACGATACGTGTATTTATACCATGTACGATTGTGACAATTTCTTATTGTTGCCGATGGCGGCCATCTTGAATCTTAGTAATTAAGCTATGTCCATATTAGTGTCAATAATGGAAATAAATACGGCATACATAACACTAGCATGAATATGAATATGTCCGTAAAATTTGGGCAGGTTCTTAAAACGGACAACAGTATTCAGTATGCGTTTTATTTTTTGCTTCATGCGCTACTTTAACATGTTGTTGTCCTGAATTTATCAGGTAACCAACCATGTATTGACCGAATATGGACTACTATATAAAACTACGGGTTACAACGAAGTGAAAACTGACGTTCCATTGGTCGGATGACGTCACGTGACGTTACCGAATGAAATAAGTGTAATGACGCAACGTAAAGTAAAGTCCGCGTTCAGCCCATATATAACGACGTCATATGTGGTCATTTTCGAGCATAAAACGTTACCTTATAAATATAATACCAGGCTAGTGTATTTTGATATCAAGTTTATAAGGCTCGGAAACGGTAGGAATTCCTCGGCAATCCTCGGAATTACTACGCGTTTCCTAGCCTTGCCTGATAAACTTAATATCAAAAGACACTAGCATAGGTAGTCTATATTTATTAGTTAACTATACAGTTGTAAAGGAGGCATAAATCAAGATTACCACACGCTTCAATGTAGACAGCAAACACACGGATATCGAGTGTCAGTGAAGTCTTCATATATACAAGGGTTAGTCAATATAGGGTTAACTGTATTGTAATTTTCAAATTTGCGGCCTATATCGAAAATGATAGGTCGGAACACATATTTAATGGCGACGCGCTATACCTGCAATGTATGACCATCAGCCAATCAGATTGCGTGATATTTATAGAGTGTGAAACCTCTCTAAACCGGACATCATATATGTGATCTTATCTTTGATGTGTTTCTGGGTCATTTACCTCAGGTGATAATGCCTGTTCATTATCGCATAGCACACAATGATCAAATGCCTGATTGGACCTCCCAGTGTGTCTGTAGCCTATTTCACCAACATTGCAAAGAAATCTTTTCTAGCAAAGTATACTTTTCTAGCAAAGTATACTTTGAGGGAGTAATCATTTATTTTCCCCGAAATGCATTATTTCATATAGTAGTATATAAGAGTCATAATGATACAAGTTTATATGGAAGCCACACACTACGTGTGGTGGCTTCCACAAGAAACTTGTAATCATTATGACTCTTATATACTACTATCGCGAGACCATATATTTATGACATGAGAAGATACACCCTATTAGAGATAAAAATCCCTATGTTATACTCAGTATATATATATAACAATCTGTCATACTTTTATTACGAATAAATATAAACTGACACCCTATTGAAGATAAGAAATCTATAAAGTTATACTCAGTATTTTACAGCAATCTGTCACAAATATAAACTGACACCCTATTAAAGACAAGTTATCCATAAGTTATACTAAGTATATTACAACAATCTGTCATATATTTATTACGAATAAAATATAAACTTACACCCTATTGAAGATAAAAAATCTATTGGTTATACTCAGTATAATGCCTACCATAAAGCAAATGAGAGAGCAAGCTAAGAGTTGGGGAATTTCCCTAAGAGGTTTGAGACTCAAGAAAGATATAGCAGATAGGATAAATGACGCGCGAGCCGTCGTCTACGAGGAGAGGCTGCGGCGTGCTGTTTCGACCGGACGACTGCCCGCCGACCCCAAAAAACGCTCCGATAAATTGGAGAACGAGACGACGGCCAATCTGCGCGCCACCACTTACGCGCAGCGTGTAAAAGAAGATCCCAGCGCACGTAGAAAACCCCTATACAAGGCGTACTACAATAAGATTTATCAAGGGTTGGTGGGGAGACCTCCCAAGAAGAGGTGAGATATCGCCAGAGCTTTGGTGGAGGAGGGTCCCAGGATTCTCGCCGAAGAAGCCGAAGTTAGGGAAACTGTTGATATGGGTAGGAGGAAGATAGTATGGACTTTCGAGAGGGGGGTAGACGGGGAGATCGCTAATCGCATAATGAATAAAATTCGCCCAGAGATGACCACGGCATGTTACCTGAGGTATTCGTGCTCGTATCGTATTAGGAACATAGAGACCAACGCTACTATGATATATTGCAAACAATCAAAAGGCAGTCCGTGGATAAACGAGATCACCAAAGCCAAGAGTTGGATATCCGATAGAGAGAAAGGTCGAATGGACATCGAAAATGTCGATAGACAAAACGCAAGATGACGAACGAGTACGGGTGCACCGGATGTCAACAACGGTTCACAAAGTCGTGAAACATTCACAGGCACGCGACCACCTGCATGGGTGGGAAGACCGTGGTGATATGTCCAGGTAAGAGAGTAGAGAGACCACAGTCGGCCTACGAGAAGGCGTTCTATCCTAAGGGGTCAGCGAGTGCGAGGTTGATTCAATGGTTGATCAGAGAAGAGGAGAGGATGGGAAAGCACATACATCACGCCAACTGCGGTCACGGTGGTGAGAGGTGGGTGGCCGGTGATCCGGTCGACGGTTAGTGTCACGAGACCGAGACCGTGTTTCAGTTTCACGGATGCTACTGGCACGGGTGTCCGAGGCATTGCATGAGAGGTAACGCGAGATCGCTGTACAAGAGGACGAAAATTCAAGACGCCAAGATAAGGAAGGCGGGTTACGAGCTGGTGGTGATGTGGGAGTGCGAGTGGTTGAATGATAATTTTGATAAAATTAATACCTACTATCCACAATCGCCACGCGAGGAGGAGACGACTCTATACCCTCACCAGATAATCTACGACTTTGAGGCGTATCTCGACAAGTTAAAAAGCACGCGACCCACCAAAGACCTGACCTTCGAGGTCGAGCACGTTCCTATATCGGTGTCGTTGGGGGATACGATGCATGAAGGGATCACACACCTATGCGAACGAGATCCAGACACGCTAGTCGAGAAGTTCGTGACCGAGCTGCAGATGAGAGGCAAGGCAATCAGGGAGGGGGTTAGGAAGAAGTATCTGCCGGCCGACATAGATATGTTATCGAAGTCTCAGCAAGCAAAGATTATCTCATGGATTGACCAAGTCCCGGTGGTGGGGTTCAACTGTAGCAGAAACGACCTGAACCTCATCAAGCAGTACTTTGTAGAGAAGTTGGCGGCCACCGTGAATAAGGTGATGGTCGGAAAGAGAGCCAGCACGACGATGTTTCTGTTTACCCCGGAGTTTAGATTTCTCGACATCATCCAGTATCTGGGACCCGGTACCACGTACGACCGGTGGGTTAAGGCGTACGACTGTAAAACGGTAAAGTCTCACTTTCCATACGAGTGATTCGATAGCGCGGACAAGCTCGACCATCGGGGCTGCCAGACTATCCCGAGTGGTACTCGAAGTTGAAGGGTGAGTTCCTTCTGTCGTTGTCCGAGTGGAAAGAGTGTAAGAAGGTATTCCGAGAAAAGGGGATGAAGACGTTCAATGAATGGTTGCAACACTACAACGACTTGGATGTAGGACCGTTCCTTGAGGCTCTGACTAAAATGACGGAGTTCTACAGGGGAAGAGGCGTGCACATACTCAAGGATGCTGTGTCTCTACCCGGTGTTTCCCTTCAGTACCTACTCCGCGGGTCGATCGATGGGAAGGCGGACACGCCCGAGGTGTGGTCACCGAAGTCTGAAACTTACGAGATGATGAAGCAGGGATTGGTCGGTGGTCCGTCCATAGTATTCTCCAGATACGCCGAGGCTGGAAGGTCGACGATCAGGGGTCAGGTGGGGAGTCGGGAGGAGAAGATGTGTTGGGCGGTGCTGGGGTACGATGCCAATGCTCTGTACCTATCTACTCTGTCGAAGGACATGCCGTGCGGTGAGGAGTAGATATGGACGTGTGACGACCCGGAAAGACAGTCGTATATAGACCGTTTCGTGAGGAAGGTCAGGAGTGAAAAGTGGTTCGGATTTGCGGTGTTGGATATAGAGGTCCCTGAAACGTTGAGAGACAAGTTCTCGGAAATGTCACCGCTGTTCGTTAATCGAGAAGTCGATGAGAACGAGGTTCCGCAGCACATGAAGGACTACCTGGCCGGGACCGGTAGGAAAAGAGTCGAAGGACAGAGAAAGCTCGTGGGGGCAATGTCCGCCAAGAAGATGATCATATACTCCCCGCTGCTAAAGTGGTAACTGGAGCACGGTCTGATCGTCAAGGCGGTGCATAGGGTGATAGACTACACGCCCGGCAAACCGTTTCAATGGTTCGTTAAAGAGGTCACAGCTGCTAGACGGACGGGGGACGTCGACAAGAGCAAGGCGGTGTTGGCGGAGATATTCAAACTGGTTGGCAATGCGTGTTGTGGCAAGTTGATAGAGGCACAGGAGAGACACCTGAACACCACATATACGAAGGATGAGAAGACTGTCGATCGGGCACTGAGGTCGGCGTGGTTCGAAGACCTGGAGGAGATTGGGGAGGCTTACGAGATATCGAGCAGGAAGACTCGAGTGGTGATCAACAGACCGTTTCAGTGTGGCATAGCGGTCTACCAGTTGGCCAAGCTCCGGATGCTGGAGTTCTACTACGATTTCTTGGACAAGTACGTGGATCGCGGAGATTTCGAACTGATACAGATGGACACTGACAGCATGTACTTCGCGCTGTCGGAGAAGATGCTGGCGGCGGTGGTGAGAAAGAATATGAAGAGAAAGTTTAATAAGGAGAAGACCGAGTGGTTGGCGTGGGACGTGTGGAGCAACAGAACTCCGGGACTGTTCAAGCTGGAATTCGAAGGGGATAGAGCCATCGCTCTGTGTAGCAAGTGTTACTACGTGAGCGGTGATGGAAAATCTAAGCACTCGGCCAAGGGGATGTCGAAGAGATCTAACGGGCGGAGAACAGGGGATTCCGAATGATTAACGGGGAGATGAAGACGTACTGTCAACAACAATTAGGACTCTCGGCGTACTACGACAAGAGGAGAGTGATGGAAGACGGGTTACACACCGAGCCTATAGGATAGGTAAAAAAAAGAACTCTGAGAGAGAATACTAAAGACTCTGACGATCCGGGGGTAGCTGAGTGTCAGAAGGCACCGCGAGAAGTTCTTCGCGAACAAACCCTCGAGATGGCCCATCATCCAAATAGTAGAGCACGGGCTCATCGGGCTTGGTAATAGATCGATCTAGATGATATACATTGAGAGACCACACGGGATCAGTCGCGCGGCGGCTGCCACCTTCGAGCTCTCCCGGTTGATAGAGGTACCGGACGTCAATATCCGATGGAAGCCGTTGCTCCTCTAAACCAACGGGTCTCCCGCGCGAGACGGCAGAGGGCTCGCTCGTCACCCTTTTAAACTTGATAGCATCTACGGGCTTCTTACCTATCAATCTGGTCACCTCTCCGTTCAATGCGGAGACTACGGCGGGCAGTCTGGCCACCCACTCGGTCGATCGCGAATGAGGGTCTACAAGTTCTTTAGCGTATTGGTGTCCGAACAGTCTCTCAGCCAGGGTTCGATTGAAGCGCTCCACGATCCCCTGGTCCCGGTGGATGTTGACGCGGCCGCGTCTGACAGAAACGTCGTGCTTAGACAATAGATGAGAGACCGCGCCCATGAACTCGCGGCCGGGATCGACCTGGAGAAGATTCGGCCATTTGAGAGGACTCCTCTTATATATTCGGGAGAGAGCCTCGGCCACCTCCTTAGACTCTTTAGTGGCCAACGGCTCAGCCCCTTATAACGACTCGCTACGTCAACGACTGTCAGCGCGTACTTGTACGTCTTACGACCGACGCGATCGTGAGGGAGAAACAGGAGATCCGCTTGGTGAATTTGGTTTCGGGCGCGGAATATTGTGAGGCGCGGGTAAATAGATCTGCCAGATGGCCTGCTTCTTGAGCCATTCCTTGACAACGTTTTCTGAAACCTTGGTCGCCGCCGCGAGGTTCTTGATGGCAGCGAATCCCTTCCAGTAGCCGCGGGAGCTATAGTACGCCTTCGCTAGCTTGCGCGTTAGGCGAACAGATAGTTTGGTATTAAGTTTGCGCGTGTTCATCGTATGCGATGTATTCTAATATATCGGACAATCTCCAACATGCCCTCGCCAAATCGTCCGGTAACTGCGTCGATAATAATAAACCTTTGTTGGAAGTACAATCGCGATTGGGGGTTAAGTTATGAAGGAATTTGGGAAAATCTAATCCCCCAGGATTGGTGGAGGAATCTAACATCCGCTTTGCCAAAAGGGTGGCCGCTTTTTCGTCCTCCCGCCACGTCTCGAGAGAATCTCGGGCCAGACGAATCATACCCTTTGCACCAGATATGTGGTGTTTAAGGGCAGTGTAGCCTACATCAATCATAGCTAAAACAAAGTTCGTCAACTGACATCGTTCTATATATATATTTATAAAAAAGTTATCTAAAATAATTAATTTAAAATCTCGATCGGATATAGTAGCCGACGAGACCCACCACACCCATTCGCACGACAAATGAACGCGATCTCGCGGTCTTTTTGGGGCTCTGACGGTATATAGAAATCTGAAAGTTGGGGCTCGCGATCCAGCGGCGCGAGACTTTCGGTGGATATGCCAGCGCGTTCTCGCGGTTGACTTCTTCAACGTTCTGAAAAGTTTGCGCGGCGTGATTTTCGCGGCGAAGCTCTTCATTAACCCAGTCCAGATGGGCGGTTCGTTTTTTCGACCACGCATCCTTTGCGCTATTGAGTTGTTCTACAGCTAAATCGTGACGCTTACGCTCCTCATTCACGTTCGAGCTTTTCATTTTAGAGAATAAAAAGTTGCTACCGCTGAACGCCAATGCGTTTACTAGCGCACCACCTACTATTACTGCGATTGAAGCCATTTATTTCCATATATTAAATGGTAGAATTCCAGCTTTAACTAGATAATCTCGGGTCCAAACTGCAGCCGCTACATCTAAGGTCGCGAGCCCTACGTCTCTCGCAGTAAAGTCCAATTTGGGAGCGGATCATCCTAGGGCCATCTTTCATAGTCGAGCATACCCGATACTGAAACCCGATATCACCACGGCGTGATAAAGCGCATTCACTAACATTTTACCATCTTGTTCAGCCATTATAATTATTGCATATAAAAGGGGTCGCGATCAATGTTTAAATGAGGCGCATCCAATCGCGATTGGTGTTTCGTAACTTTCTTCTGAACACTGGCTGGTTGTTTTTTCGATAATATGGGGTATTTCCACACGCACAGGGCACCAACAACTGCCAGACCACCACCAACAAACCAACTCCAATTCACGAATTTGGGTTCAATCGGATTCGCCCAACTCCAACGGTAGTTGGTATTGGGTGACAAATTCAAAGAATTTGGGTGTGCTTCCAATTCGTGAATTGGGGGTGTACTCAACTCTGTCTTCAGACATTTTGCTGTCTCCGTCCCCGATTGCAACGACTGTTTAGCCTCTCGAAGCTCGGCGAGTATTTTATCTTGTTTAACTTTTCGGGTGGCAGCCGCCGCCCGCCCAGCTGCCTGTCTTTTGGGATGTTTTATATGCGGTATGTCATCCAGTGGCGGAGTAACACTCGGGTTCGATTGGGTTGGAGCAATCTGGTTCAACTCCGTCACTCTCGCGGGTGTGTCTTGTGTCATCATTTTCAAAATTATATTTTGTATTAATATTAGGGCTTATAGTTCGTGGGCATATATGTCCAAATTGACAGTGTTTACCCGTGGTTAACGCGGTTGTCAGCGGAGCTAAGTACATTCCAAACTTGTGATAAATTGAGCAGCAGGCTGTTCTAAGAGTGTGACCTATAAAAGGGTCAGTCTCTAGATCGTCAATCAATCCCGCGGTGTTTGGTATAGGGAGAAGTATACTAACGGCTGTTGCGTACAAATGAATAGCCGCCGATCCGAGAGTTTTTGTCATCTCCGCTCCCAATTTGGATTCGTATCGCGCATACATTTTATCGATCTCCACATCTGACATCTTATCCACCTGAAAAACTGAGAGACGCCTACCGAGATTTTAATGCTCCGATTGTCCCCCAGCAACCAGCGCAGCTAGCCGCTCTCGTCGCGCCGCATTTTCATTTTCATTCGGAGTCGTTGCACTCAACCCAATACCAACCGCCGTTGGAGTTGGAGTTGATTCCGATTGCTCTGTCGGATCATTATCTTTCAGGATGTTGGTAGTCGGAGTTGAGGTTTCTTCCATTAGCTGATCGAGAAGTTCGTCGCAGTTCATTTTTCTTAATTTTTTCAAAATTATTAATTTAACTATTCTAACAAGTCTCATCACTATAACATATTGCCAAGCGCACCACCCGATACTTATGATCACCATTATGCTCGCAACAAAGCTCGCAGCGGAGCACAAAATTGTTAACATTGTTAACATTGTTCAGCATTTGTTCGAGATTTGTTAAGCATTTGTTCAGCATTGTTCAGCATTGTTCAGCATTGTTCAGCAATTGCTAAGCATTGTTAACCATTTGTTCAGTAATTGCTAATTAATTATAAAATTAATTGATAACTTCGTAAGTAGTTGGTTGATCAGTCTTTAGCAAAAGCTTGGCGTGCTTAGTTTCCGAAAGCATCTGTCGAACCTCCAGGCGCTCCTCGCGCGTTGGGATAACGTCATTCTCTCGAAGACAGTCATCGAATGAGTCTCGGTCCTTGCAGTGAACGAGGGCGACCCATTTCGTTTGCTCGCGCAGATCCTTGAGGACGGCGTTGTACTTTTGAGTGGATATCCATACGCTTTGCCTAGCATGGCGGCCAGAAAATGCGAGCTCGGAGAGCATGTCCTTCTTTTTGGTCATCGCCGCCTTGGCCGAGCAATCGTCAATCACGTATAGGGTGGGCTCACCCTGGAATTTTTGGTATAAACCACGCAACCAATCGTGAAGCCTATCACCGGGGTCAATAACGTATACCTCAGGGTCGGTCCATATCCACGGGCGCCGCTGATAAGTATCGTTGTGCCGCACAGTGGGACACAGGATCACAATGTGACGAAAGGCATCGCGGTAGGAGCCCTCGAGCAAGTCGCGGATGAAAACCGTTTTTCCACATCCTGTCTGCCCACATATTATGGCAGAGTGGGCATCTCCAATCGTGAATTGGTATTGATTGCTAATTTTCTTAATTAATTCTTTAGAATTATCAAATTTCTTAATTAATAAATCGTTAGAATGATTGCTAATTTTCATAAAATTAATTAAATCAGTAGAGTGCTGAGACGTATCGGCCATCTTCGATGTTCAGTTGTGCGTCTGTAATTAGATATAAGTACACGTTCAATGGCCCGGCTCCGTCCGCCTCTTTGGTTATCTTGATAGTCACACCCTCGCTAGCGTTCTCAACTTGGCGTCCGCTACCGTGTATTTGGTCGTCGTCGCTGGCTCGCATGTCTAGCCATAACGCGTATTTGGTATTCAGAAACTCCGCGAGGGAGACGGCCGAGAGATGCAGGTCTTTGGCAACCGCGGCAATCTCCGGGGAGCGCTTGGAGCCGGCAGCAAACTGTTTTCTTACTTCGTCCCACTGCTGGTGCGCGCGAAGACCCGCGCTGTAGAGTTGATTGGGTACTCCCTCGATCGTCACCTCTACCTTCGTGATTTTGGGGTTATAGAATTTGTCGGTTTTTCTAGCACCGAACGCCAACCGAGCATCCTCGAACAACATCAGTATACCTTTCATAGAGCGGGCGGGTACGTTGACGTTAATATTCCACAATGTGTCGCCTTTGTCTTTCGTCATCTTGCGATGGCGAAGAAATTCGGTCGTAAAGTATGGCAACGCGCGGCGCGTACTGGGTTCTGATCAATCGCGCGAGTTCGGGCATCGCGACCATGTCGTACTCCAGCGAAACATTATCGATCGTAAACGTCGATAACATGTCGCTGGCTATGAGAACTCGGCCGTAGTCGTTGAACGTTAGTTCGTATTCGAGGTGGTCAGCCAAAGCGCTCTGATAGTAGGGCATGTGACTCTCCAGCAACTCAAAGTCGAGCGGGATGTAGAAGCGGTTGCCGTAAGCGCCCGCGACCGCGTTGTCGCTCGCGTTGTTATCTGCCTTGTTAGCAGCCCCATATTCTAAGTCTGGTTACGTTCTTATTTTTGCTGGTGTCAATACCCTGATAGACAGCGTTTTCGCGCTCTTGCGCCGTCTTCCATAGGTCCTGATAACAATGGTAGACGTCGCTGTCGTCGATCGACATCACCAGAAATCTTTATCATGGTCTTTTTGACGATGGCGCGACCCAGGTTCTGAACGACGGTTCGGTCCTCGTCCGTCGACGTCAGCGAAATAGTGAAAGCGAGGCGAACAGTCCCCGGCACAATGACGTCGTTAGCTCCGAGGTTGGGGAAGCGGACTAAGAGCTACTGGTTCTGGTCGATCGTCGATGGGTTGTTCGTAATAACGACACTCTGTCTCACGCCTTTTGCCCCGAGGGGCTCATGCAGTCTGCGATATGGATTGAGTTTGCGACCGTATTGACTCGAAGACATAATTTAGTGAATCTATATTAAACCCGTATGGTTTTGTCTTTAATACATAATTAATTTTAAGAAATTAATATGGCTGATTACGATAATGACATGTATGAAATCGACAGAGACGATTACGTCGATGCGGATGATGATGACATAGATGATTATAATGACGAAACGCCCTTGATACAGCCTCCAGTTCCAATCCAATCGGGGAATTAGGTGGCGCTACTACTAGTCAAAGTCGGGAATTACTCGAGGGAGCTGTAAACGACTACTACAACAGTTTGGCGAGGAAAAAGGTCTGGTCCCATCTGTCGGTCGCGACTACTCCAAGTTCAAATTTGATCTGAACGGTAGATTATTGCGAATAAAATTCAGCAATCAAATATCCCAATGTCAACACGAGGACCGGTAAACCCCTAGCGCTGAGCACCATTGCCGGAAACCTGGGCGGTGGCCAACTCATAGGGAGCGAACTAGGATTCGTAGATTGGAAGAGGGGTAAAACAATTATGCCGACCCGCGCTGTAGAGGCCCTACAGTCTACCGAAGAAACGATGGCGAAAACGGCCGCCGCGATAGAAACGGTCGAGTTCAGCGAGGTCCCTTACGTAAGGGCCGCCTGGTGGTCTTCTCGGACTTTATCAATATCCGACCTGCTCTCTTTTCGAAATTTCGTTATTTTTTTACCTAGTTCGTTTAGTTCCGTTTCTCTGATGAGTGAGTCCTCTGAGCGCAACACCTCATAAGCCGCCTGATCGTTCTCAATATCCGTTCGGACTCCCTCAATTTGTGCAGTCGCCGTCAGCACTTCTACTCTAACATCTGATATACTCCTGTGAATCCCGTTTGTGACCTTCGATATAGTTTTATTTATCAAGGCCTTGGCTTTTCCAGTAGTTAAAAAGTCGCCCTCTGTCGGGATGAATCCACCTTCTGCCGGTTCCAAATTCTTTGAATTTGTCACCCAATCGGAAGAACTACCTGGTCCGTATATACTCATAATAAAATTAATTATAATATTGGGCACCTATACTCAATTAGAAATTTCGAGAACTACCGAAATCGGGTAATCGTTTTTCAACTTTCTCGCTTGATCATCGAGAATAGAGACCGTAAATTCGTGGATATGTCCCGATTCCAAAACTTTCATCTCGGGGTGTGGAAGTCTAAGGTCACAGTCTCACCATAGAAACAGTCGCTGGCTTGCACGGTTTTCAGTAATGTGCTGGGAGTGCCGTCTACCGTGTTGTACGATGTGTTCACCCGATCTAGGTGCACCCTGAGAGTTTTCGTGAAGGCGAAGTCCACCGGGTTATCACCGACGTACTCACCCGGGGTAAACATTCCTTTGTTCGAGGAGTATGTCTCTCTAAAACCGAATTGAATACCCAACCCCGGGGAGACCACTACCTTATTATCAGTGCTGATGGTCATTGTTGCGAGCCCGGTAGCATTCGATACTGTGAGGTTGATTATACCGCCAAGCTCTGAGTTGACAAAATCTTTGAGCTGTATTATTCCCCACAATCCGTGAGGCAGCTTTACACCGAATTGTTGTCCATCCTTCACATAGTAAAACCCTTCGCTCTTCCCCACATTCTGCCATCCAACCGTGAACGTGATTAATCTAAGGCCTATCCGACGTTTTCCGCAGCAGTTGTCGATTGACTTTTGAAGTTCACAACTCCCTTTTTGAACATTAGTGATAGTAGCAAACATAATAATATCTTTCAATGGATACAAAAGCATTTAGCTTTAATTCTAATGCAAAGTATAAAGTTGGTGGTGTATACGCTCAAAAGAACACCATTGGTGAGCTTGTGCACCCCACAATAAGAGTCAGTTTGGGCCTGGGTTTCGACACAAATTTCACTAACATGTTTGATAAATATAGGGTGCCCAAGATTAGTACGGTGGATGTGGTAAACAGATGGCGGGCAACTCCGATGCAGTTCTGGCAGAACCAAATAAATTTTGCCGTGTGGTGTGCCACAACTGGGTGTGGTGTATCTTTCGGAGACCACTTAAAACCAAGTAACAGCATGATGAGCAGTAGCTTATACAACTTTCATGTTTATTATACTATTAAAAGGATTTTGAAAGAATTACGTGTTCCACTACCTCAAGACGACGGGTGGAATCCCATTTCCAACACATACAACCGTAAAGAGTTCGAACGGATATGTAACGAATGTGGTGTGGACCCAAACCGTGATTGGAAACAAAAAGTTTACACCAAGAACGATTCAATGGGGGACCCCTTTTTTGAAGAAGCTGGAAATGATGTAAAAGTTGTTGATGGCACATTTGATAGCAGTACTATGAGGTACACGTCAAGTTTCCTAATACATAAAAGACCAAGTTTTTTTCTTGATATGTTCTCAGATAAAACCTACTATCAAACATATCCGGCTTCACTACAACAACCATCTAAAGTTGGAATAGCATGGAGTACATTTATATTAGATAAAAGCACTGGATTTACTCAGACCGGGGTTACTCGCCTCAACGACTCCATTCGTACATATGTGTGGGCTATACTAGGTGCGCAAAAACAAACTCGCAGTTCTATAATAGGAGTCGGAACGGCGTTTGACGCGCAAAAACAGTTCTTGGTACTTGTTGAGGACGCCATCTCAGCTAAGGTGGACCTCCAGAAGGTGATCCAGAATTATCAAGACGTTTTGCAGACTGCCAGCACCCCAGTGGACTATGTATTTGGAATAGGTCTTTATATGGCGCCGAGCAATATGATACTACGAGACGATCCGGTTGATGGTTACAATAATCAAATCGTAATCGCCACCGCCAATCAAAAAATCGGTCACAACGGTAACGTGAACACTGATATCATCAAGCGCACCCCCAAAATGATCGGGCGCGGAGTTGTAAATTCAAATAAATTTGAAAAAGATTTCATTAAACTAAAACCCCCAAAACACAAAATGGATACACATCCCTCAACACAATCGAACCCAGTACCCCCAATTCGTAAATTGGATGCATCATCGAGTTCCATCAACAATGTTGAAATTGGAAGCACAACACACGAGGAGGAGAAATTAGCGCTCGTCGTCGCCCTCGTGGCGATCGGATTATTTACGTTTTGGTTTTAGGAACTCTCTGGCGAAGAATAGTAGGAGACCGGCGATTGCCACGATTAAAGCCCAGGTATTTTTTGGCTACCCATCCGGCCGTTTTTGATTTTAATATAGATAGCAAGTAAGAAACGATACTTCCGATCAGTCCATGTAGTGCGGCAGCCGCCTTTTCGGCTAATTTAGCCAGGAGACTGGCGAGGGCTTTTAGTCGTTTTTTTACCCACTCCTTGGCTCCACCGGATGGCGCGGGTGCTGGTGGTGTGGGTGCTGGCGCGGGTGGTGGCGCCGCACCACCAGTGAAAGCTAGAACTATGGTCGATATAGTCATGCTGATAGCAACGAGGATGCTTGCTATCGTGATGCCCTGTTCTCTGAACAGAGTGCGAAGACGCTCACCGAGTGTCGTCTCCTCGTTCAGGACCCTCGAGATTGTTTCGCGGATCCGACTTATTTGGGTGCGGAGAGCCTCACGGTTAGTAGATGCAACCTCCAAGCGAGCTTCTCTTTGATCCCGCAACGACTGCAGGCGTTCGGTGATCCACTCGGTAGATTCTCTATCGCCACCAGCTTCCTCCAGTTTTCTTTCTTCTAGCGCGATATGTTCATCCAGCGCCGTGAGTTTGGCGAGGTTATGGACCAATTCGCCCCGGACTGTTTGCATAGCCTTATCGAGTCCCTGGAGTTCGCGAAGAGGTAACGATGGGTTATCGTTAGACAGGTCGATTTCGCTGAACGTGGTCTCCACCGCGTTAATAACGTCGGTGGCTACACGAGGGACCTCGCTGAGCTCGACCGTTTCTATCGCGGCGGCCGTTTTCGCCATCGTTTCTTCGGTAGACTGTAGGGCCTCTACAGCGCGGGTCGGCATAATTGTTTTACCCCTCTTCCAATCTACGAATCCTAGTTCGCTCCTTATGAGTTGGCCACCGCCCAGGTTTCCGGCAATGGTGCTCAGCGCTAGGGGTTTACCGGTCCTCGTGCTGACTATTGGGATATTTGATGCTGATTTTAGTCGCAATCTACCTTTCAGATCAAATTTGAACTTGGAGTAGTCGCGACCGACAGATGGGACCAGACCTTTTTCTGCCAAACTGTTGTAGTAGTCGTTTACAGCTCCCTCGAGTAATTCCCGACTTTGACTAGTAGTAGCGCCACCTAATTCCCCCGATCGGATTGGAACTGGAGGCTGTATCAAGGGCGTTTCGTCATTATAATCATCTATGTCATCATCATCCGCATCGACGTAATCGTCTCTGTCGATTTCATACATGTCATTATCGTAATCAGCCATATTAATTTCTTAAAATTAATTATGTATTAAAGACAAAACCATACGGGTTTAATATAGATTCACTAAATTATGTCTTCGAGTCAATACGGTCGCAAACTCAATCCATATCGCAGACTGCGTGAGCCCCTCGGGGCAAAAGGCGTGAGACAGAGTGTCGTTATTACGAACAACCCATCGACGATCGACCAGAACCAGCAGCTGTTAGTCTGCTTCCCCAACCTTGGAGCTAACGACGTCATTGTGCCGGGGACTGTTCGCCTCGCTTTCACTATTTCGCTGACGTCGACGGACGAGGACCGAACCGTCGTTCAGAACCTGGGTCGAGCCATCGTCAAAAAGACCATGATAAAGATTTCTGGTAATGAGGTGAGGTGCTGTAACATTTCTTCCGACTTTATCTCCAAGTTTTTCCCTAAATTTATCCCAATCAGTACACTCAATTTTGGGCATGGTGGCGCGCGCTTTGATTCTTATATCATTGTTTGATTGTTCATATCTCCCCATTTCTTCCACCACGGATTCGAACTCTAAATTTGATATTTTCTCATCGGCCAACGCTTTGGACACCATAACGTCGATGGTATTTTTCTTCGACCTGGCGAGAACAGATATTCTATCATGTTTTCTACATTTTTTCTCGAGTTTTCCACTCGACGCCCAAATTACCATACACAACAACCCAGAAACGGCCGACATCGCACATAAAATCCCCGCTACAGGAACCGTTATAATGGTGGATATAGTTGCAGCTGTCCCCGCCCCACACAACACAGAAACACTCGCCAGAGCCGTGCTAGATACTTCAGCCATGTTTACTGCGCGTCTATATTTTTTAGCGTTTCTTTTTCTATTTGTATATTCTCTAACTAAAATATCCTGCATAGCGACGATATTATTCAACCTAAAATCTGAACTTCTTTCGTTAATTGTACACCGTGTTGATGGAGTGATATTTACAATTGGAAGTGTTGATTCGTTCATTATTTTCAATATATTAGTATTTACAAAATAAGTTCAATTAACAATGAGACAATAGTGGAAGAACTCTCTGGGTCACCGATTTTCATAACAAAGTTAATAACACTACCTTTGGAAAGTCTAATTCGATCATAACCGGAGAACGAAACCACCGTCGAACTATCTGCAGAGATTTTAGTGACTCCAACCCCCCGTTCTTCCCCATCTACTACAATATTTATCGCGACCGCGCCCACAGGTTTACCACTACCATTAACTGAGCAGACCGCCATTTGGATAACTTCACCCGCGGCTGTCATAGTGTATCCCCCACATTTATTACTCGCTTTGGCACCGAACGAATATTCATAGTGCCCCTTAACCAATGGGCCCCGCTTCTCAGCCCAAACTGTTATGGCACGTTTTAGCGTTTTCATTGTTTGCACTATTCCGGCAAGCGCACTGTTTGCGTTATATGCCTCAGTACGAATATTATAAGAGGCCTCCTCAAGAGCTTTGGTCGCGGCTATACGATCATGTTTCAGTTTATCGGAAACTTCGGTTATATTTCCGTCTAGTTCGGTAAGTGCCGCTTCTCTACTGAGAGAGTCTTCTAAGCGCAACGCATCATAAGCCTCCGTAATGGTCGCCTGGTGGCCTTTTAGGGCTTTCTCAACACCCGACCGGGCCTCTTTTTGAAATTCGGTTATTTTTCCGTCTAGTTCAGTAACCGCCGCTTCTCTGATGAGAGAGTCCTCTGAGCGCAACACCTCATAAGCCTTCGCAAGGGCTGCCTGGTGGTCTTCTCGGGCTTTCTCAACACCCGACAGGGCCTCTTTTTGAAATTCGGTTATTTTTCCATCTAGTTCACCAACCGCCGCTTCTCTGATGAGAGAGTCCTCTGAGCGCAACACCCTATAAACCTCCGTAAGGTCCGCCTGGTGGTCTTCTCGGGCTTTCTCGAACTGATTGGGATAAATTTAGGGAAAAACTTGGAGATAAAGTCGGAAGAAATGTTACAGCACCTTTGTGATATTTTATAAAATAATTAATTTTATAATTAATTTAAAGAAAATTATAAAATTAATTATATTGGTGCATTAAACAATTTATTAATTAATTTTATGAAAATTATTAACAATTTAAAAAGAAAAAAAAAGAAAAATATTTTAGGTTCCACCGAGGCTCGAACCCGCACCAGCAAAACCCTTCTGGGTCCACCCCGCTAAGCCTTCGCTTAAATTTCTTCTATTTTTTTTATTTTTTCGGCTTAGCGAGGTGTGTTACACTCACATCTCCTCCACCCCATCATTGGACCGATGCCGCGGACCCCACCTCATCGTTACCTCCATCCGCTATAATGTGCAGAGCGGCCAGAGTGAATTACATGTTGCGAAACTTATCTCACTGTTGAGATATTAATGCCGGCGTCCCGACACCAAACTGTGTTTATTTCTCGTATATAAACTTAACAATCGATAGCCTGTTTACATACAATCGATAAGGTTATAAATAGCCGTGTGTGTAATATATATTACAGTGTATTTATAAACTGTGTACACCACCTGTGTAAATCGATAGCCCGTTTACATACCATCGATAAGGTTATAAATAGCCGTGTGTGTAGTATATATTACAGTGTGTTTATGTTTCATCCCGGAAGACGTAATCGTGTAATCTCTCTATAAAATGGACAGTTAATATACGTGTAACTTAGGACACATAATTTGCATGTTTATAACACGTGTAAGTGAAACATTGTCGTCTGCTTGTTGTTGTGATTACAACATAAATTTATAAGCGATATCGTAGAAATGTACGTTCGTAAGCGAATCGTTGGGTTTTAATATTTTTATATAATACGCCTTAGTTTCATATCCGATACGCATTATCTGTCTTAATGTTCGTATTTGCCTCTTGCATAGTTGACATAATTGCCGGTATAATATTGTAAATGCAACGTTTTTGTCGGAGCGTAATAAATTACGCTGGTATTTCATATATTCGATATCGCCTAGTGTTCTCATTTTATAGAATTTATATACAGGATTATAAACCCCGTAAGCTTCGTAAACTTCTTCAACACAGTCATTAAAAATTTGCAATTCAAATTGTATTGTATTATCCATTTTCTCTAATAATATTGGTACTTGTTTTTTCTGTTCAATTTCATAAAATTAGTGTTTTAATGCTGTAGAAACACCGTGACTTATTAGATCGATTCTATCTTTCTAACTGACTTTCCGATTTTAATTATTACTAAACGATAATACTTGCGAGCACGTAATCCCTTGTTAACCATTCGATGAATAGCCTGAGTGCCACAACATGGTGGACATAGCAGTGACTCGGCTTTGGTCTCTACCCCACAATGTCGACATGGGCGAGGCGAAACGGAACCTCTTCGCATCCATGCACGGTGATGTTTGCAATATTCGTAAATACCGGTGCGAAAACATCTCTCGTGACTACCTGTCTTCAACCATGCACACTTAACTAGAACCATTATGTTGTATATATATACTGAGTATAACATAGGGATTTGTATCTCTAATAGGGTGTATCTTCTCATGTCATAAATATATGGTCTCGCGAAAGTAGTATATAAGAGTCATAATGATTACAAGTTTCTTGTGGAAGCCACCACACGTAGTGTGTGGCTTCCATATAAACTTGTATTACGACTCTTATATACTACTCATATAGAACTAACGACTGTATGTATTTGATGATTAAAAGTATGTAACATTATTATACTGAATTTATTACATTATCACAGAAAAAATGGCTGTGATAATGTAATAAATTCAGTATAATAAAAATTAATAAGTTTATCCTTAAATTAAATATTTCTCCCTCAAAGTATACTTTGCTAGAAAAGTATACTTTGCCATGTTGGTGAAATAGGCTACTGGTTTAGAGAGGTTTCATCAAAATTACAAAGTATACTTATCTAGCAAAGTATACTTTGAGGGAGAAATTTTCAATTTAAGGATACATTTATTAATTTTTATGATACTGAATTTATTACATTCTCACAGCCATTTTGGCTGTGATAATGTAATAAATTCAGTATACTAATTATACATACTTTGAATCATCAAACATATCCATATATTAAAATGCCTGTAAATGTATTTAACATAAGAATAACTACTGTCTGTTTCACGAAAGCTGCCCACTTTTTACGGCTATATAAAGAATTATAAAACAACAGTTTTTCGATAATATTAAATTAAAGGAAAATTTAAGAATGAGCCTTCTTTTTATTGACGGAAATTCGGTCAAATATTGATTTTATTGCGAAAAATCAATTTCACCATATTAAATCGCCTTCCCCATGTTAAATCCCCACTATCTATGGGGATTTAACATAGGGACATTTTTAGAATTTCAGAAATAGTGGACCGATTTTCAAACTTTAGCTTTTGTTTTCTTAGTTAGTTCATTTCCAAGCTATATGGCTATGTTTCGGAGTCAATTTCCAAAAGTTGTCGTATTATCACTCCTCCCACAACACATCCGCCTTCTTTTCCCCCATATTAAATTCCCATAGCCAAATCCATTTTTCGTAATAAAATCAATATTTGACCAAATTTGACGAAAAAAGAAGGCTCATTCTTAAATTTTGATAAAATTTAATATTATCGAAAAAAAAATACTGTATTTACATTCATTTGTTTATATGGCCGTAATATTTGGACCGCATTCGTGAAACAGACAATAGACATTATGTTTGTAAAACATGGATACGCACCCGTGGCATACTGGACTCTTACTGGAAAAACGCTAACAAACTTTTAAACTTTTAGACTTCAATGTATACGGACGTACGGACGTACAGAACGTCAAGAGCAACGCATTATACCCCCTTGTTATCGCATAAAAACCGAGTAAACGGTCCCGTGATTACGTAGTGGACATGATGGTCATGTGATAGAATGGGGCGCAGGATCCTTTACTTAGATAACATGGGACTGACACAGCCGCCCGCATACATCTTGCCAATATGCCATGATCGTTTTTGAACATCTATTGACAATCATATTCAATCAAGCAGTTTGATTGACTGCGCCTGTGCTGTAGCACAGCTGAGGCTGAGCCAAATTAAGCTACTTGACCGAAAGCATAATAGTCAACTATTATGAAATACAAATAAATTCAAATATTTGCAATATTAGCGCAGGCGGTGGTTTAATGTTAAAATGTGACTGGAGGAATGAGGCTTATGGGTTTTGATGGCAGTGTAGATCCAGATCAGCCTGTGCATCCGCACAGTCTGATCAGGATCTGCACTGTTTTGCAATTCCATCAATGAACCACCCGCCTTTCTTCTAACAAGTAATATAGACCGTTATCCGGCTACAGGAGTGTGATATATGATCAGGAGCTACACTTGTCACGAATACCATGAGCCCCATTTCTCCAGTCACACTCACAGATTATGCACTCAGTTATTATTCACATATTCGATGTTTAAGGAATTAAATGCGAGGGAGCGATATCGACCGTAGCATTTAGTTCCTTAAAATTCCAATATGTGAACAATAACATATTTATAGTTCAGCCAAATTTTACTTTGCATCTCACATCCGTGTATTGATTTTCCATTTCCTGTCGCATAATTAATGATTAAATCTTGTGATAATATCTAACTTATTAGGGTTAGATCTTGCAATATGTGATATAAGTGTAGCTCGATGCTATCCAGCGATTGGCTTAGAAAGTAGTATGAACTATAACTAACATTTACAGGTGGATACACAGCCAACATGTGCACATCCCAGTACTGTAACCGTGGCCCGCCATGTTATATATACAGTCCCAGTTGCCTAGGCTTACTAGATGGGGATAACGTTTATCAGTACCGAGAGTGGAGCCCCTACTACGCCAGGTGCTACAAGGTGAGAAACCACTAAAATATAATTAACACCGACTGAAGCACCTACTACGCCAGGTGCTACAAGGTGAGAAACGACTAACAATATAATTAACACTAACCGGAGCCCCTACTACGCCTGATGCTACAAGGTGAGAAACCACTAAAAATATAATTAACACTAACTGGAGCCCATACAACGTCAGGTAAATCATCTTGTTAACACTGACTGAAGCCCCGACTACGCCAGATGCTACAAGGTGAGAAACCACTAAAATATAATTAACACCGACTGAAGCACCTATTACGCCAGGTGCTACAAGGTGAGAAAACACTAATAATATAATTAATACTAACTGGAGCCCCTACTACGCCTGATGCTACAAGGTGAGAAACCACTAAAAATATAATTAACACTAACTGGAGCCCATACAACGTCAGGTAAATCATCTTGTTTTTTTGTCATTTTATCGCAAATCGTTGCCGGTCAATAGCGTGCCGTTATTGACAATGTTTAACCAATCAACAACGTAGCGCCACGTCACGTGGGGCTAATATTAACATTCGGATATAAACGCAATACGTTGAATGGGTGATACCGATATGAATTTATGGTAAATATCTAATGTTTTAATTAACTGAATGATGCTTCATGAACCGCAAACCCAGTGATTCAACGTTTCATACATGTACCATACAGACCGATAAGTGGCATCCGTTAAGTTTTACACCGTTTCAGCCATGATAACTGATACAATCGTGTAAATATAAGGTTCGACAATGCCCAGCCGTTGTTAAACGTTTGCCGTGGCACAAGGGAACTGTTTGAACCCCAATGCCACAGGCCGCGGGTTCAAACAGTTCTCGAGTGCCACGGCAAACGTTTACCCACGGCTGGACATGGTCGAACGTTATTGTTACATTTCAATCGGAAATATCGTGCAATTTGAGCATTTATGCAATACTTTCGTTACTTCGAAAATCTGCTCAATTCAAACAGCTGATTTAGCCATACACAGTCCTGGGCCGCAGTACACGTCGCATGCTGCAGCCGCATCAATTTCAAAAGTTCAATGAGACCGTTGTGAACTGGTCTGGTGACGTAATGGCTCGTTCTATTAATGTCATGAGACACATGCATTACGTAGGGGTTGGCTTCACCCCGGAATGAGCATTGTCTACAGCCATGGTCAAACAGCACGCGCTGTTCGTTTGAACACGGCTGTGGGCGGTGTCGAACAACGGAAGTCATGTAACAATATATACTTATTACGTTATTATTCATGTTATCTAAATTAAAATAATACAGCAGTCCAAATTTAGCTGATTCTGCAACGAAACAATAGCAGCAGCCTAAAAACACGCACTACTTTTACGAACTCTTGTTTACCACATTTATATGAATGTACGTACATTTTGCTGATGTCTTGCCTTGTGTAAATGGATAAATGGATATAAGTAGGTTTATATAGACTAGATTTGTGCTGTAGTACAAATAAGTAGACTCTGTAATGAAGCAACATATGTGGCATAAACACATGGATTACTTTTACGAACTACTAATACGACATTTATATCGCATATGAATATTTGTACATTGTTGGTGTTTTCCTACCTACAAGGAGCGACTTGTTGAAACTGGAGAATGCCCGAAAGAGAATGGTACCCAATTGTTTCACCCGAACCTACGAGAATGCGTGCCGCTGGATATGATACCACAGGAGAATGGGGGAACCATGCCAGACTGCAGGTCAGCGTACACCAAACGCGTGAATATAATATAGGCCACCGCCATTGCTTTTCATATATGAGACTCGCCATGTGATTTTGTACCTTCGGACATCTGCGTAATTTCATGAAATACTTTTGCAAAATTTACAATATTTTCCATAGATGACATCAAAAGTTAACAAAATGTTGTCAACTTTTGACTATTTATAAAACATTTTGTAAATTGTGTAAACGTATTTAATGAAATTACGCAGATGTACGAAGGTACAAAATCACATGGCGTGTGTCATATGTGGCTGTGACTGGATGCAAGTGGCGTGTGGGGTTTTTGACCAGTGTGATAAAATAGCACACTTCTGTAGCCTGATAACGATCTATATTGCTAAGTTAAACGTGACAGACTTAATTGATGGAATAGCGAGCAGTGCAGATGCAGATAAGGCTCGTATTGATGTTGCATTAGTTTTAGCTTAATAATCATTGACCTTCAAAAGTGGAAGTACAAACTTCGCAAATGACGTCTCTGATGGCGCTACAAAGTAACGATGTTTTGACGTTGACATCATTATGTTTCAAACGGCAGTACATGTAGCAGCCTCGGTTACTCACTAAATCACTATAATTGTTAAAATGCGCTCCCAGTCAGTAATATGAAGTCCATGCAATGAATAAGGGGCCGTTTCACTAAACTTCGTGCGAACAAAATGTTCGTAAGTGCAAACTAATGATGATCTGTAAATTTCACATTAACAATGTATCCTTGCAAACAAGTATTGTATTTACATTTATTGAGCATAGGCTGCATGTGCAGTCTATGCTCAATATGTATTGTTAGAATTAAAGCTATTTTTCTTCTCGGTTGAGATTTTCAACTCGATCCGAAAATATTCAATGGCGTATTCTCACTCACATGCAGGGGCGGATCCAGCATTTGAGGAACAGGTAGCGGAGGTTGTCTAGTTGCGAAGGTAACTCTTGGAATATACTCCCGTACCGTCCGTAGCTACGTTGGTACGTTGCAACCACGGACCCCCCCCCCCCTCCACCCTCCCCACCCCCATGGCATGTACTGGATATCTGCTTTATGCTAGTTTACAGTGAGAATGCTTGTGATAAACAGAATGTCACAACTCGTTTCCATTTGATATGGGATTTATAAAGCTCGTCAGCAATTTTCATAAATCCAATGAAAACTCATTTGAGATCCTATATAATGTCGAAAATTCACCAAACGAACACCTTGAGACGACTCGAAAACAAAAATCACTGCGGACATATTCGTTTCCTACGGACATACTCGCGCCTTAGGGCCCCGGGAATACGTCCACGGACACATTCGCTCGTGCGGACATATCCGCGCCAAATCTGAACTAGTGATCGAAATAAATTGCTGGTGTATTCCTACCTTCAGTGGTTTGCCAGACGGGTTACACGCTGACGACCTGGGACGCTGTGACCAGTACACCGTATGTGAGGACGAAACGGCTGTAGACACAATCAAATGTGACGGCACGGGCTTGGTATTCAGCAGATCAGAGAGCACATGTGTACAGGTGGGCGGAGTGTACGATGACTGTACACAGACTGGTGAGTTGACACGGGGATCTTTAAACACATTAATGGCCTCTAAATATCTACTGAAAGTATATAGTGAAACCTGTCTAAACCGGACACCCTGGGAGGTTCGCGAGGTGTCCGGCTTAGAGAGGTTTCATTGTAAATCAGGCATATGACCATTATGCATACTTTTAATCATCAAATATATGTAGTCGTTTGTTTTATATGAAATAATGCATTTCGGGAAAAATAAATGATTACTCCCTCAAAGTATGCTTTGCTAATTCTAAAGTGTTGTCAGGCCATGTTTTTGTTGGGGGGAAAGGAATGCAGGAATTAAATCGACGGCGGACGGCAGTTTACGTTTCCTGCATTCTAGGGTTTAACTGAACCTGTTTTTGAAAAGTAGTCATGGTAGTGAGAAAAGTTGCATATTTTTGGTTTAGTTTGTGTAGACTTGGAACTTCCTGTGAAATCACAGTATGATCAGAGTCTACACTACTTCAATGTATGCTTATAGGCAGTCTTGATGTATCTATTAACCGAATTAAAACCCCAAGTAGGCTATAATTTAGAAACATAATCCATATTAATGATGTCTTTCTTAACATTTGATTACGGTTTTTGTCACATACTATGTCAATCATTCAGTAATTGTCTATATACATGTTTCCTTATTATGTATGCACTATGTACATGTACATAGAGGGCCACATGGGAGATTAGTATCAACTAAATGTGTCACCCTCGGTAAATAAAGACTATTATTATTATTATTATTATCATTATTTTTATTATTAAGTATACTTTGCAATTTTGATAAAATCGGCTACAGATGAATGTAGCGTACTTCAAGTATGGTCGTACTACAGCCTTAATAATTGCTTCACCTATTAACACGAAGTCCCCATATTTTACATGCATAGTTCAAGAGAGGTGCGACGCGGGTGCTGGCTTGATACCACACGCAACAGAATGCCAGCTCTACTATAATTGCTCCAAGACCGAAGAGTGGAAAGGAGAGGCGCAACTGTCGGAATGTCGGTATCCCGATCAGTTCAACTCGGACACGCTGACATGTGACGACTTTGAGAACGTCCAATGCCGCGGAAGAAAAGACATCAAGGAGTATTGTGAGTAAATCGGTTTTCTATGTGTATGCTACGTCATTTATAACAAATATGTTAACATATATAAACATCCCGAGGTTTATGAAAGAAATCATATATTTATACCATATATGTTGAAAATATCGTGATTTATTGAATAGTTATATGAATATCGTGGTAAACCGGTGTTCTAAACTTTCATTCGGCTTATATTTAAGGGTGGGAATTCGCGCGAACACCTTCCATACCCGGTGGTGTTCTAAACGTAAGATCCAGTGTATTTATACCATATGTGTTAAAAATTACGTAGTTTACGGAATAGTTATATGAATGAAACCGTTTTCCTGTACGTATGGTAGTGTATGTATACCGTATACATGTATGTTTAATAAATCATATGGTTTACGCAATAATTATATGAATACTGCAGTAAACCGGTGTTCTCTGTTTACGATACGTGTATGTATACCATGTACGATTGTGACAATTTCTTATTGTTGCCGATGGCTTCCATCGTGAATTTTAGTAATTAAGCAATGTCCATATTAGTGTCAATAATGTAAATAAATACGCCATACATGACACTAGCATATTGTTGCATCAGGCATTGACGTGATATAAAAATACGGGTTACAACGAAGTGAAAACTGACGTTCCATTAGTCGGATGACGTCACGTGACGTTACCGAATGACGTCAGTGTAATGACGCAACGTAAAGTAAAGTCCGCGTTCTGTCCATATATAACGACGTCATATGTGGTCATTTTCGAGCATAAAACGTTACCTGATAAATAGAATACCAGGCTAGTGTATTTTGATATCAAGTTTATCAGGCTCGGCTTGGAAACGGTAGGAATTCCTCGGCAAGCCTCGGAATTCCTACCCGTTTCCTAGCCTTGCCTGATAAACTTAATATCAAAAGACACTAGCATAGGTAGTCTATATTTATTAGTTAACTATACAGTTGCAAAGGAGGCATAAATCAAGATTACCACACACTTCAATGTAGACAGCAAACACACGGATATCGAGTGTCAGTGAAGCCTTCATATATACAAGGGTTAGTCAATATAGGGTTAACTGTATTGTAATTTTCAAATTTGCGGCGTATATCAGAAAATGATAGGTCGGAAAACATATTTAATGGCGACGCGCTATACCTGTAATGTATGACCATCAGCCAATCAGATTGCGTGATATTTATAGAGTGTGAAACCTCTCTAAGCCGGACATCACATATGTGATCTTATTTTTGATGGGTTTCTGGGTCATTTACCTCAGGTGATAATGCCTGTTCATTATCACATAGCACACAACTATGACTCAGAATGATCAAATGCCTGATTTACAATGATACATCTCTAAGCCGGACACTCTTTGGATCTCCCAGTGTGCCTGGTTTATAGAGGTTTCATTGTATGTGACGAGTACTTATAGCGTCATTCTCACTTTTTATCCCGTCAACACAGTACGTATGTTCCGTGAAACACGGTGCCGTGAAATAGTTTTGATATCCTGGCAATACGACCTAATCACTGCGTATGAATCTGTGCGGTGGCTGGGGTTATTTTCTTGCATTTTAAAGCCATTTGTATGTGTTGACGGGATAAATAGAATAGTAGATTAGTGTCGTGTATGGCAAAACTATCTGACGCGGAATGGAAACGTGATGTTCTCGGCAGAGCCTCGCCCATCCCGTTTCCTAAGCCTTGCCAGATATTGTTTGCCATTCACGGTACTAACCTGCTATACTCTATATGCTGACTGGCCCTCGTAATTAGCTCCCTTATCGAATCGCCTGTTTTCCGCCTGTTCTGATTTCTTGAAAACTGCGATATTGTCCGTAATGACATCGCAAGTTAGAGATGATAAATATATGTGTATAGTATCTGATAGCACATTTAAACTTTCTAAAAAATAAAATAATCCATATGTGGATTATTTTATTTTTAAGAAAGTATGTTAAAATGCCTGTAAATGTATTAAACATAATAATAACTACTGTCTGTTTCAGGAAAGCTGCCCATATTTTACGTCTATATAAAGAACTATAAAACAATAGTTGTTTCGATAATATTAAAATAAAGGAAAATTTAAGAATGAGCCTTCTTTTTATTTACGGAAACTCGGTCAAATATTTATTTTATTGCGAAAAAACAATTTCCCCATGTTAAATTGCCTTTTTACATTGTTTATATGGCCGCAAAATTTGGGCCGATCTCGTGAAACAGACAATAGACATTATGTTTGTAAAACATGGATATGCACCCGTGGCATACTGGAAAAACGCTAACAAACTTTTAAACTTTTCGACTTCAATGTATACGGAAGTACGGACGTACAGAACCTCAAGAGCAACGCATTATGCCCCCTTGTTATCGCATAAAAACCGAGTAAACGGTCACGTGATTACGTAGTGGACATGATGGTCATGTGATAGAATGGGGCGCAGGATCCTTTACTTAGATAACTTGGACTGACACAGCCGCCCGCATACATCTTGCCAATATGCCATCGTTTCTGAACATCTATCGACAATCATATTCAATCAAGCAGTTTGATTGGCTGCACCTAAGCTGTAGCATAGCTGAGGCTGAGCCAAATTAAGTTACTTGACTGAAAGCATAATAGTCAACTATTTTGAAATAAAAATAAATTCAAATATTGGCAAGATTAGCGCAGGCGGTGGTTTAATGTTAAAATGTGGCTGTGACTGGAGGAATGGGGCTTATGGGTTTTGATGGCAGTGTAGATCCAGATCAGCCTGTGCATCCGCACAGTCTGATCAGGATCTGCACTGTTTTACAATTCCATCAATGAACCACCCGCCATTCTTCTAACAAGTAACATAGACCGTTATCCGGCTACAGGAGTGTGATATATGATCTGGAGCTACACTTGTCACGAATACCATGAGCCCCATTTCTCCAGTCACACTCACAGATTATACACTCAGTTATTATTCACATATTCGATGTTTAAGGAATTAAATGCGAGGGAGCGATATCGACCGTAGCATTTAGTTCCTTAAAATTCCAATTATGTGAAACAATTAACATTATTTATTAGTTCAGCCAAATTTTACTTTGCATCTCACATCCGTGTATTGATTTTCCATTTACCTGTCGCATAATTAATGATTAAATCTTGTGATAATATCTAACTTATTAGGGTAAGATCTTGCAATATGTGATATAAGTGTAGCTCGCTACTATCCAGCGATTGGCTTAGAAAGTAGTATGAACTATAACTAACATTTACAGGTGGATACACAGCCAACATGTGCACATCCAGGTACTGTAACCGTGGCCCGCCATGTTATATATACAGTCCCAGTTGCCTAGGCTTACTAGATGGGGATAACGTTTATCAGTACCGAGAGTGGAGCCCCTACTACGCCAGGTGCTACAAGGTGAGAAACCACTAAAATATAATTAACACCGACTGAAGCACCTATACGCCAGCTACAAGGAGAAACCGACTATGGATGAATTAACTAACTGGTACCCCGAGAAACGACTAACAAATATAACAACCGGAGCCCTACTACGCCTGACGCTACAAGGTGAGAAACCACAATAAAAATATAATTAACACTAACCGGAGCCCCTACTACGCCTGATGCTACAAGGTGAGAAACCACTAAAAATATAATTAACACTAACTGGAGCCCATACAACGTCAGGTAAATCATCTTGTTAACACTGACTGAAGCCCCGACTACGCCAGATGCTACAAGGGGAGAAACCACTAAAATATAATTAACACCGATTGAAGCACCTACTACGCCAGGTGCTACAAGGTGAGAAACCACTAACAATATAATTAACACTAACTGGAGCCCCTACTACGCCTGATGCTACAAGGTGAGAAACCACTAAAAATATAATTAACACTAACTGGAGCCCATACAACGTCAGGTAAATCATCTTGTTTTGTGTCATTTTATCGCAATTCGTTGCCGGTCAATAGCGTGCCGTTATTGACAATGTTTAACCAATCAACAACGTAGCGCCATGTCACGTGGGGCTAATATTAACATTCGGATATAAACGCAATACGTTGAATGGGTGATACCGATATGAATTTATGGTAAATATCTAATGTTTTAATTAACTGAATGATGCTTCATGAACCCGCAAACCCAGTGATTCAACGTTTCATACATGTACCATACAGACCGATAAGTGGCATCCGTTAAGTTTTACACCGTTTCAGCCATGATAACTGATACAATCGTGTAAATATAAGGTTCGACAATGCCCAGCCGTTGTTAAACGTTTGCCGTGGCACGAGGGAACTGTTTGAACACCAATGTCACAGGCCGCGGGTTCAAACAGTTCTCGAGTGCCACGGCAAACGTTTACACACGGCTGGACATGGTCGAACGTTATTGTTACATTTCAGTCGGAAATATCGTGCAATTTGAGCATTTATGCAATACTTTCCTTACTTTCGTCATGAGACACATGCATTACGTAGGGGTTGGCTTGACCCCGGAATGAGCATTGTCTACAGCCATGGTCAGACAGCGCGCGCTGTTCGTTTGAACACGGCTGTGGGCGGTGTCCAACAACGGAAGTCATGTAACAATATATACTTATTACGTTAGTAGTCATGTTATCTAAATTAAAATAATACAGCAGTCCAAATTTAGCTGATTCTGCAACGAAACAATAGCAGCAGTCTAAAAACACGCACTACTTTTACGAACTCTTGTTTACCACATTTATATGAATGTACGTACATTTTTCTGATGTCTTGCCTTGTGTAAATGGATAAATGGATATAAATAATTTTATATTGACTAAATTTGTGCTGCAGTACAATTAAGCAGACTCTGTAATGAAGCAACATATGTGGCATAAACACACGGACTACTTTACGATCTACTTTTACGACATTTATATCGCAAATGAATATCTGTATATTTTTTGATGTTTTCTTACCTACAAGGAGCGACTTGTCGAAACTGGAACATGCCCGAATGAGGATGGTCCCCGTTGGTTTCATCGGTACCTACGAGAATGCGTGCCACTGGATATGATACCACAGGAGAATGGGGGAACCATGCCAGACTGCAGGTCAGCGTACACCAAACGCTTGAATATAATATAGGCCACCGCCATTGATTTTCATATATGAGACACGCCATGTGATTTTGTACCTTCGGACATCTGCGTAATTTCATGAAATACTTTTACAAAATTTACAATATTTTACATAGATGACATCAAAAAATATCAAAATGTTGTCAACTTTTGACTCTATTTATAAAACATTTTGTAAATTGTGTAAACGTATTTAATGAAACAACGCAGATGTACGAAGGTACAAAATCACATGGCGTGTCTCATATGTGGCTGTGACTGGATACAAGTGGCGTGTGGGGTTTTTGACCAGTGTGATAAAATAGCACACTTCTGTAGCCTGATAACGATCTATATTGCTAACGTCACAGGCTTAATAGATGGAATAGCGAGCACTGCAAATGCAGATAAGGCTCGTATTGATGTTGCATTTGTTTTAGCTTAATACTCATTGATCTTCAAAAGTGGAAGTTATAGTAACTTAAAAATACTGCGCCAACGTTAAACCAAACGAACAGAACGAATTAGACGTTCCCAAAATGACGTCTCTAATGGCGCGACAAAGCAACGATGTTTTCACGTTGACATCATTACGTTTCAAACGGCATTAGCAGCGTCGGTGACTCACTAAATCATTATAATTGTTAAAATGCGCTCCCAGTCGGTAATATGAAGTCCATGCAATGAATAAGGGGCCGTTTCACTAAAGTTCGTACGAACAAAATGTTCGTAAGTGCAAACTTATGATAGTCTGTAAATTTCACATCAACAATGTAACTATTCTTGTAAACAAATATTGATTTACATTATTGAGTATAGGCTGCATAATTATGCAGTCTATGCTCAATAAATGTAAATCCGTCAATTGAAAGTTCCACACGATTCTAAATTTGCACTTACGAACATATTAGTATTACGAAACGAAATTTAGTGAAACGTACCCCTGGAACCTATAAGTTGGCATACTTATAATATATGTATTGCTAGAATTAAAGCTATTTTTCTCGGTGGAGATTTTCAACTCGATGCGAAAATAGCCAATGGCGTATTCTCACTGACATGCAGGGGCGGATTCAGCATTTGGGGAACGGGGGGGCGGGGCGGGTTGGCGTTGTCTAGTTGCTAGCTACGGACGGTACGATAGTAAATTGCAAGAGTTACCGTTCGCAACTAGGGGGTTGTCCTATTTTCGAGCTCTTCGATATGCACTTTCCTGTGTTTTACGGCATTTAAATTCATACTCCAATTGGTGGTAAACTGTGATCTATGTAAACTCCGTGGCTGAACACCCCCCCCCCCATTAGATCCGCTGCTATTTTACAGTGTGAATTCATGTGATAAACAGAATGTCAAACTCGTTCCATTTGATATCGGATTTATTAAATTCAGCAATTGTATGCACCTCGCCAAATTTTGCTTCCGAAATCTTATGTCAAATGGAAGCTCGTTTGAGATCCACTATATACGTCGAAAATTCACCGAACACCTTGAGACAACCCCAAAACAAAAATCACTGAGAACTTATTCGCGCCTTAATGTCACGGGAATGCGTCCGCGGACACATTCGCTCGTGCGGACATATTCGCGCCAAATCTGATCGGACAAATATTTCTGGTGTATTCCTACCTTCAGTGGTTTGCCAGACGGGTTGCACGCCGACAGCCTGGGACGCTGTGACCAGTACACCGTATGTAAGGACGAAAAGGCTCAAGACACAATCAAATGTGACGGCGGCTTCGTTTTCGATTCGTATACGGAACTCTGTGTCTCATTTGAAGCCTCGTGTACGCCGCCGCCATGTGGCAATCCGGAGACGTGGTGAGTATGGTGGCTTATTCATGCCATCCACATACAGCGAACATTTCTTAAAGCTTATCGTTTCTTTCGACGCATCTTTTTTACATCGTTTTCGTTGTTTTTTAATTTTAAAAAACATGTTTATTCTGTTTAGTGAGCACTTGTAATTCTTAAAACTGATGGAAAATGGAATAAAGAACAGTTTGTACCAAATCGATGGGACCCCAGCTTTCAGTTACAAGTACATTAAAGGTGCATGACCACCAAGTAGGCACAACATGTTCTTTATATCAGAGACATCATCTGAGATATTTTCATGGTAAAATAAACATTAATTCACCATTACCCCACTTATTGATTGGCATTATTATACATATACTATCCGATGTAACTGTCCATACTGATATCAGGGGCGATAACGGAAGTTCCTTAAAGTGTTAACAGGCATTACTATTTAGTCTCTGTATTTATTGTTTGATGTGCAATGATCATACTTTATAACCTGTCTTATTTTTCAGGTGACGCATTTAATTAGTTTAAATAATTAAAAACTAACATGCCTCATTTGCATATGAAAATAGCCTGATACCACCGCGCGTCACTATCAGTAAAATAAATATTACTAAACGATTATATCTGTATAGCAGGCACTCGTAAGTTTTAGAACTGGTGGAAAGTGACACAATTCTACACTTATTTAATTCCTATAAAGAACAGTTTGTGCCTGCTGAGTGGGCATGTACCTTTAAGTGTTGTCACCATCCTAGCATAATGGTAACACGTCATCGTGTCAAAGAGCTGTCTCACATATATCAGGAGCTGTACTGGCCACATATGAGACGTGCCATGTGATTTTGTACCTAATATCATGTGCGATATTTCGTGAAAAATCATTTACCAAATTTACGATAGTTTACGTAAATGACGTCAAAAGTTGACGAAATTTCCATAGCAAATGCGGAATTGAAATCCGCATTTGCTATGACAATTTCGTCAACTTTCGAAGTTATTTTTTTTTTTGCATTTTAAAGCTATTTGTAGTGTTGATGGGATAAATATAATAGTAGGTTAGTGCCGTGAATGGGTAAAAATATCTGGCGCGGCACCGGAACGGGATGTGCTCGGCAGAGCCTCGCCCATCCAATTTCCTAAGCGATGCCAGATATTTTTAGCCATTCACGGCACGAACCTACTATTCTCTATATCCCTCGCTAGCAGCCTAGGAAATAAAATACGTTATCAGGTGCGGATTGGCGTATTTTACGCACTTATTTTAACAGAATACGCATTGATTATCAAAAGTGGGAGTTCTAAATACTCACAACAATGCGAAAATACGCATTGATTTTAAAATTGAATACCGTAGTGAAAATACTATAATAAAGTTGAAAATTTACTTACATGTAGTTGAGTTGCAAAAAGCAAACAGTTGCAGCTCAAATAAGTTATTTATTAGATTCGTTTTATGTTTTATCATTTGTTCCCTATTTAATAAGGAAGTAAACCAATAATATATTTGTAAAAGTAAAATGCACGTTGCATTTGAAATATGGAGGTATAATACGAACGAATACGTTATTGAACGAACGAAAAAAAACGTTAACGCATTTGCCTTACACACAAGGTGAACATAAGTCCTCAGTGACCTTGACCTTGGGTGGTCGGACGTGGGTCGTATGCAAATCAAAGCACCATCCATAGACACACATTGTGGCCAAATCTTATCAAATTCGGTGAAGCCGCTTCACCGAATTTGATAATATTTGGCCACAATGTTCATACGTTTTTGAAAAATGACAGGTGTTACTAACGTACGCACGTACGTACATAGACTTACGCTATATCACCTCTTGCCTATCGGCGAAGGGATAATAATGTCACATTCTAAGGTAATGCGACATTAAAACATATACGTGCGTCTTTAAAGTTCATTTTAATATATGTTTCAGCTCCTCGAATTCAAATACAGATCGTTAGAAGCTGCAAGAAGCGAAGGAGATGCGACTCTCTAAACCGGACACGCAAACAATAAAACACAGAGCACACATACATGCCTAGCAATTATATATGCCATAATTACTGTGCAACCTCTCTAAACCGGACATCCTGCTGGCTCATCACTCTAAATTATCCCGTCAACACAGTACGTCTCTGCTTTGAAACACGGTGCCGTGAAACATTTTTGATATCCTGTCAGTACGACCTAATCACTGCGTGCGTATGAATATGTGCGGTTGTCATACTAGTCGATTCTCTGATTTTTAGGATGCGGCTGGAGTTATTCTTTGTGCATGTTAAAGCTATTTGTAGTGTTGACAGGATAAATAGAATAGTATGTTAGTCGCGTGAATGGGGAAAAATATCTGGCGCGGCACGGAAACGGGATGAGCGAGGCAGAAGTAGTTCATAGACCGTTTACTAAAAAAAATACCCGAAAAATAATATTTATTGCATAAGCACAGTACAACTGTTTTTATAGCATAAGCACCACATAAGTATAAGAAAATAAGTTGGAACTATAATGAATCCTTTAATGACCGTAGTGGTTCCTAAACTGTTTACACCCTATAAATCAAATATTAATACAATAACATAGATATAAAATAGAATTGCATACGCACGGGACCCTTATATCATACCTACAAAAAATACACTGATTGAGTTGTTCAACAAACCTTTAAACTACTGTCGCAAATATTATGGATAAGTTTTGCTACATAAGCATAGCAAATTAAGTTGAAGATGTGTTAAATCTGTCCGTAACGGTTCAGGGACCATTCACCACCAATGAAGCACCAGATGAATCAAATCTCTTTATTACATATTAAGCACCGCTTAAGCATAACACATTAATCCTTTAATTTAACAAACCTTTAAACTACTGTCGCAAATATTTTTGATAAGTTTTGCTACATCAGCATAGCAAATTAAGTTGAAGCTGTGTTAATCTTTGCTGTCCGTAACGGTTCAGGGACCATTCACCACAAATGAAGCACCGGATGAATCAAATCTCTTTATTACATAAGCACCGCTTAAGCATAACACAATAAGTTGAAGATGTAATTAATCTTTTTGCTGACCGTAGTAGTTCACAGACCAGTTATAACCAATTAAACACCCAATAAATCAAATATCTTTATTGCATAAACACTAAATAAGTATAAATAAATAAGTTAAAGTTGTAATGATTTTTTTGTTGACCGTAATGATTCATAGACCATTCTAATGCACTCTATAAATATCACACACTCTGATTGGCTGATCGTCATACATTACAGGGGTATATCATTGTGGATGAGCGGTCGCAAATTATTTCAATATGTATCCCTACGCCAGTAGTAAAGGAGTAAAGGAGTGCATTACAAATATATTAACTGCATTGTAATTTTGAAATTTGCTAGCGCGTCGCCATTAAACATATTTTCCGACCTATCATTTTCTGATATACGCCGCAAATTTCAAAATTACAATACAGTTAACCCTATATTTACACCCTATACTCAGGGCTTTTTGTAGTATATGCACAGACATAAAGCTGTATAGCATGGGCGCAGCACGGTGGTGTAGCGCCAATACAACTGTACACTGCTTAGATTATAGGGTTAACTTTATTGTAATTTTCAAATTTGCGGCGTATATCAGAAAATGATAGGTCGGCATAGGTAAGGCATAAACACATCGCAGTACTAGCACAACTGTACATTGCTCGAGTTAGATCACTAAAGCTCGCGGATTATCTCCTCGTACATGCGGACAAACGTGATTTAACTTATTTATCACATCCTCATGCACATACCATGCACACGAGCTGTGTTAATACAGAAACAACACCCGGAAATGTGTCAAAGATGTGATAATTAAAGAAAACATTTAACACGCTGTGCTCAAACATATTCTGTTTGCATTTATATGAATGTTACTATTACCATCTTGCGTTGTAATGGCTATACACGCGTACCACAATAATTTATGCTACACTTATTAACCTGTTATGGAACAAAATGACAAAATGTTAATAATACAGAGCTCCAGATAAGGTGCGTATTTGCGTAAATACCCAATTAAAATTGCCAAAAACCTAATTGAAATCAGAAGTAGTGAGTATCAAAAAGCAATGAAAAATTTGCGGTATCTTTATCATGCTACAGAAAACAGACCACAAATAAATAATATTTTCTTATTTTTCCATGAAAACACATCCTGGTATTTCATTAGAATTGTCTCCAAGGAGACAATTCTAATCCAAGGAGACAATTCTAATGAAATACCAAGATATGTTTCATTTAGAAGCAAACTATTCAATAAGTGCGGTCTGCTGATGTGTAAACAGTAGTGTGATTCTATTTTGCACAATTAAAATTGTGAAATACCCATTTGCTTCAGACATGATGGAGTGACAATACTCAATTTCTAATTCCTTATCTGGAGCGTTGAATAATACATTATTGATTTGTAGATATTATATGTATGGCTATACATGCGTATAGAATTGTATCCAAGGAGACAATTATAATGAAATACCAAGATGTGTTTCATTTAGAAGCAAACTATTCAATAAGTGCGGTCTGCTGATGTGTAAACAGTAGTGTGATTCTAGTTTACACAATTAAAATTGTGAAATACCCATTTGCTTCAGACATGATTGAGTGACAACTCAATTACTAATTCCTTATCTGGAGCCCTGAATAATACAGTATTGATTCGTACATATTATATGTATGGCTATATATGCGTACCACATTACTATATGGTACATATATAAACCTGTTATGAAACAAAATGATAAATAGTTAATAATGCATCTTTATGTATATTGGTTATATGGTAAATATTAAATTTAGTCGCATTGCATTTATGTAGACAGTTTTACGTTATCATTTATAATATCAAGTTCCCTTAATAAATTTGTTGGAAAGCAATAATTATGCACCAATTTGTTGTGTTATAACCCTTTCTGAGTTCGTGTGGACGAGCTGCATTTTCTATGAATCTATGTATTATGATTGTACAACCTATCAACACTTGATCAATCAGGACCAGTAGCCTATTTCACCAACATTGCAAAGTATACTTTTCTAGAAAAGTATACTTTGAGGGAGAATTTTTCAATTTTAGGATAAAGTTATTAATTTTTATTATACTGAATTTATTACATTATCACAGCCATGTTGGCTGTGCTAATGTAATAAATTCAGTATAATAATTCTGCATACTTTTAATCATGAAATATATGCATTTTTTAGTTCTATATGTAATAATGCATTTCAGGAAAATAAATGATTACTCCCTCAAAGTATACTTTGCGAGATAAGTATACTTTGCCATGTTGGTGAAATAGGCTACAGGAGACAACTGTATATTGCTCGTCAATAGCAGATACACTCATTTACTTGCTTTATGTAGCGCATATGTACTCTCGCCGTATACCGGCTTAAAGGTACATGCCCACTCACTAGGTTATAGTATAGGGAGACAGATAGTTTTGTATATTCTGTAGATATGATATTTTTTGGCAAAATAAACATTCATTTACCCCACGTATGGATTGGCATTATTATACATTTATTGTATATCATACGTAAATGTTCACGCTGATATCAGGGGCGATAACCGTGTTTCCTTAAAATGTTAACAGACATTACTATTTATTCTCTGTATTTATTTTCTATTTTTTCTATTTTTTCTTTTCATGTGCAATGATCATACATTATAATCTGTCGGAAATATTATTGTTTTCAGTTGGCGCATTTAACAGGTATAAATAATTAACAAATATCTTGCCTCATTTGCATATGAAAATAGCCTTTATGCCTTGATACCACCGCGCGTCACTATCAGCAAAATACATATTAGTAAATTATTATATATGTATAGCGGGCATTCGTAATGTTTGCAACTGGTGGAATAATTATACAATTGTACATTTATTTAATTCCTATAAAGAACATGTTGTGCCTACTGAGTGGGCATGCACTTTTAAAGTTGATATACGATTGTGCCGATGTTTGTTACGTTGACACAGGTCTGTAGCATATTTCACCAACATTGCAAAGTATACTTTTCTATCAAAGTATACGTTGAGGGAATAATCATTTACTTTTTACTCAAATGCATTAGTTCATATAGAACAAACACATGCATACATTTCATGATTAAAGGTATGCATAATTATTATGCTGAATTTATTACATATATATTTGTTTATTAAAGTCTCATCAATGTACACACATAAGATAATACAATATAGACACAGTAAAATAGTACATCGCCATTCTATAAGAATCACAAGAGACTACACTCACTATAAAACATGTGTTTTGCCTCATAAAACATGAATATGAATACATGGGTAATATGTATATACAGTTATCTAACGTGTTCTTGCCACGAGCATCTGATACATGCTATAACGCACATGCACAAACTTACATGCAACCTACTGCGTGTATCATGACTATGACGTTACCCGTACACTAAAACACATGATAAACATAGACACAATCATTCATGAATATACATGTAGTACAATATCTACACTATAAGACATGGTTAAATGAGTAAGACCTAACGTACGGTATATTGATCATCTATAAAGAAAACCACACCTTCTTTTTAAAATATTGAAACAAGTTTTGGCACATTCTTTCTGATGATCATATTAGCAAATAAGATTACAAACTTATCGATATCACACAAGTTCAAGAAATCCGGAACAATGTTGCAAGCTTTATCGAACAATACAGTTCTAAGATCACTGTACACATCACATTCTAAAAGCACATGCTTTTCCGTTTCCACAGTATTAGCATTGCAAAATATACACAGCCTTTCATCCAGGGCAATATTTTCGTATCGTCCGGTTTCCAGTCTAATGGGAGCAACCCCACAGCGAAACTTGGCAAAAGCTGATCTGTGCTTAAATGGAATCAAGAGCTTGCAATAAGCTTCTGTTTCGAAGTTATTTTTGAACTTACAATAAGACCTGAGTTTATTACCCCATCCCTGGACCCCGTATGCTGCTATTACTGTTAATTACGGTCATGCCATTCAACAACGTATTTGTGCATCATTGTCGTAACTAGATCTCCTAAAAGTGCCGTTTTAGCAATAAATGTATCAACATTTAAGTATTGATTAAGTTGCAAATTATTAAAATGTTTGATAACAGTATAACACCAATTTTGACACTGCCTGCTATTAGCGCTATGACACCAATTAAAAATTCTCTTATTAATTCTGTTTACACTCATATTTACACAACGACTCCAGAGGTTGGCAATACATTTCCACTGTCGGATGATAGCTGGTAACCATGCCATATCACCGGAGACAGCAGCAATGAGTGTATACTTTCCCACGCCCATATAAAAACGCATAGCTCTATACTGTACAGCATCGATACATGAGAATGATCTATATCCCCATACACCTGCCCCATAAGCTATAACAGGCCATACTATTGAATCATACAGTTTAGTGAAAACATCATACGGCATACCGCCAATGTACTTAGACTTTACAATGATAAGACCGAGGGCTCTGTCTGCACTCTGTGCAACCATTTTGGCAGTAACATTATAGTCAAGATATTCATCTAGTAAAAGTCCAAGATATGTATATTTATCAACAGTGTTTAAACTTGTATCACCACATAAAAAAGTATGGGCGCTTCTCGATGCGGATTTTGGTCTAAAATGTACAATGTTACTTTTATTACTATTAACACACATATAATTGGCTTTGCTCCAGTCATACAACAAATCCAGCATACATTGTAAGTCACGTTCATTATCTGCAATTAAGACAATATCATCAGCATATAATAAAATGGCAACAAGTTCATCTCCTACACGGACACCTTTTCACAGAGCAGCCATTTTCAGTGCAAGATCATTAATATAAAGATTGAATAATAAAGGTGATAGACTACATCCTTGTCTCAATCCAGTAGTGACATTGAAACTATCAGTTTTAAAACATTCACACGCACATGACGATACAGAACTGTACAATGATGTTACAGCTCCAAATAGTTTGCCACTGACACCTATTTCAGCTAGTCTATTCCACAACATATTTCTATTTACAGTGTCATATGCCTTTTTAAAATCTATGAATGCGCAGAATGTTGACAGTTTACGTTTCTTACGCACATCAATAATGTTTGTTAATGAGGCCACGTGATCAATGGTGCTTCGACATTTCATGATTAAAGGTATGCAGAATTATTATACTGAATTTATTACATTATCACAGCCAAATTGGCTTAAACATTAATAAATGTATCCTAAAATTGAAAATGTCTGCCTCAAAGTATACTTTGCTAGAAAAGTATACATTGCAATGTTGGTGAAATGGGCTACTGGTTGAGATCCGAGACAATTAGTTAGCCAAGCAAATCACAAACCTCACTCAAAGAGCCTCGCCCATCTCATTTCCAATGCCTTGCCATATATTTTCCCTTTCACGGAACTAACCAACTATTATCTATACCTCCCGTACATGCAGACAAGTTTTCTACACATATGTGTGAATGTTCTTGTTGAAAAGTGACTATACCAAGGTGTATGATCACGTGGTTATAACAACAACAAGCAATATACGTATTACAGTGCAGTCTCCGTTTTTGTTCCACCGTAGACAACACTTGCAAACTCAACGCGAACGCAACGCGAACGCAACGCGAACGCAACGGTTTGCTGTAGCGTTGTATACGTTGTGTAAACGTATAATACGGTTCGTACACGTGTAATACACGTTGTCAAACAGTTTAGTTTAAAAGCGTTTTATACATTGTTTAAACGTATAATACGGTCCGTACACGTGTAATACACATTGTCAAACCGTTTAGTTTAAAAGCGTTGTATACGTTCTTTGAACGTATAATACGGTTCGTACACGTGTAATACACATTGTCAAACCGTTTAGTTTTAAAGCGTGTAATACGTTTAGCTTCAAGACGTATAACACGCTTTGGCGTATACATATGTAGCGAGGTGAAAGAGTTGAAACGTGTACAACGCTTTACGTGGAAGCGTGTAGCTATATGAAAGCGTTGAAACGTGTACAACAGTTACACGGTTTAACGCGAATACCTGTTGGGCCCCGATCGCTTCGAGGCGTCCTTGTTTCGTCCCTTTTAAAATATCGCGAATACATACCCTCAGATCGAGTTCAAAGTACATCGGCGGTGTGATTTAGCACTTCAATTGATCCCTAATTACTGATGCCTAATGAGTCAAGTGATCAAGTGAGCCGGCTCATCTGGACCTGCGGCATTCCTACGTACATGTACATTTTATATACACAAAAATGACCCCTATTACAGCGTAATGTAACAGTTCCTAACTTAATATGGAATAGCCCGGGCCGATAGTCCGTGTCAGTTACTTGTGGTTAAATATTACGAACACATATCAACACAGTGCATGGTTTCTTTATTTTATTTTAACATCATCAGAAATGGCGAGTCTATCAACTCTCGTATCTTTACGCTGAAGCCAGTCTATTTCAGTCACTAATCCGCTATACACCTGTCCCACGCGTGTGTTAAGAAAAATCGATATTTGGAGAAACTGACAACACCGCCAAAAACCACCACTGAAAAAAACAGACTATCGCAACCGAAAATCTCACAAAAAAAACAACGACAATGACCCCATCAGTAAAAAGCAATTCATGTTTGTCATGGCCAGACTAGATACATTCCTAACAAATCAGTATGGAGAACAACACAATGGTGCCTTAATAAAAGCCACTAACGAAGCCATAGCACTGTCCGAAACACTATCGGACGATGATATGGAGACAGAGCAAACAGAACAAAATCACGACGTCATCACCGACGTCAACCAAACAAATGACGTCATCACCGACGTAACCCGAACAAATGACGTCACTGTTAACAATGACGTCATCACGGACGTCGCATGTACAAATGACACACAAAACAAAAACACCGGAGAAATCACACACGCAGTCACTACAAATGAAACAGACATTAGCGACGCCCATAGTGAAACGGACGTCAATGATCAAAGCAAGTATTTTGACGTCGCTTCACCAACACCCTTCATCATTGCTGAGTCACCGGAAAACTGCCCAAAAACCTCCCCCATTGTTAAATCGCCTTCACCATACAGTAGAATTAAAACGAATATGACAAAGCGATCCACAAGCAAGTATCAAACCAATAATAAATTAAAAATCACGCAATGGGTAGAAATAAAACAAACAAACCTGAAACCTTGACGGTCCTACAATGGAACTGTCAGGGTTGCACAGCCAATACTAAGGCAGAACTAATTCTAGAAATAGATGAATGGGACCATGCACCGGACGTCATATGCCTGCAGGAAATTAATAAACGTATTGAATTAAAAGGGTACACGCTAATAACACATAAAACGCACAGCACAATAAGGAGCGGGATAGGAATTTATGTAAAGTTAGGCATCTCGTGTACCGATATAAAATTTAAAAATGAAGTAGACGAGGAAAATAGCACAAACTTAATAAATGGAGTAAAAATATATAGTAAAACAGGAAATATAGACATACTAAACGTTTACATATCGCCAAATGCAACAACAAATCTCGAAAACATATATAATATAGTCCCACAAATGAGCCGTAAAACGCTCATATTAGGGGATTTCAACGCCCACAATCATCTATGGGACCCTGGCTGGGCACATGTGTACACGGGGTAACAAAGTAATAACATTCTTAGACGAGACCAACTACATAATGCTCAATGACGGACGATACACGTACGACTGTTCCACACACAATAATTCCACTAAAATTGGCACCACGCCTGATATAACAATGGGAAGCCCAAGTATAGCCATGCAACCTACATGGGACCCATTGGAAACCACATTAGGCAGTGACCACTACCCAATACAAATTGTTATTTCTACCCAGTACCACAAAGCAGATGCTGAAACTATGCCCAAATGGAAATTTGATAAAGCCAATTGGGAACTCTTTAATAATATGGCCGATATGAAACTTAACCAAAATAACGACATTGACATTTCACTCCCGAATGACTTAAACTCCATAAATGAACAAATAACCAGCACGCTACAGGCAATCAGCTTAGAATGCATACCACGCACAAGCGGCAAAATGCACAATATACCCACCAATCCTTGGTGGACTTTGGGATGCACCGAGGCAATAAAATATAGAGCCATCTGCCTACGACGCTGGCACCAGGTCAGCGACGAGCACCCCCAAATAAAAGCAAAACGCAAGGAAGAATATGCAAATGCCAAAATCAAAACAAGACTAACACTAGAAAATGCTAGACAAGAAGGTTGGAAAACATTTATCTCACAAATAACACATAACACCAGCAGCAAGGAAGTCTGGGACAAATTCAACAGGTTTAGAGGGGAAAAAATAAATCCATCACCACCAATCAAAAACGGTGATGAGCCTTTACACGACAATGCACACAAAGCAGAAATACTGGCCAACCACTACAGACACGTATCCAGTGATAGCAACCTTGACCCGGACTTTAAGAACCATAAAATAAAAATGGAACGTGTAATATCGTCCGTCATTAATAATAATATAGACCTAGATGAACAAACCAATAGACAGAGTGAAATGAACAGACCATTCATCTTGTCCGAGTTCGGAGCAGCGTTATCCAAAAAGAAAAGCACTGCACCGGGAGCGGACCAGATACACTATACTATAATTAAGAAACTCCCGCAAAGTTCAAAAATAAAAATACTAGAATTACATAACAAATCGTGGGCTGTGGGCACCCTCCCTGACACCTGGAAGGAAGCAACAATAATACCTATACTAAAACCAAATAAGGACGCCACAAGCGCGGCGGCATGCCGGCCTATCTCTTTAACGTCAGCTCTGTGCAAAATAATGGAAACAATGGTCGCAAATAGACTAAAGTACCATATTGAAACTAACAATGCAATCAGTAACACACAATTGGGCTTCCGAAATAACAGATCCACAATGGACCAACTGGCCCGCATAGAAAAAACTATAAAAACAGCATGCATGGCAAAACAATCGGTAATCGTCGTATTTTTAGATCTGGAGAAAGCTTTTGACCTAATGTGGACTAAAGGTGTAATATCACAACTACAGTCAAAAGGAATTACTAACAGAATGTTTAAATGGATAGACAACTTTCTAACCGATAGAAAAATCAGAGTCCGACTAGGCCAATCACACTCCGCATACCAAACAGTAGAAAATGGAAGTCCGCAAGGGAGCGTCCTCTGCCCTATCCTATTCAATACAATAATATATACACTATATGACGAACTAACATCCAATAACCCCGCCCTACTACTATCCCAATTCGCAGACGATGGCGCAATCTGGCATGTACATAAACAAATTAGTAACTCAATACAACACCTACAAGAAGGACTAAATACCATAACGGCCTGGCAAAAGAAATGGGGTTTTAAAATATCACCGCTGAAAACCGAGGCAGTCATTTTCAGCAAGTCGCAAGCTATATATCATAAAGATACAAACACATATAAATATCAGCGAGAAAACAGAATAATACCACAATTAACTGTTAACAACACCCCCATACCATATACGCAAGCGGCTACATTTCTTGGAATGACACTCGACTACAGACTGACATGGGTACCCCATATAACAAACCTGCTCAACAGATGCAGGAAAGATATAAACCTACTAAAACTAGTATGGAGCAGACAAAAAAGCACTACTGCTACTATACAAGGCCCTCATACTGTCAAAACTCGACTATGGTTCACTCCTATACCAAAGCTGCAACCTTACACAGCTAGAAAAACTAGAAACTATACAAAACCAAGCCCTACGAATAGCCACAGGAGCACATAGAAGTACCAGAATAGCGGCACTGCAAGTAGAAACCGTAGTACCCCCACTAGCACTCAGAAGAGAAAGCAACACACTAAAATACTGGGCGCGCTCCAAGCCTCATGGAGATAAATTACCCATAAACAAACTACTAAAACCAGGTTTATACCATAAGAGACAGATATCACGAAATATTAAGAAACAAGCCAAGGCAAAAGAAAGAAGAAGAACAAACTTGCAAGCCCCATACAAAGATCCAGCCTATTCCCCAATAGGCCCTGGCACAAACACTTGCTATGCAATGACATCAGGTGCGCTATCTGAACAATATAATATATCCGATATTGAAATACAACGGTGTAAACCGTTCCTTTATCATATCCCATATTACCCCCATGAAATTGAATGCAAATCAACCCTTAAAGACGTAATAGCAGATAAAACAGTAAATCCGGCTGAAAATTTGGAAATAGCAACAAATCTTATCAACAGCAGATATAACGACCACCTACACATATATACAGATGGCAGCAAAAAACCAGAAGGAGGAAGCACAGCTTGCGCATTTGTAGTACCAGCCGAAGAATACAAAGAAATGTACAAACTTAACGACAATCTAACAGTATTTACATCAGAACTAATAGCCATAGAAAAAGCACTTAAGTGGAACCTTAAACAGGAGCAAAACACAAACACAGTCATACTGACTGATTCGCTCAGTTCCATTAAAAGCCTGAAATTCAGGTAAATCAAAAACCAGACCCGACAAGATACATATGATAAAACATCTAATAAGCAAAAATAGGACAATGGGCAAAATGATAAGCGTAGAATGGGTACCATCACACATAAGAATAACAGGAAATGAACTAGCAGACAAAGCAGCAGCAGATGCTCACACGCTAGGCACCCCCGACAATACAAAACCGACACATGTGGAACTTTACACAAAGATAACCAAAATATACGCAAGGAACGGTGGCAGGAAGCTTGGAACATCATACCGCTATCAAACCTACTCCGAAGTAACTGCCGTACACTCCCAACTAAGTGCAAACAATATAGTATGGATCGAAGATCGGATGTGATCCTAACAATACTCAGATTAGGCCATAATGGGATAGGAGCCAATCACTTTACAAAGTTAAACGAACAAACCCCTACATGTAGAGCATGCAATGACAGTGATGAAATAGAAACACTAATGCACTATATATACCACTGTCCTGCGTTAACGGAACATAGAAACGAGCTTGCTGCAACAATGCAAAAAATAAAATTACCAGACAGCATCTACACACTGCTATTTCCGCCACCAGAATTGGAAGCAGAAACATACCAGGCCCTATTAAAATATATAAAAGATACTGGATACTGGAGTAACATATAAATATATTAGATATACTAAACTACATAAAATGGAATAATAATACATACTATATACAATAATCCCAGCCAGACCCCCCCCCCCCCGGCATGCGCAAGAGTGGGGAAACGCAACGCATGGCCGAAAACGTATTACACATAGACGACACACGGTTTGAAACGCAACTAACGGAAACTCCACGGATACGCAACGCACAACACTTTGTACACGTATAAACCCGGAACATTTTGACAGAAACGACTGTATTTTAGTTTGTCATTATTATACAACGGATTTTGATAAAATATGGAGCGTCTTGTTAAGTTGCATTTGGTGGTCTCTGTACTTTGGCCCAAATTGCTGTCGTTTTCACAAAGAATCGATCTATTTTACAAAAACGACATAAGTCTGTGCCGAACTCCCTGGACAACCAAATGCAGCTCGTGAAGACGCGTTTGCTGCGCCATATTTCCTCAAAATCTTTGTATATTAAGGAAAATATAAAATAATACTTACTTTGGAGTGGAAGAGCGTTCAACACTTTCAGCCATTGTTGTTATTGTTGTAGCCACGTGATCATGCACCTTGTATACTGGCATAAGGAAAATTTTGGAGGTGGCACCAGTAGCCTATTTCACAAACATTGCAAAGTATACTTTTCTATCAAAGTATACTTTGAGGGAGAAATTTTCAGTTTTAGGATAAATTTATTAATTTTTATTATACTGAATGGCTGTGATAATGTAATAAATTCAGAATAATTCTGCATACTTTTAATCATCAAATATATACAGTTGGTAGTTCTATATCAAATAAAGCATTTCGAGAAAAATAAATGATTACTCCTTCAAAGTATACTTTGCTAGAAAAGTATACTTGCAATGTTGGTGAAATCGGCTACTGGTTAATATTGTGTCGTTCTACCTCCTCCAATCTAATTCTACTACATACACTTGTGACTTTAAAGGTACAAGCACACTCAGTAGGCACACAATGTTCTTTATAGGAATTAAATAAGTGTATATAGTATGATAATTGCACATCAAACATTAAATACATAGCATAAATAGTAAGGTCCGTTAACAGTTTAGGAAAACACGGTTATCGCCCCTAATGTCACTGTGTAAATTTACGTCTGATATAAAATGTATAATAATGCCTAAAGAATGGGCATGTACCTTTAAACCTGTAACATTTTCTTGCTGAAAATGCGGCTGTAATAGTACTGGGATAAGTGAGATTTTTGGCGTAGCACCCGACACCAAATCAAACATTGTGAAGACCAGATCAGCTGCGTATTTGTTTAAATACCCAATTAAAATTGCCAAAAAAAATTTGAAATCAAGCGAGTATCAAAAAGCAATAACAGTTTTGTGATACCTATATCATGCTGCAGAAAACAATAAACAGACCACAAATATAGCTTCTTTCTTTTTTTCTTTTCCATGAAAACACATCTTGGTATTTCATTAGAATCCAAGACATGTTTTTATTTCGAAGCAAAATATTCAATAATTGCTGTTCGTTGATGTAAACAGTACTGTGATTTTATTTGACCCAATAACAATTTCGAAATACCCAATTGCTTCAGAGATGATCTACATCGGCTCAATTAATTCTACTGCATACACTTGTGACAATTTTCGAGTCGACTGTGGTGCGATACCTGGCACAAGATAAAGATAGTGTGGACCACAATAATTTCTTTTCACACAGGTGTTGACTGGTTCCACCCGGTTAAACGGACGTTAAACCCTATTCAATCAATCAATAATTCGACCACGACCAATCGGCTAAATAATCATCAAAGAAACCAATCGAAAACTCACCAACCAATCAATAAATAAATGAATAATGCGCTTTATCCCGTCAACACAGTATGTATGTGCCGTGAAACACGGTGCCGTGAAACATGTTTGATATTCTGTCAAAACGACCTAATCATTGCGTATGAATATGTACCGTTGTTACACTAGTCGATTCTCCGATTTTGAGGATGCGGCTGGGGTTATTCTTTGCATTTTAGAGCTATTTGTAATGTTGACGGGATAAATAGAATAGTAGTTTAGTGCCGTGAATGGGAAAAATATCTGGCGCGGCACGGAAACGGGATGGGCTCGAGCCTCGCCCATCCCGTTTCCTAAGCCTTGCCAGATATTTTCCCATTCGCGGCACTAACCTACTATTCTCTATTTCCTACCAGTAGCTGTGATGTGGCTGGTAACCCCCGGGCTATTTGACATACTTTCGGTGAAATGTACATGTAATTACCAACTCTCCCAGTTAAATCTGTGTATGCATGAGTGTATTAGAGGATCAGGAGATGGCCTGGTCACACACACCATAACCACCCATTTCTCCAGTCATATATCAGGAGATGGACTGGTCACACACGCCTTAACCCCCCACATTTCTCCAGTCATACAGAAGTCATATATCAGGGTGGCCTGGTCATACACGCCATAACCCCCCCCCCCACCGCATTTCTCCAGTCATATATCAGGAGATGGCCTGGTCACACACGCCATAACCCCCCATTTCTCCAGTCATATATCAGGAGATAGCCTGGTCACACACACCATAACCCCCCATTTATCCAGTCATATATCAGGAGATGGCCTGGTCACACACGCCATAACCCCCCATTTCTCCAGTCATAGATCAGAAGATGGCCTGGTCACACACGCCATAAACCCCCATTTCTCCAGTCATGTATCAGGAGATGACCTGGTCACACACGCCATAACCCCGCATTTCTCCAGTCATAGATCAGAAGATGGCATGGTCACACACGCCATAACCCCCCATTTCTCCAGTCATAGATCAGGAATAGACCTTGTCACACACGCCATAACCTCCCATTTCTCCAGTCATATATCAGGAGATGACCTGGTCACACACGCCATGACCCCCCATTTCTCCAGTCATAGATCAGGAGATAGCCTTGTCACACACGACATAACCCCCCATTTCTTCAGTCATAGATCAGTAGATGGCCTGGTCACACACACCACACCCCCCCTCCCCCCCCCCCTCCCCCCAGTTCTCCAGTCTTTAATCAGGAGATGGCCTGGTCACACACTCCATACCCCCCATTTCTCCAGTCAGAGATCAGGGCATGACTGGCCAAAACAGTTTAACTGTCATAATCCCCATTTCTCCAGTTCACAGCCATAGACAGAAGCTACATGTGTTATTGTAGATTTGGTTCATCGTATGAATATCTGTGGGGAATTGTGGACGATTCTACATGGAAATTAATATACAAAATAGAATTCTTCAGACTTAGGGGGCAGTGACCAGTTAATTTAAAATTATAAATTTCACGCCCTCGGACAGTATGTATTCAATTCAATATTCCAAATAAGTGGGCAAACAGCAATATGTGTTCGACATTTGTGACCTAGACAAACTAGAAGCTTTTACATAAACACAAATATGCTGCTCTATTAGTGCTCCTTACCTATGCAGGAATGTGAAATATCTTGGTGCAGCCTCTTTAAAATTGTCCAATTCTGAGGTAAAATATTCACTTTAAAACCATGCCGTGCCACGCTACTTGCGGAACTACAGATTGAATGTTGTATGTGTTCTCAATCATCATCCAGAGGCAAATGCACTATCATGGTGCAAACCAGTTCCTATCCATGAGTTTTCTCTGAAATAAATTCTGGTTTGAAACTCCCAGAAAAATCTGCTGTTTTGATCAGATTTTGTCACAACATACCCTCAATTCGTATATGCCCATTTCTGATCAATGGGAACAGGTCAGATGGCCCTGGAATGAGCATTCATCAATTAATACCATGTAAAATCTGAATAAAATACAAAATCAACTACACAAAATTCATTAAACAATTAAAATGAATTTTAATCAGCAGAAAGTGTAATATTTATAAATTTCACAAGTGCCATTATACGAAACTGGCGGCTAACTGGTTACTGCTACCTTACAAAAGTACATTTTACTCTGTTGTTGTTGTTGTTGTTGTCGTTAACACTCACAGCCGTTACCTTTTTGCTCCACAAGATTTAGATTCCAACCGCAACCTTTTCACTCGACAAGATGTAGAGTGAAAAGGTACCACGATGCATCTCTGACCGTTTGCGTCGTCGGAGTGACCACAATGAGAGCTTCCCGTGACTCATATCAATATAGATATAACATCCCCCATCAAAATAAAATTGTAGAACACTTTAACATGAGTCACGGAAAGTCTCATCCGGTCCCCAGGCCAACAAACAATAAGACATACATCATGTACATTCAAATTCACAAGTAACTCCGCAATGGCAATCATACGTAGGATTATAGTGGTCAAGTACAACATGGGAAATTGACATAAAAAAAACAATATCCTAGACTGTTACGTATACACACTAACATACTATTTATCTGTGATCAGCAGATAAAAACAAACATCTCGTACAAAGCAAATTGTATCTGATCCTGAGTTTTGGCCACCGGGTACGGCATGCAGAAAGTGGTTTGTTAGACCTGAAAGCGGGCAGGGACGGCGCTACAATACGAAACAGAATGGGGAGCCATCATACAATTAATTTTATGACATGGAACGCAACGGGTGTGATTACTGGACTGTCTTACCTGGAAACCGAGCTTATAAATAAAAATATTGACATATGTGGTCTTTCCGAGCATTGGCTACTACCGGAAAATGTAAATGTTTTGAACAGTTTCAATGCCGACTACTGTAATTATGTTGTAACTTCCAATGCCATAACTTGCTTAAATAGACGCCGTATTGGTAAAGGATGTGTCGCCTTTCTCTGGCACAAGCGCTATAATCGTAATATCGAAATACACGAAATCAATGATCGTATTATCGTCCTGAAGTTGATACTAGCCACCAAAATTGTGTATGTGATTCAAGTCTACTTACCAACTACACGCTACCCTATAAGCCAGTATAAGGAATATGTCGATCAAATACACTTATACCATACACCGATGACAAACCTAGCTTCATTGACCATATCTGTGTTCATGAATCCCTTATAGCTGATGTGGTGCAGTGTAGCATTGGCGATGATGCACCTCTTAATATATCGCGGCACTTTCCTGTATTTATGCGACTACGAGTCGACGTTCAATCAGACAGTGTCGATGTAGCGGAGAGTTTTGCGAAAATTGCGTATAGTTGGACTACTTCGAGTGAACGCGATGATTACAGATTTACATTGTCCAATCAGCTTCGTGGAGTTAGTTTGAACTACAATGACGTGAATGAGACATATGACTCTATCATTAAATAATTCCAGCACAAAAATATTTACACATTTCCCTAACATTTGATTGGTCCGTAGCAAGTCTCTGTCCAGAATTTATATCCCAGTAAACTCCATGCCGAACTACTTTCCGTAACCGTCAGGCGCAGTTAAAATAATTCTTAAGAAAACGGAAAATAAACACATTTTCTTGATGAATTTATTTCAAATGCTGGAATTATAAGGAATGAATGGGCTTTTTGTGGAATTTATCGGGGATATAAACTTGGAAAAGTCGCGGGAATACTGGACGAGGCCTTCCGGCCTTCGTCCAGTATTCCCGCGACTTTTCCAAGTTTATACCCCGATAAATTCCACAAAAAGCCCATTCATTCCTATAATGCATGCAGCAGTCAGCAGAATCGTGCATTCCAAAACGGGTATACAAGCCGTACCTTAATCCATATTGGAATAGTGAGCTCAAACAGTTACATACAATTAAAAGACAAAAGCGCGCTGTCTGGATATCTAACGGCCGTCCCCGGAACTGCGACTCACCGTCATATCGTGAATACAAAGACGCTAATCGAGAATTTCGACAAAAAATGAGACAGTTTTCTGGTAAATGGTTAATGATCGAAAATGAAAAACTCGATTCACTAGCAGATATGGATCAAAATTCATTTTGGAAGGTTGTCAATGCCAAACGCTCGAGCAAAAATGGGCCTCCTACTAAGGGGCTAAAATTTAAATCGTCCTTTGAAAGTGACCCTGTAAAGGTCACCGCTGGTTGGAGTTGCTATTTTGCTAACATTTACAAATTCACGAAAATCCAGATTTCGATGATGATCACAAACTTATGATTAATTCGAAAGTAGCGGACCTGCTCGAGAAAAACGTGGAGGAGGTTCATTCTGACAACTGTATCCTAGCCCATACGATTACGGAAGAAGATTTACAGCGGGCGATTTCGTCGTTGCCTCTCCATAAAGCTGGTTGTTTAGACAATATCGTATATGAACACATAACATATGGCGGCACAATTCTTAAAGCCACTATATTACAATTATTTAACAGTATACTTGAACACGAATGTGTTCCAATCGGATTTAAACAGGGCCTTATAATTACTCTGCATAAAGGACACAATAAATCCTTAACCGATCCAAATAACTACCGTGCTATATCGCTTATGCCAGTTATTGCAAATGTGTTTGAGAAAGTTATTCAGTTGCGCTTCAATGACTCTGGTCTTGTTGACAAAATACATCCACTACAACATGGTTTTCGACGGTCTAAAAACTCTAAAATGGTGTCATTCATTCTCCAGGAGAGTGCCCAGTACTGCAATGAACGTGGTAATGATCTTTATGCGTGTTTCATGGACGCAGAAAAAGGATTTGATCGTGTTTGGATAAATGGTTTATTATACAAATTGTCTCAGTTTGGAATCACAGGTAAAGACCTTAGAATAATATCACATATCTACAATGGCATGTCAAGTTGTGTCTTCTACGATGGCCACATATCAGACTTGGTACGAATAGAATAGGGTACGAGACAAGGTGGAATCACGTCACCTTTTTTCTACAACGTCTTTTTGAATGACCTGCTCGAGTTACTTGATGAAAGCGGATGTGGTTTGAAAATTGGTGATCAATACTTCTCTGCACCCACGCAGGCAGATGATATTGTGCTATTGGCAACTACTAAACACGGCATTGACCACATGCTTGAGATATGCAAGCAGTTTAGCCTGAAGTGGAGATTCGGATATAACACGAACAAGTGTAAAGTGGTTGTCTTTAACGAGTCGAAACGTCAATTTGACAAACACAGTAGACAGTGGAAATACGGTTCATCAGTGATTGAAGACGTCCCTTCATACAAACATATTGGTTTACTGCAGACAAAACAACTGATGTCCCCAGGTGATATTGACACAGTCGTGAACAATGTACGCGCTACATTTCTGGGTTTGTCCAACGTCGGTGTCCATTCGTATGGCTTGAACCCGCTGACAGCATTGAAACTTTACAAGTCTATTGTTTTACAACGAGCATTATTCGGATGTGAACTATGGAACGGTATGAGCGCCAATAGTCTACGAAAACTTGAGACCATACATCACTTTTGTTTAAAGTATATGCAAGGTTTCAGAAAACGCACGAGAACTGACGCAGTGCTTGGCATGCTGGGAGAGACATCCCTTGAAGCATACATCGACCTGTAGAAACTAAATTTCTTGTTTAGTTTATGCAGCTCAGATGCATGGTCCACTGTCCGGCCGGTATATGTTTGTGCATCGTCTCTACCAGTATCGCCTGCACTGTAGTGTGGTTAATAGAGGCTTTATTCCTGACGTCACGCGGATTCTACACAAATACGGACTAATGGACCATCTGGACACATTTGTGCAACATAGTGTATTTCCGTCAAACTATGTTTGGAAGTCAATCTGTAAAAGGGCCATTTATCAAACGGAATATCAGTCGTGGCGTGATCGAATGACAGCTTCTCCAGACTTTGACACTTTTCGGGTAGTGCAAGCTGAACACTCTCCATCTAACATCTGGAAAGCTGCTCTACGAATGCCTGGACTGCTCGCTGTTTCATACCACTTGGCCAGACTATGCACACTTACCAGAAGTACTTTGTACGATCAGATCATATATCCAAGATGTTGGTCAGCTTGTGAAAATGATCTAAAACATCTTATCTCTGATTGTGACGATATAACTGTCCGTGCTGTAATCTGGCAATTTTGGCGTTATATTCACAAAAAGTTTGGATATGACTTACATGATTACCTTAAAGACCGTGATATTGATAATTTAATTGTTGTGTTGTTTGGTGGTGATTCCGAAGAGGTAAAACGAAAATTAGGAGGTTATAACGGTGGCATAGACAATGAAATGAAATCCGCTATCCACCTAGTTCATTTCGTTTTGTGCCAACTTCGCGACTAACTTATATAAATAGCACAGGGCGAAAATTCAGCAAATGTATTAGCTAACTTAATGTTATTCTGTTCTTATTGTCACCAGTCAATTTTTGAAGAGAATTCAGTTTTCCATGTTTTCCGTACTTACACATGTATCTGATATGTGATGCATTTTGATAAAGTTGGGCTAATCGATGTTGACCAGTGGAGTTCCAGATCAGGCTAGCGCGCGCTAGTCAGCCCGGGAGCAGCTCTGTTCATAGAATCTTTTGGGTCAGCTTCCTTGGGACACATCGCATACATAATGTAATATGCTATTTTCAAATGGCAATCTTTTGTATATATTTCTCTTGGTTTATCATGTACAATGTATATACGTTCTCATGTGAATCTCCATTAAATGGAGGAAATAAAGATCACACACACCTGGCATAGGTACTTTTAGCATGATCTAGTTCCAAACAATAATCTAGAGAACGAACATGCCAATACATTACATGCCGGTAACATTATATGCCCCCTCACCATTCGGTGGCGGGGGCATAAAAACAATCACTTGTAGATCCTAGGTATTATCTCAGACAATCATGCAGCGACTTAAAAAGTAACGCAACTGTGTCCTGGATAAGTTCCCCACTATACAAGCATGTTTTTCACTCGGCACAATAGTTCAGACATTCTATCCAGTCTGGTATAAAGAATCTGAACTGACGTGTTACTACTTGTAACAAACATGAGCATTTGACAGAAAAGAAATCCATATTTGACTACATCTAGATGTATAAAAAGAAATATATGAAAATAGTGCATACAACATGTTGTCAATTACGAGAGCAGAAAAAATAATATTTTCAACAAGAAATCTCACAAAATGTTATATATTTCCCAAGCAATATCTGTATTAGGCAAATTGGATTCGAAACCAAGGGGACCTAGAAACTGATATTTAACAATTTCAAAACCAGAGGCATCTACATGCAAATATAAATGCTTGCAAATATTCTTCAAATGTTGTTTCATCTGTATTTGCACAGCTTGCCAAAATTTAGGTAAAAGCTTAGCAAACAATGTGCTGTACCACAGTAACAATCACTGATATATAGGCCATGTTGATTCTCAGGCACTGACATGTGTCAGTGGCAACAATAGCATGTCACTGACTGAACAACAAACGGTACAGCCACCCATCAGACTGTACAGACTGATCTGTGGCTATGCCGATTGCTAATAAACAGTGTAGTCACCAACCAGGGCCCGGTTGTTCAAAACATCAGTTAGCTTAACGGACTGTTAGCCTAACTGATCTGTTAAATCCTTAACGGATGGTTAACTAACATACGTTAAATATCGGTTGTTGAAAACATTTTAACGGATCCGTTAGTTAACGGATCTGTTAACTTTTAACTGATGGTTAACCATCCAGTTAAAGAATAAACACATCCCACAATGCACTGTAACCACTTCCCCTTCCTGTAGAGTACACTGAAAAAATGGCTGCAATAAAATCGGAAAAGAACAACAGAGAAAGACAAAAAAACTGGTCAGTAAGCGAAATAAACCTTCTCACAAATTTATATGAGGAGAACATGTCCGTAATTAACGATAGGCATGGGACCGATGTAACGAACAAAAATAAAAATGCAGTATGGGAGGCAATTTCATCAAAGATAAGTGCTCTTGGTGTAGCATTCAGAACGGTTGAAAATGTGAAAGTGAAATGGTGGAACCTTCAGAAGAATGCGAAGAAAGAGTTCTGCTTAGACAAGAAGAGTATGTGCCGAAATGGCGGTGGTCCCAGGGCCCAATCTCCGTCACCGATGTCTCGAGTGATCAACATGTTGGGAGACACTGCCAGCTTTTCTGGAGTTCCTGGGGGAATTGAAACCTTCGTTTTGGAAGGTATATGTACACAATGGTTTAATGGTTTAATGGGAAATGTTTGCATAATAATATTAAACACCAATCCCGGTATATGCAAGTGTTTTTTGATTTTCGAAAACGAAACCGTCCGTTTTGACAGTGATCGTCTGCGCTATGTTTACACTTCTATTTTTAGAAATAAGGAAAATCCCGCATTCCAAATGTTACAGCCTCGATTTGACTTAGAATCGAAACGAATGTTTTTCAATAAATCCTGTGTAAAATAAATCCCGGTAAATGCACACAGTAAGCATATATACTAAATGAAACTGCATATATACCAACCGCAAATGTCAACGTTAAGTTTTTACTTCTTAATATTGAGGACATGAAGTTCCACAGTTCTATCACGTGCACGTCATTCCTTCTTGCTGTATTAAAATAGCTTGTATAGCCTGTTTCAAACATTGAAACGGTGGTACCTGGTAGATTCGTACCCACACCATTTCGTACCTAGTTATTTGCACGAATTGGGGACCCAGCAAGGGTTATATTTAGCCCACATTGATAAACATAATTGTGTCTGTGACAGGATAATGTGGCTTATGTGGTTTGTGGCCAATGTAGCTCCTGATCTCCGGGACATGTGGTCTGATAACGATATACAGTGATTGATAGAAGCATGACGGGTGCTTCATTTTGGTGGAATAGCGACCAGTGCAGATCGTGATCAGACTGCGGATGCACAGGCTGATCTGTAGGTTATCTGCGCTGGTGTCATAACCCATAAACCCCCTTTCTCCACTCAGTCACATGTTTTTGTAATCAGTGTAGCTGCTGATCAAACAGCATACTCGTTTAGCCTGATAATGAACTATTGTGCTTGCTAGAAGCATGACTGGTGCTTCATTGATAAAATGGCGGATAGTACAGGTCCTGACCAGACTGTGCCCAGGCTTATCTGGATCTAGCCTGGTTGCAAAACTCAAAAAAGCCACATTTCTCCAGTCAAAGTCAGTAGTGTTATATTCCTTCTGCCGACAAGCGAGTTGCATTGTTTTAATTCTGACAACTGTGTTCAATATATGTTCAATATGCCATTTGTATTTACATGTTTATATTAAATTACAGACATTGATGGTACAACGTGTATATCTGATTTGCCGACAGACGAAGCAGAGACTGAGAAGTCTGCCACACTTCCTGAACAGGTATACATTAATGATTATATATATACATATATACATGAAAGTGTATTGCTTTCAAAGATATCTGCTTCATAAGGGTAATGAGGTGTTGTGCAAAAACTATATGTGAACATTATATTGTTATATTATTATTGTATTTCATATTCTACAGTCAATTATTTACAACTCCCTCGCACCGCTCAGTCGACAAATGAGCATATCCCGATTTTTAAAAAATAAAATAACATGTTTTGAGCGTAGAATGCAGGAAATGGCTTCCTCAATTCAAACATTTTCCGGGGGGGGGGGGGGACCCCCCTAGCCAAATATGTTCGGTTAACTTAGTACAATAAATAAACATAACCTCGCCCATCCAGTTTCCTAAGCCTCGTCAGACATTTGTTCCCATTCACTGCACTAACCTACTACTATTGTCTATATGTAGGTTCTGTTAACTTAGTACAATAAATAAACATAACCAAGTGTTGACCAATTACTGTTTATTACAAGTTGACTAGGTTTCTATAAATATGGAAGCGTTATGAGATACTAAGTAAAAGCTAATAAGTCATATAGCTCCTAATTAGGAGATAGTAAGTCATAATTAGGATATACTAAGTCGTAATTTGTAGATACACAATCCTAATTGGGAGACATTGTGTCCTAATTAGGAGATAGTAAGTCCTAATTAGGAGATAACGAAGTAATCCCATAATTAGGAGCCATGAACTCCTAATTAGGACTTACTAACTCCTATTAATTATGAGATACTATCCCCTAATTACGAAATAGCTAAGTCCTAATTACAGATAGTAATAGAATATAGCAACTCCCAACTAATTATGAGTTAGTATCTCCTAATTAGGATGACTTAAAAAATATTTCAGCATCTCGGACCAGGACGCTTTCATATATATGTGGGATTTGTCACCAGTGTAGCTCTTGATCAAATAGCACACTCCTGTAGCCTGATAACAATCTCTATACTGCTTGTTGTAAGCATTGAAGGTATTTCATTGATGTAATGGCGAATAGTGTAGATCCTTATCAGAATGTGCGAATTGTTAATTCGAGGGAACACATTGTTAAATTGAGGGAACAAATTGTTATTTCGTGGGAACAAATTAATTAAATTAAACAAAAAAATCCATGTCCCCTGCGGGGCTCTGTAGATATCAGAAATAATTGACAACCAAATTCGAGAAGACATTCATGACATGTACGATGATGCATCATGTAACTACTTGTACACTAAGAGGTCATTGCGTGGATAATTTGATATCAACCTAGACATCAACCTCATGTAACTTAAAAACAGACGGAGATCGAACTAGCCACGTAATCATCTGGAATCTCAGTAATAATATGTATATATTTTACAGAGTGTGCAACACAGTACAGATCTGAAAGTCAGTGCCGTTTCGTTAACAACAAAGATAGCACAGGCAAATAGGTAAAGTAATACATTTGGACGTACGTTAAAATTTTGCATATCTATTGATCCCTTTCTCGGATAATTACTAACGCTTCATCAATAGTGTCCTTACATTCATACCTAAGGTCAATCAAGTGGCATTGACCTACATTTTTGAAATACATGTCACGTCCGTCCAAATATCACATATGTCAAAATTATTATAGAAATTAGAATATCCCGATCTTGTGAGAGGTCCTCACCACAGCAGAGACACATAGCCCACTCCCTAAAAAGTCATATTACTAATCTTACTACTTTTATAACCAGGCGTAAGGGATTTGTGGCCAGTGTAACTCCTGATAAACAAATAACACACTTGTGTGTCAAATTCCCGCTCCAATCAGATATATAATTACAGCTGCACCTGAAAAATACAGGTGAAGCTGTATATGCAGGTGCACATGTATATTGATTTGCCTGGGTCAAAATTCCACTTCAATCAGATGTATAATTACAGGTGTGCAGCTGTATTTTTTATAGGTGCAGCTGTATTTTTTACAGGTGGAACTATACATTTACAGGTGCAGCTATCAAAATACAGGTGCAGCTGTATCTTTTACAGCTGCAGCTGTACATTTTACAGGTGCAGCTATACATTTACAGGTGCAGCTATATTTTTATAGCTGCACCTGTAAATTTAGTATTGACCCCGTTCGTACCCAGTGCATTTAACAGGTTTACTTGTTGCAGGAAAAGGAAGCAGAAAGCGTCTTTAGACGATCTGCAAGACGCACAGTGCAGATGGTTCAAAAACGACATTGAGAAACAGGAGCTGGAGAAAGAGAAACTGCGGCTTCAAATTCAGCTTTTGAAGGGAGCAATCGATAAGCAGAATTCGCAGACATGCGAGGAACTGCTCCACTCTATTATGTTCAAATAAAGGGCAATTTATTGTCCAGTCCGCTTGCGGAAAGCGAGACATAGTGATCACAATGACGTCAGGGTGTCCGTGTTTTTAAACACCTTATATATCTGCAGTCCTAAGTCACATTGACTTGAAACTTCATATGCTTATTAGTCAACATCCATATATTCATTCTGTGTCCCACATGAAACATGACATGTGACATGAAACTTCATAAATATATTTATCATCATCCATAATTTCATTCCATAGCCAACCCTATAGAGTTTGTTAGAAGCAGGCCATGTGATTCACTGACTGAGCGATTTTCGGGCTATTGGTCTAAATATCAGGTGCAAAATACATACAGTGTCACCATTAATTATACAGTTTACTACTTTGTACATGTTTTGCACTGTACAACTGCAGATACCATGTGCAAACTACTGGAAGAAGCTATGTATACACTTATATTGTCACTACTGTGGTGATTGAATATATATCGTTTATGTAACCATTTGGAGGCGATTGTCGTGAAATATTGCACGACAGATTGTGTACTTACGCTAAACAAATGAGCGAACGTAGAAAACCGCGTTTGTTTAGCGATATGGATTCAATCAATAGTGCATTACTTCAAGAAATTCAGCCCGCCTGATTTCATTAACGATATATTTTTAAGACGGGTAGTAGTAAACCCGTTCATGAAAACATGCATCTAACTCACAGTGAGTGAACATGGGGTCTTTTTCAGTCAATAAGATATCTGTTTGTCAGAAAGAGATATCTTGTTGATTGAAAGAGATATCTTGTTGATTGAAAGAGATATCTTATTGAATGAAAGAGATATCTTATTGACTCAAAGAGATATGTGTAACTCTGAAATATATATCTCTATGATAATAACAATATATCTATCTGTTTCAGAGTTACAGATCTCTCTTTCAGTCAATAAGATATCTCTTTGACAGAACGAGACGGAACGAGATATCTGTTCAGATTCAATGAAACAGATATCTACTTCTATGTATAAGATATCTTATAAATCCAAACAGATATCTTGTTGTATGAAACAGATTTCTTCTATGGTGAAAGAGATATATTGTTGATTGAAAGAGATGTCTTCTTGAATGAAAGAGATATCTTATTGACTCAAAGAGATATGTGTAACTCTGAAATAGATATCTCTATGATAATAACAATATATAGAGGATATTCATATTTTTGCAACGAATATGACATATATGTAGTGGTGTGGAATGTCCATATTTCACGAGTGCCTAACGGCACTCGTGAAATATGGACATTTCACACGACGAGATGAACATATATATCATATTCGTTGCAAAAATATGAATATTCTATTTATTATATACCGCTCCATGGAAATTAACAGTTTTTTAGACTGTATACGGTAATGAATGTGTATTTGCAGCCTATGTGCAGTCCGGCACTGCAGGTGCGTGTTATGAATATAGATAGCGGAAGTAGTCGTATTTTCACCGGAAGTTGTTTATTTCATCGATGAGAACATATGACTTTTATTTACATCGTATAACTATGTATTTCATGGGTAGGTATATAATAAATGTATCTGTTTCAGAGTTACAGATATCTCTTTCAATCAATAAGATATCTCTTTCAGATATCTCTTTCAGTCAATAATATATCTCTTTGACAGAACGAGACATCTGTTTAGCGTCAATGAAAAAGATATCTACTTCTATGAATAAGATATCTTATATAGCCAAACAGATATCTTGTTTATTGAAACAGATATCTTCTATGTTGAAAGAGATATCTTGTTAAATCAATTATATATCTATTTGAATATCTGTTTGATCGACTACTTAACAGTGACTGTTGCTCCCTGCAAGTCATATAATTATTGTCCAATTGTTTAATAAACCTTCACTATATTGTTACAACTTTTTTGGTATTTAATGGCGTGCATTAAAATACTGAGAGGCAAAGTGGTCCCGGATACCTTTGCCAGTCTCTGACCCACTGTATATAGGCGTCTCCGGTTGCTGGTCGACGTCGTCTTCGTCATTAAATGTCTCTTTCAACAATATAGCAATATTGTGCAGAACTGCACATGCCATAATAATGAGGCATGCTTTGGTCGGTGTCATTCTTATCTGAAATGGATGATCTCATCTATTATAGACAGGATATGTTTAATTAAACTGGGGAGGTTGCGTTTACTGGGGTGGACGATACATTTGTATATTTAAAGTGCGTAGAGTCCGAAAGACTCCTCGCAAACTTTAAACAGATCAAATGTATTGAATTTGCATTATGAATTCAAAGGGTGTTTTATCTGTCTTGCTTTGTATATAAAACTGTACATATATTATTCTCTACAGTTTTCACAGTTTTGTGCTGAGTTTATCCGTTAAATCCTGGAAAATACAAATCAAGACATACATGGCTGCTATTATCTTCAGGTCTCACGAGACAGTACGGAACTAGCATGGGTGGAAGATTTTTTATATATTCCAGTACCGACCCTGCAAGTAACATCAGTGTGTTTTACAACTTGAAAGTTGACTTACCCCACACACCGATCAGTTTTTGTGGAGATAACATATTTCAGTACGTTCAGTACTTTGATGATTTTAGTATACGAAAACATTAGCACACATACCTCTCTCTGTGTGGAGTACGTGGGAGCGCCTTTTCCATCTACCAAACGTTCTCTCTATTGTCGACCTGTACACATGTGACATGTCTGGTAACGTTGGCGACCTCGATCTTGTCCAGGATCACGATATGGCGTCATCATGTATGGTTTGCATGCGTACCTGTAATCACATTATATGGTTGTAACTGGAGAAATGGAGATTATGGTATTTGTGATTTGATTTGTATATATTTGTAATTGGTGGAATATTTAACGGTGCATATCTGATTAGACTGTGGGGATGTACATGCTGATCTGATGACCCACTGCATGGTCGCAAAACCAATAAGCCCCATTTATCTAGTCAACGTCACAAATAGTAATACCAAACCGTCAATTCTGTATTCATATTATAATTACCCTGTACAAATTGCTCGAAACATATTCAATCATAATTATTACCTATTTGCTTGTTACAAGCATGACAGGATCTACATTCGTCGCAAAACCCATAAGCCCCATTTCTCCAGTGACATGTTGTTCAGTTTTGTGGATGAATACGTACCCGCTATCTCCCAGCAATATACCATCTTCTAAGGATCTGTGGTTTCTTTCAAGGTGGTCCCCTAGGCTCGAGTTCGTAAATACATGGCTGTCATAAGCTGATCCGGGCCATTTTGCGTTTATGGATGTGAATCGTCCTGTCGAATATAGGTATATGTCAATAATTCCAGCACAACAATATTTACACATTTCCCTAACATTTTATTGGTCCATAGCAAGTCTCTGTCCAAAATTTATATCCCAGTAAACTCCCATGCCGAAGTACTTTCCGTAACCGTCAGGCGCAGTTAAAAAAATTCTTAAGAAAACGGAAAATAAACACATTTTCTTGATGAATTTATTTATTATAAATGCTGGAATTATAAGGAATGAATGGCCGTTTTGTGGAATTTATCGGGGATATAAACTTGGAAAAGTCGCGGGAATACTGGACGAGGCCTTCCGGCCTTCGTCCAGTATTCACGCGACTTTTCCAAGTTTATACCCCGATAAATTCCAGAAAAAGGCCATTCATTCCCATAATACATGCAAATGTGAAATATCAAAATACCATACACAAGTACGTTGGTTCTCAGATATCGCAGCTTCAGAAAATTCCCTGCGCATTGAGCATTTCTGATAACTGAAACCGTACTATCAATTCGCCACATGATCAAGAAAAGCCACTCCCATGCAAAACACAGGTTAAATCCAATAATGTGTGATAAAAGATGGAAACTTGAAAAAAATCCGAATAGAACATTTTAAACAAAATAAAAGATAGTCAACCCCCCTCCCACGCGTCACATTCCGCAAACCCCGTGTCTGAGAACCAAAGTACTTTTTTATTTTTATGAATGGCCTAACATCGGTTAAACGAAATATATTTTTAAGGATTTTAACAATTTATCACAAAAAAACGAGCGCAGTTTAGAGCGCACATGCTCGAAATTACCCGTAATATAGAAATTAAAGTATGTGCGTAAAGGTAAATGGATTGGGTTAGTGCATATTTAAATTCAAACCGGTAAGCCAATTAAGGAACACCCCAATTTAAAAGGTGAACATTAATTAGCATTAATTAATTGTATGTTTGTATACGTATGTGTTATGATTCGTAAGTGAAGATCCTGATCAGAAGGCAGTATGAAGATAAAAGTGCAGATCCTGTTGAGACGGATCGTCAGATCTACAGTAACACTGTTATACATAGCTAGTTATAATATAGCGAGGATATATAGTTACTAAGTAATGCATTTGTGCAATATGATGATATTAGCCGTGAAGGCAAACAAGAAATTATATGTGATTTGAGAAATTCTTACACAAATTTTCAAATAATTAAACGGACGTGGGGGACGGACGGAGACAGACAGACGGACGGACAGGGTGAATTATCGACGGGGCCCTAATAAAAGAAAAAATACTTAGCAAGCACCTGCTGCACTGGACCATTTATATTTCACCTGGCTCCCCGTTGGATACCCCATTTAATGAAATGGTGTTTTATGAAACAGACTATAGATTACACTTGCTGCGCATATCTGGGTCACCGCTTTCCGGTTACACGAAACACCCAAATCTGACAACGACACCATTTTCATTAATCGAAAATATGGCCAATTTAACTATTTTGTCAATTATATGATGTGTTTTGTGTGAATATATGATTTATACTACTATCTGACACTAACTATGGTGTATTTGTAGTATATTTATCTGTATTTAGACTGTATTTGGGTGTGTGTATTAAAGTATATTTGGGTGTATTTTAGTGTTTCTTGTGAAACCCACGCTTTCGACATGGACGTAGAAATTCATCAAAACAAAACAGTGTTGTTTCATCTTAAATAACGTGACATTATGTGATCCTTATATCGTTATAGTGTAAGTCAACGCTGTTTTTTGCAAAGTATATCTGCACTATATAACATTAACGGAACAAAAACAAACAATAACACTGAACTTTGGGAGAGTTCGTTTGGGATAAAATAATGTATGGGTGGGTGGGGAATAATAATCAAGAAATACATACCTTCATGGTCGCAGAAGGGAACTTAATAAATGCATTCATTTTGGACACTAGTGCACAGCACACGTTGTCAATAGCGCGGCTCACTGACGGACGACTTGTCAACAGCCAGTGAATCGCCAATGACTTGCAAGAAGTTGCCAGAGGCCAAAAAACGTAAAGTCAGTAGAACTTGCGTTTCTACAGTCAGTGCAAAACTTCTGCAAGTTTTCCTCTCAACGTCATCGTTGATCAGTGAACATAAATACTCGATGCCATTTTTAGAAAAGCGATACCTGTCTTTGCACTCTCTCTCTGTCATTTCTGATAATTTGTATACATTTTGGCGATGAATTCTTATTTTAGGCCTCTGCGGCAGAAATCCAACAACTTGGGCGGCCATATTGGATACAAATTTTAACTGATCAGTTAACCGGTTAACAGAGGTCCGGACCACTGTTAAATTTATCGATCAGTTAGCGATCAGTTAACCAAACAATATTTTTGAACAACAGTTAACAAATCGGTTAAAATTTAACAGAGATTTTAACAATTCAGTTAAGGATTTAACAGTCCGTTAAGCTAACTGATGTTTTGAACAACCGGGCCCAGACTGCGTGGATACGCATGCTGATCTGGGGCTACGTTGGTTGTCAATGCTGTAATACTCATATTCTCATTCATAGGTCAAGCTGTCTTCTCCACTGACTTGACTAATGGAGGCTGTTTACACCGGATAGACTCTTTGGCGTTGAGATTCAGGTTAGAAGCAGAGACCCAAACCGCATTTTATGCTGGTTCGCCTGCATAATGAACTATAGATACATAATTCCATCATATGTATGTCTTTGTGCTAAAACGCGCTTGATTTTATAAAACTGAAATTAATCTTCACTGGATTCCTGTGGATCAGTATAATCACAGTACCGAGATGGTTTTCTGATCTCGCGTTTTGGTCTTGCACAGGGAGTCTCTATTGATATAGGCTCATGTTGTGGAATTATGGGATTCGTTGTCGGATTGAATGCATCAGTCTGTTTTGAAACTGACGATTGTACAGCATCAGGAACTCTAGTATTCACTTTGAAGTAAGCATATGGAGTAGGTTCACGAATGTAAGCTGCTTTCAAACGCGCAATATGGACTGGTTGTTTGTGTACACTATGGGTGTGAATATCGCGAAGCTGTGCCATGTGTGGGCTGGACAAGTCATGTACAATAAATGGATCAGAATACTGATTTAGTAGTTTCTTCGCTGGTCCACTTGGCTCTGTTCGCAGATATACATAATCACCTGTACTATGTTTCAATGGACTTGATTCAGAATGTGCACGTTCAAGCATTTATTCCTGTGCTTTCTGAGCATTTTCCTGCACATTTGCGCGAATAACATTCAACCTATCTGCTTGCTTCCGACTATAGTCATGTGAATCTTGGGTTAAGGTTTCAAAGTCAGTGAGTCAAATTGGGGACGATAGAGGAAACTTTGGCCTCTGAGCAAATACTATCTCGAATGGTGAGTATCCGAGAGACGAATTCACAGCAAAGTTCATTGAAAGTGTCACTGTTGGTAGAACTGATTCCCAATTACGACAAACGTTTTCCATGTACGGCGTCAACCAGGTTGCTAATGTAGCATGGTTCCTTTCAACTGCGTCTAAACAGTGGTGCATGAAAGCTGGAGTGAATTGTGGATATGTAGTAGTCTGCAAACTTCCTTTGTAACTTTAGCCATACATTCAGATCCTTTGTCCGCTATGAAGGTATCACATATGCCGTACATTGTCACAAGTTGGTACATTGCTGATGAAACTGTTAATGCATCCTTACTTACAATTGGAATGTTGACAACAAACTTTGAGAACATATCAAGAGCAGTAAAATGTATGTATTTCCACTCGACGAGCACGGTAATGTACCATACAAATCAATTTGCCCAATTTGGAATGGCGCACTAGGTGTAGGGTAGGCAACAATAATCTTTTCATGTGTGTGAATTGGAGTTATCTTTCTACTTTGACAGGCCGGACAAGATTTCACAGTCATAAACAACCGTAGCTTGTCTTTGAAAATAGTAGTGTTCTGTTATCTTGTCTATTGTATCATGGATAACGCCGTGTGCACCCATCGATGAATTGTGATGTAAATCCAGCACAACAGGTACTAACATGTTTGGAACAACTAATTGGTAATGTTTCAGTGAGCTTACACGTTTTGACTTTGAATCCGACAATGGAATAATAAACCGTCCATGACAGCATAATCGGCACTCTGCAAAATAATACTTCTTCCTTCTTTCTGAGATTCTGGCAAAGGTATGTCCGATAAATATGCAATTAACGGTTGTAGTTCTGCATATCCATGTTGCAGCTGTCTCAATCTTTCGACACTAAAATCTAACATTGTTAGCAATTCACTATTCTGTAGATCCATTTCAGGCGAAATACGAGTAGCAGAATTATTGTTTTCTAAAATTTCAGGTAACTTGGAATTGGCTGCCTCTGTGGCCTGTTTGGTTGAACTGTTATTTTCACATGATTCAGCTCGCACTGGTGAAACTTTATATGCAAATTGATTACATTTTGTTTGCGCACAGGTCTGCCGAGACTGACCCGGACTCGAATAATGCTGGTGACTCGGACACTTCTGGTGACTCCGCTTGAACATGAAGTCCACTTCTGTCAGAAACTGAAACAAATTAACCATCTGTATATTGATCACAGTGCATGTATGGAAACTGTTCATTGCGATAATTTTTCTTACTTTGAATTCGGTGAGGAAATGATTTACCAGAATACAAATCAATATCGCACAAATTATTATTCCCGAGTCTATAGCACTAAACTGTTCACATGAGGCAATATGTCTGGAATGCCATTTTCTGGTGACACAATTTTGATTTGTGTTGCTCTTTCTTGTATATAGGGATCATCTTCCTCTGGACTAGACATCAGTATTTCACGAAACGACTGAACTCGCGAAGACGCGTCAGGCACAACCATTTGTGCTGCTGGTTTATACACAATATCCATGTCAAATTGTTGTAGTATTGCCAGCCAACGTTCATATATGGGTCCTTTCAAAGTCTTTTGTGATAATGGTTTCAATACCTGGTGATTAAATTCCGCTATGAAATGTCGACCGCGTAAGTATGGTGCGCACTCAAGAACACTTGTGACGAGACCAAGCAGTTCGAGCTTTGTCGGTCCATATGACTGTTGCCATTTTGACAACCCTTTAGAGCCAAACCGAATGACTCGCGGTGTCTGATCCTCATGAATTTGATACAACATGTAACCGATTCCCTTGCTGCTTGTGTCAACAGCTAACCGAAATTCTAAATCGTAACGCGGAAATGCTAAGGCTTTTGAATTCACCAATACATGTTTCAGTTCCTGGAAACTGCTGTCACATTCCTGTCTCCAGTTGAAAGATAACCCCTTCGTCAACAACATGTATAGTGGAGCAGCTATTGCACTATATACATTGTTTCAAAGTCACTCTTTTTATTGAATTTTCGACCACATGGTCTTTATCAAAATAGTGTGAAAATGTTTTGGCAGTCCTACATGACGTCCATAGTCTAGCAGTAAACCGGTTGTTATGAGCCGGACGTCATGACGTCGCGCGAGCCCATGTCATACATCAAACCACGAAACCACGTGGCCATACGTCAAACCACGTGGTTTCGTGTATTAAATGCGCTTCCCTTCGGAGGTTATTGGAAATTACTATTGCACTATAGTTGGGAATAAATTTCCGAAACCAATTGAATAGACCCAGAGCGCGCTATAGGTCCTTCGTCGGAGTGGGATAGTCTCTAACAAGTTCAACTTTGTCACTTGGTGGTTTGATACCAAACTTTGAAATTTCAAGACCCAAACATGCAAAATTTTATTGTGCAAATTTGCGCTTTTTGGGACTAGCTTCAAACCTGATCTCTCAAGCCTGCTCAAAACCTCATGTATATCTAACACATGTTGTTCTAATGTTTGAGATATATATAATACACATATCATCTAAGTAACATAATACTGATATATATGTTAGTTCATTCAGTATTTTATCCATAAGTAATTGGAAGGAATTGGGCGAGGTACGCAATCCCATAGGGAGTCTGAGAAACTTGAAGGTTCCATAGCAAGTATTGAATGCCGTATACTTTGTTGAGTCATCTGAAATAGGCATCTGGAAAACACCTGAGCTGAGGTCAAGTGTGGTTATAACATTTGGTGTCCGTTCTGAGCACGATTCAGTTAAATCATGTAAATCAGGAATTGTGTACCGAAAATCTGTGAACTTAAATATCTATAATCACAACGAAATCTGTATGATGATAGACAATTAGCTCGTGTAATGTTTGTCAAATCGGTTTTTGGCTTATTACGCTTTGCAACCAAAACAATGGGACTTGTTATTTGAACCTCTTCCGTTTCTGACACTGTGGTGATTATACCTCTTTCCAGCAGATCATCTAACTGATGGCGCAAAAACCTGTTTCTTGTTAGGTGGTAAACGGTATGGACGCTGATGCTTAGATATAGCGTCCTGTTTCAAGTGAATCTGGTGCTTGACAATCTCAAGCCAAGTTCAGGGTTCTCATCAGTAATAAATACAGATTTATGACTGTGCAAACAATCATAGACTTTTTCCGCCTCATCAACTGATAACTGATCACCCAATTGAAAATATGACCTGATCTTGTCTAAACCAACATCCACAGAACCAGGTGATTTGTTTACATCACCAGAACTATAGGTACATGTAGGAACATTCCCATTCTCTAATTTGACATGTACACGTGGTACAAGGTCTATTGAATTGTCACACAGTTTAAAGCTGGCCTGCTGGCCTAAATAGCCCCTTTATTCACATATGCAGTTTCATTGCTTGGATTCAGCAATTTCACAGAGACAGTGTGACCCGGAAAATAAGTAACCACAGACTTGCCTACGATTAAACCCTTGTGTGACATTTCAGCATGACCCATACAGATTCTCTGCATACCAATCCTAATTTCATTAGACAACTTTGCACTGACAACACATTCTGAGTTAAGATTGACAACAATTGTAGTTTTACACCGAATTCGTTCAGATACAGTGTGTATGAGAATGCTGGCTGTTCCATAAACATTGATAAACGGATCATTGGCCAATATAATATTTGATGATGATAGCTGAAAATCAATACCATCAGATTTTGGTATCAAATCGTATAGGGACCTAGAAACAACATTTATAGAACTTCGAGACTCCAGCAATGCTGTGTTTATTTCCAACTTTTACTTGTAAATACATACAATTTGAATCAACGCGTGGAATCTCGTGTTGTGTGTCTTCTGTGTCTTGGTCTGGTGCTGAGTGATGCGCGATTTCATTATCTGTGTTCATTTGGCCTGGGAGTTGCGCGGTGTCCCCGGGCCTTGCCCGTTTAATTCTGGACAGTTTTTCGCGATATTTTCGGCATTACCACAAAGTTGACAATCTGTGGCCGGCTACATCGTATGTCTATTTTTCGGATTTAACAGGCACCCGTTGGCACTATGGCCTGATTGATCACACAACTGGCGTGACATATTACACATTTTGAGACCTTTACCGGTCCAGTTACATCGCGATTTGGTATGGCCCGGCCCATTGCACTTGTAACACGTTGGGCGCGATCTTGGTGAGTAGCCATTTGCAGCAGCATGCGGGGTATACCAAGCATGACCGCTGCAACCATTGGTTCCATGCTCGGCTGTCGATAACCGTGCGCTTCCCAGATCTTGGAGACATGAAGTGCTTCCCGAAGATTTGCTTACACACACCCAGCTCGTACAAGGAAAGTGAGTTGGGCAGGAAGGCCCTCAATGAAACGGAAAGTCATGTCCCTGTCCGACTTTGAAAGTCGTTTTCCTTTCTGACAAATAATACTATGATATTCCTCGATTGGTTGTCCGGTGGCCAGGGACAAGTTGTTAAATGTGAGTAATGCCTGGTTTTTGATGTCACAGTATTCTGCTACAAAGGCAGCTTTCAATGTAGCACATGAAGATTTGGCTACATAGCTTGTGTCCCAAACCACACCAAGGCTGGACCCTGTAAATGGAGATGGGATGCTGCAACCGCCTTTTGGTCTGTACTGTCCAAATTTGATAATGTCAGATATGAATCAAACTCATCTAAGAATTTTGCGGGGTCCTCATTCGTGTACCCAGAGAATTTCTTTATAATTGTATCGCATAGCGGAGCTACTGTTTTGAACACAAATTGTTTATCAGCAATACCGGTAGGCGGTAGGCATATTGGGTGGTGGTGTTGGTGGGCGTTGGAGCACTGGCGAAGCAACATGCGAAATGAAGTAATTTGTGTATGGCGTGCTTTGTGTCTGTAGTTGTGCATACACTATATTTGGTGTGGTGGGGAACATGGACAGGCCGCTTAAGTTGTTGTTATCCTCGTGTTCTAGAAAAGGAGTCATTGTGTCAACTGTCATTTACACATTATTCTACATGAGCGCAGTTTCGTCGGGATGTAGCTTTAGATTCTCCGCCATATTGTAGATTTGGTCCATCGTATGAATATCTGTGGGGAATTGTGGACGTTTCTTATCTACATGAAAATTAATATACAAAACAGAATTCTTAAGAATTTACAAAAAGCACATTCTACTCTGTTGTTGTTGTTGTCGTTAACACTCATAGCCGCTACATTTTTGCTCCACAGGATTTAGATTCCAACCGCTACCTTGTCACTCGACAAGATGTACAATGAAAAGGTACCACGATGCATGTCTGACCGTTTGCGTAATCGGAGTGACCACACTGAGAGCTTCCAGTGACTCATATCAATATAGATATAACACTATACAGATATAATCATTTAGCAATATTTATTTTGCTGATAGTGAGACGCGGTGGTATCACGGCTATTTTTTATATGCAAATGAAGCATGATATTTGTTAATGAGTTATACTAATTAAATGCGTCACCTGAACAAATAATTGCACATCAAAAAATAAATACAGAGAATAAATAGCAGTGTCCGTTAACATTTTAAGAAAACACGGTTATCGCCCCTGATATCGGTGTGGAAATTTACGTCTGATATAAAATGTATAATAATGCAATCAATACGTGGGGTAATGGTGAATGAATGTTTATTTTTCCAGAAAAAATCTCAGATGATCATGAACATTTTGTGACTACTGAGTGGACATGTACCTTTAAAATTGTTAAAATTAGTTATCATGTTCGTCGACGAATCGCAACTCGACTGTATCATAGGTCTGTGGCATTTAGCCATTAGTTAGAGTCGTCTTTCCACAATCAAATCATGTGTCTATAGTTTTACAATACAATTACAATCATAAATAAAATCATGTCCTTATATATATATTCCCCAGCCATTTTTACAATAAACCAATATTGGTGATCAAAAATAAATCTTATCTGAGCAGCTAAGTTTTACATATGAGCCGCGCCATGCGAAAACCGGGCTTAATGAAAAAAATTCAGTTTTTACTTTTTCGCGTATTCTGAATTGTACATCTTTTAAAAGCCATATGCCGCCAAAATTATCAATGTATCCCAATTATTTTTCATTTTAGAAGTATTTTTATGACGCGTGGTAAAAACTTATATGACGTTTTAGATCAATGACGTTGAAATTACGACGTTTTTATCAACGGCGTATTCAAGGGTTGTGTTGATAGAATACCAGGACAAGTCCTATAGATTTGTCATCTTTTATCGCATGTCAACCAAATTTGGGTATCTCGTAGCCTTTCCAAGTGTTTCCCATTAGGCCAAGACAAAGTATGAAAATAATGTTTATTACAGTTGCTATTAATGTAACGTCATGTTTTGGATTGCGGCCCAAGTAATGTAATTCCGTATGAATAATTTTCAAATAAGGAATTGCTGCAAATGGAGTATTTGTTTGTAGACAATGCACGTGTACATCTGCAGTAGGCGGCTTATAACATTAACTTTGTGACAAAACACGACGTCTGGCAGATTTGGTAGCGTGATACGTTATAATTGTTGCCAGGTGTCTTTCTTGAGGATCGCATTACCATCGCCTGATTCAGGTATACATTATTATGCAGTCAAGTGATACATGTAAGCTGATGATTTGATACTGCAAATCGTGCGAAAATCAAGTTTATGACCATCAAATTTCTTTTTTGAAATCTACATTTCCTGCGTTCTGGCGCATTTTGGAGCAAAAAAACGTGCCTTGTAACTTGCAAAAAATATTTACTCGGCGAATTTTGGGGCGGCGCGCGCCGGGTCCGCCCCCCCACCCCCCCCCCTGAATCCGCCCATGGTTACCCCACCCATCTTTAAAGACTGAAAACTGTAATGTACTATAACATGAGAACATGTTGAATATTTAACCAAGCTTACCGACACATGTTGATTAGTTGCAGAGGTTACTTGGAGGTTGAGATTCCCATTATTGTTCTCTGTTTGACATGTGTTCATTTCTGCCACAATGTGGAAATGACATATTCTGCACAGCATAATCCGATATTCAGTCTGTAAAAAATACTTTAATTGTTGTTACATGGTAGTTAAGACTTTATTAAACTTGTTGAATTGACATTCGCTCTCGTATTCTATTCTCAGCCAATATTTAGTTGATTGTGTACATCCTTGTTGGTGCGGAGCTACCAAACCCGATATCTGGATAATCATCTTGACAAAAACCAGACTGCAGGTCCCTTACAATATAGTTGAGTGTCTACCTCCGTTTATGATAAAATGAGTGGCATTAAATGGCATATCATTCGCTAAGTACTGGATTGAATTGTTCAAAAGTGTCTCAATTTACCAAGATAATAGATGGTAATATCGTTGGCATACACTAGGTTGTTCATATTTAAGATTATTTAGGATTCAAGGTGCAGTGTAAGCGAGGACTTCGCTGATATGTAGCCAGTTAAATTATGCGTTCACCATTTTGAATTCATAAGGATAACCGACGAAAATGAGTGACAATGTCAAAGAACGACAGTTAGGCGACAATGCACAGCGCCTAAAGCATTTCAATGATGCTGCGAGGAACTCGTGTTAGTATCATTGCTATAATATTTTGTCACGACACCATGGCCATAACATCAAACATGTATTCACGTTCAGTGACGTCACAAGTACGTGCCGTCAAGTCATGACGTCATAATAGGTGTACTAAGGTGCAAGGCATCGTGTCTCATATTACTGAAAGTTTCAGTAAGTTATAATTTTCCGTTTTCTGTTTACACTAAATGTTAATTGACACCAGTGAACGTAAATGGGAGGGAAACATGTGAAATTTTACAGCAACGCTGCAAACGTCGTTTTTCCTACGTCGTTTACCGCTTTTCATGACGTTGTCATTAAGCCCGGTTTTCGAATGGCGCGGCCTATATATCTACATTGTTGGGACGCCAGCAGTAATCTGAACACTGAGACAGGTTTCGCCACATGTAATTCACTCTGGCCGCTCTACACATTATAGCGGATGGAGGTAGCGAGGAGGAGGGGTCCGCGGTATCGGTCCAATGATGGGGTGGAGGATATGTGAGTGTAACACACCTCGCTAAGCCTAAAAAAGAGAAGAGAAGAGACGAGATTTAAAGCGAAGGCTTAGTGGGGTGGGCCCAGAAGGGTTTTGCTGGCGCGGGTTCGAGCCTCGGTGGGACCAAAAACTCCTTTTTTTTTAAATTGTTTATTATTATTATTAATAAATTGTTTACTGCACCAAAATAATTAATTATATAATTTTAAGAAAATTATTTTGGTGCTGTAACATTTCCTCCGACTTTATTTCCAAGTTTTACCCTAAATGTATCCCAATCAGTACTCTCAATTTTGGGCATGGTGGCGAGCGCTTTGATTCTAATATCATTTTTTAATTTTTCATATCTCCCCATTTCTTTCACAACGGATTCAAACTCTAAATTTTATATTTTCTTATCGGCCAACGCTTTGGACGCGAGAACGGATATTCTATCATGTTTTCTACTTCTTTTCTCGAGTTTTCCACCCGACGCCCTAATTACCATACAAAGTATTCCAGATAAAACGGTAATTCCACTCAAAACCCCTGCAAATGAAACCGTTACAATTGTAGATACCGTTGCAGCAGTCCCCGCACCACTCATTACAGATAAACTTGCCAGAACCGTACTAGATGCTGCAGCTATGTTCGCCGCGTGCTTATATTGTTTAGCGTGTCTTTTTCTATTTCTATATTCTCTAACTAAAATATCCTGCATAGCGACGATATTATTCAACCTAAAATCTGAACTTCTTTCGTTAATTGGATACAGTGTAGATGGAGTGGTATTGACAATTGGATACAGTGTTGGTGGATTGGTATTGACAATTGGAAACGGTGATTCGTTCATGATTTTCAATATATCAGTATTTTACAAATTAAGTTCAATTAACAATGAGACAATAGTGGAAGAACTCGCTGGGTCAGCGATTTTCGTAGCAAAGTTAATAACACTACCTTCTGAAAGTCTAATTAGATCATCACCGGCGAACAAAACCACCGACGAACTATCTCCAGCGAGTTTAGTGACTCCAATTGCCCGTTCTTCCCCATCCAGTACGAGATTTATCATGAACGCGCCCACAGGTTTACCATTAGCATTAACCGAGCAGACCGCCATTCGGAGAAGTGTACCTGGAGCTATCATGGCGTATCCCCCATATGTATTACTCGCTTTGGCACCGAACGAATATTCAGAGAGCCCCTCAACCAATGGGCCCCGCTTCTCAGCCCAAACTGTTATGACACGTTTTTGCGTTTTCGTTGTTTTCAACAATCCGGCAAGCCCCCCGATAGAGGTATGGGCCTCAGCACGAATATTTTCAGAGGCCTCCTCAAGCGCTTTGGTCGCGGCTCTACGTGCATGTTTCAGTTTATCGGAAACTTCGGTTATTTTCCCGTCTAGTTCAGTAAGTGCCGCTTCTCTGATGAGAGAGTCCTCTGAGCTCAACACCCCATAAGCCTCCGTAATGGTCGCCTGGTGGTCTTCTAGGGCTTTTTCAACTCCCAACCGGGCCTCTTTTTGAAATTCAGTTATTTTTCCGTCTAGTTCAGCAACCGCCGCTTCTCTGATGAGAGAGTCCTCTGAGCGCAACACCCCATAAGCCTCCACAAGGGCCGCCTTGTGGTCTTCTCTGACCCCCTCAACCCCCAACCGGGTCTCTTTCCGAAATTAGTTTTATTTTGTCGTCTAGTTCAGTAAGTGCCGATTCTCTGATGAGAGAGTCCTCTAAACGCAACACATTATAAGCCTCCGCAAGGGCCGCCTTGTGGTCTGCTCGGGCTTTCTCAACCCCCAACCGGGTCTCTTTTCGAAATTCGATTATTTTTCTGTCTAGTTCAGTAAGTGCCGCTTCTCTGATGAGAGAGTCCGCTAAGCGCAACACATCATAAGCCTCCGTAAGGGCCAACTGGTGGTCTTCTCGGACTCCCTCAATACCCAACCGGGCCTCTTTTCGAAATTTGGTTATTTTTCAGTCTAGTTCAGTAAGTGTTGCTTCTGTGATGAGAGAGTCCTCTGAGCGCAACACCCCATACGCCTCCGTAAGGTCCGCCTGGCGGTCTGCTCGGACTTTCTCAATACCCGTTCGGACTCCATCAAGATCCAACCGGGTCTCTTTCCGAAATTTGGTTATTTGTTTTCCTAGTTCGGTAAGTGCCGCTTCTCTGATGAGAGAGTCCTCTGAGCGCAACATCCCATACGCATTGTTAAGGTCGGCCTGGTGGGCTTCTCGGGTTTTCTCAAGCCCCAACCGGGCCTCTTCCCGAAATGTGAGTATTTTTTCACCTCGTTCGTTTGTTCTGTATGCGTTTCTTCACGACTTTGTGTATTCACAGCCAGTGCATATTCTCTAAGTTGTGAGAGTAGACTCTTGTGAATCTCGTCCGTGGCCACCGATATAGTTCTATTGATCAAGGTCTTTGTTTTTTTGGTAGTTAAAAAGTCGCCCTCTGTTGGGATGAATCCCCCTTCTGCCGGTTCCAAATTCTTTGAATTTGTCACCCAATCGGAAGAACTACCTGGTCCGTATATACTCATTTTCAATAATGTTGATAATATATATTACGAACATGCGTTTAATTCTAATTTTCTTAAAATTAAATAATTTGAAATTTCTAGGACGACCGAAATCGGGTAATCGTTCTTCAACTCTCGCCCTTTATCATCAAGAATAGAGACCGTAAATTCGTGGATGTGTCCCGATTTCAAAACTTTCATCTCGGGGTGTGGGAAGTCTAAGGTCACAGTCTCACCAAAGAAACAGTCGCTGGCGGGCACGGTTTTCAGTAATGTGCTGGGGGATCCGTCTACCATGTTATACGATGTGTTCACCCGATCCAGGTGCACCCCGAGAGTTTTCGTGACGGCGAAGTTTACTGGGGTATCGCCGCGGTGCTCTCCCACGGGGAAGACAAAGTTCAACGGGGTACGAAACCCTCCATCCTCGTTGTAAGGGGGTGCAAATTTAAATCCTCACATTGAGGCCAACCCCGGGGAGATCTTTATTTTTTTTTCAACGGACAATGTCGCAGGCCCCGTGGCTTTTGAGATTGCGAGAGGGGGGGACGCTATATTAGGAAGCTTCGCCGCGAACAAAGATTGGACATCTCCTCCACCCCAAAGGCCAGGATGTAATACGGCACTTGTTTCCCCAAGGCGTGTCGCTACATTTGTACGATCGGGGCTATTGATAATATCTAAACATTCTCCGGAATAGATAGCGTCGAACGTTTCAATGTTTTTCCACCCAACCGTGAAGGTGATTGATCTAAGGCCTACCCGGCGTTGTCCGCAGCAGTTGTCGATTAACTTTTGAAGTTCACAACTCTTTTGAACATTAGTGATAGTAGCAAACATAATAATATCTTTCAATGGATACCAAAGCATTTAGCTTTAATTCTAATGCAAAGTACGCGGTCGGTGGTAAATACACGCAAAAAGACGTTGTTAACCGCCTTGTACACCCAACCGTAATGGTTAGACCGGACAGTGGCTTTGCCACCAATTTTCCTAACACGTTTGAGAAATATGTAGTTCCAAAGACTACTAGTCAAGATGTAATACTAAGATGGGATTTTTCTCATATGAACTTCTGGCAGAACTAGCTAAATTTTGCTGTATGGTGCGCAACGGCCGGATGTGGAGTTTCGCATCAAGACCATCTGACATCCAAGAATGTGATGCTCCGAAGTGTCTACAACTTTCACGTGTATTACACCATTAGGAGGATTCTCAAAGAACTAGGTATTCCACTACCTCAAGACGACGGCTGGGATCCCATTTCCAGCTCATACGACCGTAAGGCGTTCGAAAGATTGTGTAACGAATTTTGGGTACCAAAAGACGCGGACTGGAGACAGAAAGTATACACCCTAACCAACAGTTTAGGATTAGTTCACCTTAAAGGCTTAGTTAGTGGTGGGCATCTTGATAAAGTTCCCGCATATTTCTCAGAGTTGTGGAGTGCTCGCGGAGCTACCCCACCATCAGTTAGAAAAATGGCAACATGGACTAAATATAATTATAAGTTGAATACGATGACGTTCGGTGATGAAGTGCTTGGTGGGCTTGCGTGTAAAGACGGTTATTGTCATTGGCTACCTACTAAAGTAGCCCACGTGGAATACCTAGACCTGGGTGATACTCCACAGATGCGAAATGCGTGGACCACATTTATGTTAGATAAAAGCACTGGACTTACACAGGGCGGGGTTGTTCGCCTCAACCACTCCATTCGCATATACGTATGGGCAATCCTCGCCTCACAGAAGCAAACGCGCAGCGCTATACTGGGTACGGGAACGGCCTTTGACGCACAAAAACAGTTATTGGCACTTGTCGAGGACGCCATCTCAGCTAAGGTGGACCTCCAGAAGGCGATCCAGAATTATCAAGACGTTTTGCAGACTGCCCGCACACCGGTAGACTACGCATTTGGAATAGGTCTTTATATGGCGCCGAGCAATATGATACTACGAGACGACCCGGTTGACCGTTATAATAATCAGATCGTAGTCGCAACCACCAATCAAAAAATCGGCCGCAACGGAAACCTGAACACGGGTATCATCAAACTCCTACCCAAGACGGTCGGGAGCGGAGTTGTAAGTGGAACCTATTACGTAAAACCCCCAAAACACAAAATGGATACACCTCCCTCAACTCCGTTGAACCCAGTACCCCCAATTCACAAATTGGATGCACCATCGAGTTCCCCCAATCCAATCAACAACAATGTTGAAATTGGAACAGGAGCGGAAACACCAATCGAGATTGGAAGCACAACACACGAGGAGGAGAAATTAGCGCTCGTCGTTGCCCTCGAGGCGGTCGAACTACTCGCGCTTTGGTTTTAGGAACTCTCGAGGGAGTAAAAGTAGGAGACCGGCGATTGCCACGATTAAAGCCCAAGTATTTTTAGCGAGCCATCCGGCCGTTTTTGCTAACATAGATAGCAAGTAAGAAATGATAATTCCGATCAGTCCAGGTAGTGCGGCAGCCGCCTTTTCGGCTAATTTAGCCAGGAGATTGGCGAGGGCTTTTAGTTGCTTTTTACCCACTCCTTGGCTCCACCGGATGGCGCGGGTTTTGGTGTGGGTGCTGGTGTGGGTGGTGGCGCCGCACCACCAGTGAAAGCTAGAACTATGGTCGATATAGTCATGCCGATAGCAACGAGCTTGCTTGCTATCGTGACACCCTGCTCTCTGAACAGAGTGCGAAGACGCTCACCGAGTGTCGTCTCCTCGTGCAGGACCCTCGAGATTGTTTCGCGGATCCGACTTATTTGTGTGCGGAGAGCCTCACGGCAAGCCGATGCAGCCTGAAAGCGAGCTTCTCTTTCATCACGCAACGACCGCAGGCGTTCGGTGATCCGCTCGGTAGATTCTCTATCGCCACCGGCTTCCTCCAGTTTTCTTTCTTCTAGCGCGATATGTTCATCCAGCGACGAGAGTTTGGAGAGGTCAAGGACCAGTTCGCCCCGGACCGTTTGCAGAGCCTTATCGAGTCCACGGAGTTCGCGAAGAGGTAACGGTGGGTCATCGTTAGACCCTTGGTCGAGGTTGAGTATTTCGTTCGTTTTCGCTGAACGTGGTCTCCATCTTGTTAATAGCGTCGGTGGCTACTTGAGGGACCTCGCTGAGCTCGACCGTTTTTATCGCGGAGGCCGTCTTCGCCAACGTTTCGTCGGTAGACTGTAGGGCCTCTACAGCGCGGGTCGGCATAATTGGTTTACCCCTCTTCCAGTCTGGGAATCCGAGTTCGTTCCTTATGAGTTGGCCAATGCCCGGGTTTCCTGCAATGGTGCTCAATGCTAGGGGTTTACCGGTCCTCGTGTTGACTATTGGGAGATATGATGCTGATTTTAGTCGCAATCTACCGTTCAGATCAAATTTGAACTTGGAGTAGTCGCGACCGACAGATGGGACCAGACCTTTTTCTGCCAAACTGTTGTAGTAGTCGTTTACAGCTCCCTCGATTAATTCCCGACTTTGACTAGTGGTAGCGCCACCTAATCCTCCAAATTGCGATTGGATTGGAACTGGAGTCTCTATGAAGGGTGTTTCGTTATCGTTATCATCATCTATGTCATCATCATCCTCATCGGCGTAATCGTCTCTGCCGATTTCATCCATGTCAATATCGTAATCAGCCATCTTTATAATTATATATTAAAGACAAAACCATACGAGTTTAATAGTTTCACTAAATTATGTTTTCGAGTCAATACGGTCGCAAACTCAATCCATACCGCAGACTGCGTGAGCCCCTCGGGGCAAAAGGCGTGAGACAGGGTATTGACACCAGCAAAAATAAGAACGTAACCAAACTTAGAATCGGGGCTGATAACAAGGCAGATAACAACGCCAGCGACAACGCGATCGCGGCCGCTTACGGCAACCGCTTTTACATCCCGCTCGACTTTGAGTTGCTGGAGAGTCACATGCCCTACTATCAGAGTGCTTTGGCTGACCGCCTCGAATACGAACTAACGTTCAACGACTACGGTCGAGTTTTCATGGCCACCGACATAGCATCGACATATACGATCGATAATGTTTCGTTGGAGTACGACATGGTCACGATGCCCGAACTCGCGCGATTGATCAGAACCCAGTACGCTGGGCGCGTTACAATACTTTACGACCGAGTTCTTCGTCACCGCAAGATGACGAAAGACAAAAGCGACACATTGTGGAATATTAACGTCAACGTACCCGCCCGCTCGATGAAAGGTATACTGATGTTGTTCGAGGATGCCCGGCTCGCACTCGGTGCTAGAAAAACCGACAAATTCTATAACCCCAAAATCACAAAGGTCGAGGTGACGATCGAGGTAGTCCCCAATCAACTCTACAGCGCGGGTCTTCGTGCGCACCAGCAGTGGGATGAAGTAAGAAAGCAGTTTGCTGCCGGCTCTAAGCGCTCTCCGGAGGTTGCGGCGGTTGCCAAAGACCTGCAACT